>OZ010798.1:225335771-225950295 GCA_963932465.1 Maratus speciosus | reverse complement strand
TTTAACTGTCCCTGTAATTAAAATATACATCCGATTTTCATAAAATTTGAAATGGCTCGACAAAATTTTGTAACAATTATATATTTAAAATTTCAGACCATTCGGAAGGCTGTAACATCATTAAAATTCACTTGCAATAATTTTCCCCATTGGCCGTAATGTAAAGAAAAACTTTTAACTGTCCCTGTAATTAAAATATACATCCGATTTTCATAAAATTTGAAATGGTTCGACAAAATTTTGGAACAATTATATATTTAAAATTTCAGACCATTCGGAAGGCTGTAACATCATTAAAATTCACTTGCAATAATTTTCCCCATTGGCCGTAATGTAAAGAAAAACTTTTAACTGTCCCTGTAATTAAAATATACATCCGATTTTCATAAAATTTGAAATGGTTCGACAAAATTTTGTAACAATTATATATTTAAAATTTCAGACCATTCGGAAGGCTGTAACATCATTAAAATTCACTTGCAATAATCTTTCCCATTGGCCGTAATGTAAAGAAAAACTTTTAACTGTCCCTGTAATTAAAATATACATCCGATTTTCATAAAATTTGAAATGGTTCGACAAAATTTTGGAAAAATTATATATTTAAAATTTCAGACCATTCGGAAGGCTGTAACATCATTAAAATTCACTTGCAATAATTTTCCCCATTGGCCGTAATGTAAAGAAAAACTTTTAACTGTCCCTGTAATTAAAATATACATCCGATTTTCATAAAATTTGAAATGGTTCGACAAAATTTTGTAACAATTATATATTTAAAATTTCAGACCATTCGGAAGGCTGTAACATCATTAAAATTAACTTGCAATAATTTTCCCCAGTGACCGTAATGTAAAGAAAAACTTTTAACTGTCCCTGTAATTAAAATATACATCTGATTTTCATAAAATTTGAAATGGTTCGACAAAATTTTGGAACAATTATATATTTAAAATTTCAGACCATTCGGAAGGCTGTAACATCATTAAAATTAACTTGCAATAATCTTTCCCATTGGCCGTAATGTAAAGAAAAACTTTTAACTGTCCCTGTAATTAAAATATACATCCGATTTTCATAAAATTTGAAATGGCTCGACAAAATTTTTGCAACAATCATATATTTAAAATTTCAGACCATTCGGTTGGGTAGTTTTTGCTCTGTTATATGCGGAAGGACAGACAGACAGACAGACAAACGGACTGAACGACGATTATAGGTGCTACGTATTTATGTAATTACGAACGCACCTAAAAAGGTAATAATTTCAAAAAATATATTTTTTGCAAATAATTTTCGGGAAAAAAAAAGGGGGGGGGGAATTTGTAACCCATGAATATTTCAACAGAAATCAATATCTATAACTATGTTAAATGTTTCTTGCTATCGTTTTGTACAGAGCTGAATTCATACGTTTTTGTCTAGAAGAGATACATAATTTGCATTTTCAAAGCACCTACTATCTATCTATATTATAAAGAACAAAAGTATCCGTGCGTAACGCTGACGTCCTTTTGATGGTGGCAACAGCAGACGATTAAATTTAGCTTTTACTGTAATTTTTAGGTGTGTTCATAATTATATTAAATAGCACATATTATATAGCACCTATTGTCCTCGTTGGTTTGTCCGTCTGTCCGCATATAACAGAGCAGAAACTGCCCAAACGAATGGTTTGAAATTTAATATATATAATCGTTGCAGAATTTTGTCAAGTCATTTCAAATTTTATGAAAATCGAATCAAAACTTGAAAAGATATTAATAAAAAATTTCTTCATTCTATTAAAACCTATCATACGCCATTCTATCAATGATATCCCATGATAGGCCGTGATTCTAGGTTGCCATGACGATGACGTGCTATTTAAAATGGAGTCGTGTTATTCCCATATTACGGAATTTATTATATAGAATCGTAACAAATTTTTGTATTCATGCATTTTTGCATAAAAGTGCAACAGCTATGGCACCAAGATCTGAATATTTATAAAACAAGTTATAGTACGAAAGCACCTCATTTGCCACGTTTGACGTACACAGGGCCCGACTAGCAAGTTTCTGTGCCCAGGGCACTTTCAGATTTTCATGCCCCCTTAGATTGGTTAATTTACTGATACTAGTTTTTTTCACATATTATACACTCAATCGAAAAATGTCATTTAAAAAAATTAAGTTTCCTGGAAAATTAAAATCGGTTCCAGATTTTTTTTAAAAATTATTATTCATTGAAATGTGCTTTTAAACATATATTGAGATATATTTTTTTCATTTCATCGTATTAATATCTCAAATATCACATTTGTTTCCCCAATTATGATTTACATAATACAAATTTAGATGAAAGCAAGAAAAAATTTGTGCCCCTTTGAAATTTCATGCCCCGGGCACAGGCCCCGGGTGCCCGTGTGATAGTCAGGGCCTGGCACGTATAGTTTCTGACTTGTTATATTTATAAAGTTTACGAAGTTCATTTTAACAATAACGATGCGAAATTGATCAGATGATAAATAAAACTTGGCATGAAAATTTAATTTAGTATCGCCGTTTGTTGAGAATTCTATGAACAATTTATAACTGCTGTGCTGGGAGATTGCCGCAATAAATAAAATCGCCTTTTAAAACCCATTGTATAAATAACATTGACTTTTGAATATGTTGCAGATATGCAATACGGCGATGCAAAGGGTTAAGGCGAGAACATTGCTCTCTAGAAAATGAGCCTCGAAAATAATCAATTTCATTCTATAAAATTTTTTTAAGTAAGAAAATTCGATGGATACAGGGTGTTTCGATACCTCGTATACAAACTTTGAAAGTTGGTACAGCTCAGTCAGTTAAACAAATATTTTTTGCACAGGAAAGATAGGTCTCAATGAGTATTGCCAAAACCAGTGTCCTAAAAAGCGGGACAACGACTTCAAAATCGGGACATAAAGTTACAGTAAACCAGTTGAAAACGGAACCTATCTAAAAGAGAATCCTATCTTAACGTAAAACTTTCATTGTCACGACTTTTAGAATACCGTGCAATTATACCTGCTAAGACGAAAACCTGTTTAAAACAAAATTTTCTCCCACCCCTTGCGAATCTTTCTTAATACGTTTTTATATACTAAATAAACACACAAATCTTATACACAAAATCCCGTGAAAGCAAAATCGCTTCTCTACTGTTCTTATACGATATTATATCTCGCTGTTCTTATACGAGGCAAAAACAAACAAAGAACGATAAGTGATAAACGCCTATCGGGAAATCACTCTCCGTACAATCGTTGAGCCTCTGAGACATTTCCATTTGCAGTTCCGTAGATAAAATGCATATCAGCCTTTTTCCTATTAGTGAACGGCATTATCTTCCGAAACGTTCCTACCGCGATTGATAGTTGCACACTCGGAGAGCAGCGAGTTTTATGTATTAATCAAGGCAAAATTTTGGGCACGTACTGTTATTCTTCCCCATATCACATTTGTATGCTATTAGTGTCGTTCTTCTCCGGATAACTCCCAACAGGGAGGAGCTTTAACGTTTGCATGGGCTAAGTTTCCAAATGCGCAAGTAGTTTTGCGTTTTATTTCCGACCATGCATTCTTTGATGAAAGTTGTTTGTTTGGATGTGTACTATCACCTCTTAAAGTTTTGCCGATCTTTTATAAAATACCCTGCATATATATTTTCACATTTGAAAAAAAAAAAAAAAAAAAAAAAAAAAAAAAAAAAAAAACGTTCTTTCATCAAATTCTGACCAAATCTCTAATTTTTAGATGGCATATGTTTAATTTTTATGTAAAATACCTAACATGCAGTAAAAGAGGAAACAAACTCGAAGAATAAAGTAACCGAAAATGCAATTTAGAGAGAGCAAATATTAATCCACACATTTGTCACATGAAAAATTTCAAAACATCATTAAAACCCACTACAAAATTCCAACAGGAAACAAAAGCATATCTAAAAGCATACGAAAGCGGGAAAAATTGAATTAAATATAACCTGAATAGAAAATGGAATAAAGATATCAAATGATGATAAAAACTAGTAAGAAACCAAAGCGATAGGTGGATGTTTAATCGTTAGTCGGCAGAACACTACATGTCGCAAATAAATGCGTTATTACATATGTTAGATCTAAATTTTCCAAGAATAGCATATTACTGCCGATATAATGCATTGGAATAATAAAACAGTAGAACACAAGAAAACCAAAGAAATATCGAAAATTGTATATATTAACTAACTTAACCTTTAATTGATGTCACAGAAATTGTCACATAACTAGTGTGAAGCGGTCTGTGAGACCGCTCCATCGAAAGATGAATAAAAGCCACGATTAACTCATAGGAAGTTGTTTTTGTACTAAACTTTTTGTACAGGATTGTTGTAATTAAAATTCACCTATTCAAAAGTCTCTGGTGTTAGTACTAAAGTTCCAAACGAAACAAAATTTCAGTAGTGTTTGTAGATAAATTGAAATTTGCAAGTTAAACTATGAAAATTGAAAAAAGCACCGGTCTGTGAGACCGGTAACATCAGCTAAAGGTTAAATTATGCGATTTACTTTATGATGATCTCCAATGCAAGAAAGTGGAATTTAATGCAGCTTTACTCCGGTATGTACTCTTAAAGCTGTTCTCAAATCCAAACTGACTACTTCCTGATACATTTTAAAATTAAGTTTTGTTGGCAAATGCATGAATTAGCAGTTACTCTTATTCAGAAACTTTGTAGTGGAACTGTCTTTTCCATTTTTCGGTAAAGGCAAGAGATCTCTCAGAAAATGCTGTTAAAGTTGGACATTTAGTCGTTTAGCCCTTGGTATGTAAATTTCTTTCCCACACATAAAAAAAAAAAAAAAAAAAAAAAAAAAATACAACCGAATTCTTTTGATGGTAAATTGAAAAACACGACTTAGAGGTTTTACTTCTCCTTTTCACATCCCTTTCCCTCCCTTTTTCTTTTACACTTTCAAGTTATGGGAAAAGAAAAATAGCAATTCTTTATGAATTATAAACTTCAAGATCGAAAGTAAAAATGCAAAAAAAGAATATTTGATTTTTTTTTTAAATATTTAGGGCGATTATTTTCTGAACAAATTTTCTGGGAGCTGCACTGCTGCTTAGCAACGGGAACAACTTTGGGACAACTTTGGCGAATGCTATGCGCAATATACGGCTGGAACAAGTTTTCGGCAACGGCGACATCAATGATGTGAAATTTCAGGGTTTCAAATTTGCCGTGAAAAGGCTGCAATTTATGAGCTGATTGAACACGCAAAATCCGAAAATGAATTAAGTGTAGACTCAGCAAATGTAGACGCAAGAAGTGAACAAGGAACATCCGAAAATTCCGAATATTTCTATTTTTTTCGTAACGAAAAAATATAAAAATATCATGAAATTTGAAATTTTTTTTTCAGAAGTCTGCCAAAAACCCAATTTTCAATATTTTCAAATGATTCTAGTTCATTCGATTCATTTAGGCTTACAGTTTAAAACGCCGTTTTTTTTTTTCTCTTTCAGATAAGCCAATCAGCCGAAATTGTGGAGGAAGAGTCCTTTTTTTGGAGGCAGGCATCTTCAGAGTGGTAGTCCAAGAGCTGTTAAACATTTTAGGGAAGGTATTTGAGGCACCCTGAAAATTTGTGCAACACTTCTTTTGTAATGGCTGAATACAAAATCGAATGTCTGGCTGAAGGATCGTGGCCAAAACTGTGCCAGGCACATTTTGCCAAAAATGGCACTTGATACGTGTCTGGCACAGTTTTTGTGCCGACTAAAGCGTCTGTCGTTTTCAAAATATTTTTTTCTAAGTATAAATATTATTCTGCCTCAATCTCAGCGTGCCTGTAATACCTTTTTTGGGTAGTCAAAAAATGGCACTTGACACGTGTCTGGCACAGTTTTTGGGCCGACTAAAGCGTCTGTCGTTTTCAAAATATTTTTTTCTAAGTATAAATATTATTCTGTCTCAATCTCAGCGTGCCTCAAATACCACCTTTTTTGGGTAGTCAAAAAATGGCACTTGACACGTGTCTGGCACAGTTTTTGGGCCACGATCCTTCAGCCAGACATTCGATTTTGTATTCAGGCATTACAAAAGAAGTGTTGCACAAATTTTCAGGGTGCCTCAAATACCTACTCAAAAATGTTCAACAGCTCTCCTACTATGGTGTATCTTATGTTCTAATAAAGATTTTTGCTTGAAATTTGTTTTACATATTCTTGAAATAGCAATAAATGCATAATAAAAAACTCAAAGTTCTATATTTTCCTTTGTTGTCAAAAAAAAAAAAAAAAAAAAAAAAATGCTCAAAATACAGGCCGTCGCATTTTCTTGTAAAATTCTGCAAACTAATGCTATCTAGGTGTAACTTATTTGCCTTAACTGTTATAAGTTATTTTTTAGTAATTGGTATTTCAGAAAAGGGATGATATTAGTTACTAGAGATATTTTTGAGCATAATTATGAAAAAAAAAAATAAAGCATAAATTTTCAAAGGTTTGTCAGGAATAATTTTTTAATGTATCTCTACTATACTTTCAAAAACAAAGATAAGTATAAAATGGGTTTAACACCTTGAGGGGAGGTGGGATATGGGGCATTCTCACAATCTTTTGACTTTCATGTCCCTGAATAATAATTTTTATTTTAATACACTTTTTTGTGTTTTTTTAATTTCATATACTGGGGAACATCCCATTGCATGATTGCACAACAATATTAACGAAATAAATAAGTTTTGGACGATGTTGGGGTCCAAACACCTGGAAAACTCCTATACCGCCCCGTGTCCCTGATGCTGATTTTTAAGTTTGGAGCTGTCTGGATAAAATTGTTTCAATAAAAATAATTCGATGTAATTTTTTTCTGAAAATGGAACTATTGTTTTATATAAATATGTAGCAAAAAATTAACCTGCACACATTTTTAGGGTTGTTATTATTTTTTAAACTCTGTCCCTGGGTTTTAGATTCCTTACCATCCCTCTTCTAAAATTATACAGAAAATCATTTCAGATGCAGCCACATAATTTTTTTCAAGTTTTTTCTCATACAGAAGTATGCTAGAGAAATAACGTCTAAAATTCTTTGTCAGGAAATTTACTGTAGAATTTAAATCAGCATTTAAATATCAATTTCAAGCATCGTGGCTTTATGGGTAGTCTCACCTTCCCCAAGGTTTATTCCTGCACTTTTCGAGGTAAATTAAAAAAAAAATTAATTTAATCCAACGTTAACAACTGTTTCTAAAAATCAATGAACATTGTGGCTATCACTTAGTCTTAACATGATTTTCCTAAAAATAGGTGGCAATTTTCCTTACCGTCCCCTTTTTTACCATTTCGCCCCTTTTTTCCAATACCATCTCCTTTTTTTTACCTTACCGTCCCTTTTTTAACATCCCTTTAAGACAATGTTATAAAAAAATTCTGTATTAAAAGTACTACATTGTTATTATTTCTTATTTGAATGTCCTGTGGGCACTATGCAAATTCTTTATAAGTAAAAATTTAGAAGAAAATAAAAAGTTATAGGGGTAAAATGGTAAGGAAAATTAAACTCGCAAATTTAACTTAAACCTCAGTTAAATAAAAAAAAATTTCGCTGGTGACCCTTTTTTCTTTATTTTGAATCATTAAGGCATTTGTCTATCAGATTAAAATGTTATTTTAGCAATTTTAATTTTGTCAGATTTTTTCCCCCAAAAGTCAAAAGATTGTGAGAATGCCCCATATCCCACCTAATTTTAATTAAGATTGGAACCAGAAACTATTAATTAAATTTTACTTTTATTACTTTGGTGGAAAAAAGTCTTCATTTTCTTATGTGTCGGGGTGTGGGAGTGATCTCCCAGGCACCTCGTCTTTGAAACTAGTCGAAAAATTGCTTTTCCTTATTTTGAAACATTTTTTTTTCAAAAATTCCGGTGGGAATTCAACATTACTGAAACACAATTACTTACCCCTGAAAGGGTTAAAACTGTGTAATAGTAATTTGAACAAGAAAGAATCCTTAACGTGTCAGTTATAGGGGGTTTCACTATCCCGGGAAGATCGGATTGAATGGGTTTTGATGGATACAGGGATGAGAGAGCTCCGATCCAAATGGTTGATTGTCACCATTAAATTTTAATAGTATCCTTTGCTTTATTAAATCTCAGAAATTCTGTCATTAAATAAGGCGAGAAATACTAAGCAGTCGTTTGGGTCGGAGCTCTCTCATCGCTGTGGATAATTTCTAGATTTTTACACCAACTTTTGCACTGAATGATGAATTTTTTCCCCTTGACTTACTGATGATCAGGAGTGACAATATATTTATTATTGGGTCGATCAGAAAGTCGTGTCGTGTTGGGAAAATCAATTCGTACCGAAAAATTCTGGACGGTAATTACTAGACATTAGATATCGGAATTAATGTCTAATAATTAAATGATAGAATTTTCCGGTGCGAATTGATTTTCCCAACACGACACGACTTTCCGATCGACCCAATATTATTATTTTCTTTTATCGGCAATTTAATATCACTTGATCAGACACTGACGGGAAGCGCGACACATCCTGTTGAGAAGAACAATTACTTTTCAACTGAAATAACTTCGCACACAGGTAGCGTTCAAGGTTGATTATCGATGAAGTGTCATAAAACATAGAAAAGTCTTCAGAATATGGAAAACTTATTTTCATTGCAATTTTAAATTTTCATTGAGTACCTGCCGAAATTTCTTGGCATGATCCCGATCTGAACTGTAGAAATTTTCTTTGGTCCGGCCCTGCCCGCTGTAAAAGTTAAAAGTTCGCTCCGAGCTCGGTCTGTCCCGGTATAAAAGCTAAAATTTTAGCCTGAACCTGTCCCGGTATAAAGCTAAAAGCTCAGCCCGAGTCCGGCCTGGTCTGTACAATAACTCGATTGGCACAACCCGACTGAATTTCTACAAAAAATAAATTTTTACGCCGATATGGTTAAAAATTGTTTTGTACGAGAAGTTCAGACAAAAAGCACTTATTTTACCTTTTTTTTTTCTTTCTTTCTTTTCTTTCTTTTTTTTTTTTTTTTACCTTTTTAGACCCCGGTACGGTATGCTATTTCTTTCTCCCAGCTTATTTTGTGTCGTCTCCAAAAAATAACGTTACCTTATAGAAGCCAGCCGTAAAACAAAGCAGTACGAGTAAATACTCTATAGCAATTTTTTAAACTTCTAAGCATCACACACTTTAAATTTTTATACCGTCGTAATAGGAAAAAAAAGTACTTTTTAATGCAATTTGTTTGAAAACTGCATCTCCATTTATTTTTGAGATATTATTATCTTTTTTTTTTTGTAGTTTTTGGAGCCATTTGCTTAAAATTGGCAACGGAAGAACTTCATTTCTGTAGAAAGTGAAAGAAAAATAGCAATTATATCTTTTTGTTGCCATTTTCCCATAAAAACTGAAAAAAAATTAATTAAAATACGTGCTTTTTTGAAAAAATATAAATGAAGAATTTCTGATAAAACATGGAGCTATTAGAAACTAGATTTAATTTTAAATATCTATATTAATAATACAAACAAATGAAGGCCTGTGAATCTTTAGATAGCCGATTTTTTTGTCGAGTTTTTTGAATGACGAAATCTCTTTTTTTTTTTTTTTTTTTTTTTTTTTTTTTTTGAATTTGTGTATTATTTAGCGATAGTGACGTCCTAAGCGTACTTTACTGAAGATGTTGTTTAACACTGGATCGCAAATGATGAATTCTTCAGCGGATGTGGATGACGTCACTTTATGTAAAATAAAATCGCGTGTTATAAGTCTTAAAACTGAACTACAGTAGAGTCCCGATTATCGGAGTTTCCGCTTTCACCGAGTTATTTTCTTCTGATGGAGTGGTGGTTTCCATTATTATGAAACAGTCATTATAAATGAAGTATTAGGTGAAGATGAAACAGCAGCAGTAACAAGTTAGAACTCTGATTTTCTGTTCAGAATGGGGAAAAAATATGGCCATAATTTTTTTTTTTAATTTTTTTTTCTATTTTGACCAGAAAATCAGAGTTCTAACTTTTTACGACTGCTCTTTCGTCTTCATCTAACGCTTCATTAATGACTGTTTCATAATAATGGAAGCCATCAGTCCATCAGAAGAAAATGATCCATTCCAAAGGTATGAGTTCGATTAACTCGGATAATCGGGACTCTACTGTATCTATATTTATATACATTTTTTTTTTCTTTTTTTGTCATCGGGGGCGACACTAAATTCTGAAAAAGCAGAATTCCTGTTTTCTAGTTAATGAATCTTTGCTTGTATGTAAATTTCTAAGTTATCATTAATATCGTTAATCCATATGTAACATGGCTTGAAAAATTTGAAAAATGCTAAACAGTAATAGTAGTATGTAATACGTGATTTATCACATTGCTAACGAAGCGATAAATAACGTATTATATATTCAATAATTTCGAGCGTAATTTCACTGCTGAACATTAATTGAAAAATTAATTAAAATTATATAAGTAATAGCAGTATTTTTCAAAATATAGTTCTTGATTTGCATCTAGGTAGAAAGATATTTATCAAAAAAGCTCCTTAAAGGTTTAATTTAAGCGATTGGAGAATCTTTGAACCAGTTAAACGCCGTTCAGTACATTATAGGGTTAAAAATCTGAGAAAATTTGGTAGACCGTAATAGTTGTCATATGGCTGAAGCCACATTATTATCAGAAACATTTTTTAAAACTCCAAATTAAACTTTTAGAAGTGTTTAGTGGACAGTTCTCAAAAGGTGGGAAAGCTTTCAGGACATATTAGTTTACTTCTCATTACTTAAATAATTTTTTTCAGTGAGTGTTTAATTCTGTTCAGAGACAACAAGGACGAAAAATAATGCGTCAAGCATTGATTATGAAACACTTTCCAATACGTCCAGAATGCTTTAACAAAATTTCGCCGTTTAACCCTTTCAGGGGAGGTGGTGTGTTTATGAAACCACTTGATTTTAATTCCCAAACGCCCAAATTGCACTAGAATTTTGGTAAAATACTCTCCATTTAATATGTATGTAAAATACAGCCTCTTTCTTATTTCCAAATAAATTTGTTGCTAAATTCCGGTGCCATTCACTTTTTTTCAACAATTTAGCATTAAAAATGCTTTGCCCCTGAAAGGCAAGTAACTGTAAAATTGATAAGGTGAAATTGGATATCCAAGTAAACCATTTAGAAAACATATAAGACATTTCAAAACCCAGAATTCCAATCAATAATAGGAATAATTTTGTAATAATTTTTGTAAAATACTCTCCATTTAATATGTATGTAAAATACAGCCTCTTTCTTATTTCCAAATAAATTTTTTGATAAATTCCGGTGCCATTCACTTTTTTTCAACAATTTAGCATTAAAAATGTTTTAACCCTGAAAGGCAAGTAATTGTAAAATTGATAAGGTGAAATTGGATGTCCAAGTAAACCATTTAGAAAACATACAAGACATTTCAAAACCCAGAATTCCAATCAATAATACGAATAATTTTGTTACCATTAAACAAGCTTTCATGATTCTGTTATGCTCAAAAAGCATTTTCGATTTTCAATTAAATGAGGATTTATATTTTTGTTTTATTAAAAAGAACTACAGACTTCTTTAACAAACCTCCCCTGTTTGATAAGATAACAAAGATAACTAAGTAAGCAATTTGGAAAACGCTTAACACTTTTGAAAATCTGATTTCAGCAATTACCAACAAAAATCAGAAAAATTTCCGAATTCTTTTGTGAATCCCTGTATAGGATCTATACATTTGCATATATACTATATAGTGTACTTAAATGTAGTTCAATTCGGGAACGTATATCACAGTAATAAATTCCTCTTCAGCAATTTCCGTTAATAAATGAAAATGTACTCGAGATATTTTGTTCTGCCCTGTGTATGATCTATTATATTGTTTATGCATAATAGGCAAAAAATTAGTTTAATTTTAGAAAGCGTACCGCAACTGAAAATGCACTCCCAGCAATTATTGTTCATGGACAGTACTTTAACTGAATTCTTTTGTGTGTCCCTGTAAATGAACGACGAATGCTATGCACATTATATTCTATAGTAAGCCTCTTGTAGTACACCTGAGTGATATATATCAATTTAAATATGCTTGAAATAGTGTCACATCATTATAATATAAGGCAGACGACTTTCACCCGTAGACCTCAATGTAACGAAATTCTTTTGATTGTCCCTGTAAATGAACTATAAATGCTACACACTTCATTTTCAATATCAAACTTGCTTCTGCAAAAACAAAGTACTCATAATTTTTCCATAAATTTATCGTTACGTTTTCTTTATGTTTATACTCAATATTCATCTACATCCAAAAAACAAGGTTAAAAAAATTAGGGGGAAAGATGGGTGAGTAATTATAGTGTTCTTTATTTGCAACAGATGGCAGCAGTATCACCCCGTTCATTAATCCATTCCTCACGATATTAAAAAAACAGTAACAAATAACATTGATAAAAGTTTCTATCTATCAGATTTTTTGAATTATTTAAAGTTTCTCAAAACTATTGAATCGGAAAAAGCCTCCAGTAATAAAAAAAAAATTGTGCAAATCGTTGGTTAATTCTAATATTCATCTAAACTGTAGAAATGTTTAGATTTTTTTAAAAATTATGAATGCGGTTGCGAATGATTGTAAATGTTGGGTTGTGGAACGTTTTGCCACTTTCTTGCACTTTATATCATGTTTTAAATTTCAATAGTTAATTAATTTTTAATGATTTTATAAATTTTCAGCATCTCTTAAATCCCTGCGAAAGTCTATAAGTTCTCATAACTTTTTGTGGTTTTCGATGCATGAAAAAACACAAAATTTTTCAAAAAAAAAAAAAAAAAAAAAAAAATAAAATTATAAATGGGGAAAAGAGAGAGAGAGACAATGAATTAATGCATTTGAAAACTTCTATTATTTATTTCTTTCTGTTTAGTTTTAAGTTTTGCGTTCGTCAACAGATGGCGACATATTGATTGTCCAGCAGACTTGTTTGTTTTACATATTTACATTAGTATTTCTCAATCTCTTGAATCCTGATGTATCGCCCATGAATTTTTGCGATTTTTGACTTTTAGAAAGGCACGCTATCCAAACGTCGACCTACACCAGGATTGGCGAACCTATGGCACGCGTGCCAGAGTTGGCACGTAAGCTAATTTTTCTGGCACGCGAAAAATTAAAATTTGGTAATTGTTATATAGATACAATCCATTTTTTATTTCTATTATAACCAATAAAATTTTGTTCCATACGAGCAGAATATAAAAAATAATGCAATTATTTTTTTGCACGAATTATCGCATCATAATAATTTTCTTTTACTGCGATGCTATGCAGCGTTTTCGGTATGTATTTTGCTTTTCTCTATGAATATAAAAAGCTGTAATTTTCAAATGAATTTCGTTTCATAGTATGGCAATAAAATGGCAAATGCATCCAATTTAGCTATGTATATTTGTAAAAATAACAAAAGGGGCATTCCACATCAAATTAGGTAGTAAAATATCAATATGTAACCTACCATCACAGATTTTAATGAAACTGCGTGTGTTTCTTCTTACTATTAAGATATGATCACCAATAATGTTTTTTGCTCCTTGGTGAAATAGTTTCTGAGAAAAAAAATTGTCAAAATTTTGAAAAACTGCCGTCATTTGGCATTCTTGACTGCTTGGTTTTCAAATGTAGCATGTCATATATATAATCATATTTCAATATCTACTCTACAAATCATCTTCAAATAATTTATGTATAATATTTAGGGTACGCAGTTTATGAAAAAAAAAAAATATTGTTACGCTTATAACATTTTAAGTGTGTCTAAAAAAATGTTTAAACTTTGAAGTCGTGAATTTTTTATGAAAAATAATGCATTAACAAAAAAGCATTATCAACAAAAGGCGGTATTTTTATTAAATTTATTTTTTGTGGGAGATATACTTAAAGGTGTTCTTTACCTGATTCTGAAATAAAAATAGTGGGATTTGGGGTGTTTTTAGTAGTATTTTCTAATTAAAAATATTTTGAGGTGCATTTCAAATCAAATCAAGCAGAGTCATTCCATGTCAGCTCCCCTAAGCCATTTAATCACTGTCACAAATTTTAATGAAACTACGTGTGTTTATAGCTCATTTTAAGACGTAATCACATTTAATTTTCTTGATCGTAAGTAAAATATTTTTTAAGATAAAAAAAATCAAAATTTTGAAAAATTGTTTTAAATTTTTTTAATGACAGTTCTATATTGAAAGACTGCATAAAAAAAAAGTCATTTCAATATAAAATCACTAAATAGGTTTCAAATAATGTATATGTGACAAATAATGTAGGCAGATTATTATTTCTTGTTTTTTGTCATGTTTAAACACTAAGAGTGTCTTTTATCTTGTGAATTTTTAAAATCAAGAATTTTGTCAAAAATAATGTGTTAATCAAAAATTTATTATTAACCGAAGGCAGGGTGTTATTGCTTTTTTTAATTGTGCGTAAAAAATCTTTTAAATGATTATAAAATAAAAATAGTGAAAATATGAGAAAAAATTATCAAAGTTTTGGAAAATTGCCACGAGTTGCCATTAATGATTGTTCAATTTTCAAAGGCCTCATTTTATATATAAAATCATATTTCAATAACTAATAAAGAAATCTTCTTCAAATAATTTAAACAAGGTAAATAAAGTATGTAGATTATGAAAAAATATTGCTGTAATGTTAAAAAATATTTAAATGTGTCTAAAAAATTGTATAATCTTTGAAATCAAAAATATTCTACAAAAAATAATGAAATTATTAAAAAAAACTTTATCAATCAGAGTCGGAGTTTCTATGACTAATTTTTTAATTTTAAGTTGTACATAAAACTACATTATAACTGTATCTGAAATAAAAAGTAGTTGGGATTTTGGTTGGTTTTAGCAGTATTTAAATCATATTTAAAACTATCAATATTTTCAGATGTAAAATCTATCCAATGTATCATCTCTGGAAATATTTTTATTTATACATTTATTTTATTTTCAAATTATCGTTTATGTTCGATTCTTGAAGAAAAAAATAAAAAATATTGTTCTTTAGTAAAACTTCTAGGGCGAAGATTATCCCTTTCCAAAAAAGAGAAAAATCACTAGCTCCTTACCGCCCAATAGAAATTTTCAAAATGACACTCCTAATCTTTAAACTCATATTTGGCTTCTAATATTGAAAATTTTGCATTGAGCTGCTAATATTGAAATAATACCAAATTTCAGTCGTTTGAAGAAAATTTTGACATATTGTGCTTTAAATATATGCAAAAAATGCATAATCCATTACATTTATATCTTTCAAATAACTATATCTAAAAAATTATTTAAAACTTAATGAGTTGCACTTTTGTAACTTTATTCAGTTTCTAATGATATGTAATTTGATTTATTTCATCACAATATTGCTGAAAGATGGATTTTGAACATATATATGTATGTATATGAAAGGATAAAAACCCTTTAAAATTCAAAATTCCAAATTAAATTTCAAAAATTTAAATTAAAATCTGAAGTTTCTTTCTCCTAACTTTAAATCTCCTTCTAAAACCAGTTTTACCCCTTGTAACTCTGTTTCCCAGCAATACATCTTATTACTTTCAGATATCATTTTCGGACGATCTTTTACGCTATTCAAGTCCGGGGAACTCTCCCGATATTTATTCGTTACATATATATATGTGTGTATATATATCCCTGTTCTCAAACAAATTAGTTAAAAATTATTAATTTATGCTTAATAAAACATATATACTGTTTATACACTTATAGAAAATACATATGGTAAATTTTATGATATGTCAATAATATCTAAAAGTAAATAACTTATCTAATAGTATGTGACGAAAAATTTAACATCTGGTGTAATGACAACAAAATTTTACAATTGTTTTACTTAATTTGGATGAATGAAAAAAGCGTACATGTTTATATTTTATTGAAGTACAGGTGAAAATGTCACAAAGACATTCCTATCTCAACAACAACTAAATACGTCCCATTCACACTACAGCTAATGTTTTCATTTTGATCTTTCGGGTTTGATTTCAGGTGGTAATGAATTAATTAGTTTTATCTAGAAGTGTCATTGCAGTCAGCATATTAGGTTCACTATTTTTTTTTTAAATAATTTATTTTGAGTGACTCGATGAACAGCAACATTTAAAGCGACCATTTCATGAATTTTCAATTAAAAGCTGATTTATAAATTCATTATGTTGTTTAGTTATTATTATCGTCTTAAGATAATAAGTTTGTATTAAGATTTTTAAATGTAGTTTATTTATTATTTGAACAGTTGAAAGTATTTTTCAATAAGAGTGGGCTGTTGATTTTAAGTCGGCTGTTGAGCAGTGTAGTGTTAGTAAAGGAACTGGTACTATTTAATTTAATTTTTATTGCTGTAAATAATATTTGTTATTTTATTATTGTATGTATTATATTTAAGCAAGAGTAGAAATACACGATATCGTAGTCATTATAGTATATCTTAGCATGAAAAGCTTCAATATTTATCATTAAACATTCACATTTTATGAAAGTTTTGTTAAAATTGCTCATATTTTCACTATTTTTATTTTATAACTATTGAAAAGATATTTTTACGTACAATTAAAAAAAAGTAATAACAGCCTTCGGTTAATAATAAATTTTTGATTAACACATTATTTTTCACAAAATTCTTGATTTTAAAAAATCACAAGATTAAACACACTCTTAGTGTTTAAACATGACAAACAACAATAAATAATAATCTGCCTACATTATTTGTCACATATACATTATTTGAAACTTATTTAGTGATTTTATATTGAAATGACTTTTTTTTATGCAGTCTTTGAATATAGATTGTCATTAAAAACATTTAAAATTTTTTTTCAAAATGTAGATATTTTTTTATCTTAAAAAATATTGTACTTAGGATCGAGGAAATTAAAGGTGATTACGTCTTAAAATGAGTTATAAACATACCCAGTTTCATTGAAATTTGTGACAGTGAATTAAATGCCTAACTGACATGGAATGACTCTGCTTTATTTGATTTGAAATACGCCTCAAAATATATTTAAATAGGAAATACTACTAAAACCACCCAAAATCCCACTATTTTTATTTCAGAATCAGGTAAAGGACACCTTTAAGTATATCCCCCACAAAAAATAAATTTAATAAAAATACCGCCTTTTGTTGATAATGCTTTTTTAGTTAATGCATTATTTTTCATAAAAAATTCATGACATCAAAGTTTAAACATTTTTTTAGACACACTTAAAATGTTATAAGCGTAACAGTATTTTTTTTTTTTCATAAACTGCGTATCCTATATATTATGCATAAATTATTTGAAGATGATTTGTAGAGTAGATATTGAAATATGATCATATTTATGTCATGCTACATTTGATAACCGAGCAGTTAAGAATGCCAAGTGACGGCAGTTTTTCAAAATTTTGACAATTTTTTTTTTTCTCAGAAACTATTTGACCAAGGAGTAAAAAAAAATACTGGTGATCATATCTTAATAATAGGAACAAACACACGCAGTTTAATCAAAATCTGTGATGGTGGGTTACATGCCTGCCTGAATTGACATGGAATGACCCAAAATATGAACGAGATATAAAACATTTTCCCTCGAACGTACGACAGCAAAAATCTCATCAATACATTATTAGCACATTGTTTAATGCAACTTGGAAAATTATAATCTAGTTGTTGCATTAATAATAAGTCAAAAATTATTGAAATAAAAACTCGTTTCCCCCCCCCCCCTTTTTTTTCAGTATACATACTGCATAAAAGAATCCTATTTACGAATTAAAAATCCATTTATTTAATGGGTGATTCCAGAATACAGAAAAAGCGCATTTTGATTTATAATATTTTTTAATTTCTAATTACTAATGCATGAAAGTAACCGATTTCATAACCAGTGTTTCATCTAAACATCGTACTCTTCAAAATTATTTTTGTATAAGTTTGGGCCGTTACATTGTTGATAGATATTGTTTGTGAATTTTCGGCACGCGCACGTGAAAAGGTTCGCCGAGCCTGACCTACACCATTCATGAACTTTGGAAAACTGTTTAAGAGGAATGGGCCATAATACCTCTTCCGAAACTAAATAAGAACGTAAAATCATGCTCTAAGCATAGATTATGAAATACTTTCCAAAACGATCAGAATTCTACAATAAAACTTCATAGTTTAATAAGGTGGAAAAAGATGCCTAAACAAACAATTTGTAAAATGTATAACGCATTTGGAAACAAAATTTCATAAATTCTCACAAAAAAAAAAAAAAAAAAAAAAAAAAATTCTGAATTTTTTGTGCAGCTTTGTATGTGGACTATAGATTTATCATATAATACACATAGTATGCTAAAATTCAGTTCAATTTGAAAACACATAGCACGGTTGAAAATTCCCCTTCTGCAATTTCCACCAATAAACGAAAATGTACTTCAGATGTTTTATGCAGCCCTACATGTGATGTGTAGAATTTATACACACTTAGAAATAATTAAAATAAAGTTTAATTTAAAAGCGCGTACCACAAAAAAGAAAAAAAAAAAAACGCACTTCCAGCAATTATGGAATTCATGGAGAGTACTGTACCGGAATTGTTTTGTGTATCCCTGTATATCAATGACGAATGCTTGCACGTCATACTTTATTGTAAACTAGCTATTTAACCCGTTCTACGCACGAGAGTTCATGTTCAATAAATTATTCGATTTAGAAAAATATTTTTCTACTACAGTGCATTTTTTTATGAAATTTAATTTATCCTGTTGCTATGCCAGCAAACGATAAAACGATATCTTTGGAATAAGGAATAAATATAATAAAAAGTTTTGTTGATGTTCGTGATAAAATGTTTTTATTTTATTTTAAAAAAGGCAATAATTAAGTGCAATTAAATAATCTCTAATTATTTGCATGCGAGGTAAAAGAATTACTGTAATACCCGCTACAGCTTCATAGTATTGCACAGTGGCGTACGTAATATGTGTATCTCACATTGCAGTAAACATTTAGAACTGGTCAGAACTCACAAGATTACGGGTTGAACATAAAGAAAGGCAAAAATTAGTCAAAAACATAAAATAAAAAAAATCCATTTAAAAATTTCGATTTTTTTTGCCCCAATCGTTCATGGGCCCCCTACCAGCAACCCGTGTGCCAAATTGCAGTGCACCTCAGAGATATATATCAATTCCAATATGTTTGAAAGAGTGTAACATGGATAAAATAGACCGCAAACGATTTTTTCCCGTAGACCGTCATGTAAGGGAACTATTTTGAGTACCCCTGTAAATGAACCATGAGTGCTATTCATACTATATCGTATGGTAGGCATCTTGTAGTGTACTTCAGAAATATATATAAGTTTCAATGACTTTGAAATTGTGAAACGTTATCAAAAATCACCGCAAACGATTTTTCCCCATAGGCCGTAATGTAACGGAATTCTTTTAAATGTCCCTGTAAAGGAACTGTAACTGCTATAAGCTTCATTTTCAATACCGAAGATACCATAGTGAATATCAATAACTTTCATGGCGATCCGACTATATATATATACGCCAGTTACAGCACGGACAGACAGATAGCAGATGGCAGACAGATAAACCGAAGCCATAAACACTTTTCAACTATGTTGGAAAGTGTTAAAAAGGTATAATTCTCATGGAAATTACGGTGTAGAAAGATAATTCAAAATAAGGGTTACCAAACTGAACATTTAAAATGCAAATATTTTACGCAAAATCAGGGCTCGAATGCTCGAAATGTACCGGAGCAAACCGGAACGATGTTTCGGTTCGTGAAATTGTGACAAATATTGTTCCGGTTCGTGAAAGTATGGAAAATATTGTTCCGGTTCGTGGAATTATTAAAAAATATTATTACAGTTTCATACGATGCTCTCTGTAACTTTTTTCTAATTATTTAGAATCTTGAATGCATTTTTTTAAATTGGTTTTTCCACAGTTAAATATAAATTTGCTATACAGTAAAGTCCCGATTATCCGAGTTTATAGGGACCAAGCTCACCTCGAATAAGGAAAAAAAAACTCGTATAAACCAAATTTACACAAATCGTCACCCACTAAGGAGATGAAATATAAATTTTCACTTAATTCAATCCTTTTTATGGTACTAGTAACATTTCTTTGATGTACATTTCCGTTACTTTTAAGAAATACCGGGAATGAAATTGTTTTTTTCAATCGAACTTATACCTTTGGAATAGATAATTTTCTTCTGATGGACTGATGGCTTCTATTATGATGAAACAACCATTATAAATGAAGCGTTAGGTGAAGATGAAAGAGCAACCGTAAAAAGTTAGAACTCCATGGCCATTTTTTTCGTAAAGTACAAAGAAAAAAATGGCCATAATTTTTTTTCCCATTCTGACCAGAAAACCAGAGTTCTAATTTTTTACGGCTGCTCTTTCATCTTCACCGAACGCTTCATTTATAATGGCTGTTTCATCATAATGGAAGCCATCAGTCCATCAGAAGAAGATAACTCGGTTAAAGCGGAAACTCGGATAATCGGGACTTTACTGTACTTTCAAAAGAAAAAAAAAATTAGTTGACAGTAATTTTGAAATATCGTTCCGGTTCGTGGTTTTTTCCATTTCGAGCCTTGCGTAAAATAGCTTTGTAAGTACTATGAAAATCCTTCTAACAGTTGTGCGATCACCTTCTGTTTTTTAAGAACGAATAGATTGTCATATAATTTTGCTTGCAGACGAATTGATTTATGCAGAAGAAAGTTTTGTGATGTCTACAACATACTAGATGTTATTACAGATAAGATCATCTTGATACAGTTTGGGGCCTTGAGTTTGGGCCCCTACTTTATTTATCTATTTTATTTTTTGGGGGTGGGGGTGGGGGTAGGGGGCTCATTTAGAAATTAAAGTACAATCACTTATTTATTATTCTGAAAGTACTGAACTCAGGAAAAGTATAAGAATCTTGTGAATAATTAAAAAAAGAAATCTGTTGATGGTCATATTATCCTCTTCGATCCCTGGGTCCCCAAACGAGGACTTCTGTTCTTTTGCTTATAAAAACTAAAATGTCCGAGTTTTTTACATTTTCACATCACTTCTTAATAGCTGAATGTTTTTTGTGTTCCAAGCAAACGAATAAATGGCAGCATCTAAGCTGATTCCCACATAAAATAAATGTTATTTTCACCCGAGTTTGCAAAATGCCTAAAAATGCCCAAAAGACAGTATGACCAAGAAAGTGAGAAATTTTCATGTATTTAATTTAAATCTTTTTCGATGAAAAATTTTGAGAATTTGTAGATTATTTACTTGTGTAAAGCTCTTAAATTTGTGATTGCGTTAATTTAGGTTAACGGTTATTAAATCGATGTTTTAAGGGGGTTTGTAGTTTATATCCAAATTTTTGAACCTAAATTACTAAGCACCTAAAGGATCCCTTTCAGAAAATATATTTTTTCTGTCATTTACGATGTCATTTTGTTGGGAAAAAACCAATGAATAAGCATTTGTATTATTATTTTAGCTTCGGAACTGAAGAGGTTAAATTTGCACCTGCGTCGTATAATCAGTGTGGGCAGGGAGGGTTGACCCTCCTCCCCCTCTAACATTAACTTAAGTCACCTCTAGTTATCACAATTTTTTATTACTAATAGTATACTATTTATTATTGAAAAGATTTCAAAAAATTTTAAAAAGAAAAAGAAATCCAAACGATGTTTTAGAGTTATTTTATTATTATTTATGAGAGAGGTACTCAAAATGTCAAGCAACAAGAACCAGTGATATTTTCTATACCTCAAAAAGTATTTAGTAACACTAGGGTAATTAACTAACCAAATTTTCCGATAGGATAGGAGATGAAAAATTTTGGATTTATATTATTTTAAATACAAATCTAATTATTTGTTTCACTGTAAATAATGACAAATGCTTCTTTAACTGTGAAAATATAATATATCCAAGAACGAAAACATACAATAACCTCTTTCGAGTTATCCATGATTCTGAAAAGAATATATAAGAAATATATCAGAAACCAGTATATTTAAAGCTTTAAAGAAGCATTTGTATATAAAAAATTTCTTTTGCTGCCACTGATTTTCGGAAACGATTCTTAGTTTTTAGGTGCATTCGTAATTATATAAATACGTAGCACCATAGTTGTCGTCTGGTCTGTCCGTTTGTCCGCATGTAGCATCGCAAAACCTACTCAACCGAATGGTTTGAAATTTAATAGATAGAATCGTTGCAAAATTTTGTCGAGTCATTTCAAATTTTATGAAAATCGAATCGAAACTAAAAAAAAACAAACAAACAACAACAACAAAAAAGTTTTCTTCGTTCTATTAAATCCTATCATTGCGTAATTAATTGAATAATATCCCATGATAGATTATGATTCTAGGTTGCCGTGGAGATTGCATCCTATTTAAGATGGAGTCCTAGTATTTCCGTAAATTGTATTCATGCATTTTTGCATAAGAGTGCAACAGCTATTGCACCAAGATCTGAATATTTTAAAGACTAGTTATAGTACGAACGCACCTCATTTGCCACGTTTGACGTACAATTTCCGACTTGTTTTTTTTATAGTTATATTAATGAGTTTCTCGAACCGGAATATTGGTTTTATGGTTGCTATTAATTTTTAATTGAACACTTTTAGTTGTATAATTGAGTTTAAGCATCCAAGAGTAACAAAATAATATTACTTTTAATGTTAACGTTATTAACTTACTATGTTTGCAGGCAAAGCATGTGCGTTGAACATGAAAATGTTTATTTGAGAATAGATAGTATCCGAAAAACCTATATTTCGGGTTGAGAAAGCAGATTAATACACTATAAAAACTACTCGGAAACGTCTCTGAAAACCCTTGGCAGCAAAAAAAATTTAAACAATATATTTTTTTCTTTTTTCTTTAAGTCAATTCCTATTGAAGTCAACGAAGAATATTTTATTTTAGTTACTTTTTATGAAATAATTACAGTTGATATAAATATGCATATACATATGACAGAATCACAATATTAAGTGGCAAAATAGAAAACGAATTTCCTTGCAATTTTCCATTTTTCTTTCTATACATGGTGGCTAAATTAATTAATTTAATTTAATTAAAGAATTAATATTTGAAAAACTGTATTAACATCAAATGTCATCCACTACAAGTTTTAAAAAATGTATTTGAACTTGAGTGGATGAATAATAAGTAGTTTATTAACGATCGAAAATTTGAACAAGATATATAAATATATATAGGGAGAGCGTGAACTAATACTAGGAACTAAAAAATAAACGATTCTTTAAATATCGAAAATATATTGATTTCTGAGGTTATCTAAGGATAAAGAACACTTTTCGAAATCGTGGGTAACTCTGAAGAGATTATTCCATATTTTCGTCCGTAGTTATATTATATTTTCCCATATTGAAATCAAGTGGGTAAGTGTGATCACAGATCGCACAGAGGGTTTCGTTCAATATTGTTTTCAAAACACTTTAACCTTTTACAAAATCAGTTAGTTCCACGTTTCGCAACCAGGGGGCACACTCTATTTTAAACAAACCTCTATCCGAACGAAACTTCGTTTTACAACCTATCCGTAGATATATTAGCCGAGGGGATTGGGCCCATAGCACCCGAGATAGGTAGGGACCCCTGGTGTTAAAAAGTGGAACTAAAATATGTAAGTCTATGGTGCATAATATGAAAGCGTGGTCAAAGGGGTGTCGGCAAAAGTTAGAAAAGTGCCCCCTGGGTGAAAAGGTGGGAGGATAAAAAATTGCTTAAAATACACAAGTTAGAGCCCGGAACGTAAATAATATAAGACTTTTTGAAAATTTTATGATTTTTCGTGTGATCGCAAGTGTTATGCTATAGGTATGCAACATTTCAAGTCACCAACTTAATTAGGGGCTGAGTTAGAAAAATTGCTTAAAATACACAAGTTAGAGTCCGGAGGGGTAAATAATATAAGACTTTTTGAAATTTTTATTATTTGTCATGTGATCGCAAGTGTTCAGCTAGAATTATGCAAAATTTCAAGTCTTCAACTTAATTAGGGGGGTGAGTTAGAAAAAAAAAATCTTAAAATACACAAGTTACAGCCCAGATGGTTCAATATAAGATTTTTTCGAATTTTTTATTATTTGTCATGTGATCGCAAGTGTTCAGCTATAATTATGCAAAATTTTAAGTCTTCAACTTAATTAGGGGTTTAGTTAGAAAAAAAAGCTTAAAATACACAAGTTAGAGCGCAGAGGGTTAAATATAAGACTTTTCAAAATTTTATGATTTGTCGTTTGATGTGAGGTGTTCAGCTATAAGTATGCAAAATTTCAAGTCTCCAATATATATAGTTTCTGAGAACGGGCACTGTGACGGACAGACAGACAGAGCAGCGAGACGAATAGGTTTTCGTCAGATGAACGAAACCCTAAAAACCACCTGTTTTTTTTCCTTCTTTTTGTCTTCATAGCATCCTCAGCTCTTAAATAGACATACAAGAACGTGTTTTTAACATCTAAATAACACTGTTTCTGTAACAACTTTTCAAAATTTGAGCAATTTAAATTATTTTCTATTTATAATTCTTATATAATTTTTATATGAAATCTATCTATAGGCAGGAGTATTTATCGTCCACTTGTACTTAAATTTATTCCTTATTAAATTGGAAGAAAAAAAGGCATTTAATTAACAACATAAAAAAAAAAGCCATTTCTGATTTTCTGTCTGGTTTCGGCTAGTGTTACTAGGTCCAATGTTACAAAAAAAAAAAAAAAAAAAAAAAAAAAAAAAAAAAAAAAACGGGATATAGCAGGATAGTGACTTCTATTTTGGGATATAAAAATATAATGAATTCTATGAAAACGGAACCTGTCTATAACGGAATGTTTTCGTAAAAGTAAAAAGTTCACGATATCGACGGAAAGTGTACCATATACAAATCTACCTGTTAAAACGGGACCTGTCTAAAACATATTTTTTCTCTGCTCACTTGAGATTTCGTCTTAGTAGGTTTTACTGTATTAACCCTTTATATCCCAAATTATGAATTCATGAAAATTTCATCTTCTAAAGCCTTTTTCGTGAATTTTTGAAATTACATTAGACGATTTACACAATCATTTAATAAATTTTAGAAGGATTTTGCAAATTCAAATTTATTAATTACAGTGAAACTTCCATTTAACGAAGTCTCATCGTTACACTTTCACACTTCGTTATGAAGAAAATTCGTTAAATAGAAATCAACTCAAACTCGTGAAATTTGTATAACAAAATACACATGCATGAAATGAAAAATACACATAAAAAGGAAATATTGAGAAAATGTATTTTAATTCGGGCAGTAACTTTTTTTTTATGCAATGTAGATATAATAGAAAAAATTAATTAGAATAATGTCTGAAAAAAAAAAAAACAACACATAATAAAGAGAGGTAGCACAAACTGAAGCGTAGCGTACCTTTTCTCTTTTTTCCCAGTATTTCAAATTCTTAACTATAAAAAAAGTCTCTAATATTACTTTGTACAGGTTTCTTATAAAAATATACTGTTCATAAAAATTTTCGCACTCATGTAAGTATCCGAACAATTCATCTGTAACATTTTCGTGAAACTGGAATCCATTGTTATTGTATCGAAGGCTTTTAGCATTTCTTCTTTTGAATGGAAATGATTACATAAATAAGCAATTTCATTTTCATACAATCCGCTGAAATAAATTCATACATTTATCGCAACAGCAACCTCTCCGTTTGAATGTTGTATACACGCTTGAAAGTGGAATAAACTTCGTTATATAGAAAACATTTTTCGTAATATGGAGTTTAATTTACATGTTAATGGTGTTCAAAGTCAAAGTTCAGCAGAAAATTTCGTTAAGTAGGAAACTTCGTTAAATAGGGATTTCTTTAAAGGGAAATTCCACTATAATTTGTATTAATAGGAATTTTGTGCAATATTTATAACTTCACTCACATCTTTTATTTAAAATATATTTTTTAGTATTTTATAGAATTAGGAAATGTACAAATATAATGTTCTTAAAATATAACTATAGAAATATTTCGGAATATTTCCTAACTGAAACTTTTCTCCCACAATCTTTCAACGTCAAGCAAGCTGAAAAGATGTAAGTGAAAAAGAAATCATCCTTTTAAAAATATTTTTGTTTTGTGCAACCCATAATGCTTTTGGAACAAGATAAAGTATCTATAACTCATTCTAAACTGTATTACTACTAATGTTTTAAAAGAATTTTATAGCAAGTTATTTTAATGGTAATTTAAAGTACCGTTGGGGCATAAAGGTGAAAGCGGAATCACTAGTGACCGAAACAAATTTCCGTATTGGAGAGGTTTTCGATTGAGCAATTATAATTTTACTAGCCGTTCTTGGTGACCAGTATGGTCTCCCTTAAACATATGCTAGGCATTGTATCACATTACTTTTATACATAATTTAATTTACTTGCTCAATCCTTCGCCAAATCTTGAACTCGGTATTTTTATGTTAGCCGGGCGCAGGTGATAAATCGCCAAATATTGTTCCCGTCGTATTTTTCGTATTTCATTTAAAATATAATACTTTCACTCATTTTATTTAAAATGCATAGCTTTAATTTAAAACTGAAATATTTAAAATTTGTGACTCTCAATTATTGCTTAAAAAAAAAAAGAAAGAAAAGTAATAACTAATACCATAAACCATGACATTTAATTTCAACATCAAAGCTTTGTTTTAATTTACCACGTGAAAAATTGTTTATGACAGTCGCATGAAATGGACTATTATAATACTGATGACATGATATTTACAATATTTGGCGATTTATCACCTGCTCCCGGCTAACATTAAATTATCAAATTGGCCGCTTGGCATACAAAAAGTGAAGCGGTCAACCCGGAACTGTTGATAACTGTCACATGACTTAGGCTTTTATTATAGAGGTGGTATTCTTTCAACAGAGACCATGATTGCTTTAGGTATAAGACTAGATTTGTTGTAGGCAGGTCCTGTTTACTGTACTTAGCTCAGTAAATCCTGTAAAAACAAAATGCCAGGCACCGGAAAAATAATCCGCTTTAGAAAGGTTTCCGTCTGAATAGGTATATTTCTTTCGTCGAGACCATAATTTTTATCTTATAGACAGGTTGTGTTTTAACAGATTTACTGCATAAAAGTCCATTTGATTCAGACTAACGAATAGCATGATACTAAAAGCAATTTAATAGAATTTATACATCATGAAAAGTCGGGATTTTTAAGGCTGCTCTCAAATCCAAAGGGCCGAGTTTCTGACACAAGTTTTAATTCATTTTTGTTCGGAAACGCATGAAACTAGAAGGTGTAGTTATTCAGAAATTATGTCATCGAATTGTTGTTTCGTTTTCTTGTAAACGCAATAGATCTTTCAGAAAATACTGTCAAAGTTGGCATTTTGAACCGAACTTCCGAACGAAAGAAGAAAATCCAGTCAGTAAGGGGAGAAAAATGCCGTGTCATGTGATCAAAATCGCTTATAATTCAACAGGTAATTGATTAATCCAAAAATGGAAAACACAGTTCGATTCCCAATCGTTTCCATCGTCAGGCTTTTCAATTTTATATCTTTCCGTTAAAAAATTCCCCCCGTTTCTTTTTAAGATATGACAACAAAGGGGAAAAAAAAGCATTATTTAAACTGTCTTTTTAAGATTTCTAAATTGTTTTCTCAACATACAATCATAATTTAATTAATATGAAACTATTAAATGATAAAATCCTTCTATATATAAAAAAATGTTTTGATTTGGAAATGGACCAATGAAAATCTGCGTAGATATTCCCGGCAGATCGGCATCCTATTTGAATGCTTAAGCATGGCCTTATTTGTTAATATTAAAAAAAAACTATTGCATACAAAAATATGAAAATCGGTAGTATTATAGAGAAATGTTTGATAAACACGCTGATGCAGACAGTTTTCAAATAGAAGAATTATTTTAAGAGATATTTAATGCCAAAGTTGGACAAAATCGCTCCATTAAAAAAGTTTTATAGGAGCAAAAACTGTACATAGGAATTTAATCATTTTTAGATCATTTTATGCGTCAGAATTTCCGGGATGCAGACTGCATTTAGTATTTTAACTTGACTCATTTTTTGAGGTTTTAATTCTATTTTAAATTCAAATTTTCAGCATTTCGAGAGATATTTTTTACAAAATTTAGAAAATTGTATTAATTTAAACTGTTGCCAACTGTATAAGCAGCGCAAACAATAATGTTTCCTTCAAATTAAAAATTTATTTTACACGTGACTATTATAAACAGAAAATATAAAAAGCAGGAACTCATTGAAAATTACGTCATAAAAACTATACTTACACGTGAATTTTAAAAGAGAAAGAATGTTGTAAAATAATAAATTCATTAACATGCGTTAGAAGTCTTAAATAGGAGAATTTACGTCACATTTACGTCACATTACACTTATTACGTAAAATGAACAAAAAATAGTATTGCAAAACAGTTTAAATTTAAAAATTGCGCGAGACATTTATTTGATATTTTAAGATTATCATAATATTTCATTTCTAACAAAAGTATTTTTACGTGAATATTAAAAAGAGAAAGAAAAGTTTGGTGAAAATTACGTCAGATTAGAATTGTCAGATTCAAATTATAATTCAATCTTCCGAAATCTTTTTAAAGCTAATCAAATTAGTGTGCTGTTGGAGTCTGCGGTGTCTGAACGGGGGTTGACGAGCGTAGCTCGTAGGGGGCAGAGCTCCCTAGTATATTAAAAAAATTATTACAACAACTACCCATTATTTTTTATTCCTATTTTTTACTTTTTAGAGTTTAAAATAGCAGGTTGTAACGAAAGTTTCCCGCCACATCTAATATCGTCTTTTCGAACAGTTCTAGTTGACGTGTTTGCTCATATTTTGTCAAACGATTTTTGGCATTTGAAAGAAAAAGACTTGCTTTATAACACTTTGTTGTGAAATTTATAAAAAAATATCGTTATCATTAAATACAGGGTTTCTGAAATGGAACTATCACACTACCAGATTAGAACCAGCATTTACTTCCAGTTCTGTTGAAAAAGGATGACACCGATTCATGTGTGCAGCTTTAGGTACTATTGCTGTATCATATGACACTGTGAAGGTTTGGTACCGAAAGTTCAAAAACAAGGATTATGACATTCAAGGAACAGATCGCTTTGGCCGGCCTACTGATGTTGATGAGGCCCGCCTGCGAGAACTTGTGGAAGAATATCAGTATTCAACCACTCAAGAACTAGCTAAGGAGTTAGACGTTAGTGCCATGTCCATTAGTCGTGCTATGCATAGCATAAACTTGACGTACAAGTTCAATCGCTGGGTGCCACATGAGCCGACTTAAGCAAATAAGGGCAGATGTGTTCAGGCCTGCACTAATCTGCTCAAATATCAACGCAAGGACAAAATTCTGAACTGGATCGTCACTTGTGACAAAAAGGGGATTTACTTCAACAACGCAAGCTGAAAAGGGGGTTAGTCTGCACCCAGTGAGCCCGTCGGCAGCATTGCAAATCGCAATTTGACTAACAAAAGGATAATGCTTTGTACCTGGTGGGATTGCCGTGGTATTATCCACAAAGAGTATCTGGAAAAAGGTAAAACCTTGAAAAGTAAGGTATACAGCATGATGCTAGTCCGTGTGGACGCTGCTATCAAGGCAAAACACCAAAATGAGTTCCAGCATAAGAAGGTAATGTTTCATCAAGATAATGCTAGATCACCCGTGTCTGCATTCACCGGCTGGACTCTGTATGAACTCGAATGGGATCTTTTGCCACACTCACTATATAGCCCTGACATCGCTTCTTCGAACTTGAATCTTTTTTCACACTTGCATCTATATCTTGCTGGTGCTATCTTTAATTCTGCACAGGACGTCCGAAATGAGGTTGATCTGTTAATGGACTTGCGACCCCCAAATTTCTGGACCGAAGGCTTTGAAAAACTACCAAAATATTGGCAGAAAATCATAAATTCGGGTGATGATTACTAAACGCACTAAAGATAAAGCTTTCATGTTTTTTTGCTAACTTTATTAAGAACTTTTTTTTGGCGGAAAACTTTCGTTACAACCTAATATTTTGTTGTTTTAGTTTCACAGGCAGTTGACCTATTATGGCGAGAGTGGTTTGACTCATCAATACTAGCTCCATTGCCTTTATAAGTAGTAAACAGTTGCAACCCTAAAGAAAATTTGGCTACTTATCTCCCGAGGCCGGCTAACGGAAAATTGCCTTCAGATAAACTTATTAATATTCAAACAAGTTCCAAATATAGTAAAATATTGTATCGTTATCGGAAACACACCTCTGTGCATATACGTACAGGGTGTTCCAAAATTCCATCGATAAATTGAGAGGGGTTATAGTAGGTATCAAGAGGATGAAAAATTACCATAGAACACGGAGTCTTAAGCCGCGTATTTAATAAAAAATACAGGGTGTTCTGTCCTAATTCAATTTGTGTTGACGGCAATAACTTTCCGAAAACTGCAGTATATTATGATAAAACTTTTGATAGACATTCTCACCTTTCTTGTAAATGTGATAGTATTGAAAAATGTGGTAGAAGTTTCCATTATGCGCGCCATTAGTATGCACTTGACGCTCCACATTTTGGACTGCGATTGCCGGATCATACGGTATCATCGATTGCTTGAGCACCTTTTTTTTCAGAATTTTTCGTGATTTTACCACATTTCACACAAAATAAGGTACAGACGTGGAAAAAAAAGTAAACACCCCTTCTAACTCTTCAACATATTATCGTAGACGGAAGTTACTGGTACCGAACGATTGGAAATAAAGTCTACTTTTATATGATGTATATAAAATTTGCTTAGGGGCCATCTACATATTAAAACGAACCCAAACCTCATTTTTTTCAATGGCAGTACCCAATTTTAACGAGATATTTCAAATCTTCGGTTCAAACTATGCCTAGACATCAAATTTCAAGTCATTTGAATGATAAGTTTTTGAATTATAAACATTCAAAATTTAGTACTTCTAATGTTAAATTACATTTTCCTATTTTTATTTACTATATCGCCTGAAATTATACTCCTAATGTGCTAATTTTTTGTGTAGCAATAATACTAATGTGCCCGAAACATAAATACGCTGAATTTGCAATTTTTATAATTTTATGATATGAATTATGAATTATGAAATTAATATTCGAAAAAATTATGAATTGCAACCTACAATTTTTTGATGGATTTAGATTTATTAAGTCCTGCTGTATGAAAATCCAAAATTTCTCATTTTTCTTCCAAATAGTTTTCAAATTATGCTTAAAAAATGGTAAAAAGATGGTTTAAGGGGTCGCCTATGATAGAAGTGAATAGATATTTTGAAATTTCTTCTGCTGTCCTGTTATCTAACAGGCTTTATCGGCTGCTTTAGTGGTGCTTAAGGTGCCTTGATCAAGAAGGGCGCTCTCTCGGTTAATCATCGAGTACCGAACTTCAATTTGGATACAGCCCTTAAAATACGCTCGTTTTAAAATAAATAATTTCTCGGAAACTTATGGTACGAATTGCACAAAAATTTGTTTTTAGGCTAATTGAAGGGTGTAGAGTTCATTTATGCTGTCAGAATTGTGTATTGCTTATTGAAAAAAATAAAGTTATGGTTCGTTTTAATATGTAGATGGCTCCCTAAGCAAATTTTATATACATCATTTAAAAGTAGACTTTATTTCCAATCGTTCGGTACCAGTAACTTTCTTGTACGATAATTTGTTGGGGAGTTAGTAGGGGGTGTTTACTTTTTCCCCCACGACTGTACATATTGTTGCATTTTCATTGCAATGTTTTGATTTTTCTCGAAATTATTTATCGTCAACGCAATTTCAGTTAGGGTGAAACACCCTATATTTGTGACTAAATAAGTGGTTTACGATCCCATGTTCTGGAATTTTGGAACACTCTGTAGATAGTTAAAATAATTCTTGCTTCTGATCTCTGACATTTTAGGGGTCAGAGATCCCGAAAAACATGTTTTTACAAAATGTCTGTCTGTGAGTCTGTCTGTCTGCGTGCCGTATGTGACACAAATATTGTGTGCGATCTATATCAAGAACTAATGAACGGAATTTAATAAAACTTTAGATTCAGTTAGTACCTGATATAAATTGGTGCTGATTACTTTTTGGTGTAAATTCCCCAGCAGGGGGAGCTGCTATGCTGCATTATTCATGATTTCCACAATAACTATATCTCAAGAACTAAAGCACGGATTTCCATAAACTTTAGATTCAGTTAGTCCTTATAATTTGGTGCTGATAACTGTTTGGTGTAAATCGTCCAATAGGTGGCGCTGCAATGCTGCATTATCCATGATTATCGCAATAGCTGTAGCTCAAGAACTAATGTACGAATTTTCATCTAACTTCAGATTCAGTTAGTCCTTGATATAAATTAGTACTGTTTAGTTTTTGGTGTAAATCGCCCAACAGGTGGCGCCACTATGCTGCATTTTTCACGATTTCCACAATTGTTGTATCTCAAGAACTAATGCATGAATTTTCATCAAACTTTAGATTCAGTTTCTCCCAGATATAAATCGATCTTGATAAGTTTTTGGTGTAAATTGCCTAACAGGTGCCACTGCTATGCAGAACTTTTCACGATTTCCGCAGTAGCTCTATCTCAAAAACTAATGCACGGATTTTCATTAAACTTCAAATTCAATTAGAAGTTGTCATAAATTGTTGCTGATTAGATTTTGGTGTAAATCACCTAACCGATAGAGCTGCTATGCCGCATTTTTTAGGAAGTATTGTATGAGATCGAAGAAGGTTTCGGGATTGCTACATCCGACTAGTTTTTTATTTTTTTGGCATTTCTGTTATATTTAACTTTGAGATATATGTACAGTCGTCAAAACAGAGAAAACATCCCATACTTTTTAATCACAAAATTGTCACAGAGAAAAACAAAAATAACCTTTCTATTGAGAATTATGGATTTTTTCCTTTTGTGTTGAAAAATAAGCATTGGGATGATTACATGTTGAAATTGTAAAATTTTGAAATTTTTACAATGAACACCTGATTTTGACATCAAATTTGGATTTTTCAATTTTTTTAGTATAACGTAAAATCTATAAGGTAAGCTGGGGTTATAGAAAATAGTCTACAACTATATCTCTGGTATCTATTTTATCTTTTATGTCTGAAAATGGACATATGTATAATGTATATATATATATACGCATTAAAGTTAAAATACATAATTTTTTTCATCTGAGAAAATATTCTCGACTTTGTTTTTGAAAAAATTAGGTCAACTCGAATCCGATCCGTAAGAGTCAAATCCCGAACCGGAAACAATTAAATCAACCTGACCCGAACCGACCCGCAACACCAAACCAATAATATCAACCCGACTTGATGCGAACCGCGTTTGAGTTGGGAGAGGTCGAGTCGGGTTCGGGTAAAATCAGGTTACACGATTTGACTCTATTTTGAATCCAATGTTTCTTTGTGTGAACAAATTTCGTGTTCAACTAAACGGTCATTTTCAAATTAAAAAATGCGCTACTGGGTGGAAGGAAAAGGAGAAAGAATTAACGAACCCGAATGAAATTTTACATTAAAATTCGATTAACTTACGTAATATAACAAATATTCAAACCTTAGCTACGAACAGCCAGTATATGGAGCGATATATTTATTAATTAAAAAATTAAAAACCATGTCCTCAAACTCTTTCAATCATTTCTCAATCGACAAGTCGATATCAGGGGCACAGGTCCATGGGCACCATAAAAAATCTTTTTTTTTTGGGAGGTGGAGGGGCAAAAACTTTTTAGATCTTGTTGTGCACAGCTGAGAAACAATTGATACAGCTTTATTATCACATATATATTTAAATTTAGATGATAAATGTGTTTCACTCTGAGGATGTTGCAATAGCAAAGCTTTCCCAAATATTATTGATAATTATTCACAGATCTTGAAATGAAAAAATCCACGAACCGGAAAGCTATTTCAAAATTATTGTTGACTAAAAAAATTGTTTTAAGTATAGACAAATCTATTTCTAACCATTCCAAACAATTTAAAAAATGCATTCAAGATTCTAACTAATAAAGTAAAAGGTTACAGGGAGCGGAATATGCTAGGTATATAAAACTGTAACAATATGTTTTAATTATTGCACGAAACCAGAACGGTATTTATCATAATTTTGCGAACAGGAACAATATTTTGCATAATTTCACGAACCGGAATATCGTTCCGTTTTCTTGCGGTACATTTCGAGCTTTGATATATTTTTTTATTTAATCCTAATATTTTTATATTAATCATATCTAATAAGTTATTTCAGCTTTTGCGAAATTTCTAAAACAACAACAACAACAACAACAACAAAAAATGAAATATCAAATGCCTTGAAGAGGAATCCCCTTTCAATTGAATTCCTTGAATCCCCCCCCCCCTCCCCCACCCCGCTAACCTTCAACAAATGGTACTCTTGCAACTGGCCTAAACTAGTGTTCCCTTGTGTTCCGATTTTCAGGGGCTCCACGACCTGTCCCGCGAAACCACTGCGCACCAAACGAAACGTCCCGATTTTTTAGGATGCATAAATTCTTTTAAATTTGTTTCAGTACCATGTTTTTGCTAGTCTGCTCCGAATGGAACTTGATACAATAAAATCTGTGACGACAGAACCTTTCTATAACGGAAATTTTTATAGTCCATTCCACAGGAATACCTTACAAATACACTTTCCTTGACGAAAACCGGATTTAAACGGAATTTGTTTGCGATTTCGTTTCCACACGACACGTTTTATTGTACTTTGTTACAAAAAAACCCTGCGTAAACGGAGCTTGTTTATAACGAAATTATGCTGTAACTATACAATTATGCTTGCTAAATTGGAATTTTGTTTCAGCTCCTAGCGATTCCGCATTTACAGGCTTTACTGTATAAATTTCTTATGTATTTTTAATGTAATAAAACTTTCTAAAACAGAATCGCAATGGGCAGGAGAAAAATTTCTTCTTAAACAAGCATTTGTTTTTTTAACAGATATAATTCTATAGAATAAAGAGAAGGAAATTTTTAGGTTTAGTATATAATTCCGTTATACACAGGTTCCGTTTTCATAGGGTTTACTATATTTTTATGTGCTGATTTAGAAGACCCTGTCCTGCTTTTTATGAAACTAGACCTGGCAACATTAGCTTGCCCTATTCTAAAGACACTTGTAATAGAAAATCATGCTAGCGTATTGATTATTTCTCAAAATTTCCAGAATTTACAATTCGCTCATTGATTAACAGATGGCGCCACTAGAGATATACCAAAACAAACCTTGCAATGTATCCTTTTGCTTTCGGCGGGATATCACAGACGCGATTCCGCATTTCATGCTGTTGAACGTCAGCTGGTAATTGCGCTGTTTAGTACTGTGTTGCTCTCAAGAATGATCGAGTGAGTGACAGACAGCTATCATGGAGGATCGGACAGTCTCCAAGAGTGACCATCCGGTGAAACCGGACTCAAACCCGATCCGATGGTGCCTGGACAAGGCGAGATCGGGTTCGACCCTTCTTTGGTTCCTGTGTGCTATTTCGTGGTTCGTGTGCGGTGTTTGTTGGCTCAGGGTTTATCACGTGGAGGACAGGTTAGAAAGTTTGGAATCCCAGTTCGAACAATTTAGAGTGTTCGTAGATGTCCCAGCATCCTACAATGATGCGAAGATCAAGTCAATCGAGAAGCAGGTAAGAGAAATCTTATGCTTATCTTACATGACAGCTGTCAAATGCGAATGTGTTCTTCCAGGGCCGGTTCCAGAGGCAGGGATACAGTCAGAGGGTGATCCGGTGGGGAAGTCGTAATTGCCCCACAGGGCTGGTAATAAGTAGGGGGAGGGGCAGTGGGCTCAAAAGACCTAGACTCGCGGCTTATTAGTGTATACAACCAGACTTATAAAAATTAAAAACCCTTTGGAAGAAAAATAACTTATAAAAATACTTATTGCGGCCACATTTATAGAGTGCCCCGGGTAAAATTTTCTTTTCTTTCTTCTTCTTCTTTTGTTGTTGTTGAAAATATATAGCAGCTAAATTATATTTCTTGCAAGCGGTGTGCCTTTGAGTAAAATACCGACCCTGAATTTTCCTGCACATCCGGGTCGACGCGACGTTTCATTTAAACACTGCTGGACGAATATCATTTAACGGTGTTTCCATATTTTGAATACCAGTAATTCAGCATAGTATAATTCGCTTTATATAATCGAATAATTCTACGATTAGGCAAAGCAAAGTATATCACTAAAATTATAATATAATATAACTAAATGAAACGTATAGGTGACACACGTCGTGAGGGTGTTAAAGGGGCCCATAGGGTCACACTTACAAGGTGCCCAAATGAGTCATTTTTTCTTTTTTTTTTTAAATGTAGGGGCGATTTTTTTTTTTTTCTTGCACGCTGACGCAGGGTTCTTTTGTGAAAAAGACTGGCCTCGAATTCTCCCGCATTTCTGGATCGGACCTGTGCGCGTTACCTTAAAAGAAGCGGAGATGAAGGGAAATCTTTAGTGATACTTTTAATGATTAAAATAAATAAACAAACAAGCTACTTTTAACCTCTTCGCGACGAGCGTCGTGTATACATAATTCATATAGTGCTCAAAATATTTTATCATTCCTATCAGTAATTTTGAACTGAAAATTTTGCCTTATTCATTCAAAGCATTTCTGCAATTAAATTAGGCAAAACTTTCTGTTTTGAAAAACTGGTGTTAAAAGATTAAAATTTTTCCAATGCACTCTCGTCGCGAAGGGATTAATGGTTAAAATAAATAAATAAATCTTAAGGTCCTACACTAATGACACGGAGAAACTCGAACACTAATGTTAAACTTAAGGGAGAAATCTTTCTCCCTTGTATTTTAATGTTTTTGTTTTGCGTAGGATACCTGAGGTCGATATATTTTACTATGCATTTGTACTTTTCGATTTCGGTTACAGTTTTTTTTTTTTTTTTTTTTTTTTGCATGCGACACTTAAGGCTCCGCTGCACTGAAACCCCCGATCGCGAAATCCCGTGTTAGCTTATGGGAAAACTTTGAAGCGCGATAACTCATTGCCTAATATAATTTTTAAAATAGTACCGTTTTCACCTTAAGAAAGTAGATGCCGGTGATGTGTGTTTTTAAAAATTATCTCCCTAAATTTTAAGTACATAAAAAATCTTTATAAACTTTGAAATTTCCATTTGATTAAATTTTACCATCTTCTTAAAAATACTTAAACTTTACGGAGACAATTTTAAAAAACGCACATCATCGGCATCTGACGATGGCGAAAACGGTATTTTAATAATTATATTAGGTAATGAGCAATCGCGCTTCAAAATTTTCCCACAGATTAACATGGGATTTCGCGATCAGGGAGTTTCAGTGCAGCAGCCCCTTAAGGGGACCGGGAAAGCCCTATCTCCGCCATGTTAAATTCACCAACTCTGTACCTTTTTCTCAAAAATGGTGAAAGATAGAAGTCTAGATTTTTTAGAGTAGTTAGAATAACATGATTTATGTATTTTAACAGACCATTTTCTTTCTAAGTGAAACTCAAAATTAATTATTTATTGAAAGTCATTTTTAAATTAGCATTTTTTGTAAGATTTCACTGCCTAAAATAAATAATTCTCAACAAATCATTAAATCCCTGTGTTAAAGTATACAATATAACATAATATAAGTATTAAAAAAAATCCGAGTTCTTAAGTTTAATAGATATTGAAAAAAAGGAACATAAGCATGAAAAATCCAAGTTTTGAGAAAAAGTCAATTAAAGAATTAAATGGCCATTAAGCTGTGAAGTACTCTTAGAAAGAATGAATAATTTCAACATTTATTTTTTTTATATATAAACATGTGTGATACATTGTTGGAAAGATAAAAGTTTAAACTATTTAATGATATAAAAAAAGTAAAAATCGATTTTTGTGGTTGAATTTTGCTTTCCCGGTCCCCTTAAACTTTCAAAACCGGTTCTGAAAGTGAAATTATCCTCAGCGAGAAATAAGTAAAGATTTCTCCCATAAGTTTAAAATTAGCGTCCGAGTTTCTCTGCTTTACTAGAGTAGGCTCTTAATAAATCTATAAGAATAATACGAGTCCGGATGCAAAACTTTATTATTTATTTTTAAGGAGGGATTAAAAAAAATGCGTTCTAGTCTCATTAGATTTTCTTTATGTGCGGGCTTGTGTGCCAGTGTTGAATTCATGTCTTTTCATCTGAAGGAAGATTCTACACTCTCTAGGGAACATTATGAAGTTCTGAGGGGGGTGGGGGGGTGCTGGATTTTCTCTTGTGGACCAATAGTACAAAAATAAATAATTTTGAAGTTTTTCATTTTGAAGCGCATTTGCATTCTTCAAAGGCAAAAGGTCCCCTTGATGGACTTTTTCTCAGCACTTCCCTTCTTATGTCCGATCCAAGAGGAGGTCACGGAGGTCATGACCCTCCTCTAAACAAAGCAAATTTCTACAGAATAACAAAAATTTTTAAATATAAATGTGTATTAAAGGCGTTTTTAATTTTCTTTTTTTAACACCCAGTACGGTATGCTATTTCTTTCTCCCAGCTTATTTTGTGTACTCTCCAAAAAATAATGTTACCTTACAGAAGCCAGCCGTAAAACAAAGCAGTACGATTAAATACTCTGTAGCAATTTTTTAAACTTCTAAGCATCGCACATTTTCAATTTTTATACCGTTGTATTCGGAAGAAAAAAAAGTGCTTTTTAATGCAATTTGTTTGAAAACTGCATCTCCATTTATTTTTGAGATATTATTTTTTTTTTGTAGTTTTTAGAGCCACTTGCTTAATACTGGCAACGGAAGAACTCAATTTCTGTAGAAAGTGAGAGAAAAATAGCAATTATATCGTTTTGTTGCCATTTCCCTATAAAAACTGAAAAAAAAATTAAATACGTGCTATTTTGAAAAAATATAAATGAAGGATTTCTGATAAAACATGCAGCTATTAGAAACTAAATTTAATTTTAAATATCTGTATTAATAATACAAACAAATGAAGGCTGTGAATCTTTAGATAGCCGATTTATTTGAATGACGAAATATCTCTCTTTTTTTTTATTTGTGTATTATTCAGTGATAGTGACCTCCTAAGCGTTCTTTACTGTAGATGTTGTTTAACACTGGATCGCAAATGATGAATTATTCAGCGGATATGGATGACGTCACTTTATGTAAAATAAAATCACGTGTTATAAGTCTTAAAACTGAACTACAGTAAAGTCCCGATTATCGGAGTTTCCGCTTTCACCGAGTTATTTTCTTCTGATGGACTGATGGCTTCCATTATTATGAAACAGTCATTATAAATGAAGTGTTAGGTAAAGATGAAAGAGCAGCCGTAAAAAGTTAGAAATCTGATTTTCTGGTCAGAATGGGGGGGAAAAATGGCCATATTTTTTTTTTTCACCTAACACTTCATTTATAATGACTGTTTCATCATAATGGAAGCCTTCAGTCCATCAGAAGAAAATGATCCGTTCTAAAGGTATAAGTTCGATTAACTCGGATAATCGGGACTCTACTGTATCTATATTTATATACATATATTTTTTTGTCATCAGGAGCGACACTAAATTCTGAAAAAGCATAATTCCTTTTTACTAGTACCCCCCCCCCCCCTGTTAACAGCTTGCTTGCCCTTTTTCAGGGCCAGAGTACTTCGAATCGTAAAATGCTCAAATGATTGAATGACACCAGAATTAGTTAACAAATTTATTTGAAAATAAGTAGAAGCTTTTCTTCACGTGTTTAATAAAAAGAAAATTTTCCATCCACAAATTCTGATGCCAATGTGACATTTAGAGATTAATATTAAGGGGTCCAAAAATGAACCACGGTCCTTCAAGGGGTTAACAATGCTGGAGTTACTTTTATACAGAAATGCATAAAAATTACAAACATTATGTACTATTTAAGTACCTAGGAATCAACACCATCATGACAACCTTTCGATGACAGTCGTGATCCGAAAACCGGCTTAAAATGCGAACTTTGCGAGTACATTCTGCATGATTTTATAACAATATAGGAAGCTCTATTCGATTTCTATTTTTTGGTATCTGAATAGAATCTGTAAATTTCATGAATTTATGAATGGAATTGAATTCATGAATATGTCACAAAATAGCCAATTGGGATTTAAGCTATAAATATTGCTCATGAAGGCATATGATTTCCCCTCCCAAGAAATTAGTCATTGCCCCCCCCCCCCCCTGATCCGCCTCTGTTCCCATTATGTATTTCTTTCAAAGTCAGCAGTCAGCAATAAAATAATCTAAATATATAAATTTCAACGTTTCCCTTTCTCTCTGATAGCCAAGAAAGATTGTAAAGCTGTTTTCACGGTAAGGTTATAAAACCTTTTTCCAAAACTTTTTTTACGTATTTTTAATAATTCATTTAATATAGATCTTTATTTTAAATACCTCAGAGCAATAGATTTGATAAATATAGTAGGGGAGAGTGTGGTGGAATGGGACAGTAGGTTTTTCTCTTTATGTATCATTCTAATCATTTCATCAAGCACACATTAGATGAAGCAATGGTACCCCAAGCTTCAGCTGAAAAAAGAAGCTGATCTGCATAAGCTTTAGATTGTATAAAGAAAAAGATTATTTCAAGAATCAAAAGTAAATTTGTTTTATAAATATTTTTTTATATATTAATGACTTGTTTATGCGTAGATGTAATAGTTTCCCCATTTATAGAACATTATACTGTACATTATGCCTACTTTAAACTATGCTTAAAAGCAGCATTTTTGTTTATACAAGAAGTTTAACATAAAAGAAGGTAGAGGGTAGAGATGAGTTCGGGCTCACTTTTCGAAGCCCGTGATTTTCTTATTTTTGTAAAAAGTGTCCCATTCCTCCTCACTCACCCCTATATTAATTTAAAACGTACATTGCAGGAAAAACTTGTGATCCTTCTTGTTTTTTTTTTTTTTTTTCTTTTCTTTTTAGTTTCAGATTCAAGAAAGAATTTTTTTAATTGCTGAAAATTAATATAAGTTCTATACTGAATTCGAAAATTCAAAATATTTTTGTCAGTAAGCAGTTTTTTGCTTAACCTACTACTGGTGATCTTGCATGTAATATCGCATTCACTGATCACCAGTTTTTCTTAAAACGCACCCAAGTTTTAAATTATAATACTATACTATATTTATCAAATGTATATTGCTTTTAGGTATTTAAGATAGATATCTGCATTAAATGAATTATTAAAAATACGCAAGAAAAAGTTTTGGAAAATGGTTTCACAACCTTACTGTGAAAACAGCTTTACAATCATTCTTGGGCATCAGAGAGAGAGAGGGAGAAAAACATTGAAATTTATATGTTTTAGATTATTTTATTGCTCACTTTGAAAAAAAAAATATATAAAAAATATATTTGAATGTTTTTTACTTACTTTTGTCAAAAGAAGAAAGTATTGTAATCGAAAATGCTTTCGACTTCCGGTTTTCGAGGAATTTACATTTTTTAGGGGTCAAGAGATCCCGAAAAACATGTTTATACAAAATGACTGTCTGTCCAGGGGTGCAGAAAATGTTTCTACTCCCAACATTTCCCCCAATCCACACGAAAATTTACCCAAAATTTTACACTATGTTATAGGTAAGTGCTGTATTACCGTAGGTATAGAAAATTTATTTTTCAAATATTTCTCAACTTATGCGCGAGTATATATGGCAGGGGTGATTCCGAGTGAAAAAAAATTCCTAAAATTCACAGCAAATTTTCTGAAATTCACAGCAAATTTTCTGAAAGGTTACGGCAGAGAGGGGGAAATCCACTCCCAACACTATGTATTTTTCATGGATCTTTTGACGCAATTCGCGTTTTTTCGCGATCTTTTGACGAAATTTGCGGTTATTTCGCGATCTTTCGACGAAATTTGCGGTTATTTCTCCTTCCTTTTGACGAAATTCGGAGTTGTTTTACCATCATTTGATGAAATTCGCGGTTGTTTTGCGATCGTTTGGCGAAATTTGCGGTTCTTTCGTGATCTTTTGACGAAATTTGCAGTTTTTTGCGATCTTTTAACGAAATTTGTGATTCTTTCGTGATCTTTTGACGAAATTTGCGATTCTTTCCTGATCTTTTGAAGAAATTTGCAGATTTTTGCGATCTTTTAACGAAATTTGCTGTTATTTCGCCCCTTTTGCCGAAATGAGCATTTGTTTCGCTATCTTTTGACAAAATTTGCGTTTATTTCGCGATCTTTTGACGAAATTTGCGGTTTTTTTCGTTTTTCTTGGACGAAATAGAAGGTTATTCGCCCTGTTTTGACGAAAATCGCGGTTGTTTTGCGATCTTTTGGCAAAATTCGAGGTTGTTTTGTGATCTTTTGACGAAATTCGAGGTTGTTTTGTGATCTTTTGACGAAATTTGCAATTTTTTCGCGATCTTTTGGCGAAATGTGCATTTATTTTGCAATATTTTGACAAAATTTGCGTTCATTTTACGATCTTTTGACGAAACCTGCGGTTATTTCGCGATCTTTTGACGAAATTTGCGGTTCTTTCGCGATCTTCTGACGAAATGTGCGGTTATTTGCGATCTTGTGACGAAATTCGCGTTTTTCCCGTAATTCTTCGCGAAAAATCGCGGTATTTTTATGTCCAAATTTTTAGATGACCAATTTTTTTTTTTTTTTTTTTTTTTTTTTTCGGAACCGAATATCTTAAACTTTCGGAAAATTCGGAACATAATCACCCCTGATATACGGTACATATTATTCTGAGATCGATTTTGTGAAGGTCGCCATACGGATATTTTTATTTGTACTGAAATTGTTCTATCTCAGGGAATTAAGGAATTCGTTGTTAAAATCGAAATCAATTGTATATGTTTCTGAAAAATTTCCCCAGGGGGTTAAAATTTCCCTTGATTCTAGATCGGCGGATCGGACATATTCTGCACCCCTGTGTCTGTCCATCTGTGTGTCCGTTTTGTATCATGGAAAAGTGTATGGAGTTATGCATAGAATTGAACCAAATTTTATATATATGTTTTTGCCTATGGCAAACAGGTCCTCCTTGAATTTAGAAATATTCCGCCTGAAGGGGAAGCTTTAATAGCGATTTTTGTGGCATTTTCAATATTGTATCCCCGAAAAGTGTATGAAGTTATACATAGAATTGAACTAAATTCCATGTGTATGTTTTTGGCTAAAGCCAGCAGGTCCCGCGTGATTTTTTGAAGAATCCGGCGGAAGGGGGCGCTATATTGACGATTTTTCTCTATTTTTACCCGACTGCCAAGAAGGGTTATGTGTTTCACGCGTATCTGGATATGTGGATTTCTTTATACCCTCGAAACATCCCAACGGCTCGATGGATTTTGATGAATGAGGTCTCTATCGATTCGTCTTAACCGTCCGATGGTTATATGCTAGGTTTTGTTTTTATAAATTTAAAATGGCAGTGGAGACGAAAAAAATTTTTTACGTACCCTATTGAGTGGCTTATCATTGGATAGGTCTTTCAGCGTTCGAAATCCTTGGTGGTCCGCTGGTCCGAGACCACCAAAAATGATATCGGACCACTAATTTGAAAAATTTAGTGGTCCGCAGGACCAGTAACTTTTCCCCCCTCTCTCACAGGTAAACTTAAATTTTCCCGTCCCCTAGAAAACCGCAACCAAACACACATCACAAAATAATAAATAAAAATTGCATCAAACCTTAGTCAGTGTAAATAAATAATCAGATAAATAAAAAAATAAAATATCTAATTAATAATTTTATAGTTTTTCGTTATGTATACTGTTTAATTTTTAGTAAATTATAATTTTACATTTTACTAGGCTGAAAATTTTGGATAACTGTAAAGGAAGTTTGGTTTATATTCTAAAAGGGAAGGGGGGGGAGGGGGTCATTCAAGGGTTAAAGGGACGTCATGGAATTTTATATAGCGGGCCAGTAACGATGACTGCGGACCAGTAAATTCTCATGCTTACTGGTCCTTGGGACCAGTGACTTTTTTTTATCAATTCTACCGCTGTCTTTCAAAATGAAGACGATGTTTCCTTGACTATTTTACAGTCAGAAGCTCCGTTTAAATATTACAGAACCTGGAACTTGTGTAGATAGGATCGCTAGCTTTACTGCAACCATCATAAACATCTATAGGCCACATCAAAACTGTGTTTATGGATAGGAACTAACAATTAAACACAACATAAAAGTCATCATTACAAGTAAATAAAAAAATAGGTGAGTAATATAAAAAATAGTTTCACATTTATGAGAAATAATTAATTAGTTCGCTTTTTACGTAGTCATGTTTTTTGATTTTTGAAATTTAATTTTTACTTGTTCATAGTTCTGTTGTACATCGGCTGTTCATACAGCGACGGGTCATTCGCATACAGATAATCCGGTGATTCTCAAGCAGGTGATGTACAGCAGAATAACGAAAAATACTGATATTATATAATATTTTGGTCGAAATTAATTCGTTTTTATACCGATCAGTAAAATGACACAGAAACTTAAGATGAAGATTAAAGTTGGTGTAGTACTAAAGTATTGAGATGTATAATAACATTTTGAAATAGTAATATGTATGAGAAAGAAGAAAGTTTTGGGATTGGCACATCCGGCTAGTTAAGTATGCCGAAAGCCGACATTACAGAAAGCACAAACAAAAATAGTTGGATTATAGCTGCGTCATGTCTCAGCAATATTCAGAAATACAAAAAAATAATCATGAAATAAATAAAATAATAGTTAAATAAAATTAAAAAATAATAAAAATACAATATATATATATATATAGTGTTTTCATATTATTGGTCATTTTCATTATCTTTCAATAGTATTATTGTACAGAAAGTTTAATATATATACAGTCGGACTTCGTTATCCCGACACCCGGTTTTCACGTCACTCCGCTTATCACGTCGGTTTTTCAAAGTCCCGATTTTCTGTATATGAGTTTAATGTAAATAAACTCCGGATTTCACGTCGTTGAATAATTTTCCACTCCGGATATCCCTACGGTTTAGGAAAATTGTCCATTTTCCATAATCCATCTTATAAGCAGAGAAATTAAGCGGTAAGAAATGTCTTAGCCAAACTTTTCACAAAAGTGACTAAAATACTCATTGAGATAAATGAGAAATTTTACTTCAATCTCTTATCTGAATAAATAAAACCACACGCTATGAATGACCCAGATAGACGTATCAGTCTACTCGCGGTCTTTTTGTTCTGGCCAGAAGGCACTTTCTTGTGGTTAAACGGCGTTTTTCATTCGACTAAAACCGGAGCATTGCATTGCATTGAAACGATCAGAAATTATCTAACATCGACTTCTGAATTGTAGGAAGCACATCTAGGGATAAGTAAACTTTAATTCATCAATATTTCATGTAACAATAAAAAAACAGGTTGCCATAAATCTGATTTTTATTCTTTTCAATTTTGTTTTTGTATTTATTATGTTTAATCATTATGTTTTATTGCTTAAAACTGCAAAAACAGTTATGAATTTAAAATTGTCTTAAATTAACTTAAAATACAGCGTTTTATTAACATTTTTTTCCAACTCCGGTTACCGCGACACTCCGGTTATGACGACACTTTTTTCTGGTCATTAGAGTGTCGGGATAACGAGGTTCGACTGTATATATATATATATATATATATATAATAAAGATGAAATCACAACTATATCAACAAATTTTAAAATTTTAATAGAAGAACAAAATATGAACATAGGAAACCAGTATGTAAAATATAAAACTATGAATAACCCAAAGAATCATCAGAGGTGCTTGTTGGTTAATTCATAGTGAAGTTGCGTTATTTCATCCAATTTTGTCGGCATTAAGCCTAAAATGACAAAATTTAGCACCTAATAGCACATCATAAAAGAAAAGAAAAGAAAATACCAAGAGATCTAAAGAAAGATACACCTCACGCAGGATATTAAAAATTATTAGAGCACAATACCTAAATTACATAGAAGGATCCAAAACATTATAAAGTTGATTCACAATGTTAAAGCATTTAAGGATGCAAACAGATTAGGTTAGGACTATTAGAACATGTGGTCATGAGTTGCTGAGAATGAGAACATTATTGCCATCATGCTATCTGGTGTGAAAAAGGAAAACTTATTGTAATTAGGTTTATTAAAAAGAAATGTTAAGTGCTGCTATCTATACCCATAAAACAGAAATGCAATTAATTTAAGAAATTAAGAAATGAGTAATATTAACATTTATTTAAAGTAGAATGAAAAAATTGGAATAAACTTAATAAGTACTGAGTAAATATAAAATAAAATAAGTAAATAGAAGGGCATATATATATATATATATATAAAAGAGCATTCTAAACATAGAACCTAACTCATTTACAGCGAAATTGGATTTATCAAAATTCCGATTTTAATAAGCAAAAAGAAAGAAATTGTCGGTACTGTAATTTCCAGCGTATAATCCACGGATCAAAGAATCATGTTTGGACCCAGAAATTTTATTTGATAAAATGCAACTTTTTAAATCGCTGTACATATTTGACTTCAATTAAAAATTCTGTGTCCAAACATGATTATTTGATCCGCGGATTATCCGCGGGAAATTACGGTAATATGAAAGGGCATTACAGAAAATTTTGTTGTAGTGATGGACATGGATTATTTTTTGGAAGAAGTCTCAAAATTATTTTCGAGTATTATTTTTTCCCTTAAATTTCCCAATCTATACTTTTGTTATCTTGAAAGTACATCTGTTCTACAGTTTTAATTGATTTGATTAATATCTCCTTAAAAAAACTATTTTTTAAAACTTAAATTCATTGAATTTAATCTGAAGAATAAGAAAGTATGTAATTAGAAAGTCTTTGTAAAATATAATAGGAAAAGTTGAAAAAAAAAACTTCTTTTAAATTTTGACGAGCAAAAATATTGCAATTTTAATTTTTATATTACAATTACAGTTTGAAAATTTTGAAATTTCTCCCAAATATCATACAAAGAACGATTAGTACATCAAAGTGAATAAAAACATAGGTAAATACCCCCTCACCCAATAGGTGCACATTCACGGTCGCCAGTCGCCACGTGGCGACTAAATTTTTTGCTTTGGCGACTAACTTTCAGCGTTTAAGTCGCCAGTTATAGGGGTGCCCTTTTTTCGCCGAATGGTTTTCGGATTTTTTTTTTCCTTATCAATCGCGGGATTATGTTTCCATAACACCGCGATAGTTAACGGTTTTCTTTTTCTCTTATTAACCATAATTAAAAAATATGTTTAAACCTGGACGCCACATTTCGTGAATCGTAAATTTATTGTTTTGTCCTAAAAAAACTGCGATATCCGCGGGATCGAAAAAAAAACTACGTTTGAGGTACTCCGCGAATTAATTCAACAGCAATGGTGTACCACAGTTAGCTTGCGATGCAGAAAAAATCAAGTCGAAAAAAGAATACGTTTGGCCCACATTCATTAAATTTGTTCTGGGATTATTCAGACATGTTCTTACAGGTAGACACTACAAACATGAAGAATCAGCATGAGATTCTTCCATGAATTAGCAGAATTCCTCAATTTATTTATTTATTTAGCAGAATTCCGCAAAATCAATTTGTCGATTGGCCATGAAAAGAAATCGGGATTTTCCTCGATCGGTCATGAACTTTGTAAAAACTGTCCTGGAAAAATCCGGCAAATTTCGGCGATCGGTAGTAAAAACAAAAACAAAAAAAAAAAAAACATGAATTTCATCAATAGTTTATGAAATAAACTGCAAATGTCGTCAATATGTAGTGAAATAAAATGTCATTTTCGTCAATCGGTCGATAGAAAAAAAAAACACGATTTTCGTCATTTGGTCGATAGAAAAAAACGCGAATTTTGTCAATCGGTCAAAAGAAGAAAAAGAAAAACCAAATTCTATCATTCCCCCTTGAAAAAACCACAAATATGAACAATTGAAGCAATTGAATTTCGTTAACCGGTCGGAGAGAAAACGGGAATATCGCCCATTTTTTTCCCGACCATTTGACGAAATTTGTGGGAGGTTGAGGTATTTTACGATTCTTTGGCAAATTTCTCGTTTTTTTCTGCACACTTTGAACGAAATTCACTTTGTTTTTGCGATCCTTTGACAAAATTAGAGTTTTTTCCGCGGTCCTTTGATCAAATCAGTGAATTTTTTTCACGAACATTTGACGAAATTTGCGGGGTTTTTTTGTCTGGATTCCTTGATGAAATTCGCATTTTTTCCGCGCAGGTTTTTCGCGAATCTTTGACTAAATTCACATTTTTTCAGGATTCTTTGACGAAATTCGCGTGTTTTTCTCGATCCTTTCGCGAAATTGGCGATTTTTTCTGCGAACGATTGACGAAATGGATTTTTTCAGCAACCATTTGTCGAAATTTGCGATATTTTTTTATGTCTGAATTTCGGAACCGAATGCCTTAAATTTTATAAAACTTAGGAACAGAATCACCCCTGTAACTGTCTGTGATAATATTTTTTAAAACTAATTTTTCTTGTGTGTTCCTCAAAAACAAGTGCTTGAAATGTATTTTGATTTTTATAGTGCAAAATAATAATGCTCACACATTCTCAATTTTTTTTATATGTACTCTTGTGGGACAAAATAAAAATAAGAAATATTGTTTTCTTAATATTCTCCACTACCGCGATTGCTTAGTTTATGTATATTTTTTTAACCCGTATCTTGCTTAACTTTATGTTCTGAACTGTACTTAGTTTAAAATTTATATTACACTTAGTTTATGCCCAAATTAAAAAAAAAAAAATGTGATTAAATTAACTGTACACATTTGATATATTTAGTCTATGTTTTGTTGTACATGTGTATACATTAAACAAATTATTTTTCACTTTGAATTCCTGAGTTTTCCCCATATAAATGTTATTGCTTTTATGCAATTTTTTCACAATGTGGCGACTGGATTTTTTCGGTTTAGGAGACACTGGCTCCTTAAAAATTTTGGGAATCTGCACCTATATCTCAACCCCCAAACAATAGTAACTCCAATTCTGAAAGTCACGGAATAAAACTTGCAGCAAATGTATTATTTATTTTAATACGAACTTTTGAAAATCTGTACCTGAAACCCTATATTTATTTATATCATTCATTTTGTCATGTCTCATTTACCCTTAAGGCTGTTCTCAAATCCAAAAAGGCAACTTTATGACATACGTTTTAATTTATTTTTGCTCGGAAATACATGAAACTAGAAGGTGTTGTTGTTCAGAAACAATGTAATCGAGCTGTTTTTCCGCTTTTTTGCAAACGCAATAGATCTTTCAGAAAATAGTGTCAAAGTGGCGTTTTGAACCGAATTTTCGTGCGAAAGAAGAATAACCACTCAAGAAATGGTAAAAAACTTGTTTAGCACAAGATCAAAATCGCTTATAACTCAATAGATAATTTATTTATCAATAAATGGAAAACACAGTTCGATTCCAAATCGGTTCCATGGTCAGATTTTCCACTTTTATATCTTTCCGTTGAAAAATGAATTTATAAATGTGTCAAAACGTTTTGCGCTTGTTGAGCAGAGCAGTTGAGAACAGCCTTAATACAAATACAAATTGGCATTGCTCTATCGTGAAAAACACACGCCGAATATGAATTATTTATGTTTCTTGGTATATTATTTATACCAGTGGTACCAGTGGCATACTATTTATACCACTTAATTTTAATTTCCGCCTGCGAAAATTATACCAGATTTTTTGAAAAAAAAGAAAAAAGTATAAATATATTTTTAACCGACATAAAAAAAGGAGAATATTATCAATTCGACGCGTACGTTCGCCGATTACTCCGACGTTACGCGACCGATTCATGTGATTATACATATATATATATATTTTAATTGAGAGAGGACACTCTCGAATTGGTTCGCCGATTACTCCGACGCTACGCGACCGATTCATGTAATTATACATATATATATATATATTTTAATTGAGAGAGGACACTCTCGAATTGGTCCCATTTAAATTTAATCAAAATCAATTCTGTTCATTTTTAGAAAATCAATAATAAATACATAAATAAACATTTTAAAAATATTTCATTTTCAACGATTTTCACAGAGCTATCTATTTGGCTAGAAAGTCGCTACTCGGCAATTTTCTCCTTTTTATAAGGTGTCGTAAGGAAAACCAAAAAGCAATGTTTTAATCGTTAAAAACTTTTATGACGTAAAGAATCAGAAAAAAAGAAGGAAAAAAAAAAAAAAGGAAAAAATAAATAAAGGTCACAAACATAAAATCTATGAAAACTGATAAACTATTCACTGTGTTGCCACGAAATTTGGCAAAGAGATATATTACAATGGGAGAAAGAATATAGAAACACTAGAAAACAGGAATTTTGCTTTTTCAGAATTTAGTGTCGCCCCCAATGAAAAAAAAAATATGGATATATAAATAGTACAAAACATATTTCAATTTTAAGACTTAAAACACACACTTTTATTTTATGTAAAATGACGTCATTCGGATCCGCTTAAGAATTCCACATTTACGATCCACTCTTAAACATCTACTGTAAAGCATGCATAGGATGTCACTATCGCAAAATAATACACAAATGCAGCAAAAAGATGCCGTCATTAAAGAAACTCCAAAAAAAAAAAAAAAAAAAAAAAAAAAGGCTATCTAATGATTCATAGACCTTCATTTGTTTGTAACATTAATATAGATAACTTAAAATTAAATATAGTTTATAATAGCTCCATGTTTTAACAAAAATTATTCGTTTATATTTTTCTCAAAATAGCACGTATTTAAATTACATTTTCTTTCGGTTTTTATGAGAAAATGGCAACAAAAAGATATAATTGCTATTTTTCAACTATTTTCCCTTTACTTTCTACATAAATTGAGTACTTGAGTTGCTAAAATTAAATAAATGGTGCTAAAAACTGCAAAAAAATTAATATTTCAAAAATCAATGCAGATACAGTTGTGCAAATACAGTTGAAAATGTGCGATGCTTAGAAAATTAAAAAAAAAAAAAAAATGCTATAGGATATTTAATTGTACAATGATACATCTGCTGTGTTTATTGCTGGCTTCTGTAAGGTAACTTTTTTTTTTCTTTTTTTACACAAAATAAGCTGAGAGAAAGAAATAGCATACCGTACCGGTGCTAGTAAAAATTGTAAAGCGTTTTAAATTTAGCCAAGATTTCTGCGGTACACCCGCTTCATTTGAAAAACTCTCTCTCTCTCTCTTTTTTTTTTTTTTTTTTTTTTTTTTTTTTTAAGGTGGAAGGATTTCTACGCTAATACCGGCTTGGCTAAAAGTTCCTCTCAAATTTTTGAATTTAATGTTTTTTTTTTAAGGTGGAAGGATTTCTACGCTAATACCGGCTTGGCTAAAAGTTCCTCTCAAATTTTTGAATTTAATGTTTTTTTCTACGCTAATACCGGCTTGGCTAAAAGTTCCTCTCAAAATTTTGAATTTAATGTTTTTTTTTTTTGTTGTTGTTTTTTTTTTTTAAGGTGGAAGGATTTCTACGCTAATACCGGCTTGGCTAAAAGTTCCTCTCAAATTTTTGAATTTAATGTAAAATCAACTAATTGAAATTTTTTTTGTTAAAAAATTCAATAATTAAATAACAAGAAAGAAAAATCATGCGCCAAGCATAGTTTATGAAACACTTTCCAACGGTCCCAGAATACTTTAACAAAACTAAACTTTTTCGTTTAATAAGTTAAAGAAGATACGCCTAAGAAAACATTTTAAAAAAAGCATAACACATTTGAAAAATAAATTTCAACAATTGCTGCACATAGCCAGAAAGGTACTCCAATTCTTTTGTGAAGCTTTGTATATGATCTATATATTTATATACATTCTACAACACTTTCCAACATTGTTGAAATTGAAAAGGGTTTATGCTTGGCCATCTGACCGTGCACTACATCTTGTAATTATACTCGGATTGCCATGCAATTTTTATATGTTATTGAGGTTTACAAAACAAAGGTATGTTCGGTATTGAATATGAAATGTGTAGCATAAATGCTAGTTCATTTATCGAGACACACTAATGAATTTATGGTCTATGGAAATGAATATGGAAATGAATGGTCTATGGAAATGAATATGGAAATGAATGGTCTATGGAAAAAAATCACTTATTTATTTTATTTCAATACCCATTTATTTAATTCAGTTAGACACGCCCGGCGCTACCTGAGCCTGTGATAAACCTCAAATTTGTATGATTTTATATCTTTTTGTCTGAATTTATATTTTTAAATAAAAAAATTGCGAAAAATATTGATTTGAAACTATATGCTGCTTGGTATTTTATTTTCTGCGGAATTTGATTTTTGGAGTCTATGAGTACTGAAAGAGATCGAAACCGCGACGAAAGACTCGGGTTTTTACTGATTTCGTCGAAATTTTCACACATTTTATTTTGTAAAAAATATTTCTACCCGTCCGAACGTTTCAAAATTTTTGTAGGTGATGTAAATCTGGTCTATTGAGATGCTCTAAAAACGTACAGACGTTTAATTACTTTTAGCATACAAAAATATCGCCTCCGTTAGGCGCAAAGTGACCTGCGTTCGCTGGTATATCTGAACGGGTTAAAATTCATATTTTTAAAAACCGATTGCACCATTGTTTAGAAGAAGCTTTCGGATTTAAGAACATATTTTTGGTTTTTCAGTACTTCTAAAATTGCGCAATGGAGGGACATTGCCATAAGGGGGAAAAGCGCTTTTCGGGAAAACGACCATTTTTGATATTTTTTTTCAAAGGGTAAACTGCGATATCTTTTTTAATTGATTGTGGCATTTGAGACGTAAGAATGCGATCTTTCAGAATATGTCTAAAGTTTGTATATTTACCAATTTGTTCGACCGATGAATGTTAATAAATAATGACAAAATATCTCCCCAAATTCCTTATTTTCGGTCTTCATTAACTCCCGATACGTAAGTAACAGGACATCTGCTCATGCGCGAGTGTTTTTTCCTTCTCGAAAGGACAGAGATGAATTTTTAATGAGAGTTCTTTGTAATTTTTAATTAATAACTCAGCTAATTATTAGAAATTTAAAATTCTAAGTCTTAGGTGCACCAGGAGAGGCCTTGGACTAACCTCACAAAAAATTTCAGCCTTGCACATGTGGTAGATTTTCCTAGCCATCGCACACATTCAGAGCTAAACATTCTTTTAATTAGTATAGATTTCATTCTTCTTTAGGAAAGTTACAATAAAACAAAAAAGTAAGTTTAATTTTATAGGAAAAAGCGGAAAAAATATTCGGAAATAAGCTGAATGCTTATAATTGTATTTCTTAATTCAGACATTGAAGATTTTTATGATAAAATTCTATTTGTCTTTGTAAAATTCTATTTGTCTTATATTTATTTATTAACATTATGCAATATAAAAAAAAATAATGCTGTTAAAAATGGACCCTCCTTTCTTTGAAATTAACGCATTTGAAATATCGTTGAGCAAATAAATTACTAATAATAAATTTATATTGATATTTAAAGATATTTATTGTGAATTGATTAAAAGTATAAATTTTATTTTCATTTGCAATAAAATTTAGTTTCAAGTATTTTTTTTTTCATTACAAAATGAATTTGTCCCACTTCATAATCAACGGCTCATATATTTTGAACGAGAAAGTATTTTTACTAAAATATTACCATCCTTGTATGTATATAAATGTTACATTTATTTTTATGTACTTAAAAAAAAAAATCTGGTTGAAATATGTTTGTTTGAATTTTTAAAAAATCCCGAAAGGCTAGCAGCTATGCAGTTTGGATTTAAGAATAGCCTGAAGTTGTACTTAGTGGAGTGAAAACTCTACTTCACTTGAACAAAATAGATATCAATTTCCGATAGAAGAGAAAGAATTCGGGATAAGGAAAGCTACTCATTTGATGAGTAGTGGTATAAATAAGGAGTGGGGGGATACGTGTATTGTGAAGTTGGAAGACTTAATCCTGGTTTTGGAAAGTTCTCTGGGACTTACCGCAGCCATAGCTTAATTAGAAAAGTCCCCCTTTTCTATGTCGTTGACTTCGGGGTCCCGTTTTTTGAGCTGAATACAACGGAATCTCCCGTTTCTGGACATGACGAATGGTACTGTTTGACAGGAAGCATTAGCTTTGAACTTTTACTAAGTTCAGCAATAAAAGACACGCAGTTAAAAAAAAATAATAAATTTAATTCGTATAATGCAGAAATAAAACGTACTAAAATTACTTTTTGGTGTATATAACCCTTTAAGCTCTGATCTACACAATTGTGTAAGTGATCCCAAAGAAAAAGAAAATACATTTTCCTCTTTTTCTGCGATTTAAAGCCGAGCCTGCACCACACAATTGTCTGGATCCTCCCTTGACGTAACCTGACATCGGAAACTTTTTAAAATATTTTTTTTTCAGTCAAATATGATCCTTTTTAATTACGGTTAAACACAAAGACTTTAAATTTCTACCAAAACTCTTCCGTCTTAAAAGGATATATAAAGTAAAACCTCCCTGAAGGGACCACGTTCCGTTCCAATAAAAATTGGTCGCTCCGAGAGGTGGTCTCTTAATGGAGGTCATATTTAAATCTAGACTTTAATTGTTGAAAAAAGTTAACAATTAAAGTTACTAAAATTTATTTTTCCCATTAGGAAAAAATATAAAAATTTAAGTATCAAAACAAAAGTTAATTACATAATTACTGCAGAGTTTAAAAAAGGAATACATTGACGTTTGCTTTGACTTTACGGTTTTATCTTTGATAACATTTATTTTTCAGTTCTTTCGAAATTCAGTAAATAAATGCTTTTTTTTTTTTTTTTTTGTACGGGAACAAATAATGATGATTTCATTAATTTATCTGTTTCTTTGAGAGTTTCTTGACAGAATAGGGCTGGGGAGTTTATTGAACGTCATTCTTAATTTGTCATCAGAGTTAAATTCATTGCCTAAAAAGGCACAAAGTGGTTTAAACACTTAAAAGTTACCGGAATAATAATAATAAAAATCTAAACTTAGTTTAGAATTTTGACGAATAATGCGCTCTTCGGAATTATTTTTCTAATAAAACGTTCTTCAAGCGATCAGGAAAAAACGGAATTTGTTTCATTTTCTTCAAGAAAATGGTCGCTCATGGAGGGAGTTCAACTGGGATGGTCGCTGAATGGAGGTAAAATTAGTATTGAGCCTATGGGAATAAATTTCGTTCCATGAAAAATGGTCGTTCAGGGAGGTGGTCGCACAGGGAGGTTTCAATGTAATATAAACACTGATTTGACACCGTGTGAATTTGGCTGAAAACGTATTGGGATTTTAATTTGATTTTTAATGAATTTTTAAGGTATTTTAATGTATTTTAACGTATTTTAAATCATTTTATGTTATATATATGCGCGTAAAAGCAATTTTGGTACGTTTTATTTGTGGTTTATACGAATTCTAATTATTTACTCAAGGTGAATTTAGCCCTAGAATTTTAACATTCCTTTATAATAAACTAGCTGATCCGCCCGGCGTTGCCCAGGCCCGTGAGGAATGATCCTTAAATGAACCTCAAACTTGTATGACTTTAGAATCTTTAACTCCATTTTGTTGATTTTATATTTTTAAGTTTAAAAATCACAAAAAAATATTGAATTGAAAGTATATGCTATTTAGTATTTTATTTTTTGTGTAATTTTATTTTTGGAGTCTATGCGTACCGAAAGCAAGCGAAACCTCGTAGAAACACTCAGGTTTTTACTGATTTCGTCGAAATTTTCACACATTTTATTTTGTAAAAAAATATTTCTACCCGTTCGAACGTTTCAAAATTTTTGTAGGTGGTGTAATTCTATTCAGATCTATTCAGATTCAGATGCTATAAAAAGATTTTGTTACAATACCGACGCTTTGTTACTTTTAGCGTAAAAAAAATGTCGTTTTCGTGAGGAGCGAGGTCACCTGCATTTGTGGGTATATTTGAAAGAGTTAAAATTCATATGTTTTAAAAACCGATTGCAACATTGATTAGAAGAAAATTTCAGCTTTAAAATCATATTTTTTGGTTTATGGGTGCCTTTAAAATTGAGCTCTGGAGGGGTGAAACCGCGACGAAACACTCAGGTTTTAACCGATTTCGTCGAAATTTTCACACATTTTACTTTGTAAAAAATATTTCTATCCATCCAAACGTTTCAAAATTTTTGTAGGTGATGTAAATCTGGTCTATTGAGATGCTCTAAAAAGATTGTGTTAAAATGCGGACATTTCGTTACTTTTAGCGTAGAAAAAATATCGTCTCCGTGAGGCACGAAGTGATCTGCGTTCGCCGGTGTATTGTAAGGGTTAAAGTTCGTATTTTTATAAAACCAATTACAAAATCGCATAGAAGAAAATTTCAGCTTTAAGAGCATATTTTTGGTTCGTCAGTACCTCTAAAATTGAGGCCTGGTTGCAATAAAGGAGAAAAACTTTTTCGGAAAAACGACCCTTTTTGAAATTTTTTTTTTCAAAGGGTAAACTGCGACATTTTTTTGAATTGATTACGTCATTTGAGACGTAAGAGTACGATCTTTAGGCATACGTCTTTCAGTTTTAACTGTACCGAGCGGTTTGGTCAATTTGGATTAAAACAAAACTATAATAATAAAAAAACCCAGAAATAGAAAACGTTTCTTCGCTAGCTCCTGATGTGTAAATGAGTTTGTACGCATGCGCATGTGCTTTCCTTGACCGGAGATCAAACAGATGACTTTTTGATGAGAGTGAGTTGAAATTGTTAATTAATAACTCAACAAATTATTAAAATTTTAGAGTTCTGAGACTCAGGCCAATTAGGAGAGGTCTTCGACTATCTTCACAAAAAAATTTCAACCTCGTACGTGCCGTAGATTTCGCTAGGCATCGCAGACACACACACACACAGACAGAGCGAAACTTTCTTTTATTAGTTTAGATATAGTTAAGAACTTGAAAAGTATTAAACTTAAAAAAAACTTTAAACTATGCGAATTCGGCCTTGAAGAAGAAGCTTTAAAAAACTTTTGAATTAAAGAATGAAAAGTCATGCATCAAGCATAGATTATGATACATTTTCCAACACATTCAGAAAAATTGAAGTTTTCAAAATTTCAAGAGTGTGTCTGACTCAAGACTTTCTTCCATAAAGGGTTTTTTGTAAAATTTTCTAAAGAATCTGCAATTGCACGACTGCCATTGTTTTTTAAATTATTTTATCATGGCTAACCAAAGTTTTTATTATAATAGTAACATTTTATCCATAGCTGAGTTACTTTTACAAAAGTAAATAAATTAACTAGAGAACAGGAATTCTGCTTTTTCAGAATTTAGTGTCGCCCCGACATTTCCATTAGTTCATTTTCTTCTGATGGACTGGTGGTTTCTATTATTATGAAACAGCCATTATAAATGAAGCGTTAGATGAAGATGAAATAGCAGTCGTAAAAAGTTAGAACTCTGATTTTCTGGTCAGAATGGGAAAAATAAATGGCTATAATTTCTTTGGAAAAAAAAAAAAAAAATATGGCCATTTCCCCCCCCCCCCCCCATTCTGACTAGAAAATCAGAGTTCTAACTTTTTACGGCTGCTCTTTCATCTTCATCTAACGCTTCATTTATAATGGCTGTTTCATAATAATAGAAGCCACCAGTCCATTAGAAGAAAATAACTCGGTTAAGCGGGACTCGGATAATCGGGACTCTCCTCTAGTGCAAAACATATTTCAATTTTAAGACTTAGGGGACACGCTTTTATTTTATGTAAAATGACGTCATTTACATTAATATAGATACTTAAAATTAAATATAGTTTATAATATCTTTTATCATAAATCATTCATTTATATTTTTCTCAAAATAGCACGTATTTTAATTACTTTTTTTTTTCAGTTTTTATGAGAAAGTGGCAACAAGAAGATTTATATGCTATTTTTCAACTATTTTTTCTTTTCTTTCTACAGAAATGGAGTACTTGAGTTGCCAAAAATGAAATAAATGTCGCTAAAAACTAGAAAAAAATTAATATCTCAAAAATAAATGGAGACGCAGTTTTCAAACAAATTGCATTTAAAAGTACTTTTTTTTTTCAATACGACGGTATAAAAATTGCAAATGTGCGATGCTTAGAAGATTAAAAAATTGCTATAGAGTATTTAATCTTACTGCTTTATTTTACGGCTGGCTTCTGTAAGGTAACGTTATTTTTTGGATACAACACAAAATAAGCTGGGAGAAAGAAATAGCATACCGTACCGGGGGTTAATAAATGAACCAAAGAAAAATATCAATCTAGTAGGTTGATTTGCAAGGAATCCTCAAAAGTCAATTGACCCGTCACCTCCGGGTGTCTCTGAATGCATTAAGCCGGACACGCCTTGATATAAAGGAAATTATTAAAGCCTTTAAGATAAGCTTAATTGAATTAAATGCCAGAGTTATGTTCAAGCAACATTCATCAAGGAGTTCCTTTCTGTGAGAAATTTCAAGGAGTTTGTTTCAGGTTCTCGCGTTTTCTTTCTTCTTTATCTTTTAACAGCACATATAAATGCCGTCTAAATAGTTGTGTCGCCTTTTTTGTAACGTTTGAGGGCCTCACTGTAGTTTTTCAACAAAGGACTGTCAAAATTGTAGAATGATAAGGTTAATATATTTCTTCCTTCCGCATTCGATGTTTTATTTTTATTTTCGAGGCACTTAAATCAACTTCTGCCTATTAAGACTTCAATTATTAACTCACTTAAAAAAAGAAAGAGAGGGGGGGGGGGGAACTCAAAAGTTAGAGGTCATCCATCAATTACGTTAGGCAGATTTCATGGTTTTAGGGGCCCTACATTCCCCTATGCCATATATATTGTCACACTCGCCTGATACTACCCCCCCCCCCCGTTCCTCCACCAGTTGTGACGTCACAATTTTTGCAACTTTTATCCTGAGCTAATTTTGATTAAAAGAAAATTACAATTATTATTGCACTTTTTTATTAACACCGCTTTACCGAATCTCCCCGATCGCGAAATTCCATGTTAACCTACGAGAAAACTTAAAAGCATGATTACTCATTACCTAATATAATTATCGATATACGATTTTCACCTTCAGATAGTAAATATTAGATACCGACGATGTGCGTTTTTAAAACTTGCCTCCTAAATTTTAAGTATTTAAAAAATCTTTATAAAATTTTAAAATCATCATTTGATGAAATTTTATCATCTTCTTAAAGATACTTTAAAATTTGCGTAGACAATTTTTTAAACGCACATCGTCGGCATCTGATATCTACTTTCTCATGATAAAAACCGTATTTTAATAATCATATTAGGTAATGAGTTATAGCGCTTTTAAGTTCTCCAATAGGTTAACGTGGGATTGACGGAGGAGTTTGACTAGAACGAGATTATATCACCTGCAAGGTTGAAAAAAAAAAGTATTTTGGGGAATTTTTTTAAGGAAAAAAAGCAGGATATTTGAAAAACTCTTTTTGTTTTCTGTTTATTACATTTTAAAGAAAATAAATAAATTTTTGTAATGACGAAATAAAGTTGAGTGCCCCTAGCAGACCCGGATGTAAAATTTTGTGTCAAATGTCATGTCACCCGTTGTGTCACACGTTATCTGAAATTATAAGAATACGAATGTCTTTACTCTGAAAGCTTAAAGGGCGATTCCATGCGGAGAGTCACACACGTAACGCAGACTTTAATTTGCATTTATTCAATTATTTATTAAATTTTAATGTTAATTCTGATTTTAGGTGGTATGGTAAATAAGTTATTAACATATTTTTTAGTTTAAATGTGTGTAAGTAAAACTCACAGAAATATATCATTTAATTTCATACTCAAAATGTGCTTTTTTTCTGAAGTAGAAAAAAAGCACATTTTGAGTAATGAAATTAAATGATATACTTCTGTGAGTTTTATTGCCACACATTTAAATTTAAAAATATGCTAATAACTTATTTACCATACCACTTAAAATCAGAATTAACATTAAAATTTAATAAATAATTGAATAAATGCAATTTAAAGCCTGCGTTACGTGTGTTTACGTGTGTGCCCTTAAAACTAAATAGTCATCGCTCGGTTTTTGACTTTGAAAAAAATTTTCAAAGTCAAATTTTCAAATTTGAAAAGCAATCAATGTGAACATTGATTGCTTATAGAAATTGGAAAAAAAATCATCAAATCGCCAAAAAGAAAGATTATACTCCAGATAATATTATTTTTTAAAAAATGTGCAAAATTTGAAAAAGATTGGTTTGAGATTTGTTCGAGTTATCGCAATCACCGATTTTAAAAACATAGTTTTGAGATAATCACGTTTAAAGATTCAAGTCATGATTTATGTATGATATAGAATAAAGAAAATTAAAGCGGCGTCACTTTCTTAATTTTTATAAGATCCACTAGAAAACGTAACTGAATATTCTTTACTAATTGTACTTTCAGGACTATTCGGAAATTGTGGTTCTCAAAAGTAGGAACCATGTGTACTTTTTGAAAACATCACCTAAGCTGTAAATCAAAATTGTGTTAAAGTCAATTTGACACAAATAAAAGATTTCGTTTTAAAGTATTTATGCACAAGCAGATGAAGCAGCTATTCACTATCATAATATTACTACCCTGTGACACCCTTGTAATAAATAAATTAAATTAAATTAAATTAATAAAAATTAATAAAAAAGAACACACTAAATGCAAATAAATTAAAATTAAATTTAAAATTCTAAATTAAAGTACATAAAAATTAAAATAAAATATATGAAAAGGAAAATACTAACAAGGAAGGTCTCCATACGGGCATATTCAGAAAAATCTGAAAAAATTACAGATTGTTCTTCTCATGTGGATATATATGTTTATAAAAAATTTTTTGGCGGAACCTCGATAGAACGTTCGTAAAAAAATAATGAAAATTTCGTTTATTTGGCGATTTATGATCGGTTGGCGATGAAATGAAATTTCGAAAAATGCTTTTTTATGTCGAATACTCTTTAAGATAAAAATGTTTCATATTGAACTTGTTTAAATAAATTGAATGTAAATAACCTTAGTTTTGTCAGTTTTAGTTTAATTTAACTATAGTTTTGTCATGTATATATAGATTTTTATAATGAGAGTTAAATATTAAATTTTATGAATTAAAAGAAAATTAAAATAAATTAAAATTGTTTCAATATCTCAAAATTAAGTCCAATTGAGCACTGTCGAGTCGATTCAATTTTGTTGCTATAGAAACGACGAATTTTTTGATATTGAAATGGATAACTGGTAAATGAATCTTGCCTTTATTTTGGAATACGCTTAAATACATAAAAGTATTTTTTATATATGAAATTGTTTTTAAAGTAATAAAATTAAATAACAAGCAACATAAATATGTAATACGAAAAAATGTATTTATTAATCTCTCTCATTGTTAAAGTTTAAATTCATTAAATACTTTTTACACGCATTCTAAAAATCAATTAACAAACAATTTTCAGGTGCATTAAAATAGTTTGCTTTTGGCGAGGAAAAGTACTGCTCGTCAAATCGCGTGACGCTTTCGTCTTTTCGCGCCAAATACTCGAAAGTATTTTATTTTTTTACAGACTTTCTACTGTAATTCCGCCGCTAAATTTGACTGATCCTTTATTACATACATAAGTAGTTTAATTGGTATTTTTTTTCAAAATATTCTGAGTAGCCCCAGTAAGGAAACCTTCCTTGTTAGTAAATTTAAATAAAAATAAACTATATAAATAAATAAATTACTACCCTGTGGCACCCTTGTAATAAATAAATAAAATTAGATAAAATTAATAAAAAGGAACATACTAAATACAAATAAATTAAAATTAAAATTTTAAACTAAAATAAATAAGAATTAAAATATATGTAAAGGAAAATACTTAGTAAAAATAAATAAAAATTAAAATAAATAAAAATGAAAATACTTAGTAAAAATAAATAAAAGTTAAATTAAAATAAAATAAATGAAAATGGAAATACGTAGTAAAAATAAATAAAAATTGAAATAAAATAAATGAAAATGAAAATACACTTAGTAAAAATAAAATAAAATAAAATAAAATAAAAAGAAAATAAATAAAAAGAAAATGAAAATACTTAATAAAAATAAATTAAAATTAAACTAGATGTACAATCATACCCTATTATGAAATCTCACAGGAACATAACATTGAATTTAAACTAGCATGTCATTTTACGATAAGAAACATTTTTGTTCTATTATATTAGAGATAGAATCTAATATGTTTAGGTAATCGGAGGGTAAATTACGGGATTAAGATGTACGAAATGCTTTGTGGAAAAATAGAAAAACGGGGAATATGTGGAGAGCCATAATTATCAGTTTTTGGCGCGAAACTAACCAAAATTTCAGAGATGTTTGGATATCTGAAAACGATGGAATACGCTGCCTTGTAGTCGCCAGATTCAATTTCCTGATCGCCAATTTGGCGACCAAAAATTTCGCGTCCTGTCATAAGGTATATTTTTTTCTTATGGAAAATAAAGACATCAAATAAAATTTTTAAAGCTTTTAAAACATCCGATGTTCTGGTGAATTACATGATAATTTGATAATGATGGTTTTATTGTATTAATCATTCAATAACTCTGAATCCTTACGTCAAACCATCGCCTCTCTATCTACAGGAAATCTTAATTTGTCCCCCTTTCCTAAATACTTCTTATCCAAAAGTCGTTACATGCAGTACTTGTCTACTTGTCTTGTAATACTTGGACCAACGGAACTCCAGATTAACAAAGTCTAAGTTATCAAATATATTCCTTTCTTCAAAATAAATAAATAATGGGGAAAAAAAAATTCGACTTACGTATGACGTTCTGTTGATTTTACAGAAAAAACTGTTACCTAAGACTCCAGTAAGAACTATTTTTTTACGGACATAATCTGTATTTTTTACCCAAATACAGGCAAAATCTGTTAAAATAACAGAAAGTCTGAAATAAATACAGTGTTTGTTTTATTGAACACATACATCAGACTTGTGTGCCTGACACTAGGGCCCGCTTATAAGTCATCGTCGATATACAGGGACAAGATAGCACAAGGAAATTTACAACCCCAGAGAATTACATCCTCTGCTGATTAGTGCCAAGACAGCGTACACAATATTGCACGTACTACTATATTTGGATACAACCCCTCGTCATTTTGCTTCTTTTTGGGAACCGGATTTCGAGCTTATTCTATCGACGATAATTTTCAGAATTTTCAAGCTAAGATTTTGAGACTTTCACAAACGTTGCTCTATATAATTAGCTAATACATTATGCATATTATATTTTGATTGCATTCGCGCATGCGCAGTGAAACATTTTTTAGTAAACCTGCTCATTTTTCATCCAATTTTTATTATTTTTTAATTCTGATTGCAGAGTTGTGTACAATGTTGTTTGTCATATTTTCTGAAAAGAGCTTTTTTTATATTAAGAACTCTGCAAATTATAAGCAGAAAACTTGGCGAAATTTGGGACTGTTTTTATAAAAAACCAATTTCTCTACGAGTATATATGCTATCCTCATAAAAATGAACACAGTATATTACAATAAGCACTTATTAATAATCTCGAGTTTGAACGCTTTTGCTACATTAGTTTTGACAGGGTTATCCAAAAGATATTCGTTCTTTTTCAATTTGTTGGCGGTCCCCTATGGGGTTTCGGGAAAAAAATCTTCGCGGAAATATATGACTTTTACTATACTGTTTACACATTTGCAGTTTCAGGTCAATTCCTTATGTATTTTTCTAGATATTTAACAAAACGTTTAAAATCGTAAGTGACCGGTCACCTTTGGCCATATAGTGTATATCAGATTACCCGACACATCATCTTGGAAAACATAACCTCTTTACTCGTCAAAAAGTTAACACAGAGGAAAACTGTTTACTCGGCAATAAATATAACTGTTAAACTTTATACTGAACTAGTTAACATCACTGGCAATGAGATTCTTTAATTTTTATCAAATTTACCTTCAAAAAACTACAAAAATTGAGAATAAGATTTTGTTTCACCGCGTCGCTCCAACAACAGGTATTCAAACGGACTCATGAGAGTACTAGAAAGTCGTTTGGCAGTTTTACGCTTGGCTGCTACACCGTATGCTGACACAGATACTGAAGTATATTCCATATTGTCCGACCATTCCGTAATACCCGAACTTCCTCTATATTCTAAATATGTCATCGGATGATTTTAATTAAAAAATATCTCGACCCCAACAGAAAATGAATTAAAAATGAAATAATTGTAAAATTTGTTATTTAATGGACCTAAAAAGTGTTTTTTTAATTCTCCAAAATTTCAAAACTAGGACTTAGTGCCTTACAACAGTCACCGATTTAATTATTTCGAATTTTTGCAATACTAAGGCATAGATTAATCATCTAGCAATTCTTTGGATGAATAAAAACTTCCAAATTTGGATGAATTACAATTAACAGATTTAAAGCGGATTGATTAAATTTTTTGATGAGGGACAGGCGGTAAATAATGGTGATTGACCTATATATAAAGAAGAAGACGTGAGATTTCTTATAGAATAAGGGGAGAAAAAAAGAATAGATAAATCCTTTTAGTGTTTTAATTATTCAATAGTTCTGGATATCTTAATTGCCCAGCAATTTTTATGAGGCACTGTTTATTAATTGAGTAATATTAATGATTAACTGTGTTAATCCTCCAATAACTCCAAACCTTTCCCTCTTAATCTGCAGGGAATCTTAATTTATCTGCCCACTGAATATCTCATATCCCAAAGCGGTATCATCGCAACCCCGGCTATTCTATCGTCTTTCCGGTTTATCCGATGTAATTAATGCCTTCTGATTGAAATCTCTGATGTTATTTAGTTTATATACAGTCAGTTTTGAATGCGTGCATAGACCTGATTTGTCTCATATAAGAACTTGTAGATTCGCGAAAGTTACAAAATGTTATATGGGATGCCAACATTGTTGCCTATTTACAGATAAAGGATAATAATAATAATAATAATAATAATAATAATAATAATAATAATAATAATAAAAGGAGTAAAATGTATAGTCAATGCGATACACCTTTTCGTCGTAAAATAATGTTGAAAATCGAAAAAAGTTTCTCATTTTTGATTGGAATACCGATGTTTGAACCTTTATGCTCATTGTAGTGTTGCCAGTTCCACTGGCTCAAAAAGTGGGACAGGAAAACAAACAAACAAAAAAAAAAAGAAAAAAAAAAGGGGGGGGGGGGCGGGAGACAAAAAGAAAAAAATAATTGGGACAGGGAGACCCCCCTCCCCCCAAAAAAGACAGAAAAATTGAAAGACAAAAAGGAAAAAACGGGGCAGAGAAGCAAAGAACAACAACAACAACAACAACAACAAAAAGACAGGGAGACAAAAAGAAAAAATAATCGGGACAGGGAGACAAAAAAAAAAAAAAAAAAAAAAAAAAAAAAAGGACAGGGAGGAAAAAAGAGAGGGGTGACAGGGAGACAAAAGATAAAAAGGGACAGGAAGTTTCCCCCCTCAAAGAAAAAAAAAGAGGGGGGACAGGGAGACAAAAAAAGACAGGTAGACAAAAAGAAAAAATAATCAGGACAAGGAGACAAAAAAAAAAAAAAAAACAAAAAAAAAAAACAGGGGGACAGGGAGGCAAAAAAGGAAAAATGGGATAGGGAGACCAAAGAAGAATAATGACAGGGTGCCAAGGAGAAAACAAGGTACAGGGGAGACAAAAAGAAACAAAAAAGAGGGACAAAGAGACAAAAAAAAAAACAAAAAAAACAAAAAAAAACGGACGAAAGGCTTTTTAGTCATATATTAAACCGTATCAAAAGGAACCTTAGTATAATAAAATCCTACTTCAAATGGTAAAATTTCACTGTCCCTTACAGTAGGAATACGCTACACTTATACCCGTTAACACAAAAGCGTATTTAAAAAGAAATTTTTCTCCTGTTCTTTGCGATTCTGTCTTAGCATGTTTTATTATGCTAAATAAATACAACAATCTTATGCAGCAAAACTTGTAAAAACGGATCGCTAGGGGTTGAAACACAATTCCAATTTAGCAGGTATAGTTGTATAGTATTCCTATCGTACGGACAATGATTTTTTTAACTTTTAAAACGGAATTCCGTTATAAACAGTTTTGTTTACACAAGTTTATTGAACCAAGTAAAGTAAAACTTGTGAAAACAGAATTGTTAGGAACCGCAAACTATTTCGTTTTAGAAAGGTCTCCGTCTAGGCAGGTAGATTTGTAAAGTATTTCTTTGGAAGGGACTATAAAAATTTTCCGTTATAGATAAGTTCTGTCCCCACAGGTTTTGTTGTATCAAGTTCCACTCGATGCAGACTAGCAAAAAACTTGGTACTAAAAGAAATTTAAAAGAATTTGTGCATCCAGAAAAATTTGGAGTTATGGCGTTCCGCGCAGTGGTTACGTGGAACAGGTCTTGGAGTGCCTGAAAATTGGGACACATGGCAACACTAGTTCAGTGCCAGAAAACCTCGAGAAAGCATTCGAAGAAAAAAAAATTAGTTTTACCATTTATGTGCGTGTTTCAAGCGTAATTATCTGCACCAATCTCTTCCAAACTGATACATAAAATCAATGGGAATAAAATCTCGGTCAAGTTCGTTAATGGGCAAAATCGGACCAAGGGGATGGAAATAGGGAGGGATTTTGTGAAAACCGAAAACCCCCCATAACTTCTTAATTTTTGTACATATCAAATCAGTTTAAAGTTTTTATTACTTCTAAAAATAGGGCCAAAATTTTATGTATCACAGATTTCTGATAAAGTTAACAAGTTGGAAATTGCTCGTCAAACGTGGCAAATGAGGTGCGTTCGTACTATAACTAGTTTTATAATTATTTTTTGCATCCCATATAGTACCGAATGTATGATCTTTTGCACTTCATAAGGTGCATAGTCTGTAACATCATTAAAATGCACTTCCAATAATTTTTTTCCCATTCCCCGTAATGTTACGGGACACTTTTGACTGTCCCTGTAATTAAACTATACATCCGATTTTCATAAAATTCGAAATGGCTCGACAAAATTTTGCAATAGTTATATATTTAAAATTTCAGACCATTCGGAAGGCTGTAACATCATTAAAATGCACTTGCAATAATTTTTCCAATTGGCCGTAATGTAAAGAAAAACTTTTGACTGTCCCTGTAATTAAACTGTACATATGATTTTCATAAAATTCGAAATGGCTCGACAAAATTTTGCAACAATCATATATTTAAAACTTCAGACCATTCGGTTGGGTAGTTTTTGCTCTGTTACATGCGGACAGACGGGCAGACGGACGGACTGAACGACGACTATAGGTGCTACGTATTTATATAATTACGAACGCACCTAAAAATGGGCTCAAAAAGCGCAAAAAAATAGGGTTTTTGGCAGAAAAAAATTCATAACTTCGTCAATTCTCAAGATATCAATTCCAATTAATTTTATTATAAATATCCTTAATATTATCTATAACTTTTATATTCGCAAGTTTTTGATAGGACCAATTCGTACCGCAAAAAAAAAAAAAAAAAAAAAAAAAAAAAAAAAAGATTAAAAACGAAAACAAAAAGGGGTTTTGAAGAAGTAAAAAAATTCATAACTCCGTCAATTCAAAAGATATAAAATCCCCATGAATTTATCATATATCTTCTTAATATTGTCTACAACATCTATATAGACAAGTTTCGGATAGGGCCAATTCTTACAGCAAAAACAAATTAAAATACATAGCGGTTGAAGAAAAAAATCATCTAAGTAATGGTGTATTCAAATCCAAACTGCGTATTTTCTGACTCATTTTACAATTCATTTTTGCTCTCAAAGGCTTTCCAATTGGTACGTTTTCTTACTCAGAAACTATATAATGTACCGTAATGGTCGATTTTTTGATAGAGGGCAGAAATATATTTTTAAAAAATGCTGTTAAAGGGGGCATTTTGAACCGAATTTCCCGAAGCGGATTGTGTTGGAAAAATCATTGCATTAAGGATGCACTCAAATCCAAACTGCTTATTTTCTGACTCATTTTTAAATTCATTTTTGCTCTCAAACGCATTTAATTGGTAGATTCGTTTATTCAGAAACTATATAATGTACCGCAATGATCGATTTTTTGATAGAGACAGAATATATTTCAAAAAACGATGTCAAAGTGGGCATTTTGAACGGAATTTCCCGAAGCAATTGTGTTATCACTTTCTTCTGGACACGATAACTTACGCAATTCTGCACAAATCTCTTCCAAACTGATACATAAAATCAAGGGACATAAAATCTCGGTCTAGTTCGTTAATGGGCAAAAGCGGACAAAGGGGATGGAAATAGGGAGGGGTTTTGTAAAAACCGAAAACCCCCCATAACTTCTTAATTTTTGTACTTATCAAATTAGTTTAAAGTTTTTATTACTTCTAAAAATAGCGCCAAAAATTCATGCATCACAGATTTTTGATAAAATTTAAAATAGGCTCAAGGGGTGCAAAAATATAGGGTTTTGGGAGAAAAAAAATTCCTTACTTCGTCAATTCTCAAGATATCAAATCCAATAATTTTATTATACATCTCCTTAGTATTATCTACAACTTTTATATTCACAAGTTTTTGATAGGACCAATTCGTACCAAAAAAAAAAAAAAAAAAGAGGGGGGGGGGTGGTTCAAGAAGAAAAAATTTTCATAACTCCGTCAATTCACAAGATATAAAATCCCCATGAATTTATCATATATCTTCTTAATATTGTCTACAACATCTATATAGACAAGTTATGGATAGGACCAATTCTTACAGCAAAAACAAATTAAAAATACATAGCGGTTGAAGAAAAAAATCATCTAAGTAAGGGTGGATTCAAATCCAAACTGTCTATTTTCTTACTCATTTTTAAATTCATTTTTGCTCTCAAACGCATTCAATTGATAGATTCTCTTATTCAGAAACTATATAATGTACAGTAACGATCGATTTTTTGATCGAGGCAGAATATATTTCAAAAAATGATGTCAAAGTGGGCATTTTGAACAGAATTTCCCGAAGCGATTGTGTTAGAAACGAAAATATTGCCCTACTGAGAAAATAATTATTTATTAATCAAGTTTTAATTAATTGAAAGAAAAAATAAAAACACAGGTCGCTTATAAATCTTTTCAAAAATCACGTCAGCATGTTTCATATTGTTTTTTTTTTTTTTTTATTAAAAATGAATCTGAAATATGCCAGAAAATTTCGAGTTGTTGAGTATGGAAAAATATTTTTTTTTAATATCGCCTTAACATGATTCTGATAAACCAGCTATTTTATAAAAAGGAAATAAAAACTCGTCAAAAGCAGACAGATAAAACAGTTAAAGTGGATTTATATCTAATAATGATTTAGTTTTTGTTGGTGAAATTAGTATACTTAACTTCGAAATCTACCTCTGCCTTTAGGCCGGGCCGGCAGGGATTTTTTTTTAATGCTTTCTTTTTAACTTGCAATTCTGTTTGTTTGTAATTGGCAGTCAAATCTTTTTACTCATTTTTCTATGACTTCCTGTTGACATAGAGCTTTGAAATCTGGAATATATATGTATTCCTGGGGGCAATAGATCAATCGGACATTGATTTTTAAAATTCGATCCTTAAGGAGGGTAACGGGGAAGGTGTAACGATTTCCTATGGAGAAATCAGTAACAGCTTCACCAATGAGTATTTGTTGAAAAGTACTAATGGCAAGGTTATCACAATAGCACCAGGCAAATTTTGGCCAACTTGCTGAAATATCGCCAAATTTGGCGATAAAAATAAGTTGTCATATATCAAGACAACTGGGCGATAGCTGGCTAATTTGGCCAAAATTCCCAATCTACTTTTTAGTGCTTTAAAAAAAGTATTTTTTACCTACATTTTTGTGAATTTTAATGAAAACATGTTTATTTATTTATTTTACATTTATGCTTATTAATTTAAAGCTTAAAATTGTTAAAGGTTCTGATAAAAAAAAAAAAAAAAGGAATGTTAATTTGGCAATATTATAATAAGACTAGCTGTGTGTTAATATCATCCTGAATATCTCTAGCCTAGCATAAAAACTGTTCTCTCTCAATTTACAGGAAATCTTAATTTATCTTCCCTCATCTTTTATCCCAAAGTGATAACAAGCTCATCGTTAACGGGATATTCCTAAGCAGTCTCAGTTATTACATCATTTTTCCGGCTTACCCGATCTAATTAATGTCTTTTGATAACTGATGAAATTGGGGGGGGGGGGGGGGGGGAGAGCCGACATTCTCCCCTTTGCATCTAAACGCCCCCGAACCCCTCGGAAATTTTATGCTTATTAATGTTTAAAAAGCGCTAATTCTTCCCGAACCCCAATAATTTCCTCCCCGGAATTACAGAAACCCTTCTCGGTCTGAATTTAACACTGATTTTAATTGAGATTCACAATTTACCCTAGAATGACACATTGGGGTTTCACAAACCCCACAACTAAACTGTGTTCAGATGCAGAAAATCGGCATAAATCATGTAATTCAAACTTCCATAGTTCGGACAATTTTAGTGTTAGATGAATGGGATTTTTTGTCGTATTTTTTAGTGTAATAGGAAATTTTTACTAAATATCACTTACTAGGCCGGCAGACTGTATAAAAATTTAAATTTCGTAACTTTTTAAGAAATGCTTATATTGATCAAAACTTCTATTTAAATAATTTTTTACCTCATTTAAAACATTTTTGTAACTGTAACTATATGTCTATGGTGAACGGTTTAGAAATTACCATTGAACACAGTTGAGAGTGGAAAACCTGTATAATAGATCGATGAGTTTCAAAAAGAATTTTTTCCTTGAAAAATTTAAGGGATAAAAATATATCTCTTAAATCTTTTTGAGGTTCCAATTAAATTCTTGCTCGATTAGATTGTAACTCGATTTTACCCGAACAAGACCCGACACGTGGTTCAAGTCGTGTCGGGTTGATGCTGTTTTTTTTTTTTTTTTCACTGCGGGTCGGGTTGACTTTAAATGTTTCGGTTCTCAATCGAGTCGGGTGAGGTTGACGCTAATTTTTTTTTTTTTTTTGTTGCGGGTTGGGTTCAGTTCAAAAGTTTCGGTTTTTGTTTTGATTCTTACGGTTGAGTTCGGGTTAACCCGAAAATTTAAAAGGAAGTTCTGCATGCTTTACAAATGAAGAAAAAATATATTTATAAATTAACGAGTGTATATGTGTTTATTTTTATGAAAAAAGATAAAATTGATATTAGAGGTATAATTGAGGACATGAGTTTCAAAACTCGCCTTACCCAAAATTTAAAAAAATCGAGTTTTCTCTCTCAATCTATTCTAGTGGTGAACCTGCATCGAAAAAACACTACAATCTGAAAAAAAAGTTTTATCGTGTATTTCTGGCATCGTAACATCGTGGTTTACAATGAAAACCAATGGACGCAGTCAGAGGTTTTTCGTGATTTCCCAAAATTTGATTTTCTGGATGAGTCGAGTTTTGAAACTCACGTCCTCAATTGTGCACTACTTTTACACGGATTAATTTTCTTACAATACACTTTTCTTTCAATTGAAGTTCGAATTCGAATATTTCGGGTTCGGATCTGTGTCAGGTTCAATTGCGTCCTGTTCGGGTTTTTGTTTGACTTTAAGGAGAATTTTATGGCAGGACTCTAGTTCAGATTCAGAATAATAGGTGTTAATTTTTAGGGATGCACCGAATATTCGGTATCTATTCGGTATTTGGCCATGTTACCGAATACTTAAAAAAAACTTTTAAAACATATTTTTTAAAACCTTATACAACTTCTACGTTTAACAGTCAACTTATAAAGATATTCAGAATAATTAGAAACAGAATCATATTTAAATAAAGGAGAATGTTTTTACATTATTTATTTGCTGTTTGTTAAGTATTATTTAAGAAAATTAACCAATCATGAGGATTTTGATAGAAATTAATTATGTACGAATGCAAGTTCCTCAACATTGTCCAGTAAATAATCTGTTTCTTGCTAAGATTTTAAGAACAACGTTTACACTCTCTGAAAATGATTGCCCACTCCAGACACCGACCTATGATGCATTTAAAAACTTCTTTGCTTAATCAAAGGGAGTAGAACAGTTATTCTTGCTAAGTTGTCACCATACAAAATTTGAATCGATTGTATTATTTATTAACTTTTACTTTAGTCTCTTCCTGACAAGCAAATATATGATCCTATACAATTTTTCTTCCAATTTTTTCACAATTTCTCTTTGATTTTAAAATGTTGGTTTTAAAATTAAAAAAAATTTTATTCATTTGTTAATTCTCAGAAGAGGCCATGAAATTTAAAATTTTATTAATTAACATTTTTTTTATAACTATCCTCTTCTTAAATAACCCAAAGCAGATTTTTTTCAGCATAAACTTTACTTAAAAAAAAGCTCTTGTTTATTAGAATAAAAGTTTCTGTCTTAAATATTATGTAAAATTGTTTTAAAATTTTACATTTTAATGTCTTTAAACTTTGAAATATAAAAGTATTCGACAAGCCGAATATTCGGTATTCGGTTCGCCTGTTGGCCGAATATTCTGTATTCGGCCAAAATCACTATTCGGTGAATCCCTATTAATTCTCCAGAAACTCTCTTATACCAGACCATTCCCTCTTAATCTACAGGAAATCTTAATTTATCTTCCTTTACCTCATATCCCAAAGCGGTAACACGCTTATCATTAACGGGATACTCCTAAGCAGCCCCAGTTATTATATCATCTTTCCGGTTTACCCGATGTAATTAATGCCTTTTGATTGGGATTCTGTCTCCCCCTCTTCGTTCCCCCCTTTTTCCTTTCACTAGAACACTGATTCACGGAGATGTAATTGTCACGTTCAACAGTCCAATTGGCGGCCCCCCAACATCGATCGGCCCTTGTTTTGGAAACGTTAGGAGAATAGGTGGTCTACGGGAGATGTTAATCTAGCATCAGTTTTCACAAATAAAGGGTTAGTTTGGTAACAGTCATTTACTGAAAGTGGGAAAAAGTGTGACAGAATTATTTCTTAGTTTATTTTATGTTTGTGATGTAATGCTGCACTTCTTTTTTGTACAGTGTAAATTGATGATACTTAAATATATATATATATATATATATATATATATATATGTATGTTTATTTATTATATTTATGAGGCTTGTTTTCGTTTAAGAAAACATAAGAGAATAGTTGAATTTTTTATATCTCTAAACTGTAAAAAAAAAAATCAAACGTTTCTTAATCTAGCAAAATATAATATAACCATGGTCGTAAATATACAATAACCTCCTCCGAATTGCCTAAGATTCCGAAAAGCGTTCGTTATCATCGGAAATCTCAGAAACCGATATATTCTAGTGCATCTGAATAATGTAAATAAATTTCAAAGGTGTCCCTAAAAAAGGACACCTAATTTTAATTCCAAAACTGACAAACGGCACCAAGAATATTTAACTAAAATTGTCCTATTATAATGTACATGAAAATAAGCAAGTTCGTATTTTCTAATAAATTCGTTTATAAATTGCAGTGTCAGTCCATTATTTCATCAGTTTATAAACAGAATTACTCTACGCCGGTAAGGGTTAAAATACACCGGTAATGATTTTACTCCATAAACATTATGATGTAACGGTATATTTTTGAGTACCCCTGTAAATGAACTATAAAAGCTACACTCTTCATTTTGAATACCAAATCTGCCATGGTAAACTACAATAAGGTATATCAATTTCATGCCAATCCGTGTACTTTTATCTGAGTTAGAGCACAGGCAGAGAGACGGCGGACGATAAGACAGCGGACGGCAGACAGTCAAACCGAAGTCATAAACACTTTTCAACTATGTTGGAAAGTGTTAAAAATGAATAAGAGTCCAACCACTATGAACAGCATACTATGCCTGTAAATCCACTTTTCTAACAAGAAGAGTATTCAGCCAGAGAAAACAATTTGCCAGATCTTTCACAATCATGTTTACATCTAGCCTCTCGGTCTAAGGCTTCGAGGCTTCTCCTCTCGGGTGACATTTTTCTCTCAAATGGAGGAGATTAAAATATCAACTTCAAAATATCTAAATATCTAATAGATATTTAAAATACTATAAATATTTAAAAATCTAAATACACCTTTAATTTTCTAAAATTCAAATGGAGGAGATTAAAATCTCAACTTCGAAACATCTAAATATCTAATAGATGTTTAAAATACCATAAATATTTAATCTAAATACCTTTATTTTTCTAAAATTCAAATGGAGGATATTAAAATCTCAACTTCAAAACATCTAAATATCTGATAGATTAGATATTTTTAAAAATCTAAATACCTTTAATTTTCAAAAATTCTAATGTGTTAAGGGTGTATTCCAATCCAAACTGCTTATTTTCTGACTAATTTTTAAATTCCTTTTTGCTCTTAAACAAATCCAACTGGGAAATTTTCTTATTCAGAAACTGCATAATGTGCCGTGCTTCTCGATTTTTTGATAAATGCAGAAAATATTGTAAAAAATGCTGTCTAAGTTGGCGTTTTGAACCGAATTTTCCGAAGCGGGAAATCTGGGAATGAAAAAAAGGATCATACTGAGAAATAATTGCTTAAAAATCAAATTCTAATTAATTGAGCTAAAAATGAAATCACACGGCCTCTTATAGGGGAGACCGGGGGAATGGCGATACCTTAAGGGAATTTAAATTTTTTCATTCAAAAAAAAAAAAAAAAAAAAATGTTTATTTTTTAATAGTAAAAATTCCAAAGCTGAGTCATTATCTTTAGTATCTGTATAAATTTAATCGTAATCATAACTGTAAAGTAAGCATACATAAAAAAAAAAATTCTTTCAACCTCTGTACAGTGGCGGGATTACCCAGAACGCTGGGGGTAATTCCGCCACTGTATCGGGGTAATGACGCTACTCTTAAATGACCTAGTAAATACATAAAATGGATACTAGGAGACACATAACCTACTGAAAATATTTAGAATGCAATAATTTAGCAAAATAATGAATAATTACAATGTTCCTTAAACTAGATTTATTAACGTGCTAAGCTTACACTTTAACTCAAATTGAAAAAGTCGCTCTTTGCCATGGTAGCGGCATTATCCGAGAGGACAATATAGCGGAAATCCCCCAGCAAAGCTAAAAGAAGAACCGAACTTGTTCAACAAATTGCATCAAAATGTTGGCGAATGCATATAGATTACGGGTAATATTATCTTAAGTACCTAATGTTACATTAAAAGGTACTTACCTCTACTCATTTGAAGCTCCAAAATAAGAAGCAACCAGATGAAAACTACATTTTTCACTAGAACAAACGAACGACGTACACCAAAATCACTCTCACTCTAGGCACTGTTTCTATTGTTGGCCACTATAGTGCAGGTGCATTCACTATCTCAAACTGCCGTTAGTTTTTAAACTAGGCGGGGAGGCGGCATAACTCCGAGTGGCGCCATTGTCCCGGTGTTGGTCTCTCCTACATCTCTTCAAAAATCACCTTAGCAAGTTTCGTGTTGTTACTTTTAAAAATGAGTCTGAAAATGTATCAGAAAATTTCGAGCTGTTGATAGTGGAAAAATATTTTTTCGAATGCACTCTTAAGCAAAATATTTTGAAATGTTGCGAAAATACACTTTATTACCAACTAAGTAAAAATGCCACTACTTTCATAAACATTAAAAGAAACTAAGAACTATTTCCAATGTACTGTTCCCACTTTCAGTAAATGACTATTTGTTGCCAAACTAAGCTTCTATTCTCGAAAATTGACACTACAATAGATTTACGATTTACATCTCCCGTAAAGCATCTATACCTATTCCTGACGCTCGGAAAACAAGGGTCGGTTGATGTCGGAGTATTATTTTGTATTCGTTTCAGTTTAGGTCACAAAATCTTAGTTTCGGTGAACATTCGTTTTCGGCAAACATACTGTCGAATGTTTCGTCGGGACCGAAACTGTCTGTATTCCAAGGGGACGGTAGAGCTTAAAATCCTTAAAAATAATTTTTTTTATTTTTGTAAATTTCATCTTAAATATTATTCAAGGGTACATTATATACATTATGGCATGCATTTATCACAAAAAAATTTAAAAAAAAATTTATTTTTGAGAAAAAAATGAAATTTTACGCGTTGTCTTAGAAATCTTCGAAATGCCCCACGCGACTTCAATATCAATGAAAATCCCCAATATTTTTTATAAAAGTTTGGTTTATATATATAAATAAAATCAAGCATCGAATTTTATATATTTGAATTTAAAGGTAAAAAAAAAAAAATTCAAAATTTCAAAAATTTTTCGAAAAAATTTCAAAATTTTTCAAAAAAAAAATTTTTTTTAACCTTTTAATTCAAATATATAAAATTCGATGCTCTATTTTATTTCTATATATAAATCAAACTTTTATAAAAAATATTGGGGATTTTCATTGATATGGAACGCGCAGGGGGCACTTCGAAGATTTTTAAGATGACGCGTAAAATTTCATTTTTTTGTCAAAAATAAATTTTTTTTAATCTTTTTTTTGTGATAAATGCATGCCATAATGCATATAATGTACCCTTGAATAATATTTAAGATGAAATTTACAAAAAATAAAAAAAAAAATTGAAAAAATTTGAAATTTTGAAAATTTTTCGAAAAAATTTCAATTTTTTTCAACTTTTTTTTTTAACCTTTAAATTCAAATATGTAAAATTCGATGCTCTATTTTATTTCTATATATAAACCAAACTTTTATAAAAAATATTGGGGATTTTCATTGATATGGACGACGCATGGGACATTTCGAAAATTTCTAACACGACGCATAAAATTCCATTTTTTTTCTCAAAAATAATTTTGTTTTTACATTTTTTTGGGATAAATGCATGTTATAGTGTATATAATGTACCCTTGAATAATATTTAAGTTGAAATTTACAAAAATAAAAAAAAATATTTTTAAGGATTTTAAACTCCACCGTCCCCTAATCTCATTTCTACCTTCGGGAATTTCCAACATCACTCATGCAACATCAGCTGTATTGGCTTAACCCTTTATGTACTGAATTATGAATTCATGAAAATTTTATCTTCTAAAGCATTTTTCGTGAATTATTTAAACTACATTAACCCTTAAATGTCTGACTTTTCAAAAATCATTGTAATAATATTTTTCAGCTTTCATTTTTTAAATAAATCATGAAAAAAATACTTAAAAAAATCATATCTTGTTTTAAATATGGTTTACGGCTAAAAAACAGTTTGTTATTAATCGGCAATACTGGTCTTTCATTGAAAAAATAATTTTCCTTGATAAAATTCTATAATGTTAAACAAACAAGAATTTTAGGAACTATAATAAGAAATAAATTTTACTTGCTCACTGCAGAACAAAATAGGGTATTTCGCAAGCCTCCAAACAAAACAAAAAGAACAAGCGGCAACAATTGAAAAAATAAATCTATCATTATTCTTAAACAGCACGAGTGTTGCCATCTACATGTTGAAAATCGATTTAATAATATTTTCAGAATGCATTTTATTGGCAACATTAGGCATTATAGCTTCAATATTATTCTAATAGTACTTTAGAGCCTAAATTGGGTATGTTGCCAAAAAGCAACACCCGGCATTTAAGGGTTAAGAGATTTACATAATCATTTAATAAATTTTAGAAGGATTGAAGGATTTAGAAGGATTCATTAAATTTGAGTTTATAGGGATTTTGTGCAATATTTATATCCTCACTCAGTTATTTTATTTTAAATATTTTTCTTAGTATTTTGTAGAATTAGGAAATGTACAAATAGAATGTTCTTACAATAGAAATATAGAAATATTTCCGAATTGAAAATCCCCCATCCCCACGCCAAGAAGGCTGAAAAGATGCGAAGGCAAAAGAAATCATCCCTTTAAAAATATTTTTGTTTTGTGTAACCCATAATGGTTTTGCAACAAGATAAAGTAATGCGGATTCTAATAACTCATTCTAAACTGTATTACTACTAATCGATGTATTACATAAATTTTATACCAAGTTATTTTATTGGTAATTATAAGTACAGTCAGTAGATAAAGGGTTAAATGACAGCCTGTTGACTTATTGCTATGAACTTCACTGTTTATAATACTGAGTACTATGTGACTAAATTTCGAAAACGCTTTCCACGTGCTTATTAAAATCTGCAGAATTAATAGTGATAGAACATTTTTAGTACCGCAAAAATATTTTGAACGCGCTCTATAGAATAGGTACAGAATAAAAAAGTTGATGATCATTTATAAAAGTCATTAAAAAATGCAAAAAAGAGGTATGCATACTTAAAATATTTTTTAATTACATAAAAGTCGTATAATTAACCTTTAACTGATGTTACCGGTCTCTTAGACCGCGGCTTTTTTCAATTTTTTTAGTTTAACTTGCAATTTTCAGCTTAACTACAAACACTACCGAAATTTTGTTCCGTTTGGAACTTTAGTACTATCACTAGAGACTTTTGAATAGGTGAATTTTAATTATAACAGTCCTGTGCAAAAAGTTTAGTACAAAAATCCCATCCTATGAGTTAATCGTGCCTTTTATTCATCTTTCGTTGCAACGGTCTCACAGACCGCTTCACACTAGTTATGTGACTATTTCTGTGACATCAGTTAAAGTTTAAGAATGCGTTCTGTGTTATTGAGGAACTGCATCTTATTTCATACGAAAATTAGAGGTTTTGGTCAGAGGCACAAAAAGACAACTTGGAGATCTTCCAAACAGGGCACACACACACACACACATACATATATATATACAATCGAACTCGCTTATAGCGAGCCTGAAGGACCGTGATATTTGCTCGTTATAACCGGGTGCTCGTAAAAAATATAAAAATTCATGCATACTTACTTTATTATACATGTTTATTTATTTTTTATTTCTGTACAGTACAAAAGAAGTTGGTTAATTTGCTTTGAACTGTCTTATTGTCTCTTTCTTGTGTTATTGATCTTTGGAGAAGACTCGTGGCCCGAAAAACATCGCCATTTGCACCCCTGGCTTCGGAAAAATTTTAAAGGTTTTTTTCGCGCACTCAAAAGTCGTTGAGTATGCAGGGGTCGGTTCAGCTTGAAATTCTTCGTATTCGTCGTTATCATCGTCGCTCTCAAGATTTATGACTCATCACTAACTTTCGGTTGACTTCGGAATGTTAAAGGAATTATTCTAAGAAACGATTAGCTGAGCTGGAGAGGTGGAAGTCAATAGAAATTTTAAGAATCACAAAACTATCACTCGCTATAACCGGGGCTTGCTCGTTAAATGCGAGTCATGATCCCATAGACTTAACATTGTACTAATCAAGCACTTCTGATTTTTCTCATTAAATTCGGGTACTCGTTAAATCAGGCCTCGTTATAAGCGAGTTCGACTGTATATATATGTATGTGTGTGTGTTGTTAGAAATGTGTTTCTTTATACGTATAATAAATTAATAATTTTATATGTATATATATGTATACATGTGTGTATTAATTACTTTAAATTTATTTTGACAATTTTGTTTTCGTTTTTGCCGAAACTAGGAAGATAGCCGAATTGCGGTTTCGGTAGAACACTAATTTTTATACTGTCAATCCGCAGTTTAATTTATTTTATATTACAATTGCTGCAAGTAAGATTTCAAGTAGTTTCAGAAGTTTTAACTCTTATAAATTGTAACGGGATGGATATACGGTTACACATGCACGTATTCTTTAAGACTGTATATTTTTCATTATTATTTTTTTTTTTTACTTTATGGCTTTGGACCCCACAACGACTGTTGTTTCATTATTTGATAATAGTATGTAATTCTTTACGATTACAGTATCTAAATCTTCGATTTAAAATAATTAAAAGTTTGATTCCGTGGTAGTTAGTTTAAACGATTAATTACTTTCATAAATAATTTATTAATTATTGATAATCGTAATCGTATAATTTATCTGAAAGTGAGCATTTGAGCTCTTCACATAATTTTCCAATTGTTACGCCACCGTTCAATTGCCGCACTACCTCTTATCCCAACATCGATTGACCTTGGATTTCGAACTCTGAGAATAGGTTGTCTATGGCAGGGGTTCCCAAACTTTTAGACCGAAGTACCACTAAATAGAAGTTCATACTTCCGCGTACCACCAGATGACAAACTCAAAGCTAATACAGAAAAACCTGTGTAAATGGAATATGTCTAAAACGAAATATTTTTCCAGTCTTTTGTGCTTCCGTCTGAGGAAATTTCACTGATTTACATGATTATATTATTAAATTGGTGCTTAGATTGACTTTAATATTTTTTAGTGTATAAAGCGTATCATTTTTGGGTGACAAATAAAGATATATTTAAGTATAAAGCTACTGCATAGCTTTGTTAAACATGAAGAAAAAAAAAATACACACTTAAAGTCGCCTTGATCGCCAATTTTTTGTTATTTGAATACTATGTTTATAACAGTAGTAAAATACACATAAAAAATTTTAATAAGTGAATAACCTACATAAGAAATTTAAATGCATTTTGAAAGTAAACTGCTTATTAATGCGAGATCGAAGTTCGTTGAAATAAGTAATATACACACATACAATATAGTAATAGAAGAAAACTTTTTCAGAGTTTCCCCCAGACAGTTTCTGGAGGCTGCTACACCCTGCCTGCCCTTAGGTTTACAAAATAGCACCCTTCTTGCCCCTTATGGGTGTATTCGAAAAAATGTTTTTCCACCCTCAACAGCTCGAAATTTTCTGAGACATTTTCAGACTCATTTTTAAAAGTAAAAAGATGAAACTTGCTGGGGGTGATTTTTGAAGACATATTTAACATGCCGTGGGATTTCATTTTCAGCTCAATTAATTAGAATTTGATTTTTAAACAATTATTTTCTCAGTATGACCCTTTTTTTCATTGCCAGATCGCCCGCTTCGGAAAATTCGGTTCAAAACGCCAACTTTGACAGCGTTTAATACAGTATTTTCTGCATTTATCAAAAAATCGAGAAACACGGCACATTATGTAGTTTCTAAATAAGAGAATTTCCCAGTTTGATGCGTTTGAGAGCAAAAACGAATTTTAAAATGAATCAGAAAATAAGCAGTTTGGATCGGAATACACCCTTATTAAAAAAATTAGCTCCCTTGTTGCCCCCACCTGAAAAAAGTGCCTTTACTTTTTTGTTTATTAAAAAAATTACTTGCATAATAAAAATTGACTCATTGCTGTCTTTAAAATAATGTTCTGTCTATTAAATATTAAAAGGTAGTTTTAAAAATCAAAAGAATGCCTTTAAAAATTTCAAGAAATGCCCTTAAGAATCCAAAACATGCCCTTCGGAATCCAAAAGTGCCCTTTTCCCACAAGCAGCACCCTGCCCTTTTTTAAATCTGGGGAAACCTCTGCTTTTTTTTTCGGGGTGTAGGAAAGGTCAACTCGACATCAACCGAATATTAGTTCCATTTATCTAAAAATTCTAATCCAAATTACATGCAAAAGCTGTCAAAGCAGTAACAGAGAGCAAACACTACGGAGCCGGTGAACTGACAGATCATGAAAGAGGAGGGAGGTGGGACTGAGCTGCTTTTTGATTTCATTTCATTTTTATTTCATTTCACGTACCAGAATCAGACTTTCCCGTACCAGTAAACAGAGCTTCACGTACCATAGTTTGAGAACCCCTGGTCTTTGGTAAAGACCTGCATCCGAATTTAATCGAACGCAGTTGGGCTTGGGCTAATTTCTTTCATTGCGGTTCGGTTTGACTTTAAATGTTTCGGTTTCGGGTTGGTTTTGAATCTGGCGGGCCAGATTCGCGACGACCCGATTTTTCAAAAGGAACTCCAGAATTTTTTTCTGTTGAAAAACTGTACAATCGAACACTAACCCTTTCAGGGGCAAGTAATTGTGTTTCTGTAATGTTGAATTCACACCCGAATTTTCAAGACATTTTATTTCAAAATGAGAAAAAGCAATTTTACAACTTTTTTCCACCAAAGTTATAAAAGTAAAATTTAGTTTAAAGTTTGTGGTGGAAATCTTGAATTAAAATTAGGTGGAATATAATATCTCACCGCCCCTCAAGGGGATTATGTGTATATATATATATATATGTTCATTTCTTTACATGAAAATAAAACTGATATTAGACATATTGGGTCATTGCAAAAGTTCGTGCCCTGTTTCAGGGGTGGCAGAAACTTGCAATTTTGACTGAGCTGATGTTTCTTATATAAACATATTACGAATTGACAGTTATCTACATGTGTCGTGAATAAGCATAACGTTAAAAAAAGTTTTTCAAATTAATTTGTGCGCAAGATTAATATTCAAAATGGAAGATGAAAAGCTACATTTTTGTCATGTTATGTTATATGAGTTTAAAAAAGGAGTGAGTGTTGGACATGCTACAAAAAATATTGAAGACGTTTATTTGGATCGTGCTCCCGCTCTTAGGATAGTTAAAAAGTAGTTTTGTCGATTTCGTAATGGTGATTTCAACTTAAACGATAAAATTCGATCTGGGCAACCTTCTGGCATTGATAATGACTTAATCCGTTATTTAATTGATAATAATTGATAATAGATTACTAAAGAGATTCTGGATAGACTAAATTTCGACAATTTGACTGCATTTCACCGTTTTAAACAACTTAGGTACACTTCGAAACTCGATGTTTCGGAAATCGGGCACGAACCTTTCCATAGTTGCATTGAAATAAGAATTATTATTATTATTATTATTAGAATTATTATTATTATTTTACATTTCGGATTGAAGCAGGGTTGGTAAGTTTTTGCCATAGGCACAAAAAGAAAAAAAAAAGAAAAAAAAAGAAAAAAACTGAGGTAAAAACCTGGTTAAATCCGTCCCGGCAAAAATAGGTTTTTGGCAAAGTGGGGGCAAAAATAGGCTGTCCGTTTGATTTTTTTACCCAGAAAAAGAGAAAAATAAAAACATTTCATGAAAGAAAAAAGAAGCTTAATACTTAGTTAAAAAATTTAATATTCTAAATTTATTTTTGAATTCTTAAGTTAAATAAGTATTATTATGCATTTTATGAAAGAATACTGACTTTTATAACAAAAAAATAAAAATACCAACCCTGGGTTGAAGTGTAATCCATTTCGATTCGATGAAATTTTTTTTGTCGGGTTCAGGTTGACTTGAAATATAATTTTCGGGTTCGTGCCGGCCTCTAATCTACGGCTACACGAAATGTTATTCTGGAATAAATTTTCGGTAATAAGGAATTAGTTCGGTAATAAACAACCATTAACTGGAAGAGGGAAAACTATGGCAGAAATATTTGTCAATTTCTTTTATGTTTCAGAAAATAATGGCCTATTTTCGTTTATTTATTTTTCTCGTAACCAAACATCTTGTGATTGTTCTGTGATTTATTCAGTCATATACAATCTATGCTCGCCGATGCCTTTTGTTATATAATATTTGTTTTCATGTAAAAAGACACATGAGCAGAATAACTTTCTTGTACCGTTCTTTTTATGGAAGAGTAACTAATATTTTGATTTATTTTATAACTTCAAGATGTAAAATTTTTATAGGATTTTGCCTAATTGCTTTGATTTTTCTTATGAGATAAAATTAAACACTTTAGATATTTTTTAATGCAATAAAAGGTTTAATGAGTAAGGCTAGTGATTTTTTTTAGTTAATTTATTAAAAAACTCTATTATACAGAGGGTGTATCGCATTTTTGCAACAATTTTGCACAGAAATATATAAACAAAGATATCTAGTCGAATGGGCCCATCCCAAAACTTTCTCCTATCTCATACATCTTAATACTTCAAAATTCGCTATCACAGTGTCAAAATTAAATGGCAATCTATGCCGATCCTAAGATTCTAAAGATATGAAGTTCCGTTCATTAGTTCTTGGGATATGACTGTCTCTAAAATCGTGTAAATCCTGCAAAATGAAGCATAGCAGCGCCACCTGTTGGGTGATTTAGACCAAAATCTAATCAGCAACAATTTATGTCAACGTCTAACTGAATCTGAAGTTTGATGAAAATCCGTGCATTAGTTTTTGAGAAATCGGGAAAAAGGTAGCATAGCAACCTCACCTATTGGGCGATCAACACCAAAACCTAATCAGCACAAATTTATACAAGTGGCTAACTGAATATAATTTTTATTAAATTCCGCACATTAGTTCTTGAGATAGTGCACCCACAAAATTTTTCTCACATACAGACAGACTCACAGACAGACATTTTCTAAAAACAGTCAAATCGTGTTCAGGACCTTATAAAGCGTATAAATCCGTCGGAAACCGGAAGTCGAAAATTTTCATGAATCCAGTACTTTCTTCTTGTAAAGAAAGTAAAAATGTTATTTTCTAATATGTTAAATTCGATAGCATTTTTGTTGAACTATCATATTACATCTCGATTTCCAAGATAAGCGAGCTTTTCTTGAAATATTAAAAACATAATATAAACTGTACATTAGAAATGAGACGAGCTCCGAGCCCAGGCACGACGCGGATTCGGATTCGATTTTGTCAGTGTTCGGGCTCGGAATCAAAGAGAAAATTTTATTTATTCCTAAATTAAAAAATGTTTCTTTTTTTTTTTTTTTTTTTTTTTTTCATTTGAGAAACAGAAATGTCTAAGTTTAATAAAGTGTTTAAAATCCTTCGAATATCAATTTGAAAGAAAAACTGGATTTTTATTGATAGGATATAAGGAGAAATATTATATCTGAATCTGAAGCCTTTACACAATCAGCGTTAGTAACACGAAGAAGACGTGGGATATACCTTGTCTATCCTCTCTTTCTGTTTGAAGTCCCTTTCCAGAATGACTGCAAAACAGAATCCACGTCTTTCTGTCATAAATGTACAATGATATTAAAAATAATAATAAGAAGAAGAATCGTGACTTTTGAAGGATTTTTGCTAGTGGTTAGGAGTAAATATCAAAAACAGATTTTCAGCGTCATGCAGATCACGAAACCTTGTATTTAGGATTAATAAACAGTTTAACGCTTTAGGACTCAAACGGCTCCGATTTGGGAAATATTTATTGAGATGTTAGAATACATCATTTTAAGCATGTAAAAAAATAATAAAAAAGTGACATACAGTAAAACCTCCCTGTGAGACCACCTCCATTAAGCGACCACCTCCTTGAACGACCATTTTTTCATGGAACGAAATTTTTTCCAATAGACTCAATACTAATTTTACCTCCATTCAGAGACCATCCCAGTTGAACTCCCTCCATGAGCGATTAATTTCAAGAAAATTCCTTTTTTTCCTGCTCGCTTGAAGAAGGTTTTATTAGAAAAATAATTCCGGAGAGTGAATTATTCATCAAACTTTTAAACTAAGTTTAGATTTTTTTTTTTTAATCCCAGTAACTTTTAAGTGTTTAAACCCTTTTGTGTCTTTTTAGGCAATGAATTTAACTCTGATGACAAATTAAGAATGACGGTCAATAAACTCATCTGCCCTATTCTGTGGGAAAACTCGCAAAGAAATAGATAAAGTAATGAAATCGTCATTATTTGTTCCCGTCCAAAAAAATTGCATTTATTTACTGAACTTCGAAAGGACTGGGAAATAAAAGTTATAAAAGATAAAACTGTAAAAGCAAAGCAAAGGTCAATCTATTCTTTTTTTAAACTCTGCAGTAATTAACTCATGTAATTAACTTTTGTTTTGATACTTAAATTTTTATATTTTTTCCGACTGTGAAAAATAAATTTTAGTAACCTTGTTACCATTTTCTTAACATTTAAAATCTAGATTTGAATATGACCTCCATTAAGAGACCACCTCTCGAAGCGACCAATTTTTATTGGAACGGAACGTGGTTGCTTTAGAGAGGTTTTACTATAGTTCTAAATAAAATCATAAGACGAAATGCAATATTCCACCTTGATTCAAAATATACAATATGAACTTTAAAAAGCTCACTGTTTTACTTAAAAGGCGACAAAATAATAATAATATAGATGTCACAATTTAAAAAGTATACATTTTATTTAAAATTTTTTAGTATTTTCGGCCTGAAATTCCCGCGGCCATCGTCAGAGAATATTTTTATTATTAATTGCTGTTCCATTCATACAAATACGTAAATTCGCTTGAAATGGGAGTGTCTATAATTATTAAGGTAGCTGAAAGTAGAAGTAGCGGTGCCTTGGATTGAATTCATGTAGAGAAAAATGTGTTTAACTGCCGTTCCATTGATTTTGAAACGTAGCTCTGTTCTCACATACGTCACTTTTTACTTTCGGCAGTTAAACATATTTTTCTCAAATGTAAATAAGTACGAGTAATAAGCCAAAATTACGTCCACTAATAACCATATTCCAATATTAAAATATTTATCTGCTTAAAAGACGTTATAAAAACACATTAAAAGTAAATTAAAAATCTATATCAACATGTTTCAACTCTTTCACTGAGTCGTCATCAGAATGTATAACAGAAAATTACAAATACAATGCATATGAAAAATGGAAAAAATTTATCGAATATAAACAAGTAATCATGTAACGCCAATCACATAACAAGTAACATATTTTTCTTTACATAAGTTCAATCAAAGGTACCGCTACTTCTACTTCCAGCTACCTTAATAATTATAGACTCTTCCATTTCAAATGAAGTGACGTATTTGTAAGAATAGAACAGCAGTTAATACTAAAAATATTCTCTGACAATGGCCGCGGGTATTGCAGGCCGAAAGTACTAAGAAATTTTAAATGAAATGTATGTTTTTAACTTGTAACGTCTATATTATTATTATTTCGGTTGCTTTTAAGTAAAACAGTGAGCTTTTAAAAGTCCATACTGTGTATGACATAGTTGTTATAAATATTGTCAATATTCTAATACAAAATTGTAAAGTATACAAACTTAATTTTGTAAAAAATCTCTATTTTTGAACGCCTCCAGCCTTTTTAATTTGAGAAAATTTACGAAGTTCATTTTAGCAATTAACCCTTTATCTACTGTCGGTACTTATAAGTACCATTAAATTAACTTGTTATATAATTCATTTAATACATCGATTAGTAGTAATACAGTTTAGAATGAGTTATAGATGCATTACTTTATCTTGTTCCAAAAGCATTATTGGTTACTCAAAACAAACGAATTTTTAAAAGGATGATTTCTTTTGCCTTTCCATCTTTTCAGCTTTCTTGGCGCTGGGGATGAGGGGTTTCAATTCGGAAATATTTTTTATATTTCTATTGTAAGAACAATATATTTGTACATTTTCTAATTCTACAAAATACTAAGAAAAATATTTAAAATAAAAGATTTGAGTGGGTTTATAAATACTGCACAAAATCCCTATAAATTCAAATTTAATGAATCCTTCTAAAGCCTTCAATCCTTCTAAAATTTATCTAAAATTTATTAAATGATTATGCAAATCTTCTAATGTATTTTTAAAAATTCACGAAAAATGCTTTAGAAGATAAAATTTTCATGAATTCATAATTCAGTACGTAAAGGGTTAAAATGTGAAACTGCTCAAGTGACAAGCAAAACTTTGACATGAAAAATTAATTCCGTATCGTCGTTTGCGGAAAATTCCATGAACAATTTTTATTCACTGATCTGTTGGGAGATAGCAGCGATCAATAAAATCATCTTTTAGAGCCCACTTTATAACTCTCGGGTATGTTGTAGATCTGCAGCGCGGTGATACAAAGGGTTAAATGAGAAAATCAATCGTGAAGCAATTTTAAAATTTTACTAAAAAATTTTTACTGCTTGCTTTTGGCATCAGTCTCGAGCGGGATCGGCCTCTGATGGTGATGATACAAAATATTTCAGGCTCGGTACTCCGGAAAAATAGGCCGAACTCATCTCTACTGTCCACCACCCCCGGTAATGGACATCAATATCACCACTTGAAAGTGTTTCACTTCTTTTAGTTACAGCATGTTTTCTAATACCCATGAGAAGAATTAATCTGTTCCGATTGGCTTCCAAATGTATTCCCCCACTTTTACTAAAAGAGTGATTCACAGATTCGTAATTGTCACGCCCAAAAGTCCGATTGGAACCTCTTCCCCTCCCCTCAATTTCAGAATCGATCGTTTGCTATTTGAGGAGGGGGGTGATACTCTGATGGAAGGGGATTGTTCCTTTGAATTGTTCACCGAAGTTCCCAGTTAAAGTTAATTCAACTTTTCGTTCTTTGTTTAAGAGTTGTTCTGAAAGCTTTTATTTACACCGTTCGATGGCGCGAAACTTTTTAGCAAAATACAAAAGTCATTTTTATTTCTGGTGTAAAATCACACATGATTTTTAAATAATTTCGTGTTTACTTCTTTTAATTGCTAAAAGGTGTAAGATGAAAACCCTAAAAACAGCAAAAATAGTTTTATTAGTTTGTTGTTAGACTGTTTACATGTTTTGTTATCCGAGCCATTTTCAAAACAATTAATAAGAATGTTCTAAAATTTCAAGATCTATGATGTAATGATCTGAAACGACATCATTCAAATTTTTACAAACTGTTTTAGATCACGTACGTTATTTAGTTCAAGTGTCAATTCCGTTTTTTAAGAGAGAAATCTGGCAACGAGTAATTTTCCAACTGGGTGAAAAAGTGTCCAGTCCAGGATTCGAACCAGGAACCTTTACCGTAAGCTTCAATATTCTACCAATTGAGCTATCCTCGACAAATCTGGTTGACATTTCTCATCCAGAGAATCTTGTTGATTATGACATCTGGTCTGATATATAAATAAGCTCAACAGAATGAATCGCAGGTAATGGAGTACACCTCATATGATTTATGTACGAATTTGAATAATTGTGTTAAAATTAATATAGTGTAATTACGCATCCAACGTTTCTTGGAGTTCCACTGCCTGCGATTCATTTTGTTGAGCTGATTAAGATCACATAATTAACAAGGTTCTCTGGATGAGAAAGGTTCGTCAGATTTGTCCAGGATAGCTCAATTGGTAGAGCAGTGGCAGCTTACGCCAAAGGTTCCTGGTTCGAATCCTGGCCTGGACACTTTTACACTCAGTTGGAAAATTACATCTTGTATGATTTATTTACAAATTTGAATAACTGTGTTAAAACTAATATAGAAATCTGGCAACATTAACTCCGATCTTGTAAAAGTGACAGGTAAATTAAATTCTACTGAATGAATTTAATAGGTACTTGCTCTTTTATTTAGGTAATTTTGCACGGAGTCTTTCAGTATATTAACCATCCTTAAGGTATGCTTAATGATAGAGTTATGGCGATATTTGTGTAATATTTTTAATTCACGAGTCAAATTATTTTACTCATAAAGTTCCATGTTTGTGCGATTATAATAATCCCTGAATTGATAATTCGCTTAATTCTAGAATTTTATTGTTTAACTGTTTCACGATTCTAAAATCCACGAAGCTCACAAATATTAATTTCGCCAAAATTGGAAAAATTTTTACGCATACAAGTAATACCCAAGAGCAGTCATGTTTTTAAAGACATGTTAATGTTCAAGATTATTGTTAAAGCTCATATTTTAACATTTTAATAAAAACATAAAGTGTAATTCCATGTTTCAACTTTTACTCTAAAAGGTATTTTATAAATATTTTTGTGTTTATGTTGTGGCAACACAAGGATTCTAAATTGTGCTCCTTTATCTATGTAGTTTCGCAGTGTGATTTCGTCTAAGATTTTAAAATAATAATAATAATTGATTTTTATAATAAAGTAAGTAATGGAGAAAACAAGTTTTTAAATCTTAATGCTTTGATTTTTTTTTTCTGTCACAATTAAATCTTTGTGACTAAATATTTCTTTATTAGCAAAACACGCGGCTTTGCACTCGTAGTTGTTGAAATATTCCCAGTGCTATTTGTGTGCCATTAAAATGGATGTGGAATTATTTAATTAACATATATTATGCAAAATTCCATAGAAATCGTAATTTAGAACGTTTTTAGAATGTTTTCTGCTCATTTCAACATTTCAAGTTTCGAATTTTTTTAAAATACATTTTTAGCGAGCATTTGTATCTTAAAAATAGCCACCATGCAAAATTTGTAGTTTCTTGTCCCTTCATTATCACAAAAATCGCAATTTAGAATGTTTTTTTCTCCTGCACCTATCTGAATTTCAATAATAATAATAATAAACTGTTCTGAACGTGCATTTGCGCCTTAAAAGTAGCCACCCATACCAAATTTAAAGTACTATATATCCCTAACAGTTCCATAGAAATCGTAATTTAGAACGTTTTTAAAATGTTTTCCGCTCATTCGAATTTTTTCATAAGTAATTCTTAGCAAACATTTGTATCTTAAAAGTAAACCCCATACTCAATTTCAAATTCGTAGTCCCTTCAATATCACAAAAATCGTAAGTTTAGAATGCTTTTGTCTTCTGCACCCTTTTAAATTTCGATTTTTTTTAAACGGTTCTGTGCGTGTCTCTGCGTCTTAAAAGCAGCAGCCATGTCAAATTTCAAGATTCTATCTCTCACAATTCCATAGAAATCGTAATTTAGAACGTTTTTAAAACGCTTTTGACGCATTTCACCCTTTAAAATCTCGATTTTTTTTTTTTTTACTGTTCTATGCAAACATTTACGTCTTAAAGTTAACAACCATATCAAATTTCGAATTTCTCTAACAATTCCATAGAAATCGTTATTTACAACGTTTTTTAGAACATTTTTCGCTCACTTCGCCCATTTAAATTTAGAATTTTTAAGAACCATTCTTGCGAGCATTTGTATCCTAAAATTAATCGCTATGCCAAATTTCTAGCTTCTAGTCCTTTCATTATCCCAAACAAACGTTTTCGAACGTTTATTCCCTGCAATTTTTAAAATATCGATTTTTTTTTCAAAACTTTTCTACCCCTGCATTTGGGTTCTAAAAGTAACAACCATGTCAAATTTTAAGTTTCTTTTCTTAACAATACCACAGAAATCTCATTTAGAGCGTTTTTTAAATTATTAGAACCATTTAGAATCCTTTTAAATTTCGGAGAGCATTTACATCTTATAAGTAACTACCATGCCAAATTTCAAGTTTCTAGCCCCTTCAGTATCATAGAAATTGCAATTTTAGAAACTTTTTCGCTCCTTCTCTCTCTTGGGGGTAACGACACTGACATAAGTCTATGTTAGAGCAGAGACCGTCACCATCAATTTGCCACCATTATTTTTCAAATTGGTTCGATAGTCCCCTACAAACAGACGAACGTTACTTCTTTATAATATTGGAAAAAGAAAAAAATATATCGATTATTATAAACTGATTTTAATTTTCAATATAGATGGTTCGAATTAAGAAATGATTGATGAATCAATATCCACTTAAATGTGAAAATATAGAAAGCATTGTTAAGAAAGATTTAAAAGCTTAGCGTTCATTAGGCTGCAAAAAATTCATCTAGAAAAATCTTGACTTGCAAGATAATGTAAGAAGCGCAAGAAGTTAAAATTTAAAAGGCTTCAACTTTTAATGACTAGATAAACTTCTTAGATTACTTTATGTTGTTTGGACAAAACTTTAGAACTTGGTGATTATGTACTAGTGAAATTTGAAGAGGGTTCTTATAAGATAAAAGGTTTTAAGAAGAAACAAAAGGATACTTCTTGTAGGGGTCAATTAGGCATAAAAATCGCATGTCCGTAATTTTAAAATCTTACCGATACTATAAATGTTAGTCAGAATTTCTAATTTTTTTTCCATCTTTATTTAAGTGATATCTCCCAGAATATGTTACAGCTACATTTACCGACGCTTTTATTACCTCAAATTTTACTACACTTTTATTACCTTTATTTACATTTGCCATCCACTTATTTCAACACTATCTGATCCGAGCCCGTCAAAAAATAGCACGAAATACGAAAAAACTCTAAAAATCGCGTTTCCATCGAAACTTTTTCTCAAAATTTTTTTAAATACTTTTACTCGTCCGAACGTTTAAAAATTTTTGTAGGTGATGTAAATATAGTCTGTCGATATGTTCGAAAAAGATTGTGTCGAAATACTGATGTTTAGTTACTTTTAGTGCAGAAAAAACGATCGTGTTCGGGAAGCTCGAAAAGACCTGCAGTCGCGAATTTTTTCGAAAGGGTTAAAATTAGTATTTTTGAAATCCGATTACACTGGCGAAGAGAAGAAGGTATCGGAATTAAGTAGATAATTTTTGTAAATCGGTGCCTCTAAAATCGAGCCCAGAGGTAGGGGAGCGTTGCCGAAAGGGAAAAAAGTGAACCGCAAAAACGGCCCTTTTTGAATTTTATTTTCAAAGGGTTAGCAACAATATTTTTTCGAACAGATTGCAGCGTTTAAGACGTAAAAGTACGACATTTAAGAATATGATAAGGTCAAAAAGAACTTCTTAAAACATCGTAAAATTTACAAATGCGCAAGGCCTTTTAAAAGAACTTGGTCTTCCTTCATCAGGCGCAAAAAATAAGTGCTTCTACATCGAAAGCAGGAGCTACTCCTGCTTTCAAAGTAGTAGAAGCACGTATTTTTTGCGCCTGATGAAGGAAGACCAAGTTATTAAAATAGAAAGTGATAAAGATTAAAAGTGAATATAAGTTTAAATTAATATACATAAAGCACAGTTAAGAAAATGTAAAGCTCGATAAAAGCTGGTAAGGGAAGGTCAGTCAAGGTAGTGACAGATGTTAGATCACAGGTCTACAAAACAAAAAGGCACTTTTCAGAGTCATCACATATATTACGTTACAGAGTAACAGCAAATTATATTATTCTGTTACCAGGCAACAGTTTTTTTAATTTAATTTAATTTAATAAATACATAAATGTAAGTTTTAAGAAGAAAAATAAAGAGATAAAAACTGACAGGTAAGAAGAACTCAGGGTCCCTCAACAACCATAGTCATAGAATATTTTGGTATACAGTAGAACACCGCAAATCCGAACTAATTGGGACCGGTGCCTCTTCGGATTATCCGAAATTCCGATAAAAAAAAGAAAAGAAAAAAAAAATGCATGCTTAAGAAAATGTAAGTTATAAGTACTCAGTAGTACAGTAAACATCCTCTAATCCGGCATCCGAAGGTCCGGCTTGCTGGATAATGGGTCACGATTTTAGGAAAAAATAGTATACATTGTTTGATCACTCCTGATGTTTAGAATAATTCAAGGAATTTCAAAATCGGCAATTACGTAACAACACATTAAAACACGGTTCAAAATCGCGAATCTGTAAATAGCTCAGTCAACACGTCGACGAGGAGAAAACACTGTAGATAATTTGCGAAATCAAACGGTTGAAAGGAAAAATAAATTTTTATCATCTGAATTAAATACTTTTTGAATTTTAGAAAAGAATTTTATAGTGACTGGCAAACAAACTGATATTCGAGATTTTTTTAAGATGGCTTCTACCAGTAGCCTACAGAGCCCGTTTTCATTTTATATACGTGTACATATGTTGTATTTTTACATTATTGAGTATTTTTTTATTCTATTCAAGCTATTCAAAGAATTAAAAAAAAACATGCTTTACTGACATTTTTTTTTTTAAATTCTAACTTCTACACTTTATCCCCGATATTGACCCTGTAAATAAAATGGGTTCTGATTAACCGGAATTTCGGATTAGTGGAGATATACTGTATATATTTCTATTGCGCGTAAATTTATAAGAAAGATTATTGTACAGAAATAGGGGTGGCAATAATACGAAAAATATACAGTATGTATGCTACGACCCCTGTTCTAGGAGAATGAATGACCCAAGTAAGTTCGAATAGCGACATGGTTGAGAAACCAATCTTCACTTAAACGTGAAAATGTAGAAAAAACTATTTAGAAATGTTTAAAAATTTGGTGTTCGTTAAACTGGAAAACTTTACGACGAAAAATCTTGACTTTGCAAGATAATGTAAAAAGTAAAGTAAAATTAAGGTAGGATTAAACTTTTAATGACTGGACAAAGTTTTTAAATAACTTTATACCTTTTAGACAGGGCCGAAACTAGGGGGGGGGGGGCAGAGGGGGCATGTGCCCCTGGCGCCAGAATGAAGGGGCGCCAAATGAAGATTTTGTTTGTCGATTTTTCTCACATCTATGTTTAGCACGGTATTGTTAAAATCATTCTGTCTGGTGTATGACAAATCATAGAAGAATCTAAAGGTGATATGGCATAAGGATCCTGTATTAAGCGGAATTTTTTTCGATTCTTTTCGATTCCGGTTTCAAGATTTTAATTAATCAATATTTGACAAAGCCAAGGGCAGATCCAGCTCACCATTTAGAGCGGGGGGGGGGGGGGTCATGGATTTCCTTTTTTTGGTGGTGTGGGGGGGGGGGTATCACATCTCGTTATGAGAATTTTTTATATTGAAAGCTATTCCCAAATCCAAACTAACTACATTTCTGATACTTTCGCGAAGTCATTTTCGTTCGTAAATACAAAAAATTTGCATTAATATTCGTAAAAATATATTTTTTTCATATACGAAGAAATTAAAGAGTTTCCCATTTTCTTATAAAGGCAAAGGTGCATTCAGAAAATGTTGTCAAAATTAGCATTTTTAGCCAAGTTTTACGAGTTGACAGCCACAGAAATGACTTCGCCAGGGAACAATTGGCTGTCACTTCCGGAAATTCAGTTTAAAAAGTTTAACAATTGTCAACGATTAAATATGGCCAAAATTTGTATTCAATTTTAGAGGTAACTATGTAAGGTACCAGTAACTTTGTTACAGAGGCTCTTAATGGGTTGAAGGTGAACATGGTATAAGACGTAACTCTAGTCTAGAGGCAGTCTAATTGACAGTGGTGCATTTTGAATTAGGAGTTCACTGTACCGCGAGTTAGCGGTAACCGTTGGAAATTTATTTGCTCAGTCTTCCAGAGTATAAATAGGGGAGCGAAATTATGTTAGTTGGTTAGTCAGTGTTTAGTTGTTTAGTTACACGTTGGAGAAAGTGTGAGTTGGCGTAAGTAGTTTTGGTGTGGAGAAACGGCCTGGATGGCTGGAGCTTAGCCTGGGAACAAGAACAGATTTAGAATAAGATGAAATCTAGACGTGGATTTGAAATGAACCAGGCCTTCGCAGCATAAGCACGCTCTGGAGAAATGAAGTTACGTGAGTTAACTTTTGATGTTATATTTAATTAAGATTGTTTTATTGCTATCACGGAGTGAGGGCGAAATTCATGAGATCTTGTCTGCCAAACCCTTTGCCCGTTGTTGAATAAAAGCTCTATATTTAAAGCCTATAAGACTACTCATGAATTCCCACTACTATAAATACGCCACAACTAAACCGTACACATTGGTAGCTATGTGATTCTATTAGTGTCATGAAAATTGCATGTGTAGCCTCTTCTTTCTGCTCAAAGTATTAAATAGTTTTTTTCAATCGAACTTATACCTTTGGAATGGATCGTTTTCTTCTGATGGACGGATGGCTACCATTATTATGAAAAAGCCGTTATAAATGAAGTGTTAGGTGAAGATGAAAGAGCTGCCGTAAAAAGTTAGAACTCTGATTTTCTGGTCAGAATAGGGGGGAAAATGGCCATAAATTTTCTGGTCAGAATATGGAAAAAAATGACCATAATGTTTTTTGTTTATAATGGCTGTTTCATAATAATAGAAGCTACCAGTCCATCAGAAGAAAATAACTCGGTTAAAATTCTCTTTGTAAATGTACTTTGCGGAAAAGGGAGGAAGGGGTCGCCAGAATCCATGTTTGTCCCAGGTACAAACAAGTGGGTAAGTGTGATCACAGATCGCACAGAGGGTTTCGTTTCATATTCCTTTCAAAACACTTTATCTTTTTGCGAAATCTGTTAGTTCCACATTTCGCAACCAGGGGGCGCACTCTATTCTACACAAACCTCTACCCGAACGAAACTCCATTTTACAACCTATCCGTAGGTATATTAGTCGAGGGGATCGGGTCTATAGCAACCGAGATAGGTAGGCGGTAAAAAATGGAACTGAAATATGTAAGGCTATGTGCATAATATGAAAGAGTGGTCAAAGTGGTACCGGCAAAAGTTAGAAAAGTACCCACCGGTTGCAATGGGGGGGGGGGGGGGGGGAGGTTAGAAAAATTGCTTAAAATACACAAGTTAGACCACGGTGGGTAAATAATATGACTTTTTGAAAATTTTATGATTTCTCGTGTGATCGCAAGTGTTCTGCTATACGTATGCAAAATTTGAAGTCTTCAACTTAAATAGGGGCTCAGTTAGAAAAAAAAAAGCTTAAAATACACAAGTTAGAGCCCAGAGGGTTAAATATAAGACTTTTTCAAAATTTTATGACTTGTCGTTTAATGGGAGGCGTTCAGCTATAAGTATGCAAAATTTCAAGTCTTAAACTTAATTAGGGGCTCAGTTAGAACAAAAAGATTAAAATACACAAGATAGAGCCCAGAGAGTTGAATATAAGACTTTTTCAAAATTTTATGATTTGTCGTTTGATGTGACGTGTTCAGCTATAAGTATGCAAAATTTTAAGTCTTCAACTTAATTAGGGGCTCAGTTAGAACAAAAAGATTAAAATACACAAGTTGGAGGCCAGAGGGTTAAATATAAGACTTTTTCAAAATTTTATGATTTGTCGTTTAATGTGAGGTGTTCAGCTATAAGTATGCAAAATTTCAAATCTTAAACTTAATTAGGGGCTCAGTTAGAACAAAAAGATTAAAATACACAAGTTAGATACCAGAGGGTTAAATATAAGACTTTTTCAAAATTTTATGATTTTTCGTTTGATGTGATGTGTTCAGCTATAAGTATGCAAAATTTTAAGTCTTCAACTTAATTAGGGGCTCAGTTAGGGCAAAAAGATTAAAATACACAAGTTGGAGGCCAGAGGGTTAAATATAAGACTTTTTCAAAATTTTATGATTTGTCGTTTGATGTGAAGTGTTCAGCTATAAGTATTCACATTTTCAAGTCTTCAACTTAATTAGGGGCTTAGTTAGAACAAAAAGATTAAAATACACAAGTTGGAGTCCAGAGGGTTAAATATAAGATTTTTTCAAAATTTTATGATTTGTCGTTTGATATAATGTGTTCAGCTATAAGTATGAAAAATTTTAAGTCTTAAACTTAATTAGGGGCTCAGTTAGAATAAAAAGATTAAAATACACAAGTTAGAGCCCAGAGGGTTGAATATAAGACTTTTTCAGAATTTTATGATTTGTCGTTTGATGGGAGATGTTCAGCTATAAGTATGCAAAATTTCACGTCTCCAACATATATAGTTTCTGAGAACGGGCTCTGTGACGGACAGACAGACAGACAGAGGAGCGAGACGAATAGGGTTTTGTCAGATGAACGAAACCCTAAACAAGTGGGTAAGTGTGATCACAGATCACACAAAGGGTTTCGTTTAATATTCCCTTCAAAACACTTTATCCTTTTGAAAAATCTGTTAGTTCCACATTTCACAACCAGGGGGCGCACTCGATTCTAAACAAACCTGTATCGGAACGAAAATCCGTTTTACATACTATCCGTAGATATATTAGTCGAAGGGATTGGGCCCATAGCACCCGAGATAAGTAGGCGCACCTGGCGGAAAAAATGGAACTACACTATGTAAGGCTATGGTGCATAATATGAAAGAATGGTCAAAGGGGTGTCGGCAAAAGTTGCAAAATTTCTCCCCGGGTTGAAAGGGCGGAGGTTAAAAAAATTGCTTAAAATACACAAGTTAGAGCCCAGAGGGGTAAATAATAAAAGACTTTTTGAAAATTTCATGATTTGTCGTGTGGTCTGAGACATTCAGCTATACGTATGCAAAATTTCATGTCACCAACTTAATTAGGGGCTTTCTTAGAAAGAATTGCTTCAAATACATATGTGGTAGCTCAAAGGGTTAAACGTAAGACTTTTTCAAGATTTTATGATTTGTCAGGGCCTCATGTGTTCAGCAATAAGTATGAAAAATTTCAAATCTCCAATTTAATTAGGGGCTCAGTTAGAAAGAATGGCTTAAAATACACAAGCTGGAGTTGAAATGGTTAAACATAAAACTTTTTCAAAATTTATTATTTAATGTGAGATCTGAGGTGTTGAGCAATAAGTATGCAAAATTTCACGCTTCCAACCTAAATAGGGGCTCACTTAGAAAGAATTGTTTAAAATGCACATGTGGGACCCCAAAGGGTTAAATGTACGACATTTTCAAAATTTTATGATTTGTCGTTTGATATGAGGTATTCAGCTATAAGTTGGAAAATTTCACGCCTCCAAGTTAATTAGGAGCTCACTTAGAAAGAATTGTTTAAAATACACATGCGGAAGCCCAAAGTGTTAAATGTACGACTTTTTCAAAATTTTATGATTTGTCGTTTGATGTGAGGTGTTCAGCTATAAGTATGCAAAATTTCACGCCTCCAAACTAATTAGGAGCTCACTTAGAAAGAATTGTTTAAAATACACATGCGGAAGCCCAAAGGGTTAAATGTACGACTATTTCAAAATTTTATGGTTTGTCGTTTGATGTGAGGTATTCAGCTATAAGTTTGAAAATTTTCACGTCTCCAAACTAATTAGGAGCTCACTTAGAAAGAATTGTTTAAAATACACATGCGGAGCCACAAAGGGTTAAACGTACCACTTTTCCAAAATTTTATCATTTGTCGTATGATGTGAGGTGTTCAGCTATAAGTACCCAAAATTTCATGTCTCCAACATAATTAGGGGCTCACTTAGAAAGAATTGTTTAAAATACACGTGTGGGACCCCAAAGGGTTAAATGCACGACTTTTTCAAAATTTTATGATTTGTCGTTGGATGTGAGGTGTTCAGCTATAAGTATGCAAAATTTCACGCCTCCAACCTAATTAGGGGCTCACTTAGAAAGAATTGTTTAAAATACACATGTGGGACCCCAAAGAGTTAAACGTACGACATTTTCAAAATTTTATAATTTGTCGTTTGATATGAGGTATTCAGCTATAAGTTGGAAAATTCCACGCCTCCAAGTTAATTAGGAGTTCACTTAGAAAGAATTGTTTAAAATACACATGCGGAAGCCCAAAGGGTTAAATGTACGACTTTTTCAAAATTTTATGATTTGTCGTTTGATGTGAGGTGTTCAGCTATAAGTATGCAAAATTCCACGTCTCCAAACTAATTAGAAGCTCACTTAGAAATAATTGTTTAAAATGCACATGCGGGAGCCCGAAGGGTTAAATGTGCGACTTTTTCGAAATTTTATCATTTGTCGTATGATGTGAGGTGTTCAGCTATAAGTACCCAAAATTTCATGTCTCCAACATAATTAGGGGCTCACTTAGAAAGAATTGTTTAAAATGCACATGTGGGACCCCAAAGGGTTAAACTTTCGACATTTTCAAAATTTTATGATTTGTCGTTTGATGTGAGGTGTTCAGCTATAAGTATGCAAAATTTCACGCCTCCAACCTAATTAGGGGATCACTTAGAAAGAATTGTTTAAAATACATATGCGGGAGCCCAAAGGGTTAAATGTACGACTTTTTCAAAATTTTATCATTTGTCGTATGATGTGAGGTGTTCAGCTGTAAGTACCCAAAATTTCATGTCTCCAACATAATTAGGAGTTCGCTTAGAAAGAATTGTTTAAAATACACATGCGGGAGCCCAAAGGGTTAAATGTATGACTTTTTCAAAATTTTATGATTTGTCGTATGATGTGAGGTGTTCAGCTATAAGTACCCAAAATTTCATGTCTCCAACATGTATAGTTTCTGAGAACGGGCTCTGTGACGGACAGACAGACAGAGGAGCGAGACGAATAGGGTTTCGTCAGATGAACGAAACCCTAAAAAGGGTAGTTTCGGCCTGCTTTTAGATAAAACTTTAGAATATGGTGATTATGTACTGTGGAATTTAAAGAAGGATTTTATAACATAAAAGGATTTTATGAAGAACTGATATTGTACACTGACTTCCAAAAATTAAGGAAAAACAAAAACAATAGCGAAAATGTTACATGTACAATTTAATAAAACTGAGTCACAATATACGGCAAATAGTAAAGTATAAAATAACATTAAAACAGATTATCAGACGACTCTGGTGTTTCAGAAATTAACACAATTATAAAATAAACAAAATAAATGTGTCAGTTTTGTATAGAAAAAGTACTTTTAATATAGAGTATGATCGCCCCTAGAAGCAATACAGCACATACACCGATGATTGATACTGTCAATTATAATTATGCGATCGATAAGTTCACTGGGAAGTGCGAGCCATTGCTCTTGTAAAGCAGTTGTAAGCGTGGCAAGGGTCTGAGCAGGGGATTGGGAGCAGCAACACATCTTCCTAAAGCATCCCAAACATGCTCGATGGGACGTGCCCAACTTAAACGTTCCCTCCGGTGACGTGAGGTGAGCGGCACACAAATGGCTGGTCACCTCGCGTAAAGACAACCATCGTGAAGCATTTTATGCACAGTAGACGTTGATACCAACCTCCCAGTGGCTGCAGCACGGACGGATCTAAGATGAGAGGCGGTTGCTGTTCTATTCCTTCATACACATAACCGCGAATATCAGTCATCTTTGCTTGTCGTAACTCTTGCCCGTCCTTGGCTGAACCTTCTGGAAGCCGAACCAGTGATTTGAAATTGTTGCCAAAGCCTATGAACAACAGAAGAACTCACATTTAGCCATCTGGCTACATCTGTCTAACTTTGATCTGCCTCCAATCTTCCAATAGCTGTATATCGTAATTCTACGGACAAATGATACCTCGAGGTCATACTAATGAATTGGCTATCTCAGTTTTCTTACTTCATAATCACAGCTAAACCTGCAGCCGTACTCTAGCATGCATTTTTATGCTCCTCACAGATGACGCAATCCAATTGCAGCGCCTCTAATTTGCATTTTGTAATTTTATTCAGCATCATTTAGTTAACTACATATGCAAATTTAATATGGATAAGTTTCTTTTTGGACGAGTTATCGCTCTTTTGGGATTTTTCCTTAATTTTTAGAAACCAGTGTATATTGAATATATTGAATTATAATTGTAATAATTTTGTAAACATTATATATTGTATTATTAAAATGTAATTATAATTATAATAATATTGAATTATAATTATCTCTCTATTCTAAAAAAAAGTAACTACCGCTGTCACCGCCGCCGCCGCCGCCGCCGGTTTTGAATTTTTTGTGACCGGAGGTCTTTCTTCGTTAATATTAAGAAAAATAATACATACAAAAATTTGAAAATCGGTAATATTATACAAAAATGTTTGATAAACACGCTGATGCAGACAGTTTTCAAATCGAAGAATTATTTTAAGAGATATTTAATGCTAAAGTTGGACAAAATCGTTCCACTAAAAAAGTTTTATAGGAGCAAAAACTATACATCGGAATTTAATAATTTTTAGATCATTTTATAATTTATAATTTCTCGGTGTGCAGAATTAATTTATTTTTTTAATTTGACTCATTTTTCGAGGTTTCATTTCTATTTTAAATTCAAATTTTCAGCATTTCGAGAGATATCTTTTTCTTATTTCAGAAAATTGTAGTAATTTAACCTGTTGCCAACTTTATAAACAATGGAAACAATAATGTTTGCTTCAAATAAAAAATTTATTTACACGTGACTATTATAAATAGAAAAAAACTTTCAAATTAGAATTAAATAATTACTTATAAAAAGTAGGAACTTATTGAAAATTACTTCATCTATAATTACACACGAATTTTAACAGAGAAAGGATATTGTAAAATAATAAATTTATTAACATGCGTTAGAAGTCTTAAATAGGAGAAATTACATCACATTTACGTCACATTACAGTTATTACATAAAATGAACACAAAATAATATTGCAAAACAGTATAAATTCAAAAATAGCGCGAGACATTTACTTGATATTTTGAGATGATTTTTTCAACTATTTTTTTTTTTTTTTTTTGGACAGCGCAAATAATATTTCATTTCTAATAAAAGCATTTTCACGTGAATATTAAAAAGGGAAAGAAAAGTTTGGCGAAAATTACGTCAGATTAAAAACGATATATTTAAAATGTCTTATTTAAAAGGACTTTCTTTTCGCTTTGTTAAAAAATACCGGGAGACAAAGACTCTGTTTACTTAATTCATTTTATATTAGATAATTTTGAAATGCCATTGTATCTTTTAACAGCAGCTGGTAAAATTCCCCAATCAAAGAGAAATGAATAGAAACCCGTTTATAGGGAGATCGCTTTTGTTTTTTTAATTATAATTCAATCTTCCCAAATCTTTTTAAAGCCGATCAAATTAGCGTGCTTTTAGAGACTGCAGTGTCTGAACGGGGGTTGGCGAGCGTAGCTCGTAGGGGGCCGAGCCCCCTAGTAATATTAATAATTGTATATTGAATCGATATGTATAATCGTAGGTAAAAAAAAAAAAAAAATACTGATACCACCACATGTTAATTCTTCACGAATTTGTGGAAGAGAGATGGGAGAGGTTCCTAAGACTGGAAATAATGTTTTCTTTTTGGATATGATTGTAATTTTTCAGGGGTCGTCTATGTATTAAAAATTGCACCAACTTTCAATTTTCAAATATTAACAACCCACCTTTGAGTTCCTTGGATCAAGGTAGCCTTGAAAAGGTATACTTTATATACTTTATCTAAAATCTTCGTAAAATGGGCAAAGTTTCGGTGTACTAATTTTGAACGAACTGCAGTTTTCCATTCATATAATTGATCAAAACTCGACAGGAAGCTTTTGTCTCTAGACTTTTAAATATTTCCCCATCATATTTATCCTGAAGATGACTGCAGAAGCAGTTCGAAACTTCGGTATTATGCTTTATCATTAATTTTATTTGTACAAGTTCATATAAAACTTCTTGTTTATGTGGACCATTGAGCAAGTTTGTGTGTTTTTAACATATACATAATATTTATTAATATGAAAATGATTTAAAAATGAATAAAATACCTAATCTGACTGCCAAATTTTATGAAAAGCAATACACTTTCGGTGACAGTGGTCTATAATATACAAATATTTGAATTTTAAATCACTATCAAGTAAACCATTAAAATTTATTTCCTGAATGAGATAGCGAATTTGGATTTGAGGACAGCCTTATTGTAATCAGTACCCAAGTACAAAGGGAGCGTGCTATGAGAATGACTTCGTATTATTTCTAGAGAGTTAAAAAAAAGACTGAAAAATTATTGAATACAGACAAGATAAATGCGGGTAAGTGGCTTGTTTAAAGGGTTAAAAGGGCTTTTTGTAAAAATGCGGGTTTTGTTTACCTCGTCATGATATGAATAAGGTTTCGGAACTGTTGAATAGAGACAATCAAATAAAAAAAAACAAAAAGTAACGCATCAATAAATCAAGTTTCTAAGGCATTATGACTTTTATTATGGGTTTAGCAATCAATATTAAAATATTTTTAGCGCTTCATATCAACATGTTGCTTGTATGAAACAGTGCAAAATCATCGTCAGTTTATTTCAAACTCGAGAATTCAAAGCCGATTTCGTCCATTGTCACATTTCTATGGCATTAATTCAAATTATTCATAGAAATTGCCAAAAATATCGATGCATTATTTAAAAAAAAAAGTTGTGGAAACCAAGTGTTTAACATCATTGTGTTTTTTTTTTTTTAAACTTTATTAGCGTTTCAAAATTCTTGAATATATATACTTTATTTACTGTTTCATTAAATTACTTTAGAATTTATATAATTTTCTCAAAGAGATTTTTAACACTGGCCCACTTTGTAAGCGGTTCTAATATATATATATATACATATATATTTCCTTCTCAAGAACGTGAAACTTTCTGACACATTTACCACCTCAATTTTAAACGTAAAAGCAACTATTCTTGCTGAAATGCCTATTGAAGTGATTTGGAATCGATTGCTTTTTTCATTTTTTGATAAATGGACTACTGCTTGAGTTATAAGCAATTGTTATATCCTGATGGTTGATTTTCCTTTCTCGCAGTCTCGTGTCCGGAAATTCGGTTCAAAATGACAGCTTTGAAAGCACTTTCAGTTTTTCACATAATGTTTTTCATTTTAGGTCGTGTTGAATAATTGTTTCAGGTTCAGGTTGAGGTTGGTTTCGGGATGAGTTTCGGTAAAAAAAATCGATGAAAATATGCTTGACCTGGCCGGCCCGAGCCATTTTCTACAAAAAATTCCAACATTTCTTTATCAACATTATATCCTACAATTAAAAATTTTTTAAAAGAATATTACATATTTATCGGAAAATATTAAAATACAGCATTTTACAGATTATATATTCGTAAGAAATTTAATGTGGAATTACAACATTAAATAATTGTTAACAGTCTGTTGAATGCAGGCGTTATTTGTGTGTGTTATATTATATATTGTAGTATGTGTGTTTTACTAAATAATCGTGTTTAGACAATTGCATTCAAATGCAGAATTAGTAAATAAATAAATAACGATAATAGTAATTTTTATTGTTATGTAGTTTAGAAAAAAAAAATCATAATTTTGAAGTTCTGTAAAGAAAAAAAATATTTTATTTATTTTTATTTTTTTTTATTTTAATCATTTGGAAATGGTTGTTGTTTTCGGTCGAGGATGGAGCCAAATGATGCTCGCATTTTATTTTTTTTAACGAAATTCAACGATGTTCTTTACTTTTAGAAGAATTTTTATTTGAATAGGTAATCGAAAGGCATAAAATCGTTAAAAATTGAAAAAGTTACAAAATGGGTAGGCGCAAATTATCAGATATGGAAAAATCCAAAGCCAAAGAGCGACGCCGAAATGAAAATCGTCTTGCAAAGCAAAAATCGAGGTAAAACTCATTATGTAGGCCATGAAAATCGCGGTCTTCAACTGATTATGTAGCCCATGAAAATCGATTTCAGAATAAAAGACGAACGCGAAAAAGAAAAAGATCTAATGTTTAATCGATTGATAGTAAAAGGCAATGTCTCGAGGTGCTCCAATTCACTAGCCACGGCGTTTTACAATCGGACGATTCTTAGCGGGAAAAATTGAGCTCAACGTAGGTAATTTATCGCAATCTGTGGATGATTCGGTGGAACTGCTTTCGATTTGTAAACTGTTTTTCTTCTCGAAACGGTACTTGGAGAGTTTATCGATGAAGGTTTTGGTCGTCTGAAATTTGATCTTTGCGACCTGTTGTTGAAGAGGATGCGACGGAATTTGGTGGACGAAATAAATTCCAAATGGTCGTTGTAATCTATTAAATTACAATTTTTTTTTTTTTTAATTATCTCGCCTTATTTTTAAAAATCAAATATAAATTTCTAAGGATTCCTTTAACAAATGTATATAATACTACTACTATATAAAAAAAAAAAAAAAAAAAAAAAAAAAAAACTGGTTTGGTAAGAAGAATATTCAGACACGGTCCACCCGACAGAAAAAAAAAAGTAAGAAAGTCCCGTCCCACACGTCTAATGGAAGAAAATCGTGACTAGAAACAAAAGAAAATTATTCCAATTGTAAAATAATCCCGAAATCACCCATCACTGCGATATTTTCTCTCAACGTAATCGCTAAATTTTGCGATTGCCGTTTTTAGCTTCTCTGTGGAACAACTGATTGCTATTTTCTACGATGACGATGGTTCTCGATTGTGGAATTATCGAGCAATCGCCAATCAATACGATTTTGGTAATTTTGAAGTTTTCCTGATGGTTATTCTCATATCTAAACTGGCTTATTTCTGAATTCATTTTTGTTCATAAACACATGAAACTCACAGATGCTCTTATTTAGAAACTATGTAATAGAAAAGTTTTTTCAATTATCTCACAAAGACAGATATATCAGGAAATGTTGTCAAAACTGGCATTTTGAACCACATTTCCAGCAACAGTGCGTGAAAGGAAAAAACAATTCCTATCATGATACAACAATCGGAGACAATCTATTATATATTACGCTATCGTACGTGGCACAGAAATCGCGATTATTTGTTAAATGTTTAATGGCAACGCCCGAATGAAACGCATCTCATTGGTTATTGAACAGCATTTAGTGCATCTCCATACCTATAAGGGGGTTACCATAGGGGGGACCTGTTCCGTCGCCAAATACAGCTAAGTTTGCCGCCAACTTAGCGATATATCGCCAAATTTGGCGATCAAAATTAGTCGCCAAAAGTGACGCCAACTTGGCGATATCTCTAATATTTCGCCAAATTCCCATAGACTTCCATTGTAAACCAATAGGGTTTACTTGTTTACAGAAAATCAACAAATTGAGATACTTTAATGCAACAAAAACAATATTAGCTTAAGGGACAATATTAATTATATTTAAGGGAGTCCAAATAAATTAAATTATGAATAAAATTAACATGATATAATGCTTAGCATGCTTTCCCAAACATAAATTTTAAGGAAGACCAAACTGGTCGCCAGGGGCGGCTAGTTAAGATTTTATTCATTTATCGGGAAATGGATAGAATCCTTCGATTGCAAATCACTTCAATCGTGACGCCTGCAAATTCCATTCTTTTATGTTTAAAAATGAATCCGTAAGTATCTCACAAAGTTTCGCATTTTTGAGAGGGATTTTTTTTTTTTTAAGAACCGCCTTAAGGTCATTATCAAGTCTACGGAAGCAACATTCTGACGCATTTCTAAATTAATTTTTGTTCGGAAACGCATGAAATTGGTAGATATTCTTATTCAGAAACTGTGCAATGGAATAGCACCCCCCCCTTTTTTTTTGGTTAAGGCAAAATAACTTTCAGAAAATACTGCCAAAGGTGACGTTTTGAACTGAATTTCCGAACTCGGCAGTGCGGGAAAGGAGAAATATTGGTCGTCACTCGACAAAAATCGCTTATGACAATAAGTAATTTGTTTATTAAAAAAAAAAAAAAAAAAAAATGGAAAATGCCATCCGATGCCGCTATCGCTTCACTAATCAGTCCTATCAATTTTATACCTTTACGTTTAAAATTTAGTCGGAAAATGTGTCAGAAAATTTCTCATTTGTTGAGCAGAGAATTTGAGAACCCGCCTTAAGGCCGTTCTTAACTGCTCTGCTCAATGAGCGCAAAACGTTCTGACACATTTACAAATTCATTTTTTAACGGAAAGATATAAAATTGGAAAGCCTGGCCATGGAAGCGATTTGGAATCGAACTGTTTTTTTCCATTTTTTGATCAATCAGTTACCCATTGACTTATAAGCAATTGCGATCACGTGACAAACCCGTTTTTCGCCCGCTCTTGAGTGATTTTTCTACTTTCGCGCGGAAATTCGGTTTAAAACGTCCATTTTGACACTATTTTCTGAAAAATCTATTGGGCTTGCAAAAAAAAAAAAAATGGAAAAAACAGCTCGATGACATAGTTTCTGAACAACAACACCAGCTAGTTTCGTGCATTTTCGAACAAAATAAATTAAAACTTATGTCAGGAAGTTGCCCTTTTTGATTTGAGAACAGCCTTAAGACCCGTCAAATTGAAAATGTGCCGTGAGGGAAAAATCTTCCATGGTGGCCATCTTTCAGCAGCTAATTAATTTTCAGTAGAGATTGTTTTTGTCCGTGCGCAAATAAATAAGTAATAGAAGAACCGGTAGTCCCCCGTTGAAACGGCATTCCTCTTGGCTGCCAACGATTTACAGGGTTAGCATAAATAAATGACCGGATTAAAAAAAATATATATTTTTTCAATATTATGCGTATTATAATAAGTGAAATATGAAAATAACGAAGAACATTGCAAGTTTTTGTTTCAGTTTGAAATGTTCGATGTGCGAACCTTTCGTAACACGACAAACACCTAATTTGTAATCAAATTCGTTTCACACATTTGGCAGTTTTTCAGTCACAGATACTTAATGCAGCACTGATGCATTAAAACATTTAATAGAGCATCACTGATGCACCGTAAAATGTACACGGTGCATCAGTGCTGCATTAAGAATAGTTGACTGTGAAAAACTGTCAAATGTGTGGAATGAACTTGATTACAAATTAGGTGTTTGTCGTGTTACGAAAGGTTTGCACATCGAACATTTGAAACTGAAACAAAAACTTGCAATGTTTTTCTTTATTTTCATATTTCCCTTATTATAATATGTGTAGTAATTTTGAAAATATAATTTTTAAAAATCCGGTCATTCATTTATGCTAACCCTGTATTTATATTATAATGCAATAATGTCCTGAAATAATATAAATTTTTAACCAGTTTTTTTTTTCGAACCTAATCCAATTACATGGACAATTAGAAATTATTTAGTAAATTGGAAGTTTTGTCAACCGCTCTCTTCTACGGTAATTAGGATTAAAAAAAGAAAAATGGAATTGTTAGCCCAAACTGTATTAATCAACAATCGTAGAAACAAAACCGTATAAAAAAACACATACTCGTCGAATTGAGAACCTCCTCCTTTTTTTGAAGTCTGTTAAAAAACAAACAAAAAATCATCCCTTATCTCTACCACAAACCATCATATACAAATGTGACTTATATCAATCGATTAGTAGTAACGTCTACTAATTAATGCTATACTTAGATTTTGCTTAGGGGATCGCCTACATACAGAAATTGTATGAAACTCGGAAACCAATTTTTGAAGAAACTTATGAATTTTTTTTATTTCTAAAAGCTTCAAATATGCGAATCCAGAATAGGGATTACAATCCCGGGATCCCGTATCCCGAGATCCCGGCATCCCGCATTTTTAATCCCGAAAATCCCGGGATCTTATCTGCCAAATCCCGGGATTTTCGGGATTGTCCTTTTTTTTAAATGGAACAATATTCAACTGAAATAAAAAAATATATATTTATAGACTCTCTCTTTTGGAAAGAAAAAGAATTAATTTTTATGAAATTTATATATCCTTGAAAAAATATACATATTTCAAGTATTTTTTACATATTTCAAAGCGATTAAATCGTTTAACATGGAAACCTTTTGACTTGCAAACAGATGTAACCCGCTCGGCTATTATTCGGGAACAATGAAATCATTTGTTTATTTCGATTTTGCCGCGTTTAGAAAGCCGGTCGTTTCAGCCACTGGGAATCACAAAATTTCGAATTAGAGTTTACTGATAAGCGTCGCATTTGAGTTTCATAGTCATTATTATGTGCTAACTTCTTTGCTTTTCGGGCGTTTATACTTATTTTGCTTTAAAGATGTCTAATTAAAAGTATTTTGTAGCTCATAGGAAAGATAATGATACATCTTCAGTATGGCACTGCTATTTAAGGTCAAAAGATGAAAAAATCGCTAAACGTAAAAGATGTAGCCAAGTGCTTAAAAAGTTAGGTGGATCGACTAAGGGTTGCATGCACATTTATCGACGAAACATGGTACTAAAGTTTAGAAAGAATTTAATACATCATCTCTTCCTTCCACACGTCAAGACTGCATAGAAGTTGCATTGCTTTCTAAAAAGCGGAAAATAGAAGATTATTTTAGTAGTGATAAGAAATCACTGGATTTAATTTTATTGCGAATGACAGCTAAAGACTGTTTTTCATTTAACTTTCAATTGATTAACATCAACTGATTTAAGAAACTTACTGATAGCTAAAGGCTATAATGATTTGCCAAAATCTGCAGTATCAATTCGAAATCGTGTAGTGAACTATAATGAAAGAGTTAATTACAAGTGAAATACAAACTTTTAAAAATTCAGGAAAAAAATTAGTTTGAGTTTTGACGAATGGACATTTACTGCAAACAAGCGATTTATGAATGTTAATGCCCATTCAAGAAATTTAAATTTGAACAAATTTAGGAATTTAGGCCTTATGCGTATATATGGTTCTTTTACAGCAAAAAAGTGCATTGAAATGCTAACAGAGCGCTTAAACCAATATGACATTTCCCTAAAAACAGACAATGTTACAACTAGGACTTTAGATGCGCGTCATATTTCTTAGAACATATTTTCAAAGGAATACCGATTAATTAGGAAACAGTAAACTATTCAAAATAATCTTTTTTTTTTTTTTTTTTTCACGAGGTACGTAATAATTTTTTATATTATGCAACGTTTTCGAATTTTAACAGCTATTGCTATTTAGAAATTTAAACTATACATCTATGTATTATTTTATTCTATGGGTGTGTGTGCTAAGTTCTTTTATTTCAAGAAAAAAATCTTCATGTTAGGGAAAACCTTGCATTTGCAATATCCTAGAATTATAAACTTTAACTACGTGGGTATGAGAATAATTCATAATTTAATTCGTGATATTAATTAGTTTTTAATATTGTAAATATTAAACTATTCGAAAACTTGTTTAACAGGAAATAAAAGAAATTATCTAGAAGATGAAGCATAGACATTTCATGTTTTTTGTTGCATTTTCAAACATCAACAGCGTATTTCTTTTAATTTTCAATTGTTCTAATTTATCCTATAAGTTTTGATAATTAATTGAAGTTAATTTTTTTAATTTGGTATATTTTCATATGTAAATTAGACTGTAATTTTGCTTTGCGTTTTCTATACTATTATGATATTTAGCTATTGTAAAAATTGATGATATTACAGAAATTCTAATTTTTCTAATCCCGGGATTGGAAATTAGTCTCGGGATTGTAATCCCTAATCCAGAAGGACAGTTCATTCCGCCTAGTAATTTTTGATTTATGCTTTAAAACTACTCGCATTGCAATCTATTTTGCAATGATTAAAAACGAATTTAACATTAGAAGTTCCAAGTTTTAAACTTGTGTTAGTATTGCAAATTTTCAATTTTGTTGTCAGTTCGATGTACATATGACCCCTAAGAAAAATGTAAGCATGGGAATGGGTTTAATTAGTAAACTTTATTAATAGTCGATTGATACTCGTTGCATTTTTATACTATGAATTGCAATAGATATAGTAGTGATGGAGCATATTTTTTTTCTTTTACACAGAACTGTTCATTAGGGATTCACAGGTAAGACTGGAATTTTTCGAGGATCGCATTCTAGACAAGTTCTTTTTTGAGAAGTTTTACTAAACAAAGTATAATAAAACCTGTAAACAGAATCGATAGGGAGCAAAAAAATATTCCAGGACTTAAGGCAGGTTTACCTCTTAGTACTTAAATTTGTAGGGTATTGGTATACCTTTCGTCGGAATCATAAAAAATCCATTATAGGTAGGTTCAATTTTCGCAGTTTAGATACATACATTTTGCACGTGAAATAAACGGAAAAAAAAGGCGAAAGTGAAATAAATTGCTTGGATTACTTACTTCCCTCTTGCCGTATAAATAAAATTGTTATCATGTCATGTCTTAGATTCCACTGTACGCAGACTAACGAATAACGTGGTACGAACAGTAATTTAAAAGAATTTGTGCATCATGAAAAATCGGGAGTTTTAACGTCTCTCGCGGTGGTTCCGCGGAAAAGGCCTTGAAGCCCTTGAAAATCGGAACACCTGACATTATGAGTTTCTGACCACTTTTTAATAAGAAGCTCCTGAAGAAGGCATGGCCGTAAGTTCGAACGCCCTATGGCCTACCTGTAAAGACGGTACTGACCACAACACTTTATCATTTGAAGAATAGTTACACATATTGAATCGCATTTTGCACCGAAAAAAAGAACAAAAAACAAATTAATAAATAAAAGTGAAATAAATTGCTTGGATTACTTACTTCCCCTTTGCCGTATAACTAAACTTGTTCTCCTGTCATCGGTAGTTTTTGACAGCTTCTAAAACGATTTGTATTAGCATAACATATCCTTGACCCATGACTTCCCTATTTATTTATTTGACATTAGTAGGCAGTTTAGCTTGTCATGCTTATAAAGTAAAATAACAAAAGATATATATTGAGTAATTATTTGCCCTGTTCATAATTGTCTGCAAAGATCATTATCATAGAACATCAGTGACATTTTATCTTATTATAAATAGAGGTTTCTCATAAAATATATGCGCATCTTAATTGTTAAAAAACTTTTAAGCTTAATTTCGTAAATTACGTTTTTAATAATTTGGTATTTGTAAAATTTTTTATTACTGTTTCCTTAATTTTGTAGCCCTTAAAAATACGATTTAACCCCCCTCCCCGCCGTCCGCCGTCCTTTAATCTTTTGAGGAGCGGTGGTATGCTTATGAAACCACTTAATTTTAATATCCAAATGCCACAATGACACCAGAATTTTGGTACAGAAATTTTCCGTTTGTTATGTATGTGAAATATAGCTTTTTCTTATTTTCAAATAAATTAGTTCGTAAATTCCGGTGTCATTCGATCATTTCAACGTTTTAGCAATGGAAGTGCTTTGCTCCTGAAAGGGTTACTGAGCTTGGTATATGTTATTGAGGCTTACCATAGGACATTTTCTATTGAAATTGGAGCGTATAATATTTGTAGTTCGTTTAAAACAAAGTAATTCCGTTACTTTATAGTCCATGGGAAAATCAGTTTGAGGGGCATTTTATCCATGTTATGATATTGCAGTCTATCTTAATGAAATTGCAAATTTTCAAACAAAATGAAACTGATATGCATTATTGAGGTGCAATACAACAGGTTTTCTGAGGAATTTGGAGTGCATAGCATTTATCAATCATTTTCAAGGACACACAAAAAAATTCTGTCACATTTTGGCCTATATGGGAGGGGGGATCATTTACAATGTATTTTGAAGATGTTACACTATTTCAAACATAATTAATTTGACGTGCATTGCTGAGGTGCACTGCAAAATGCTTATTATAGAATATGGAGTGCATAGCATTTATTTGTTCAATTACAGATGCACAAATGAGATAGGTTATAGTACTGTCTAAACGCGATTTTCGTATAGTACTGTCATGACGCAAGTTGATGTAAATCTTTACACTGACATCATATTACAACAGAAATGCAATTAAGTTTAATAAAATCTATAGCAATCGCATCTAATTATTGTAATTTACTGCATTCAATTATAATATTTATGCAGGGCGATTTTGAAGTCATGGGAAAGTAAAAAAAAATTGGTTTTAACCATGTAAAATTAGTCAAAATTGGTTTTAACCGCTCAAAAATGGTTGAAACCCTAATAAGTAACTTTAGCTTACAAAAATTGCTTAAGCTGTATATTAATGTGGATATTGATTTTATATTATATATATATATATATCTAATTAAAACTTTTATAATCATAAAATATAGATGGAACTTTTTTTGTCTTATGTAATAAGTATTTCAATATTTTTTTTTTTGTTTTTGTTTTACGTGTCAAAAATACATTTCGGCATTTGGTGTGCAGTAAGTAAAAAATATTGATTTGGAATTTGAAGATTACATATACACCATAATCAGGGTTGAGCACTGGCGACTATTTTTTAGCTCTAACTCGCCTCTTGTCACTATGAAGAAACGCACATGTGGTTGAATTTTTAAAACTGTATTTTATATAATTTGAAAATAACAGTGCGCGCAAACTCAAAATGTACTAATCTAAAAGTTTTCCTATCACTTATCTTACAAACTCTTACCTTCAATTAAACTTACCGTTTCTCTATAAATGATTATAAATCAAGAAATAATGCAGATTGTTGAATGCGGTTTTTTTAATATTTTTCAAAGATGTTAATAAAGACCGATTTTTTTTTTTTTTAGTCTTTTTTCATTTTTAAATCGACTATTTAAAGTTATATATTTAGTAAAATTTTTTGTTTCTACTGTATCAGAAAATTAAGAACTATGAAGAAATATTCCTTTTAGATTTTGTTTAGAATAATTTAAAAGCTGTCATTTTCTGAAATGTTTTTCCCAAATTCAGTTGAAATTCAATTAAAATAAATGTAATGAACTTTAGGCTAATTACGCCAAGTGCCTTAAATGAAAATTAATGATACTAAAATTTTCCTTAAACGGAATCTAAAGGTAAAAAAAAAAAAAAAAAATCTCTAAAGAACGCATTAGAAAAAGCAATTTTATATTTATGATTATAAGTTTCACTGATTGCTATTTATAGGCGTGCATTAAGTTAAGTTTGTGTTAATTAAAACTATTTTGAACATTAATTTAAAAATTTTTAATGAGTGAGTGATTCCTAAGGGATATTTGTTGAATTTGGAGTTCTGTTTTAGTTTTATTAAACGTTAAATGTGTGTAATGTTTTCCTGAGTGGCGGTTCGATATGCAGCATTTACATTGCATGGCATCTTTCGATTTTAGGATTATTTACTTTGCAAAAGATTTGTAATATTAATTTTAGTAAATTTCTTACAATAAGTGTGAATTTGCAATGTATGTTCAAATCTCATTACGAAAAAAAAAAAAAAATTAAGCAAAATGTACTCATTTTTTATCCTTTACTAGTATTTTATTGGATTATAATAGCTTTGAGTATTTAAGAATAAATTTTGAAAAACACACGTACCTTTTTTTCCTTTTAGAATATACTTTACTTTTATATAACTTATCTGCTATAAGCTTTCACTTTTACAAATGTACCCCTGATGAATCATTACACTTCATGGAATGTATATTAAAATAAAAACATAAAATAAAGCACGGATTCGATAATCTTCTCTAAAATATAGCGCAATAACAATGAAATTTGCTTTTACAAATCTTCGCTTACTGTAGAACTTAGCTTTTACAAATGTGCCCAGATGTATTATTACGCAACGTGCTCATGATTTATTATTACGCCACAAGGAATGAGTATTGAAAGAAAAACATCATTCGATAGTGCTCTTTATGACATAGTGCAGTGTTCAACAACCTGTGGCCTACGGACCACCAGTGGTCCGCTGAAAAATCTGGACTTTATTTATAATTGCATGTTATATTATATTATATTATTAATAAAACAAAAATAATATTCGTATATTTATGAAATGTTAGATGTTGTTTATTTTGAAAAGTTAAATTATAGCTGGCAATGATAATTATGGCGATAAATGTTACTTTCCATTTATTTGAAAAACGCATGTAGAGAAAACATGCTTCAGATTATTCAGATTATTAGGAGATTAAAGCGCTAAAAAATTATTCTTTCTAGCTTTAATATTACCATGTGATAAAGTATAGTCATTCCCATTCGTCAGTCGGCAGTTATGATTCCGAAAAACAACAACAACAACAAAAAAAAAAACATGTGTTTTCGACAGGTTCGAACAAAACTTTCAATTTAAAATCATTTAAGTACTTATTATGTAAAATAAGAGCATTTTTTAAGAATAAAGTGGAAGTTTACTGATGAGAAACATAAAGTTATTGCACAAATAAGTTTATGTTTTTAAATAATTCACATTAGTGGTCCACGTGAGTTTTAATTATGAATTTAGTTGTCCGTGAAGTTCAAAAGCTTGGCGACTACTGATATAGTGCATTAACTTTGAAGTTTGCTTTTATATAACTTGTCTTACTGTAGACCTTCGCTTTTACAAATGTGCCCATGATGAATTATTACACCAGAAGTAATATATATTGAAAGAAAAAAATATAATCACACACGGATTCGATAATTCTCTTTATGGTCTAGCCTCTAGCGCATTAACTTTGAAGTTTGCTTTTATAACTTCACTTCTATAGCCGTTCGCTTTCACAAATGTGCCCATGATGAATTATTACGTCACAAGGAATGTATATTGAAAGAAAATTATATAATTTATATAATCATACTAGGGGGCTCTGCCCCCTACGAGCTACGCTCGTCAACCCCCGTTCAGACACCGCAGACTCTAAAAGTACGCTAATTTGATCGGCTTTAAAAAGATTTCCGAAGATTGAATTACAATTTAAAAAACAGTGGCGATCTCCCTATAAACGGATTTCTATTCATTTCTCTTTGAATGGGGAATTTTAAGGCCAAATCCGCTGCGGTACTACTTGATAAACACGTCGACCAATTTCGCCAAATTATATAAATCGCCAAAGCTCTCGCCAATTGTATAAATTGACATCATTTTTATTTTAAATAACGAAAGAACAAATAAATTAGTGCAACATTAATAAAAATACAAATAAAACGTCGAAATAAAAATAACTTGATGACATAGACACGTGTAACTTGCTTAAAGTCAAATTAATGTGACATTTACGATCAACCATTATTGGCATTTAATCTTATAGTTTGGCGAATGATAGAGTTTTGGTCGACGGGATAACTAAGTAGTACCAAAAATACATATGTACGAATACAAAATACATACGAAAACAGCGATGTCAATCGCTGTTTTCGTCTTTGACGTAGACACGTGTAACAACATTTCAAAATAAGCTAATATAAAAGGAATTAAGTAAACAGAGTCTTTGTCTCCCGGTATTTTTTAACAAAGCGAAAAGAAAGTTCTTTTAAATAAGACTTTTTAAATTAATCGTTTTTAATCTGACGTAATTTTGACCAAACTATTCTTTCTCTTTTTAATATTCACGTGAAAATGCTTGTTTTAGAAATGAAATATTATTTGCGCTTTCCTAACAAAAATAGTTGAAAAGTATCCGCTCAAAATATCAAATAAATGTCTAGCGCAATTTCTGAATTTAAACCTTTTTGCAATATTATTTTGTATTCATTTTATGTAATAACTGTAATGTGACGTAAATATGACGTAATTTCTCCTATTTAAGACTTCTAACGCATGTTAATAAATTTATTATTTTACAAATTCCTTTCTCTTAAAATTCACGTGTAATTATAATTTTTATGACGTAATTTTTAATAAGTTCCTGCTTTTTGTACATAATTATTTAATTCTAATTCCAAATGTTTTTTTCTGTTTATAATAGTCACGTGTAAATAAATTTTTAATTTATTTACAAGTATAAATTTTTTTTTTTTTGAAGCAAACATTATTATTTCCACTGTTTATACAGTTGGCAACAGTTTAAATTAATATCACTTTCTAAAATCTGTAAAAAATATCTCTAGAAAGGCTGAAAATTTGAATTTAAAATAGAAATAAAACCTCAAAAAATTAGTCAAATTAAAAAAAGAAAAACAGTCTGCACACCGGGAACTTCAAACGTATAAAATGATCTAAAAATGATTAAATTCCTATGAATAGTTTTTGCTCCTATAAAACTTTTTTAGTGGAACGATTTTGTCCAACTTTAGCATTAAATATCTCTTAAAATAATTCTTCGATTTGAAAACTGCCTGCCTCAGCTTGTTTATCAAACATTTCTGTATCATACTACCGATTTTCATATTTTTGTATGCATTATTTTTCTTAATATTAACGAAAAAAGACCTCCTGTCACAAAAAATTCAAAACCGGCGGCGGTGACAGCGGTAGTTACTTTTTTTAGAATAGAGAGACACGGATTCGATAATTCTCTTTAAGATATAGCGCAAGAATTGCGCAACATTTATTTTTCAAATTACTAGGGGGCTCGGCCCCCTACGAGCTACGCTCGCCAACCCCCGGTCAGACACTGCAGTCTCTAAAAGCACGCTAATTTGATCGGCTTTAAAAATATTTTGTAAGATTGAATTATAATTGAAAAAAACAAAAGCGATCTCCCTATAAACGGGTTTCTATTCATTTCTCTTTGATTGGGGAATTTTACGGAAAAATCAGCTGCTGTTAAAAGATACAATGACATTTCAAAATCATCTAATATAAAATGAATTAAGTAAACAGAGTCTTTGTCTCCCGGTATTTTTTAACAAAGCGAAAAGAAAGTCCTTTTAAATCAGACATTTTAAATATATCGTTTTTAATCTGACGTAATTTTCACCAAACTTTTCTTTCCCTTTTTAATATTCACGTGAAAGTGCTTTTATTAGAAATGAAATATTATTTGCGCTGTCCAAAAAAAAAAAAAAAATAGTTGAAAAGTTCATGTCAAAATATCAAGTAAATGTCTCGCGCTATTTTTAAATTTATACTGTTTTGCAATATTATTTTGTGTTCATTTTATGTAATAACTGTAATTTGACGTAAATGTGATGTAATTTCCCCTATTTAAGATTTCTAACGCCTGTTAATAAATTTATTATTTTACAATATCCTTTCTCTGTTAAAATTCATGTGTAATTATAGATGAAGTAATTTTCAATAAGTTCCTGCTTTTTATACGTAATTATTTAATTCGAATTTGAAAGTTTTTTTTTCTGTTTATAATAGTCACGTGTAAATAAATTTTTAATTTGAAGTAAACATTATTGTTTCCGTTGTTTATACAGTTGGCAACAGGTTAAATTAGTACAATTTTCTGAAATAAGTAAAAAATATCTCTCGAAATGCTGAAAATTTGAATTTAAAATAGAAATGAAACCTCGAAAAATGAGTCAAATTAAAAAAATAAATTAATTCTGCACACCGAGAAATTATAACGTATAAAATGATCTAAAAATTATTAAATTCCGCTGTATAGTTTTTGCTCCTATAAAACTTTTTTAGTGGAACGATTTTGTCCAACTTTAGCATTAAATATCTCTTAAAATAATTCTTCGATTTGAAAACTGTCTGCATCAGCGTGTTTATCAAACATTTTTGTATAATACTACCGATTTTCATATTTTTGTATGCATTATTTTTCTTAATATTAACGAAGAAAGACCTCCGGTCACAAAAAATTCAAAACCGACGGCGGCGGCGGTGACAGCGGTAGTTACTTTTTTTTTAGAATAGAGAGATACTCGGACAAAATATTTCCGAATTATGAATGCACATCTCTTAAACTGTTTCTTTCTAAGCCTATATGTAAAATGTATTTTATAGTATATGCCTATATTTACTAACAAGGTTCGTTTTAAGTACTTAAGGCTACTTATGCACGCCATGGGCTCTTTTATCGTATTGTTGCACCTTAAACAAGTAAAATAATAATAGTTTCACGTTCAGGTTCTCATTTTTAAGTAGATATATTTTTTTTTTAACATCGTAGAAACGTTTAAAAAAAACTGTGGTACAGATTTGTATAATCTTCCATAATGGGTTTCAACTTTTTTATGTCCTTACCATCTTCAATTTACGAACTCAATACCATTAGACAAACCATTTTATTGGCCATTATTTAAAATCATTATATCTATCAACATGGTGCTCTTTGAACCACTTGTACGGATACCTAAAAAGTAATGGTCCCACTGCGCATGTTCGAATTTCATGTATTCATTCATTGCGGATATGTGGTCTTTAATTGTACGCTTACTATGCTTGCGCACGAATGTTCTGCTATGCGTAATTCAAGTTTATGAAACCTCGTAATGGGATTTATGGGCACTGCCGACTGAGATCTGCGACATGGATGGCATTAACAATTCACGTGCTAAAAACGACTCGTTCCGGATTAATGGCTAAATAATGAGGGATTTGATTGATGTTTAAAAATAGACAGGACAAATCTTGTTTGCAGAGATTGGATTATATTTGTTTTAATATACACTGGTGTCCAAAATTAAGGACCAATCACAAAATGCCAATTTTCAAGTACGCGAATACTCAAAAGGAAATAATATAATTCGAATAATTACTATCTCTACAGTACAGCTAGTCCATATAACATCTCATTCATGTCACTCATGGTCACAAGTGTCACAGTCACAACGGTGAAGCAAAAAATAGGAAATTCCATACATCTCATTATGAGTCTCAAATGATCACTATATGTGACTCCACTGAGACGTCACTGTGACTGCTGCTTTGTGAGGAGTCACCATGTGACTTTACAATGTAGTTACATTTTGACTCTCATGTGACTGTCACCTGTATACTCACTTTCAAAGTCATCGTGAGCGCTACATTGTGATAAGTTACCAAATAATGTCACATGAAAGTCACATGATGACTTTCAGGTGACAGAGGGACTACTGTGAAGTCACCATTGTGCTCTTTTGTGAAAAGTCACCATGTGACTATAATGTGATATTATTTGGGGACTTATCATAATGCAACGTTCATGGTGACTTTGAAATTGAGTCTAAAAATGACAGTCACATGAGACTCACAATGTAATTACATTGTAATGTCATCTGGTGACTCGTCACAAAGCATCAGTCACATTGACGTCTCAGTGGAGTCACATATAGTGATCATTTGAGACTCATACTGAGACCTGTGTAATTTCCTATTTTTTGTTTCACCGTAGTGACTGTGACACTTGTGACCATGAGTGACATGAATGAGATGTTTGTTATATGGACTAGCTGTGCTGTAGATTAGTAATTATTTGAATTATATTATTTCCTTTTGAGTATTCGCTTATTTAAAAATTAGCATTTTGTGACTGGTCCTTAATTTTGGACACCAGTGTATTTAGATAGGTTATACGACCTGCAGGATGTCATGAGAGAAGGTAGGCTTCGTGGATTTTTTCTGTCAACTTCGTTGACTGTAGCTATTACTTCATCATCTTTCTAATCCTTTAAATAATAGTTAATGTAGTTAAACCTGCTAAGACGGACTCAAGGGACTGGGAAAAAATTTCTTTTTAGAGACGTTCTTGTCTTAATAGCCTTTATAAATATATTAGATAGTATCCGTCAAGATTTGACGGTAAATAAAATAACTTCAATGTTTCATTAGAAAAATTCTTGAAATTTTAATTAGTTGCTTTTAAATTAATTATTGAAATCGTGACAAATTTCTATATTCTATAAGTGATTCCTGTTGATTTAACGCGATAGATGGTGCTGTCAGTCTAACCTATTCAATGAAGTAAAAAAACCAAAACATAAGTTTATAATTTACAACCAATTATGCTTGCTTTTTATCAGAAGTTTAACTAAAAATATTGGATATAGAACATTTATTTTTACTTGCTATGGTCTCACTTTTTCTTTATATTAACAATATATATATTTTTTAAACTAACCGACCATTAAAAGCTGTCATGAATTTTATTTTTATCAGTCTCATTCTCTAAAATCCTAATTTGAAACTTGATGCAGCTAGCGATTTATAAATATATTTTTTTATTACTTGAATTTTATTTTACATTTCTATACATTTTTTAAATATTAAACTATGGATATCAAGGAAGTTTCTTTAATAGTTCTTATATGAATATTTTTCTTTCTTTCCGTTTTACTTTTTAATTTTTTCGGAAAAGAATGACGTACTTTTCTATATTCTTCATAATGATAATAAATATAACAAAAATTGTAGATCAGCTCAATTTATTTAATGGATAATTACATGCAAAATATTTTAAATAAAAAATTATTATTTTATAAAAAATGTTGTTTCGTATTAAATTTTATTTAATTATAAAGCATTCAAATAATAATTATAACAAAATAAAAATCATACAACTTCTCCTGCTAATAAAACATGTCAGTATTAAAGAGAATCACCACCAAAAATATTACAGAAATCATTTTGCTGGGAGTTGCGTTCGAACCCATGTTCACCACAAAAATTCAGAGATTTAAACTGCTGCTTTTGACCGCTGCGCTAGCAGGGACTCGCTCAATATTCCTCTAAATTGAAGAGATTCGAAAAAGAGTTGACGCATGCGCAAATATGTCAATTTTGCTCTTACCGATGTTACAAAATTGCCTTTACGTTTTAATTTATATATATGATTGCACTCTTTTTGCCTGGATCATTAAGAGGGGCAACAGTTGCGGTGACTTTTAATTTTACAGTTTCACAATTGGGTGTTTTTAGGTAGATTTCGTATGAAATACTACCTATTGGCGTCGTTCCTATGTTGGAATTTCTGAAAAATTTTTGCAGATCTACACCGATCATGACCCCTAGAACCCAAAACCACATTCAGTAAAAAACTTATCTATCTATCTATCTATCTATCTATCTATGTATGTATCTATCTATATATATCACTTTCTTCTGGACACGATAACTTCCACAATTCTGCGCAAATCTCTTCCAAACTGATACATAAAATCTCGGTCAAGTTCGTTAATGAACAAAATCGGGCCAAGGGGCTGGAAATAGGGAGGGGTTTTGTGAAAATAAAAAAAAAACCCATAACTTCTTAAATTTTGTACATATCAAATCAGTTTAAAGTTTTTATTACTCCTAAAAATAGGGCCAAAAATTTATGCATCACAGATTTTTGATAAAATTAAAAATGGGCTCAAGAGGCACAAAAAACAGGGTTTTTGGGAGAAAAAAATTCTTAACTTCATCAATTCTCAAGATATCAAATTCAATTAATTTTTATTATACATCTCCTTAATATTATCTACAACTTTTATATTCACAAGTTTTTGATAGAACCAATTCGTACCGCAAAAAAAAAATTTAAAACGAAAACAAAAAAGGGGGGTGAAGAAGAAAAATTTGCATAACTCCGTCAATTCACAAGATATAAAATTCCCATGAATTTATCATATATCTTCTTAATATTGTCTTCAACATTTACATAGATAAGTTTTTGATAGGACCAATTCTTACAGCAAAAACAAATTAAAAATACATTGCGGTTGAAGAAAAAAATTATCTTATTAAGGGTGTTTTCAAATCCAAACTGCTTATTTTCTGACACATTTTTAAATTCATTTTTGCTCTCAAACGCATCCAATTGATAGATTCTCTTCTTCAGAAACTATATAATGTACCGTAATGATCGATTCTTTTTTTTTTTTTTTTATAGAGGCAGAATATATTTCGAAAAATGATGTCAAAGTGGGCATTTTTAACAGAAATTCTCGAAGCGATTGTGTTAGAAATGAAAAATATTGCCCTACTGAGAAAATAGTTGTTTATTAATCAAGTTTCAATTAATTGAAAGAAAAACAAGAACACATGCCGCTTATAAATCTTTTCGAAAATCACGTCAGCCATGTTTCATATTTTTTTTTTTTATTAAAAATGAGTCTGAAAATGTGCCAGAAAATTTCGAGTTGTTGAGCATGGAAAAATATTTTTTTAATATTGCCTTAACATGATTCTGATAAAACCAGCTATTTTATAAAAATGAAATAAAAACTCGTCAAAAGCAGACAGATAAAACTGTTAAAGTGGATTTATATCTAATAATGATTTAGTTTTTGTTGGTGAAATTAGTATACTTAACTTCGAAATCTACCTCTGCCTGTAGGCCGAGCCGACAGGGATTTTTTAATGTTTAAAGGCGAATTTTACTATTTCAAAAAAGTGGCGCCAATCAAGAAATCTGAATTTAAAAAAAGTAGCCCACTCCCAACACTCTCGGTGCGAGTAGAAATCGAAAATCTAATAAGAACAGGTATCCAATAGAGCTGAGACGGGTTCCGCCCAACCTCGAGTTCGGGCTTGAAAAGATCTCAGGCGGGTTTTAGCTAAAAATGAAACTTTTATTTATTCACAGATTCGAAAAAAAGAAAAAAGAAAAGCAACTTGCAACTTGAGAAAGAAGAACGTAAGCTAAGTTTCTTAAAATGATTACATTAAAAATGACCGTTTTGGTAAAAATTTTCGATTTTTTTTTAAATTATTTTATTTGAAAGAACAATTTTTTATTCCTACGGCTATTAGAACAGGAGTTATAGCCACTTTAATAAACAGGAAGTAATGAGTCAACTACCGGAAGTGGGAGTAGGAAGGCCAGGAGAAATGTAAACGATGTTTCTATGCAGGATTTTCTTACGTTTTTTGCATAAAAACACTCATAAATCTTAATTGACACTTCTAGATTAAATTTATAGATAAGAAAGAATATAGATAAGAAATCTTAAATTGCGATTTCTGGAAAATAAATTTTTTCGTCATTTCCCTGTTCGATAAACTCCATTACATAAAATTTTTTAACCCATTTCAGTGAAATTTTCTCAGAATACTTACGATATTACTCACTGTGTGCTGAACTAGAATCTAAGCTGTATGTGATTGTTATTTTATGGGTGCACAAATATTAAACAAATAAAAATTAAATTTAAAAAATCAAAAAACCCGACTGCTAAAAAGCGAACTAATTAATTATTTCTCATCAATGTGAAACTAATTTTTATATTACTTACCTATTGTTTCTATTTACTTGTATTGATGACTTTTAAGTTGTGTTTAATGTTAGTTCCTATCTATAAACACTGCTTTATTGAGGCCTATAGATGTCTATGAAGGTTAGAGTTGCAGTAAAGCTAGAGATCCTACCTACACAACTTCCAGGTTGTGTAATATTTAAACGGAGCTTATGACTGTAAAATAGTCAATGAAACATCGTCTTCATTTTGAATGACCCATCCAATACAGGCCACTCAATAGGGTGCGTAAAAATTGTTTTTCGTCTCTACCACCATTTTGGATTTATAAAAACAAAACCTAACCTATAACTATCGGACCGTTAAGACGAATCGATAGAGACCTCATTCATTAAAATCCATCCAGCCGTTGGCATGTTTTTCGAAGGTACAGTCGGACCTCTATTTAACGAAGTCTCTAAATCCCGAAAAAAAGTTCGTTATATGGAAAATTCGTTAAATAGAGAGTCCCCTTTAAAATACTTTAAACTACATAAAATACATTTTAAGTCCATAAACATTAAATATAATTAAAAAAAGTAATTTGTCACACTTTTTTTATAAATTATATCCATTTGTTTTACTTATTTTACCCATCCAAATCCAAAAGAAATCTGCAAGGGAAATAAGAATGAAACAAAACATTGTCTGGAAGTACATTGTATTTTCAGTTAAAAAAATAATTTTACATTAAAATCACGATTTTTTATTATGGTTGATAAGCTGTTTGGAGGAATACCACATTTTAAAGCAGTAATCTTTTTCTTCATGCCTTTATCCACCTCATCAAGAATTTTTTTTTTCTTTGATGCTCAAGCACTTTCGCTTCGACATTTTCGAGTTACAAGAACCGAAATTACCGACACGATTGATCATGATCAACAGTCTAGAAAACGGGAAACTATAGTTTAAGGACACGGAGCAGCTTCATTGAGGGTTAAGGCTCCTGTACCTGCCGTGCGAAGACACTCACGAGCTAATGCTAATCCTATAGGGAGGGATTTTTCCAATATCTCGTTTGCATTTCGACATTTTTAAATAATTTTTTTTGTATTGAATAGCCGAGGGTTGTCTCTACAGCGCATCTTTTTTACTTTTTCAATTTTGGTTGCAGATATTTTTTAGAATGACACTTTCATTTTCAGAACCGGTTTTGAAAGTGAAAGTAACTTTATAAAAAATATCTGCGACCCAAATCGAAAAAATATAAAAAGTGCGATGTAGAGACGGATCTCGGCTATCCAATGCAAAAAAATTATTAAAAAATGTCGAAATGCAAACGAGATATTATAAAAATCCCTCCCCATTGGATTAGCATTAGCTACTGAGCGTCTTCGCAGGCAGGGACAGGCAGTGGTGTAGTCGAGGGGGGACGCGGGCGGACGGCGTCCCCTCACTTTTTTATTTTATCTAGAGCGTCCCCTTACTTTTTATTTTCAAGGGGGACGCTCGAGACACGGGAGGATACAGACTTTCCAGTGTCATTAATTTTTTTAATGGATGCACACAATAAGTTGACAATCTTAAGAAATAAAGCATTGATTTTTAATATTTCCAACAAAGACGAAAAGTGTTTGTGGTGTCGGATCGTTTGTCTGTCTCCATCTCTTCGTATTTTAACTTCTGAAAGTTTGTTTAAATCGCGACAAAATGCTATGAATATTTTTGAAGTTCATGCCAAAATTTCACAATGTTTTTTTTTACTATCGTGATTTTAATACTTTCCATAAACCATAAATGTCCGTAAAGTAAAAATGCAATAATTTTCAATGCTCTCAACTGACAACAATTATTCTACGACTGTTTTAAAAATAAATAATTCAAAACAAATTGTAACAAAAATCTGGCTGTATAAATTAGCGTACTGAATTACGATTTCTATTCCAGAAATTTTCAGACACGAAATAAGGTTTTTATTTTTTTAATTCTGTGGCAAGTGTGGTAACTACCAACAGAGGAGAAACTTTAATTAAATTAAATTTAATCAAATTTTAAGTTTTAATTTAATTTTTCAAATACTGTTCTCAGGTATTCAAAATCAAGTTTGCCTTATGGGTGAAATCCCAATATTTTTCAGATCCTAATGTTTAAGACTATGAGCGTCCCCCCACTTTTTTTTCCCAGGACTGACAGGAGCCTTAAAGGGGGATATTGAAAGTTTGCTCTTCTTGGATGGAAAGCAAAAAATCAGAACGGTTTTACTGCTCTCGGTGAGTAAAAGAAAGAATAAGTTTGAAATGTAAGGGTAATATTTTAAGAGATAGGGAGAAAAAAAATTTAGATCCCAAGGAAAAGTTCGTTAAATAGAGAATACACTTCGCTATTTGGAGGTTATTTTACGAAGAAATTTGCAAAATGTTCTTGGTTCCAAGTAAAAGTTCGCAAAATAGAGAAATTCGCAAAATAGAAGTTCGTTAAATAGAGGTCCGACTGTATAAAGAAATCCACATACCCAGATACGCGTGAAACACATAACCCTTCTTGGCAGTCGGGTAAAAAATGGTAATTTTTTATAAAAATATGTATTTTTTGACCTATTTTGAAATATTTCAGTTAATTTTGAAGATATTGTAAAAACCGCAGTTCAGTGCAAAGTTAAGTGTAATAGTATTATGTAGCAGTGGGGTCAACTTATAGGGGGCACGAGCCCACCCAATAATTTAATCTCTCCGCCCACCCAGTTTCAATTGATTTAATTCATAATTTTTTAAAATTATTATTTAATCGCTGAAATGAAATTTGGTTTTCTTAACGTTCTCAAAATAGTTTTGTTTGAAAAATAGTAAGAACATCCATTAGAATTACAGGAGCAGTGAAAACCTCTTTAGCAGATATATAGTTACATTTCTCAAGAAAACAAATTTCTGGCATATTTTGCCATCTGTTTTGATGTTTTGAATTGATAAAGCACTTGGTGACTAAAATGTATGCCTTTCTTGACATTTTTAGTTTTTTGCACTTTCAATAGTTAGAAATGCCAATGTTATTTAAAATAAATATTAATGTCCTTATACGAAAGAACTTATAAGAATATAATTTAATAAAATTATTTATAAAATCATAATTAAATTATAATAATTTAAAAATTTGTTTAAAAAACATAATTTAATTTTAAATTATCATCTTTAGTCATTTGCTCCTCCCCTCTCTCTCTCCACAGATATACACACTAAAGGGAAAAAAAAATCTAAGTGTTACTTTCCTAAAAAATGTTGCCCCACCAGTGGCTGAGAGGTTCTGCTCTCGAATCTGGTAGACGGGAGGTGCTGGGTTCGATCCCAATCGCGCCCGTCGGCCTAATCGTTCGGAGTTTTCGTGGTTTTCTTCGAACCTTGCATTTCCAAGCGTTAATACGGGTTAGGTTCCCTTAGAAAGACCTCCACGAAGGGCACTCCCCCTGGGCCTATATCCCTCGTGCAGATAATTGGCCGTCACAAATACAACCAACCAACCAACCTAAAAAATGTTTGATCCCACCCAATATTTTTAAAAGTTGGCGCTTGTTATGTAGGGCAAAGGAAATTGAAATATTTTGAGTTGAATTGAGTGTACGCTGTCGCGCGTAAGCATGAAATTTTGCTAAAGAAAATGGCAAAACGCCCTAACTTTTTAAGAGGTTTTGAAGCTTTTTCATCATTCTGTATTATAATTGAATTAAAAATATGTTTGTTCATTCAATATTGTACGTAAAAAAAAATGCACTCCGAACGTAGGCAGGTACCTTAAAGCCGTGTTTCTCAACCTTTTTATGTTGACGGCACACTAAAAATATCTTGAATTATTTGCGGCACACTTGAATATAAAAAATGTAAAATATGTATGAGAAAAAAAAAATATATATTTAATTACAAAAATTATTTAATGAGAGGGTTGACCCATTTGTCTTGAACAAATTAAATCAAAACGATGTTCCTAAGTCGACAGACAAGTTCGCATTTCACAGTCAATTTTTAAAAGTCTCTCTCGCCTTTTGGACTTTATTTCTGTCAATGCTGAAAGTTGAAATTCACAGAACCATGAAGATGCAAAAGGTAGAAGAATTTTAATAGATTTCAAGCTGATGGCGGGGTACAAATTTTTGACAGAAAGCCAAAACTCATCGAAATTTTTCTGGAAGATTGTTGAACGGTAAAACAATTCAATGAGCTGTTCTTTTTCTCTTGTTGTCAAATTTGGTGTCTTTCAAACTAAAAATGGGTTCATTAACCATTCATATTCGTCAACTGAAAGTGAAGGAAAGTAGTTTTAAGTGTGGTTTGAAATTCGTCAATGGTGCTTATAATTTCGGCAGCAATATTTTTTAGTGGCGCACTGGAAACGCTAATACAGGGAAAGAAGTGAGCAAGGATGATAGCACATGGTAAATAGAAAATTTCGTACCGTTGATATGACACTAAGCAGTTTTAATTATTTGTCAAAAATCCTCGCGGCACATCTGACAATCTCTCGTGGCACACTGATGTGCCGAGGCACACAGGTTGAGAAACTCTGCCTTAAAGTATTTACAATCTCTTTAACACTCTGTCGGTCGCAACTCTGGGACTGTCGAATTTGGGCGCAATGCGCCTGACAGGCACCTGTTAGAAAATCGTCATTAGCAATTAATTGACGAAATCCTAACTATCTTAAAGTGATCAGTGACCTTCAACAGAATGTAAAAAGGGAGAATATTTCAAATTTGAATGAAAAAAAAAACCTCGTTTGTAACACTCAAAGTAAGTACCCTGCGCCTTCTACTTGCGGAGCGGAGAACGAAAACAAATGTGCTGTGCATGTCAGGCCTATTGCGACCAACGGAGGGTTTTAAATATCAGTTTGAAAGATATTGATTATCGCGGGACATACACCCAGGCAGACGCCAAAAACTTTTCTTCTATGCACAGTAAGTCTTCCCTGACGTTCCAGAATTACATTGAATTTTCCAAAATATTTCTACTATGCCAAGAATATTTTCTGCAAATTTAATAGGTTAGAAATTATTCAAGAAATCTTTTATTTTATATTAAAAAGTTAAAAATTTTTCTCTCAAAAACCTATCGTTCTTAAATGCAAAATACAATAATGATTCAATTATAAATGCTTTCTCTATTTTCCTATGAAACGACTGCTATATTTTCTGGCAAATGTTTCGACTCCAATTTGAATTTCTCCTAAATATCTCACACGTCTGTCGTATTTCACTCGCATTAGAAATTATAATTGCGCCTTAAGCACTCTCTCAAAAGTTCAGCTTTCCTTAATTCGTCTTTCCTGTGTTTGAGCTGGTGCGATTTTAAGGTATGGATTTATGTTCTGAGAATCGACAGCTGCAATTCACGACAACTTGGAGCTTATTATTCACGAACAAAGAATGCTTTTCTGTGACAGATTTGGAATTAATTTCGGAATAAATTCATTTTTCTCTCAGCTTTAAATATTAATTAGTGTGTAATGCAAATCAATGATTTATGAAAAATTATAATGATTTCAGCAGTTTCGGTCATTTAGAATATCTTAATTAATCAAAATTGAAAAAAGTATATTATTTTAGCAAAAATCAGTGGCAAAGTAAAATCCTGCATTGTAATAAATTATAGCATGTTTTCTTTCGTGTTAAATTCTGTTGCTTATTTAAAATAAAATACTCAACCATATCTACTAAATGTCGAATTCGTCAAAGAAACAAATATATTTAAATTTCAAGTTACAAATTTATTATTTTTTGTAAGTATATCGTTTTCAAATTTAAAATAAGGTAAATATATAGGTAATACAAACAAAATACTTTGAAAAAAGAAAAAGAACTGAATTATTATGAGTACTGATATATTTAATTTAAGCATATAGTGGTTAACGTTAATATAGGCATTTTTAACTTTTTAAATTATCTCCATATTTAAAAGTTTACCTGCAAATATATACATTTTAAAATACATCAACATGCATATTACACACAACAAATACCTTACTTTCAACATATACACTTTTCAACATATGATATATAGCACTTTTTCACCTAATAAAAGGAATAGCGAGCATTCTATCGCTAATGTAAAATTTTCCATAATCGCAATGCCATCCTACAACTTTTTATAACAACTATGGGGCTCTGCCCCTTACGAGCTACGCTCGCCAACTCCCGTTCAGACACCGCAGACTCTAAAAGCACGCTAATTTGATCTGCTTTAAAAAGATTTCAGAAGATTGATTTGTAATTTAAAAAACAGTGGCGATCTACCTATAAACGGGTTTCTATTTATTTCTCTTTGATTGCGGAATTTTAAGGCCAAATCAGCCGCTGTTAAAAGGTACAATGTTTTCGTCTTTGATTAAATAAAATCAGTTAAACATTTCAAAATAAGCTAATATAAAATGAATTAAGTAAACAGAGTCTTTGTCTCCCGGTATTTTTTAACAAAGCGAAAAGAAAGTTCATTTAAATAAGACATTTTAAATTAATCGTTTTTAATCTGACGTTATTTTCACCAAACTTTTCTTTCTCTTTTTAATATTCACGTGAAAATACTACTGTTAGAAATGAAATATTATTTGCGCTGAAATAGTTGAAAAGATCATCTCAAAATATCAAATAAATGTCTCGCGCAATTTTTAAATTTAAACTGTTTTGCAGTATTATTTTTTGTTCATTTTACGTAATAAGTGTAATGTGAAGTAAATGTGACGTAATTTCTCCTATTTTAGACTTCTAATGCATGTTAATGAATTTATTTTACAATATCCTTTCACTTTAAAAATTCACGTGTAAGTATAGTTTTTATGACGTAATTTTCAATAAGTTCCTGGTTTTTATACCTAATTATTTAATTCTAATTTGAAGGTTTTTTTCTGTTTATAATAGTCACGTGTAAATATTTTTTTTAATCTAAAGCAAACATTGTTGTTTGCGCTGTTTATACAGTTGGCAACAGTTTAAATTAATACCATTTTCTAAAATCTCTCTATTCTAAAAAAAAAGTAACTACCGCTGTCATCGCCGCCGGTTTTGAATTTTTTGTGACCGGAGGTCTTTCTTCGTTAATATTAAGAAAAATATTGCATAAAAAAATATGAAAATCGGTGGTATTATAGAGAAATGTTTGATAAACACGCTGATGCAGACAGTTTTCAAACCGAAGAATTATTTTAAGAGACATTAAGTTCTAAAGTTGGACAAAATTGTTCCACTAAAAAAGTTTTATAGTAGAAAAAACTATACATGGGACTTTAATCATTTTTAGATCATTTCAAACGTTTGAAGTTCCCGGTGTGCAGACTGTATTTCATTTTTTAATTTGACTCATTTTTTGAGGTTTTATTTCTATTTTAAATTCAAATTTACAGCATTTCGAAAGATATTTTTTACATATTTTAGAAAATTGTATTAATTTAAACTGTTGCCAAACAATGTAAACAATAATGTTTGCTTCAAATAAAAAAATTATTTACACGTGACTATTATAAACTGAAAATATAAAAAGCAGGAACTCATTGAAAATTACGTCATAAAAACTATATTTACAAGTGAATTTTAAAGGAGAAAGAATATTGTAAAATAATAAATTCATTAACATGCGTTAGAAGTCTTAAATAGGAGAAATTACGTCACATTTACGTCACATTACAGTTATTACGTAAAATGAACAAAAAATAATATTACAAAACAGTTTAAATTTAAAAATTGATAATTACAGTATTAATAAAAATTGCCAAACCATAATATTGCTAAACAGTTTAAATTTAAAAATATACTTGCACGAGACATTTATTTCATACTTTGAGATAATCTTTTAAAACTAATCTATATATGTATATTGCGCTATCGTATGAATGAAACGCATCTCATTGGTTATTGAAAAGCATTTAATGCATCTCCATACCTATAAAGGGAGTTACCATAGAGGGGGGGCACCTGTTCTGTTGCCAAATATCGCCAAGATTGTCGCCAACTTGGAGTTATATCGCCAAATTTGGCGACCAAAATTAGTCGCCAAAAGTGACTCCAACTTGGCGATATCTCTAATATTTCGCCAAATTCCCGTAGACTTCCATTGTAAACCAATAGGGTTTACTTGCTTACAGAAAATCAACATGTTGAGGTATTTTGAACCAAAGCAGATGTTATTGAAACGGCTACAAGAGGCGCATTGCTCTCCTGTTGAGAATTCGAAGACAGCGCAAATAATATTTCCTTTCTAACAACAAAAGTATTTTCACGTGAATATTAAAAAGGGAAAGAAAACTTTGGTGAAAATTACGTTAGATTTAAAGCGATACATTTTAAAGCCGATCAAATTAGCGTGCTGTTAGAGTTTACGGAGTCTGGACGGGGGTTGGCCCCCGAGTATGTAAAAAATATCTCTCGAAATGCTGAAAATTTGAATTTAAAATAGAAGTAAATCCTCACTAAATGAGCCAAATAAAAAAATTAAATGCAATCTGCACAGCGGGAACTTCTAACGAATAAAATAATCTAAAAATGATTAACTTCCAATGTATAGTTTTTGCTCCTATAAAACTTTTTTAATGGAACGATTTTGTCCAACTTTTCGATTTGAAAACTGTCTGCATCAGCGTGTTTATCAAACATTTCTCTATAATACCACCGATTTTCATATTTTTTTATGCAATAGTTTTCTTGATATTAACGAAGAAAGACCTCCGTTCATAAAAAAATCAAAACCGGCGGCGGCGGTGACAGCGTTAGTTACTTTTTTTTAAGAATAGAGAGATGCTTTTTTAACAAACAATAGTCATAGTTATAGTTCGAAAGTCAGCGTCAAATTTTTGCAACCAATTCCAGCGTCGGTGATTTTGGTCTATGTCGTAGATTAGACAGTACAGATAACGGTATTGCGAGTCAGCTGTAGCAGCAGTAGAGGGTGTTGGCAGTGCAACTTCTCAAAGCCCACTGTAATGTAAAATGAATGGGAACCCAATTATCGATAGTAATACCGATTCAAGGGCATCGTCAGTAATCGGGTTCTCATTCACTTCACTTTGCAGCGAGTTGTGCGATGTTGCTATTTAAACACCCCTGCTGTACGCCAGTGGTGAGTGGCAATTTCGTTTATTATATCATCTAATCTTTTAAAATAAACCAAATTCATTCATCGACGCTAAAATTGGTTGCATAAACGTGACGCTGCATCCCGGGCTATTACTCCGCCACTAATAATAATGTAAGAAAGTATACGGCGTAAATCTCATCGAAGCGATTAGTATAAATTTTGTTTCAATTGTTTCGACTATTACCTATACTTATTTCATTATATCAATTACTTTTTATTACCTACCATTATTTTATTACTCTATAATAGTTTTATTATTCTCTAAAGTCTCTAAATTTAACTACTATGTTAACTACTACATTATTAGGGTTTTTAAAATTATAATAAGTGTTTTAAATTCTGCTATCCCCCTCTGTTGGCTTTTTTTTTTTTTTTTTTTTGTAGATAAACATCGCTGGGTGGGGCTAGTTGAGCTCAAAGCAATTGGTAGGCCTCCCCACCTGGCTGAGTCTGAATCTGAAATAAGTTTTTCTCTAAGTATTTCACACGTCTGACGTATTTCACTCGCATTAGAAATTATTAATTGTGCATTAGGCAGCATCTCAAATGTTCAGTTCTCCTTAATTCGTCTTTTCGGTGTTTGAACTAGATTTAAGATATGGATTTAAGATTTTAAGATATGGATTTTATGAGAATCGACAGCTGCAGTTCACGACCACTTGGAGATTTATTATTATGCACGAAACAGTGATTTTTTACGACAGTTTTGGGATTCATTCCAGAATATATTAAATTTTCTCGCAGTTCTAAAGATTAATTAAGTTTGTTTGCGTGTGAGTGATTTTTAATGCTTTGCAACATAGTTGACAAGTGTTTACTTGTCTGTTTGTCTGTATGTCGTCTGTTCGTGCTCTAACTCGCGTAAATGTATTCGGATTGCCAAACAATTTATATTTGTGATTGGTGCTTACTATGGCGTGTTCGGTATTGAAAATAAAATGTGTAGTATGTATTAGCTCTGTTCTGCAACTGTCGTTCCGGTCATAGTGTAATGTTGGGTGTGTGGGTTTTGAGATTTCAAATGTGAGTTTGGGGTATTTATCTATGAATTAATTATTTTGAATTCCTTACCATATTCTCGGAACTCACATACCCAATATCTCACTTAACATTAATGGCTCCGTCAGTGGCAATTCTTACCTGGGTGTTTCGTGGTTTAATTTCTTAAAAATTTTGATATTTCTCAAATCATTTTATTAAATTTTTTGGGAATTTCTTCATGTGCTTACCAAAATATTATGGCATATACTGTTTTGATGACTACCTTATCTTATTTATATTTAAAAGATATGGTAAATATATATAATACTGAAATTTTTGTTGTTATTTTATTACTGATATACATTTATTTAAAATTTTTATTGCCTGATATCCTTGTTATTTACTTAAAATGTTATTAAAAGATTACTGTTGTGTTCCTTTGATTTTGTGTATGATGGACAAGAATTGATCACCCCTGCTCTATATTTTTATAATTTTGTCCCTGATCAGGACAATCTTAATTTTACACAAATTCAAATGGAACATACTTAGTGTACACTGTGTTTACATTTTGAACTAAAAAAATTTTAAGAGACCCTTGGTAGATTTGAATTTCATTATGTAACAAGATATACTTTGTATATTTATTTATTTATAACAATTTTAAATATTCATTTGCTTGTTAAGTTTGATTTAGAAATTTCATTAATGAAGATAAACAGTTGAGTGTTAAATAGATTTATAAACAAAATAACAGTTAACAGAATACTATATTTTATTTTATATCTTAAAAGGAATTTTTTTTTCTTCTGGTGGCTCTCGATTGATAATTTTGAACAAATATACATTAAAAAGTGCTGAAAATTATATATTTCAATAACTTCTGTTTTCATATGGAAAAATTATTTTTAAGATTTAGTTGATAGTATTTTTCGGTTTCAGTGACGACATGTTTTGCAGGCAAAATATGTAGGGAACTAAGGTGTTTGGAGCTTCTTCTCATTGGATTTGATCAATTATTCAACTTCATAAATTTCTATACATTTTACAATTTTATTAAAATCATATTTTTGACTCAGATAGTCATATTTCAGACTATGTGTCAAATGGAATAATCAATTTTAAAAGATAGACTACCAATATATCTTTAATGTTATCCTATTTTATAAATTACAAGCTAAAAAATTTTTAATAAATAGACGAATTCTCTCATGCCATTTTTTAAATATCTCTTAAAATTTATTTCTTTGTTTTTCCAGACTATAGCATATTCAGCTTTACCCACCGTTTTTATTTTATAAAATATTTTATAGTTTCGTTTGTACACTATGGTTTTGTGGATTCGCCTGTGCATAATGAGCGAAAAATCCAGTGTTTTGTGGCAGCAGACTACACAATAATTGGAAATTCGAGGCTTTCTTTTCTGTTATGGAGTCAAGTTAACCTTGTCCTTGCATTCCTGAGCGCCACCCGATCTTCTGGGTCTCAGACCAGTTTAGAGAGTCCGGTCGCAATTTCTGGACGCAATAACTTAAAAAATTTAGTACCTATTTTATCTATTCTTTCTTACGATGATTATTTCGATTTCGATTTAATCCAGAGTAGTAAGCTCTTGTAACTCTCTCTGGCATTTAGCTAAGGATCGTGACACAAAGGAATATGACATTCCTCCATCTTCAGTAACATTCTGCGGTATAGGAAAACATTCGCATAAAATCCATTTAATTTTGTAATATTTATTTTATGCTATAGTTAAATTCTAAACTTATTTATTGTTCACTTCAAAAGAATTCTGTTACAATAACTGTCTATAAATATTTTTCAGTTTTATTTAATGATCTTAAACAGTTTCAAACATATCGAAACTGACATAGACCCGCGGACATATATTATTAGGAAATATTTATACCTCTTTGTTATAACTCTCGCCAGGCCTAGAGACCCGCGGGCCAAAAGTGGCTCACCATGAGTTAACAAGTGGCCCGCGAATTTCGTCAATTTATAATTGACAAAAATTGCAATTTTTGACCGTAGGTGGCAGAGAAAAAATCGTGAATTTTGTTAATTTGCCTTAATAAGAAAACAATTGCAAATTTCGTCAGTCTGTTAAAAATCGCGAATTTCATTAATCGCCCATTTGTATCAATATAGGAAATTCCTGAGTTGCTAATTTTGTCTGTCGCTAGTCGAAAAATACCTCGAATGTCTTCGATCGGGCGCGGAAATATTGCGTGTTTCGTCGATCGCACGCGAAAAAGTCGCGAATTTTGTTGATCGAGCACGGCATAATCGTGAGTTTCGTCAGTTTATCGCGAGAAAAAGCCGGGAATTTCGAAAATTTTCCGCGGGAAATTGCACATTTCGTCAGTCAATTAGGAATTGCGAATTTCGTTGACTGAGCGCGGAAAAACCGAGTTTAGTCGATCTGACGCTGAAAAATCGCGAGTTTCGTCGATCAGGCACGAAAAAATCGTGAGTTTTATCGACCGGGTGCGAAAAATTCGTGGGTTTTGTCGATCGGGAACGGACAAATCGCGAATTTCGTTGATCGGCTGCGGGAAACTCGTGAGTTTTGTCAGTTTATCGCGAGAAAAAGCTGCGCATTTTTCCAATTTGATAAGCATCTCAGCCAGTTAAGAATTGCAAATTTCGTTGACTGGGCGAGAAAAAAATCGCGAATTTCGTCGAACGGCCACGAAAAAATTGCGAGTTCTGTCGATCGGGCGGGAAAAAATCGTGAATTTTGTCTATCGAGAGCGGAAAAAGTGTGCTATTAGTCAATCGGGCGCGAAAAAAAATCGCGAATTTCGTTAATTTGCCGCGGAAAACAATTGCAAATTTCGTCAGTGAGTTAAAAATCGCGAATTTTATTAATTGCCCAGACGATACCATTTGTATCGATATAGGAAATTCCTGAGTTGCTAATTTCGTCTGTCGCTAGTCGAAAAATATCTCGAATTTCTTCGATCGGGTGCGGAAAAAATTGCGTGTTTCATCGATCGCGCGCGAAAAAGTCGCGAATTTTGTTGATCGAGCCGGCAAAATCGTGATTTTCGTTAGTTTATCGCGGGAAAAAGTGGGGAATTGCGCTAATTTTCCGCGGGAAATTGCAAATTTCGTCAGTCAATTAGGAATTGCGAATTTCGTTGACTGAGCGCGGAAAATTGGAGTTTAGTCGATCTGGCGCGGAAAAATCGCGAGTTTCGTCGATCGGGCGCGAAAAATTCGTGGGTTTTGTCGATCGGGAACGGAAAAATCGTGAATTTCCTTGACCGACTGCGGGAAAATCGTGAGTTTTGCCAGTTTATCGCGAGAAAAAGTCGCGAATTTTTCCAATTTGCCAAGGGTCTCAGTCAGTTAAGAATCGCGAATTTCGTTGACTGGACGCAGAAACATCGCGAATTTCGTCGAACGGGCACGAAAAAATTGCGAGTTCTGTTGATTCGCGAAAAAAACGAATTTTGTTAATCGGGCAGAGGAAAAATCGTGAATTTTGTTGATTAAGTACGAAGCAATTGCAAATTTCGTCGATTGACTACGGTAAAATTGAGAGTTTCAGCAATTTATCCCGAGAAAAAGTTGTGAATTTCGACAATTCGTCTCGGGAAAAAAATTGAAAATTTCGTCAGTCAGTTAACAATCGCGAATTTCGTTGACTGGGCTCGGAAAAATCGCGAATTTCATTGATAAGTTGCGGAAAAATCGCGAATTTTGTCGATCAGGCGCGGGAAAATCTAAAATTTTGTTGATCGGCTGCAGAAAAATTGAGAGTCCCGTCAATTTAGCTTCGTTCTAAAGTTCATATATTTTTTTTTCGGCACTAGCCTCTTTCATGCATATGTTTGTTTTTTAGCACTTTTAATAAAGCAAAATTTAATCCTCCCGAATAAGGTCATGGAATATTTTCACTCCTTGAAAATAGTCTTTGCTATATCTCTGTTATATACAGGATGCAATATGTTATCTATTGCCGACCTTTAATTTCTCAACCGTTGGTCGTAGACATATAGTTCCAATCACAAAAACGTTTCAAATGAGGTAAATATTCATGTTGTGGCATTATTTAAAGTCAAAAATCAATTTTATAAAAATTACGAAAACTAACTTTCTATACGGTCCCCCAGTCACTATAGTTATATTTAGTAAAAGTTTACACATATCATAACAGATATAACACAAAAAGTTTGACATCTGTACTACAAAAATTGACACAGTTATCAAATTTCAAAGTTTGAGATTTTTGCACATGATTTTGTCTTTCATTGAGGGATCAGTTAAAAGATGAATTGAAGTAATTCGAGATCAAAATCAGGGTGCTATGTCCTTTTTTACGGCGAAACCACTTTTAGCCGGTATTGTCGGTACTTTTGAATGTTATTCGACCCATAAAAGTTAGCTCAAATTTTTAGATAAAATAACCCTATTTCGTGATTCCCCGATTTGGTGATACCGGCTAAAGGAGGTTTCGCTGTAAAAAGGACATTGCACCTTTTCGCATCCCCACTTTTGCACCACATTGTACATTTACCTGAAAAAAAAAAAGAATTCAGTTACAATAATATGTTTGAACAATAATTGATGGAAGTGCGTTTTAAATTGAGGTACGCAGTTTTAAATATAGCTAATTTATTGCTTATTACTTGGTGTGTAGAAATAATATAGATCATATGCATGGTTGCACTTAAGGTATCGAGTACATTTCCGTTTACTGACAGGAATTGTTGAAGGGGAATTTTCTACTGTGCTATGCGTTTCGTAACTGAATTAATTTTTAGCTTATTATATATTATATATACAAATCTACAAGATATATACAGGGCTGCACAAAAGAATTCTGATATTTTTCCGACTATTGATGGCTATTGCTCAAATTCCGTGTTCAAATGCGTTATGCGTGTTTTAAACCTTGCGTACAGGCCTTCCCACCTAGTTGAAAGTGTTTACTTAGATGCCATCTTTCACCTTATTTAAACTGTGGAATTTTGTTACAGTTGTTCGAATATATTGGAAAATCTAGCACAAAAAAAAAAAAAAAAAAAAAAAAAAAATGCAATTTAACAAATTACAACGACCATTTGGAAAATGATTTTTTCAAAGACTAAAATTTAAGACATAAAAAATAGCATGGAGTTGATCATACATTACGTACGCCATGAATTAAACATTAATAGTGTTATTACACGTAAAAATTGCAAGCGACGGAAATCGTCTGCGACTCGTACGTATTATCCACCTGAAACTTATGTATTATCCAAGCATTTCATTGGCTGTTCGGGAAAAGGCTTTTCCATCGTCAGATTTCCAAGAAATCTGACAACCCATTTTAAGTGAAATTTCATTCTTAAACTTCTAAACATCCCACAATATTACTTTTTACACCGTCGTATAGAGAAAAAAAATGTACTTTTAAATGCAATTTGTTTGAAAGCTGTATCTCAATTTGTTTCTGAGTTATTAATTTTTTTGTAGTTTTTATTACTTTTTTGTCAGTGGCAACAGATGTCTGTTGAAAATAAAGGGAAATATACCTATTACTGTATAGACCAATCAGGAAACGAATAAAATGCGGATTAAACCAATAAAAACCTTCAGATATGCTTCTGATTTCCCATCCTGACGAGAACAATAACCATTTTTCCAAATGGTTTAAAAAAAAAAAAAAAATCCTTAAAATACCGAAATTCTACTGGCAATTGAGACCCCAAGTACTATTTCCGTATTTTAACGGAAAATGTTTTTCATAAATTCCAGAAAAAAATCCGTTTTTTCGCAAAATTTTTCCGGTTTTTTTTCATATTTCCATATTTAAAAATTTCCGTCTCAAAGACAAAATATAATTTTTCATGAAGAAACTTACATATTTATGAATTTTACACTTCTTTTTTCAAGGACACATTTACATCACGGTCAGAAAATCACAATTTGATTCAAACAACACTAAATCAACAACACTTACCCTGACGGGACTTGAACCAGGGAACTGTCCTCTTCCAGATTAGCGCCCTGAACGATTACACCACGGCTTCACAAACTACGTTTTCAAATATCGTTACTCACTTCAGATGTCTTTTATAAAGCAAAGACTAACATGTTAAACAAGAAAGATATTTTCGTAGAGATAATATTTTTCAATTGAGTATACAATTCTGAGTATTTTACACATTTTTTCCCGATAATTTTAAATATTTAGCTTTTTAGTTTCATGCTTTATAAAAGATAAATTTTACTCTTTAAAATTTTACAGGTATGAAAGAATGTATTAAGAGTAATAACTGCTTCTTTTTTGCAAGATTTTTAAAATTTTATTTTAATATTATTTGTATTCATTTATTTATTTATTCATTTAGTTTTGCAAGAATATCAACACATTTTTTTCAAACATGTACTTTTTTCAAATTTTCCAAATTATTTGTCTGATGATCTGCTGCAAACTCAAATAAAGATAATTACTACATGGTATTAAAATAAATTTCCTTTATTGCTTATTAAATTTAGATAAACGTCAATTTTATAAAAATTTCATCATTATATTTCAGACATCTTTTAAATTTTATTTGCGAATCTGTTAAAATGAATAGATTAAAAATATTAAAATTAAAAATAGATTTTTTACTTTTAAAATGTCCTAACACGAACTTTTTTTTTTTTTTTTTTTTTTTTTTTTTTAACAGCTTGCTATGAATAAGTCAGACATTATTTCAAAATCTTAATGAAAAATAAACTGTAACATTTCTTTTTTAACGGTCTCAAACTTAAAAAGATATTAATAAGATTTAAAAATTTTTAAATATCGTAAAAATACGTTAGCTTTTTATTAAAAAACCCCCGTATATATAACTAGTTGTTTACAAATACATATTATAGATGGCGCCATAATTTTTATCGGTTTTACTTGAAATCTCATGTAAAACATTACTATTTAGCCATTATTGGAAAAACACTGAATATATTTTCAATATAGAGCCATATTTAGCCAATAATGGGATTTCAATAAAAATAATATCACTGTAAGATGAGTATATACGGCAGTTAATTGCTTTGCTTTTCAAACAAAAGCAACTATTTCAAAACATCATTTGCAGGACTTGTACTGTTTTGAAAGCAATACAGTTATATTCCGTAAAATTTAGGGAAAACTTACTGCATTTAAACAATTTATAATCTCAAAATGTCAATTACAGTAACTTTACTTTTTCTTAAAAAAATGAAACTATTCCGTAAAATTTTACGAAAAAATTTGTGTTTATTGACGGATTTCTTTTTACAATATGATTGAGGCATGATTTTTTCGTTCTTGTTAAAGACTGATTCTGAATCCAGAAGTTTCAGACATTTAAAAATTCTGACTCAACTGAAATAAAGGAATTGATGTTTCAGCGGAAATAATGGTACAGATTAAAGAAAAAAAGTGCATTAAATTTAAATTATGAGACATTTACCATCACATGAAAAAGGGCGACAACATTTACTTTTTAGAAAATGAGTCTTTTAGAAAATAACTGGTAACTGTCGTACCTCTATCCCGGGACAACTGACGCGATTTCAATATATATAAGTATTTCTATTGTTTTTTCTCCCTAAAAAATCAGTTCCTTTTTCGTAATGTTAATAAATATATAATAATAATAAAAACCCTTAGAATTTTTTGTTTGCGAGATCGCGTAACTATTGCAATTTTTATTTTTATTTCTTCTTTTATCGTTATTAATATTTCAAAAGAATTCCTAAGCATTACTATGTATCTGTTATTCTTTAATTGAGTCTTGCATTTTCTAGATGAACTATATTTAATGTAAAAGCACCCACGTACGAGTAATGGGCCACTAATTTTCAAAGTTTAAAAACAAGCCCGAAATGCATTTCTTTTAAACGACTAAAAGAAATCTGATTCACTAACATGCTTAAATGTTAACTTTCCATAAGCTGTTTGGAATAACCGTTTTCAGATGCGTTCGTAATTATATAAATACGTAGCACCTATAGTCGTCGCTCAGTCCGTCCGTCTATCCGCACATAACAGAGCAAAAACTACCCAACCGAATGGTCAGAAATTTTAAATATATAATTCTTGCAATATTTTGTCGAGCCATTTCAAATTTTATGAAAATCGGATGTATAGTTTAATGACAGGGACAGCCAAAAGTTTTGCGTTACACTACGGCCAAAGGGAAGAAAAATATTTCAAGTGCATTTTAATGATGTTATAGCCTTTCGAATAGAATGAAATTGATATGCACTTATTAATGGGCTCTAAAATATACATTCAGTACAATATGCGGTGCAAAAAATATATTTATAAAACTAGCAAAAATATATTTATAAAACTAGCTATAGTGCGAACGCACCTCATTTGCCACGTTTGATGTGCAATTTCCAACTTGTTTTTCTTCTGATACATTATTTTGGAGTGTTTTCAAAATCAGATTTGTTTGGCAAATTCTTAGAGATTTCATTAAGAGATAAGTTTTTATTTAAAAGATTGTTTCTTTAATATTATGTTTTATTTGAAATTAAACTACTGTTGATATACTCTATTACATTGTAAATAATTTGTTGGATAAGCCAAAAACTTAAAAGTTCATTTATAAGAAATTTACTAGGCCCACTACTGGAGCCATATAGAGGAAGGTAACATTTTTATTTTTCATTTTTTTCCGAGGAATATATTTTGAAACTTTGAATGTTTATTCTGATACATGAAGGTTAGGAATAGACTAAATATATATGGGGCATTCTCAAAATCTTTTAACTTTCCTGTCCCTGAATAATAATTTTTTTATTTAATGCACTTTTTTTTTTTTTTTTTTTTTTTTTTTTTTTTTTTTTTTTAATTTCATATACTTGGGAACATCCCATTGCACGATTGCACAACAATATTAACGAGATAAATAAGTTTTGGACGATGTTGGGGATCCAAACACATGGAAAACTCATCTACCGTCCCGTGTCCCTGATGCTGATTTTGAAGTTTGGAGCTGTCTGGATAAAATTGTTTCAATAAAAATAATTCGATGTAATTTTTTTCTGAAACTGGAACTATTGTTTTATATAAATATGTAGCTAAAAATTAACCGGCACACATTTTTAGGGTTGATATTATTTTTTGAACTCTGTCCCTAGGTTTTAGATTCCTTACCATGCCTCTTCTAAAATTATACAAAAAATCAATTCAGATACAGCGACAGAATTTTTTTCAAGTTTTTGCTCATGCAGAAGTATGCTAGAGAAAGAATATCTAAAATTCTTTGACAGGAAATTTACTGAAGAATATAAATCAGCATTTAAATATCAATTTCAAGCACCGTGGCTTTATTGGTAGTCCTACCGTCCCCAAGGTTTATTTCTGCACTTTTCGAGGTAAATTAAAAAAATAATTTAATTTAATCCAATGTTAACAACTGTTTCGAAAAATCAATGAACATCGTGGCTATCACTTAGTCTTAACATGATTTTCCTAAAAATAGGTGGTCATTTTCCTTACAGTTCCATCCTTACCGTCTCTTTTTTTACCATTTCGTCCCTTTTTTTACCTTACCGTCCCTTCTTTAACACCCCTTTAAGACAATGCTATACAAAAATTCTGTATTAAAAGTACTACATTTGTATTATTTCTTATTTGAATGTCATGTGGGTACTATGCAAATTCATTATAAGTAAAAATTTAGAAGAAAATAAAAAGTTATAAGGGTAAAATGGAAAGGAAAATTAAACTCGCAAGTTTAACCTAATCCCCAGTTAAATAAAAAATTTTTCGCTGCTGACCATTTTTTCTTTATTTTGTATCATTAAGGCATTCGTCTATCAGATTAAAATGTTACTTTAGCAAGTTTAATTTCGCCAGATTTTTCCCCCAAAAGTCAAAAGATTGTGAGAATGCCCCATATATATACACTGTAAAAAAAAAAAAAAGAAAAACCTGACTAAAATACGGAAATATAATGGCAATCGAGACGCCAGTACTATTTCCGTATTTTAACGGAACATTTTCCCGGTAAATTACAGAAAAATTTCCGTTTTTATGGCATTTACGGGGGAAAACTTCCGTTAAAATACTGGAATAGTACTGGCGTCTCGATTGCCAGTAGTATTTCCGTATTTTGGTCCTTTTTTTTTTACAGTGTATATATATATATATATATATATATATATATCTTTTGGAATTAATTAACACTTTGATAATAATTAGATAAATGTCCTTAAGTTGCCCACTACTGGTGCATTTACGTACAAAGAGAATTTTTGTAAAATATAAATAAATTCATATGCAGGGATACACAAAGAACCCGGATACATTGTCGTGTGTGACACATAATTTCTGAAAGTGCATTTTCGGTTGTATTGTCCTGATTCTCTCCTTTTTAAATTTTAGTTTAATATGAGGAGTTTATAAATATCTGTAGATAATATATAGATTTGGACCAATTAATTCGAGTGCATTTCCATCAATTAGCGTAAATTGCTGAGCGTGAATTTCCGTCTGTGTTATACGTTTTGCAACTAAGCTAAATTTTATCATACTACGTAGACACTGGATAAATCTGTTGATCATATACAGAGCTGCACGAAAGAATTGGAGTACCTTTCTGGCTATGGGCGGTAATTATTGAAATCTGGTTTTCAAATGTGTTAAACGTTTTCTAAAATGTCTTTTTTTTTTAGGTAATTGCTTTATTTTATTAAATGGCAAAGTTTGGCTAAAGTATTCTGGAAGTGTTGGAAAGTGTTTCATAATCTATGCTTCTCGCATGATTTATCTTTCTTGTTATATAATGAAAACTGCTTTTCAGAGGTGAGCGTTTGTGTAGGAGAAAAATGGCTCTATGTAGAGTAAATGCAGATCTATAGGTCACAGGGATCTGCAGAATAATTCGAGTAAATTTCTGGTTATCTATCTATAGCAGGCGTTCCCAAATTTTAGACCGACGTACGATTTCTTCGGCTGTTAACTCCTGACGTGAGGCCAATATGAAAATATTGCTTTTAATAAGTTTCAAAACTTTATTTGAACACATTATTGCTATTTTTTAAATCAATATGATTTTGAGTATTGCTAGTAGGCATTCTAAAAAATATGTTAAAAGTAAATCTGTTAGAATTATCAATTATATATATATATATATATATATATATATATATATACATAAAAAAGGTAGACCCTTTATCGTAATCTTTGAGATTATTTGCTGATACGTTTTTTCATTAATTTTTGATTAACTGCAGTTTTATTATTATTATTATTATTATTATTATCATCAAACAATGTGTTTTGACGATATATAAGTATACTGCGTCAAAAGCCGCTTTCAGAAACTTTCGAAAAATACCTCATTCATCGCTATGCGTTTAGTATGTCAAGAGAAAAAAGATGTTTACATCAGAAATAATACAGGTTTTGACCTATATTCTGTAACCCGGGAAGCCCGGGTTTATGCCCTTGTTAACCGTACTTGCTGAAATTTGGTTTAGCCTTTATTAACGGGGCCCCACCAGTGGGCGAGAGGTTCTGCTCTCGAAGCTGGTAGACGGGAGGTGCTGGGTTCGAACCCAATCGCGCCCGTCGGCCTAATCGTTCGGAGTTTTCGTGGTTTTCTTCGAACCGTGGACTTCCACGTGTAAACACGGGTTAGGTTCCCTTAGAAAGACCCCCACGGAGGGCGTCCCCCCCCCTTTAGGGCCTGAATCCCTCGTGTTGATAATTGACCATCATAAACATAACCAACCAACCAACCTTTTTTAACGGTAAAGTTCCATTGCAGTGTTGTTAAGTGTTACGTAATTTCTATGCTTGACAGAGTTATTTCCTTATAAAGTATGCAACAACTAAAAAAAATATTTTAACCTAATTTAATTATTTAAAAGATTATTTTTTTTAATTCTTCATATACTAGAGTTCAGGAACTTTTTTTTTTTAGTACATAGTATAATCTCATTTAAGGGGTCTTATACTTTTTAAGGCTGTAAGGGGAGACCCCTAAGACCCCTTAAAGCTTCAAAGTTTTCGAATTTTTTTTTTTTTTTTTTTTTTTTTTTTTTTAGATGTTAAACTTCTATCTTTTCTGAACATTTTGATACATTTGTTTCCTTGAAATTCCCATTAGAACAGATGTTATAGTTTTAGAATTATACCCGCTCAATAGCTGAAGCGGCGTTACGGAACTTTGAAGTCATTTTTCTCCAAATGACGTTTATGGGCATAACGCGCAGGATATCTCAAAAACTTCTGAAAATTTTTTCATGAAATATTCAAAACACATGTTTCATGTTAATCTGTATAAACTGAACCTAAAATTTCCTTTTTATCGTTCAAAAAAATTTTTAATAAGTGATTATACCGTTGAAATTTTCAAAATTTTGTATTAGCTAAATATAACTTTGTATTAAAAATATAAAAGTGCTTTAAATACAAATTTATTTAGGTTCAGAGTAATTATTACAATCTGAAGTATAAGTAGACATCAAAATTTTGATTCTAGTTGCAATGTTTATTTTGTAATCCTGCGCGTAAGTTTTTATATCTGTTTTCTGCTTGTCAAATGTCTGACAGTTGGGGACTCCCTATAAATGCTAGTTCTGCATCTTGCAATTTTTCAAATGCATGAAATGAAAGAACACACTTATATCTTTTATCGCAATAAAAATTGAGTTTTAAAATCATATACATTTTAAAATATTAAGGCGACCGTGGACGTTCAAAATCGCAAAAAACATTAAAAAAATCAATTTTTTGTTTTTTGGAAAAAAATGTTCTGGCAATCTTCTACTTTCAAATATTATAAAAATTATTCAAATCCGATAATTTTTTGCAGAGATACAGCTGTTTTTCTAACGTAAACAATCGTTAATCTACCCTTAAAATAAAACTTTAAATCCAGTTTTCTCAAAATGAGAATTTTCGCCGACTGAGTAAGTTCAAAATGCTCCATGCGTCTTAATTTTATACCAATTTTCATAATACTTGGCAATATTGTTGTTGATATACTTTATTACAAAACTTGCTATTAAAATGTGTACATTATTTCATATAAAGATCAAAAAGTAATATTTTATTATTGAATTTTATCCAAAATGATCCATATTACAGATTTTTAATTTTTTTCTGCCAAGGAATTTAGTATAATTTTAAAATGTATAGCAACTTTTGATATAATATCATAAAGCTATACTAAAAAAAAAAAAATACAAGTTTCTGAAACAAAATTTAATGCGCATGGAGCATTTTTAATTTGTATCACTAATTACCATATTATTAATTAATTACTCATTTGCATATTAATTTTTTTTAATGAAATTAAGAAATTTTCTTAATTATTGCACAAATTATACGTGTATTAAATTTAAAAACAATTGAGCAAAAATTGTAGAAAATGTTTTTGAACGTCCACTGTCGCCTTAAATGTTGAAAATAGTCTCCCCCCCCCCCCCCACTTTTTTTTTCGAATTTTAAGAGTCCTGAGTAAAGAATCGAATTTTCATGTATTATCATAAAATTATTCAGTAGAAGTATTTTAAAACAAAGCGCAGGCAAAATTTCTCATTAGAACTGAAGTTACCTCAAAAATAAGATACATTTTTTGTATGGTATTTAAATCATGTTATAACTTTGACACAAGTTTTTGAAAAACTATTTTCGGGCATGTTAGTATGTAGTGGTAGTGACTAGGTCTGCACGGGCCGAAATTTCCAGGTTCGGGCCCAGCAAGACCCATAGAAAGATGACTCGGCCCTGTATAAAACTTAAAAGTTCGGCCCGAGTCCAGCCCGGCCTGTACAAAAAAAAAATTAATGGACTGCCCCGACCCGACCCCGACCCAGTATAAAAATTAAAAGTTTGGGACCGGCCCGTACAAAAACATTGTCTGCCCGACTCGGTATAAAAGTTAAAATTTCGTCGCGAGACCAGCCCGGCCCGACTGAATTTCTACAAAACATGGATTTTTATGTCGATATTGTTAAAAATTGTCTTGGACGAGGAGTTCTCATCAAAAATACTTAATTTAGTCTTTTTTTTTTTTTTTCATTTTTATAACCTTCATTTTTAAAGAAGTACCCTAAGGTGCGATATTTATTTTTTTTAATCTATCTCTATTTGCATGTAAATGTTTCAATTATCGTTAATATCATTAATCCATATTCCATGAATTGGAGAATTAAAAATCTAAAAAATGCTATACAGTAAAATCTTTTAAGACGGAAGCGAATAGGAAAAAAAAAAAAAAAAAAAAAAAAAAAAAAAATGCGTTATCGACAAGCTCCTTTCTTAGCAGGTGTAAATGTATTATATTCTTTTCTCGAGTATTATTATATGTATATTAGCTTATTATTATGGATATAATAAATTTTTCCGTTTAAGAGAAGATTCCGTCGCATAGACAAGTTCTTTTTCGCAGTTCTTTTTTACTGTATTTTAATTTTATTGCTTAGAAATCTACCATTCTTCAAAAAGAATAAATTTTAAAGTTTAATTATAGCATAACGGCGATTTAAAGATGTATGCATTTTTTGCAAAAATTTTTGGGCTTCTGCAAATTTTACTGATTTTTGCCGAGACACTGATTTTCATACGGTCTGGGTCGAGACCTGGTCTGAAAATTTCGGTCCGTGCAGACCTAGGAAGAGTGAAGACAGTCACGGATCGGTACGGAAATATATGCTAGGCCGGGCTCTATCTTTAAAAAGAAGTAAGACCCGACTCCAGCCAGCTCTTAAACAGTACTGAACTGAATAGGCTCGGCCCGAGCCTTCAGAAAAAAGTAAGGTCAGACCATTGGTGAGACCCGAAAAGAGTGAAGACCAGTTCCGGCCTGCACCGAGTGTCATGAATGAATATAGGACAGAGGTCGACCCGTGCAAACCTCTAGTAGTGGCATTGTAGTGGTTTAGGGCATGGTAGTGATAGTTAATCTTTTTTGAACATTTTAAAACAAATTGAATTTTCTTGATTTTTTTTTTATGGCGTATTAAAAAAGATTTTTGACTGTATTACTGTCAGATTTGTGTATTTTGATGCATTATCTATTTTTAAAAAAAAGTGTGTATTCGTAATTTTTTAAAGCACAATATTTAAATATTGATTAAAAATCATATTTATTGTTTTAGGTGAATATATTATTCTTTTAATACCAGTCGATGTCAACTAATAATTTCTGTTTCATTTCAGCATACAGGATTTCCATTCTCATCGAGGCGGTCTAGAAGGAATACTTTTTCAACAGAATGTGTATGTCCACCAGGTAAATAACATTTCATACATTTAAAATTGTTTATTAGAGTACTTTTATTAGAGAGTTGCGACATACAGATCGCTGTAAAATATGATTGTAGAGAGAATTTTGGATAAAGCCACACTTGGCGACAACATGGAGTCTGACACAGAGTCCTGCATCGGGTCGGGTAACTCGATTTTTCCCGAAACTGAAGTTCGGTTCAACCCGGATTGAAGTAATTTTTTTGTTTTTGTTGTTGCTGGTCGGGTTGACTTAAAATGGTTAGCGTTTGTGTCGGTTCCGAATTGAGTTTTAAGACTTTCGTGTCGGAGTCGGGTTGGCCCAATTTTTCAAAACAAAGTCATAATATTTTTTCATTGAAAAAAAATAAAACAACAACCTATATATTTGAATATTAATGAGTGCATACACGTTCATCTTTAGAAAAATAAAAATAAAATTGATATTAGAGATTGTTAAATTATTTAATAAAATACTCCTAACATAACAATTCTGATAGAGTTTTGGGTTCACGAAACTTTTTTTTTGTCCGGTTTGGCATGGCTTTATGCAGAATGTTTTTGGGTCGGGTATAACCCGACTCGCATAGGACTCTTGTCAGATATTACCACTAAAGCAGTATTTAAAAGTTTAGACTCCTGTATGGGAAAACTCATCTCAGCGAGTATCACCAAGTTCAGTAATGAAAGTGTGCCATAGTAGTTGGACAAAAACTTCGAATATGAGCATGCGCTGTGTGTGTTGCATGCGCATATATGTCGCTATTTATTTATAAAAGTACTCAAATATTTACATGTTTTTATTTCACTATTAAGTTATAACATGCGTATTTATAAAAAATGATAAAGTTATACATCTTTATCAGTATTTGAATTGTATTTACAACTTCTGCATTTCAATTACAAAAATTTCTGCTTTTACGCATGTACGTACTTTTAAGGTTTTTACTGGAATTTTTGTTAGTCTAAAGGATTTATTGAGTTTTGTGTTTTTTAATTTATTGAAAAGTGATACGTTTTTACAATTGTTTAAAACTTTTTTATAGGATTTTTATTAGTAGTAATTAGTTTCTCTTTTAGTTTTCAGGATTTTTATATATTTGTTTTGTCATTTTTGAGAATGAAGCTCATTTCTCATATTAAATATTACTCTTGCGATATTTGATAAAATGAAGAAAAAGATACGTTTCAGCGTTTCAGACAAAAAACTAAAAGAGAATACATACGATATAAAATTATAGTTCGACTTCTTTTATATAGCACGAGTTATTTGTGCAGAAATTGTGGTTAATTTTATTTTGGATACTCCGTATATTATTTTTTAGCGTTGATTTATTTATACCGAAAAAAAACAGTTTTATTAAACTTTTTAAGTACGTTGTTAAAAACAGGGAAATGTTTCCTTATATAGAACAAACTTGAAAGTTTGTGTAATCTAGTTTATACCTACAAGCCTAATAATTCGTTCTCTGTATTCTTTTATTCTAAGTTTTTGAAGAAAGGGAAAGTGTTTTCAAAATCGTATTTACTAAGCGATTAAATAAAAATAAATAAATAAATAAAACGTTCATGTCTTTTTAGATATAGTTCGAGTTATTTGTATAGAAAATGCAGCTAATTTAATTTCGGATCCATCGTATACTATTTTTAGCGTTAATTTATTTATACCGAAAAAAAAACCCAGTTTTATTAAACTCATTAAGTACATTGTTAAGAAAAAAGTTTCCCTATGTAGAACAAACTTAAATTTAGTGTAATCTAGTAGATATCCACAAGCCTAATCATTCATTTTCTGCATTCTTTTATTCTAAGTGTTTTTGAAGAAAGGGAAAATGTTTTCAGAATCGTATTTACCACACGATTAAATAAAAATAAATAAATAAATAAATAAAACTTTTTCGTTCTTTTAGATATAGTTCGAGTTATTTGTATAGAAAATGCAGCTAATTTAATTTCGGGCCCATTGTATACTATTTTTAGCGTTGATTTATTTATACCGAGAAAAAAAAAATAACAGTCTTATTATTAAACTTCTCAAGTACATTGTTAAAAAGTTGAAATGTTTTTCCTAACATCCGAAATCCGATTTTCTTACTCATTCATTCTCTATATTCTTTTATTCAAAGTGGTTTTTAAAAAAGAAAAAAAATGTTTTCAGAATCGTATTTACTACGCAATAATAATAATAAAAAAATTTGAGTTCCCTTAGATATGTTTCGAGTTTTTTGTATAGAAAATGTGGCTAATTTAACTTCCGGTGCATTACATACTATTTTTGGGGGTGATTTATTTATACCAAAACAAAACACACAAACAAAAAAACCCCAGTTTTATTAAACTTCTTAAGTACATTGTTAAAAAAAAAGAAAGGTTTCCTTATATAGAACAAACTTAAAGCTAATGTAATCTAGTAGGTATCCACAAGCCTAGTCATTGATTCTTTGTATTCTTTTATTCTAAGTGTTTTTTAAGAAAGGAGAAATGTTTTCAGAATCATAATTACTACAAAATAGAAAAAAAAAAAAAAAAAAAAAAATCGAGATCTTTTAGATATAAGTTCGAATTATTTGTATACAGAAAATGCGGATAATTTAATTTCGGATGCATGGTATACTGTTATGGTGGGTAGATTTATTTATACCGAAAAAACAAACAATTATAGTAAACTTCTTAAAAACGAAAAGAAATGCTTCTTTATATAAAACAAACTTTAAAGTTCGTGTAGTCTGGTACCCACAAACCTCAAAACTTTCCTACTGTCTTTAGATACATTTATGAGAAGAACTTATCAGAGTCATTAGAAACCAAATGGTTTCAAAATTAACAGAAACGTCTTTTCTGAAATTTTAGGACACGAAACAGATTTTAGAAATGTATCCCCTAACACTCGAAGCCCGAGATTATTAATAAGTCATTCTCAGTAAGTAGTCTTTTATTCTAGGTGTTTTTCAAGCTAGGAAAAATGTTCGTGAAATCTAGTAGGTACCCGCAAACCTCAAAACTTTCCCCCTGTCTTTAGGTGTTTTTTATGAGAACAACATATCAGCGTCATTATAAACGAAATGGCTCCCAATGGTTAACAGAAACTTCTTTTTTGAAATTTTAGGACACGAAACAGATTTCAGAAATGTATCTCCTAACATTCGAAACCTGAGATTATTAAATAATTCATTCTCAGTAGTCTTTTATTCTAGGTGTTTTTGAAGAAAGGAAAAATATGTTGGAATCATATTTATTACGAGGTTAAATTAAAATTTTCTTTAAAGTTTTTGCTACATCATAGCCGTCAATCTTCATTTTTTTTTTAAAAATTAAACATAATTCGGATAAGAAAAAATATTTAACAAAATGTTTCTTGATTTTATGTAGTTACTAATTAACTTCAGTTATTTAATAAAATTGTAGTTTTATATTATTCGGAAAAAAAAAAAAAGAAAGTGGTAACTAAAACTTATACAAAATTGTATCATTGTCAGTTAGTGAATTTTATAACAATTACTTTGATACTTTTATGTTACACCGTAAAATAGGTAAAAAGATTCTTAACCTGCGAAAACCTAACATAACCACGAACGAAAACATGCAATAACATCTTCCAAGTCGCCCACGATTCTGAAAAGCTTTCTTTATCTTTATAATCCGAAACCTATATATTTTCGGATTTCGATATTTAAAGAAGTACTTATATAAACAAAGTTCCTTTTACAGCAATTGATTGTCGGAAACATTTCCTAATAGTTTTTATACTCTATTAACCCTTTGATTACGGAGCTGGGACACATAAAGAAGTTGTCGCTGGGACACATGCCGTCCCAGCGACAACTTCTTTATTCTATTCGAACCACTTTTTGAAAAATAATTTTTGCCATACACTTATAATACGATATTTTGGAGGGAAATCTACCATAACGAATTTTAAAAAACTTTATAATATATTTATAACTACTTAAAAGGTGACAAAAACATATAAAAATATTATTTAATGTAACCCGAGATCTTTCGCACACACGCGTTCATTTTCAAAGGGATAAAAGATGATTAACTGAATAGAAATACATTTTAAAAGCAAAAACAAAAATAGTACGCTTGCGCAAGCGGAGTTGAATCCATTTCTCTGCAGAGGGGTGAAAAGATCAGTTCATACTATCAGGAGGTCGTAATATATTTAGGATATTGTACCAAATTGCGGGAATATTATAGGAAAGGACATCGTTACAAACATTATCACTTCTAAGTAAAATTTCAATGGATTCACGGATTATTGATGAGTAGTGGTTAGACGTTGAAATGATAATTTTAGCTTTTTCGAAGTTTATGTTAATATTTTCTGTTTGATGTAATCTGGATAAAGCTGTATTTGGTTTGTTAAACTTGATATCAGAAATGTGCTCTTTTAATCTTTCCTTAAATTTTCGACATGTCATACCAATATAAAATAAACTCTTATGCTGTTCTGTGAAGAATGGGATGATGTAGACTCCAGCTTTTTCATAATCGGGAATAGGATCAATTTTGCTGTGAATCATTTCTTTCAATTTTGTTGGAGGTTTAGCTATTAAATTAATATTATATTTTAGTAATGCCTATCTTAATCTTTCATAATGCTGTGGGATATATTCAAATGTGCAATAAATAGACTTGCTACCTTCACGACACTAGTGCTTAAAACAGTGTTTTGACCCTATAACGAATTTTTTTTGTAAATTGTGGTACGAGTGAATAGAAAAATATTCACCTGTCCTAGCCCGTAATCAAAAGATTAATCAGATTTCTCAAGCTGGAAATCAGTTTTTCTGATGCTATTCATAATTAAATATTTTTATGTTTAAAAAACATGTTTTACAGACAAATATGATACATTAACAGCATTAACATTAATATTAAAATATTATTTTGTTACTCTTGCATGCATAAATTCAATTATGCAGCTAAAAATGTGTAATTGAGAATTAATAGCATTAAAAAACAGGTATTCTAGTTTAAGAAACTGATTAATACACTATAAAAACCACTCAAAAACATTTCTGAACATCCGGGGAAAAAAAGCTTGTTTTTATGAACGCTTTTTTAAATCTCGAAATATATATTGTTTTCTGAGGTTTTTAATGACAGCGAAAGCTTTTCGGAATGGTAGGTAACTGGGAAAAGATTATTGTATATACACTGCTCAAAACAATTAAAGGATATTGCAGTTTTAGGTGGGTTTTGTATCTGGTAAACTGTTTAGCTGATTGATACATGGTCGACAGACATAGTAGGTTATATGAGAATAAATTACACATGTTTGGCAGAAAAAAATGCATTTTATTGCGCATTTGTGTACTAAAGAAAACTAGTTGGATGAGCCAATCCCAAAACTTTCTTCTATCTTATACATCTTAATATTTCAAAACCTAGTTACACATGTTAATACTTCAATATTATTAGTTCAATACTATACCAACTTTGATTTTCATCTTAAATTTCTGCTCAAATCAATTAAACGGACTAAAAACGAGTTAATCTATATCATGATATTTGTTAAAATTATTAACTTTTCTTTATCCTGTCGTTATCAGCTGTTTGCGAATAGCCGGCATAGCAGGAAGCGAGTTCCCGCCGCTGCATGAGTCGCCGATGCACAATAGAACTACGAAAAATCAAGAAAAGTATACAAAAATCGATAGCACGGAGCCCCTTTACCGCGCAATATTTCCAAATTCAAGGAGAACCTGTTGGCCAAAGCCAAAAACAAGCACAAACATTTTGGTTCAATTGTATGCATAATGTTATACGCTGTTCGATGGTACAATAATGAAAATGGCACAGAGATCGGAATTATAGCGCCCCCTTCTTTCGGAATTTTTTCAAGTTCAGGGAGGACTTGTTTACCATAGCCAGAAACATGCACAGAAAATTTGATTCAATTATATGGATAACTTCATACACTTTTCGATGGTACAATAATGAAAATGGTAATTATAGTCGCAATTATAGTGCCCCCTTCCGGCAGAATTTTTCCAAATTCAGGGAGGACCTTCGTGACATGACCAAAAATAAACACATAAAATTTGGTTCAATACTATGCATAACTTCATACACTTTTCGGCGGTACAATATTCAAAATGGCACAAAAATTATACAAAAATCGCTATTACAGCGCCCTCTACGAGCGATTTTTTTACAAATTAAGGGAGGACCTCCTTGCCATAGCCAAGAACTTAATTTTTTTTTTTTTGGTTCAATTCTATGCGTAACTTCATACATTTTTCGATGGTGCAATATTCAAAATCGCACAAAAATCGCTATTAAAGCGCCCCCTAACGGCGAATTATTTCCAAATTCATGGAGGACTGGTTGCCATATTCAAAAACTTAAAATAAAAATTTGGTTTAATTCTATGCATAACTTCATACACTTTTGGACGGTACAATATTCAAAATCGCACAAAAATCGCTATTACAGCGCCCCCTACCGGCGAATTTTTTCCAAATTCAGGGATGACCTGCTTGCCATAGCCAAAAACTTAAACTAAAAATTTGGTTCAATTCTATGCATAACTTCATACACTTTTCGATGGTACAATATTCAAAATCGCACAAAAAACGCATTTACAGCGCCCCCTACCGGCGAATTTTTTCCAAATTCAGGGAGGACCTGCTTGTCATATCCAAAAATTTAAACTAAAAATTTGGTTCAATTCTATGCATAACTCCATACACTTTTAGATAGTACAATATTCAAAATCGCACAAAAATTGTTATATCAGCGCCCCCTACCGGCGAAATTTTTCCACATTCCAGGAGGACCTGCTTGCCATAGCCAAAAACTTATAATAAAATTTTGGTTTAATTCTATCCATAACTTCATACGCTTTTTGATGGTACAATGGCGACAGACAGTCGGACAGACGGACGAACAGACGGACGGACGGACAGACTGACACACAGACAGACAGACATTTTCTATAAACATGTTTTTTGGAATCTCTGACCCCTAAAACATGCAAATCCGTCGAAAACCGGAAGTCGAAAAAAATTTCGATTACAATACTTTCTTCTATTGAAGATAGAAGAAAGTAAAAAAAGAATTATTATAAATATCTCAATGAAGTCTGATTCAATTATATGGATAACTTCATACACTTTTCGATGGTACAATATTGAAAATGGTACTGACATCGCAATTATAGTGCCCCCTTCCGGCAGAATTTTTCCAAATTCAGGGAGGACCTTCGTGACATGACCAAAAATAAACACATAAAATTTGGTTCAATTCTATGCATAATTTTATACACTTTTCGGCGGTACAATATTCAAAATGGCACAAAAATTGTACAAAAATCGCTATTACAGCGCCCTCTACGAGCGATTTTTTTTACAAATTAAGGGAGGACCTCCTTGCCATAGCCAAGAACTTAATTTTTTTTTTTTTTTTGGTTCAATTCTATGCATAACTTCATTCACTTTTCGATGGTGCAATATTCAAAATCGCACAAAAATCGCTATTACAGCGCCCTCTACGAGTGATTTTTTTACAAATTAAGGGAGGACCTCCTTGCCATAGCCAAGAACTTAAAATTTTTTTTTGGTTCAATTTTATGCATAACTTCATACACTTTCCGATGGTGCGATATTCAAAATCACACAAAATTCGCTATTACAGCGCCCCCTAACGGCGAATTTTTTCCAAATTCATGGAGGGCCTGCTTGCCATATCCAAAAACTTAAAATAAAAATTTGGTTTAATTCTATGCATAATTTCATACACTTTTGGACGGTACAATATTCAAAATCGCACAAAAATCGCTATTACAGCGCCCCCTACCGGCGAATTTTTTCCAAATTCAGGGAGGACCTGCTTGCCATAGCCAAAAACTTAAACTAAAAATTTGGTTCAATTCTATGCATAACTTCATACACTTTTCGATGGTACAATATTCAAAATCGCACAAAAAACGCATTTACAGCGCCCCCTACCGGCGAATTTTTTCCAAATTCAGGGAGGACCTGCTTCTCATATCCAAAAACTTAAACTAAAAGTTTGGTTCAATTCTATGCATAACTCCATACACTTTTGGATGGTACAATATTTAAAAATCGCACAAAAATTGTTATATCAGCGCCCCCTACCGGCGAAATTTTTCTAAATTCCAGGAGGGCCTGCTTGCCATAGCCAAAAACTTATAATAAAATTTTGATTTAATTCTATCCATAACTTCATACACTTTTTGATGGTACAATGGCGACAGACAGACGGACAGACGGACGGACGGACAGACGGACAGACGGACGGACGGACAGACGGACACACAGACAGACAGACATTTTCTATAAACATGTTTTTTGGAATCTCTGACCCCTAAAACATGCAAATCCGTCGAAAACCGGAAGTCGAAAAAAATTTCGATTGCAATACTTTCTTCTATTGAAGATAGAAGAAAGTAAAAAACACAATTTGTGCATATGAGAAAAAAAGAATAAGAAAAGGTGTTTTCTTCAAAGAAAATCATTTACAGTAGGAGGTATGGTTTCCACGGGCGGCCAGCAACGTTGAACACCTTTGAGGCATGGACTCAATGAGGCTATTAATGACGAGTTGGGGTATTCTGCCCCACTCTTCCAGAAGAGCTCTTTCCAGTTCTTGGAGAGTTTGTGGGGGTTGTTGGCGGCCAGAAACTCGTCTTCCTAGAGCGTCCCAAACGTGCTCGATTGGATTCATGTCTGGAGAACACGCTGGCCAGGCCATCCCATTCGAACGATTCCTTCCTCGAAAAGGAAATCCTCCACCAAGTTTGCACGATGTGGCCTGCAGTTATCGTCCATTAAAATGAAGTTATCTCCGATTGCTGCAGCGTAAGGGACTACAATAGGTCTGAGGATCTCATCCCTATATCGGCGACCAGTCAGAGCTCCATCTCGAATGATGTAGAGGTCAGTGCCCCCGTCAATGGAGATGCCACCATACACCAACACTCCTCCACCGCCAAATCTGACACTTTCGTGCACGAACGCAGGATTATTCCTACTGCCACGGTCCCTCCAGATGAAAATACGCCTATTATCCGGATGCACAGAAAAACGGGACTCGTCAGAAAACAGAATATTGCTCCATTCATTTCTCCTCCAGTTGACATGCTCGGTTGCCCACTCCCTGCGGTCACGACGATGCCTTGATGTTAATCTAACACATACCATCGGTCGGCGAGCATGCAGACCTACAGCATGGAGCCGGTTTCGGACAGTCTGAGTTGAAATCGTGGTGCCTGTAGCCGAGCGAAGGTGTTGTTGGAGAAGAGTAGCGTTCATGGTTCGGTGTCTCCGAGCTGTTAACGCTAAATACCGATCTTCATTGGGCGTTGTTGCCCGTCTACGACCTTGCCCTGGTCTTCGGCCTGCACATCCACTCTCAAAAACGGTTCCAGATCCTGGAAATGACACTTTGTGACACTCCAATGGCTTGCGCTACTTCGGCTTGAGTTTGGCCCCTTTCTAACCTACCAACAATTCTCAAAGCTTCTGAATCTGTCAGATGACTTCGCTGAGACATCGTACTCATCGAAACAAAGCAATCACTGAATGCCGATCATCCTTGTCTTCATTCTCTTTTATCCAGTTGAAAGTCAAATTTCATTCGCTGCCGCTGAAGCGACGTTTTTGACGTCGAACTCAAAATTTGCATACTCCACAGTTTGAAAACCAGAAAAATTTGCATTTGTGATTCTCTTCTTCTATTTTCGGCAAAAAAAATTTTCTTTATATCTTTATTTTATATAAAACTTCAAATATCCTTTAATTGTTTTGAGCAGTGTATTTTCGTTCGTGTTATATTATATTTTCGTAGATAAAGAAACATTTGCCGTTTTTTACGGTCTGTAGTTACTAATTAACTGCTTTTCTTGAATAAAATTTCTGGTTTTATTTTATCTGGGAAAAGAAATTAGAAGATTGTCAGTTATACTATATTAAGAAAATTTTTTTCAATATTTTTCAAAGATGTAAAAAATTGCCATTCTTAAAAAGTCTAAACATTTCAAATTTTATTTGACCATTTCCCGATAAATAAATTTCCTACCTTTTATCAGTATAAACTATTTTGTATTTATTATTTTCGTATTGAAATAAAATTAATTTTTTAATTACATTTTGATTTTAATTAAATTTTGGATTGAAGAAACTTTGAACTGTTGAGAAGAATCGCGAGACATAAAATAACTTAATTCTTACTCGGAATTAATTAAAAATATTAAAGAGTTTAAAAATTAATTAATTAATTAATTTTATTTACTGATATATGGAATAGTTATTAAAGAAAATTTCATATTTTCCCGATTCTTTTAAAAAAGAAAATCATTACATAATAGCTTTTAAAAGAATTCAGTGCCATCCTGTCGATAAAAAAAAAGAACAAAATTAAATTGATATATTTTCTCTTTCTCAAATTCCAACCTGTTGCTTCAATTTAATTATAATATTTTCGGAAACTTTTCTCCGTGCTCCTGACTTTGTTCTCTTATACCTCAATTTTACAGATTTTTCTTAGATGAAAACCAAAAGAACGAACATTTACGAATATTTCATAAATGCAGGATGGCCACAAAGTAACTTTCCGTGTATGGAGTAATCTGTTAGCTAAAACTGTCAACGGATCAATTAGATTTTAGAAAGCACGTGGAAAACAATTGTAGAAAAATTAAAGTATCCAAGTCTTGCAGTATGCTTCAGTACTGCAAAGTTAGATGCATACCGAGCACTATTCGTCAGTAATTTAAATACATTTTGTGCCTGAATGTTTATAATACCAGTTTACCACAGGTTTTAAAAAGGGCACAGGGTGTTGCTGGAGGGAAAAGTCCGCTTTGTAGATTCGTACGGGCACTTTTTAGATTCGTAAGGGTACATTTTAGATTTTTAAGGGCACTTTTTAAATTCTAAGGGCCCTTTTTAGATTCGTAAGGGAACTATTTAGATTCGTAAGGGCACTTTTTAAATTCTAAGAACACTTTTTAGATTCCTAAGGGAACTATTTAGATTCGTAAGGACACTTTTTAAGTTCTAAGGGCACTTTTTAGATTCCTAAGGGAACTATTTAGATTCGTAAGGACACTTTTAAAATTCATAGAGACTTTTTAAATTCGTACGTGCACGTTTTAGATTCGTAAGGGCACTTTTTAAATTCTAAGGGCACTATTTAGATGCGTAAGGACACTTTTTAAATTCGCAAGGGCACTATTTAGATTCGTAAGGGCACTTTTTTACTTTGTAACACATTCTTTTGATTTTTAAAATCAATTTTAATAGTTATAAGCCAGGTCACTCTTTTAAATGTACAAGAAGGTGTGTAAGCAAATTTGACAATACAAAAGGCACGATTTTTTTCGATCCGTTTTAGATTCGTTAGATTCGTACGAATTTAGATCCGTAAGGGAACTATTTAGATTCGCAAGGGAACTTTTTAAATTAGTAAGGACACTTTTTAAATTCTAAGGGCACTATTTAGATGCGTAAGGACACTTTTTAAGTTCGCAAAGGCACTATTTAGATTCGTAAGGGCACTTTTTTACTTTGTAAGGCATTCTTTTGATTTTTAAAATCAATTTTAATAGTTATAAGTCAGGTCACTCTTTTAAAGGTACAACAAGGTGTGTAAGCAAATTTGACAATACAAAAGGCACAATTTTTTTTAAACTGAGAGGGAAGAGTGGCGCATTGATACATTCTCTGAGGGTGGGAAGGGGAGTGCCATTGTCTCTTCCTGGATTTTGAAATTTAATTTAAACTAAATTTAAGTGAAATTTAATTTAATTTGAGCTAAATTTATTCTTTCCACGTGATTTTAGAATAAATACATGCTAAGGGAAAGAAAAACATATAAGACAGGGGCACTCTAACTCCCTCTGAACCCCTCGTGGAAGGCGATTTTTAATAATTTTTTACTTCTTACTTTCATGTGTTTCAAATTTATCTTGAACGGCGGGGAGGGGTGGAAGAAAACAATAATGAACTGACCAAATTTAATCAAATTCCTTTTTTACCTCCCCATGATTTTAAAAGACAAAATATAAAATTTGGTTTCATTCCGTTTTTAGCTACAAGAGCCTCAAAACAGGAAAAGTTATTTTTCTTCGATTTTCTATTGTTATGTTTCATGGAATTTCCCCTTTTTTTGATCATAAAAAAGGGGGTAAAAATAATAATAATAACCAGTGGACTCGCAGTGTAATCAGGTTTTCTCAGTGTAATCTTTGAAATTATTTTCTTATACTTTTTTCATTAATTTTTAATTAAAAGCAGCCTTTTTTTAAAATTAAGCAACGTTTTTTAACGAAATTGTAGTGTACTGTGTCAAAAAACTGTTGAAAAACTTGTCGTATCATACCTCATTCATCGTTGTGCGTTCTGTATGTGCATGAAAAAAGGGAAGTTGATATAGGAAATATATACTATATATCGGTGGATCCGTGCGAGAACCTTGCTTTTCAGTCTAATATTCACTTGAAATATCGAATATTTTTAGATGCAGGCCTGTGCAAATGAACCTGTGCAGAAATCCACGCTTTATTTTTTTTTCTGCTATTTATTTTTTCATAATTATTGATGAGCATGACATAATGCAGTATTTTATTTTGTGATGACATTGATTCGAGAAAAACTTTTCATTTTAGAAGGTGCGTTTGTAATTATATAAATACGTAGCACCTTTAGTCATAGTTTGGCCCGTCCGTCTGTCCGCATATAACAGCGCAAAAATTACCCAACCGAATGGTTTCCGTCCGTTTGTCCGCAAATAACAGCGCAAAAAATACCCAACAGAATGGTTTGAAATTTAATATACAGAATAATTGCAGAATTTTATCGAATCATTTCAAATTTTATGAAAATCGAATCAAAACTTAAAAAGATATAGTTAGGAGGGGTAATTATGACCACTTTTTACATTTTCAACTTTGCTATTTTTTTTGCCTATTTCTATTTGGAAAAGTGCTGTTTTTAGTACATAGGAAGTAACTTTGATCCTTTAAGAACTCATTTTAAAAGTTTTAATTATCATAGCTGTTTTTCTTTTAAAGTTAAAAGGGTGGTTATAATTACCCCACCAAAAACTCACAATCACATAAGTTTGGGGAAATTATGACCACTATATCTTCTCTTTATATTTGCCAATACACATATGTTTGGGGTAATTATGACCACTTTGAACTCCAAAGTAACAAATCCGTTTATCAAAAATTTTATAGACTTAGTTTCAAATTGCTATTTTGATCTCAAAAAGGCTTCAGACTAGTAATAAAGAATACCTAAGATGAAATATACATTATGAGGTTAATATCTAAGCTTGAAACGAAATTTTACCATCACAGTTATCTCCAGTATGACGGCGGTCATAATTACCCCCTGGTCATAATTACCCCATCTGACCCTATTGATAAAAGTTTCCTTCATTCAATTAAATGCCATCGTACGTAATTAATTCCATGATGTCCCATGATAGGTCATGATTCTAAGTTGCCATGGGGATGACGTCCTGTTTAAAATAGGGTCCTATTATTTCCGTATTACTGAATTTAATATATATAATAATCGTAATAAATTTTGTATTCATGCATTTTTGCACACAAGTGTGCAACAGCTATTGCACCAAGATCTGAATATTTCTAAAACTAGTTATAGTACGAACGCACCTTATTTGCGACATTTGACGTACAATTTCCGACTTATTTATGAAAACAACGCTGATTTCATTTTTTATTAACTAAAAGTTTTATGTAAAAAGACGTTTTAACGAAATGTGAGTGTACTATGGTCAGAAGCCGGTTCAAAAAAACCTTTCGAATGATATCTCATTCATTGTTCTGCATTTTGTAGATGCATAGAAAAAAGGATGTTGACAACAGACATAATATACGATACTAATAATAATAACAAGTTGGAAATTGCACGTCAAACGTGGCAAATGAGGTGCGTTCGTACTATAGCTAGTTTTATAAATATTTTTTTGCACCGCATATTGTACTGAATGTATATTTTAGTGCACTTCAATAAGTGCGTATCAATTTCATTCTGTTCGAAAGGCTGTAACATCATTAAAATGCACTTGAAATAATTTTTTCCCATGGGCCGTAATGTAACCGAAAACTTTTGACTGTCCCTGTAATTAAACTATACATCCAATTTTCATAAAATTTGAAATGAATACACAAAATATTGCAACAATTACATATTTAAAATTTCAGACCATTCGGTTGGGTAGTTTTTGCTCTGTTATATGCGGACAAATGGACTGAACGACGACTATAGGCGCTACGTATTTATATAATTACGAACGCACCTAAAATCTCGCGAGGAGTTTAACGATTTTATTTATTACCCGCAATCAGGAGTCGATCCAGGCAAAATTTGGGGCTTATTTAGGGCACCTTCACAAAAATCCATTTAATAAAACAGACCCCTTCACAAAAATCCATTTAATAAAACAGGCCCCTTCACAAAATTCATTTCAATAAAACAGACTCCTTCACAAAATTCCATTCCATAAAAACATATTTTTCATGGATTATTTTTATTAAAATGTTTAATAATTAAGCAAAATAAGCTCATCAGAAAGGAAAACTTTAGCTGAAAGATATATAGAAGTTATTATTAATAAAGGTTTGGTTCGAATTTGAGCAACTGTCATCTTTCATGACAAAATATTATTTTTCACAAAAAAATAATAAATTTCACAAAAATAACTTTTATTTTTCATAAAATGGGCCCCTAGAAAAAAAAAAAACAAAAAACAAAAAACAAAAAAAAAACCTGTATTGACCCCTGCCTGGAATAAAGCATAAAAGTTCGCAAATTTAAAATTATTTATTTAACTATTTTTATTTGCCGAGATATGGAATAACTATTACACGAAATTTCTTGTATCCCTAATTCTTTAAAAAAAGAAAATCATTAAAGAATTGTATAGAATCCCTCTAGCGATTGGGAAGTAAAGTCAATCGATACCATTTACCTCTCCAGAAATTCCAGCCTGTTGCAGCAGTTTAACTTTAATATGTTTGAGATGTTTTCTCCAAAGATGCGGAAACTTTTTCACCTGGCTTTTCTCCCATCTTGATTCAGCTTGTGATTTTCTTAGATAAGAAACAAAAGAACCATGTTTTACTTGCAATTCTTAAATATTGTCTAGGCTGCTGTGTTTCGCGAATTTCTCCGTATTTGCATTAATGTTAATAATTTTCCGAATACAAATTTCTGTTTTTATAGATTATTTTATATTGTTTAAGTTTTTTAGGAATTGAAGAATCCCCCCCCCCCTCCCCAACCCCTAGGAATTTAACAGTTTTAATTATTACGCATAATAAATTAAAAAAAATTTAAATGTATGCCAAATAAAAAAATTATTTATGTTTTATTTAATGACATGAAATAATGTATTACACGAAATTGTTTATGTTTCTAATTCTATAATGTATTACACGTAATTGTTTATGTTTCTAATTCTTTTTAAAAAGAAAATCATTATAAAATATTTTTTAAATTGTTGTTTAGCATTACGCTATGAATGTAACAGAATAAGAAAATCGATGAACTGACTTCTATATAGGGTAAGATGGTGCAGGAGTGCGCGCTTTAGCTATTTCCTTAAATAACAATAAATGAAGAGATTTAAGGGATGATGTTATACTTTATTTATAAACTTAGATTATTAAACTAACAACAAAAAAAATTGCATTAATCAACTTATAAGAAGCACTTTCCGTATTTTTTACAAAAAGGATTATCCTCCTAAATGGTCACTCTTGTACAACCATTGCGGTCAAGTGTGCAAGAGTGAGCAATATAAAAAGGAAGCGTTTCATTTACAAACATCACTTTTGTAGCGAGCACGATCTGCGTAGTCTATGCACTTTTTTGTGCCACCAGCCTCTGCAAGAAATGCACTTGATCCAGTCCTGCACATATCCACAGTTTTTATTTTGGTGCAGTTTTTGGCTCATGGGTTTATTTTTACACTTTTTTTTTGTCAAAATTTTTGGCTTTTTTTCTCGCAGCGTCTTCTTCAAACTGCCTTTTGTGTAGTGACCTGCTTAAAATTTCAGACTTTCTGTCCCTCTTATTACAGTAGTATCGCAGCACAGATGATTCTGGATGCGGTGACAACTCTGCTAATTTGACCTAAGATGGAGTTGTTGAAGTCGAAGCTATACCTTACAAAACTGAAGTTGGGTGTATTTCACATTAAGCGTGCGTATTTTCTTTACTCGTCTTTTCTGCTTTTTTTGAAATATCATTTTGTATTGAAAGCAATTCGTTTTCCTCCCCATTTTCAGTGTTCTGTGGTTCAACTGACATACGTAGTTCAACAAGTTTAGATTCTAATGGACTTCCAGTGACACTGCTTGCTGAAAAGTCAGTATATAAAAAAATGTAATTTTTGAAAGGCTACTGAACCGTTATTTTAAAACCTGCTTTAGCAACGGTAGCAGTTTTTCCAAAAGCAGGTGCGCACTTGCACACTTTGGCACTGCGCACTCTTGCACAATCGTCACTAAATATCTTTGAAACACCAGTAATGCCATCTATTGATAAACAAATCCAAATAACTTAGATGACAGGTAGTCCAATAATAACCTATTCCATGAAAATAAAAAAAAGTAAATTAGCTTTGTAATCTTTATTATGATCCTGTTTTCAAAGAACATAAATATTATAACGAAAAGGTCAAAATCGCCCTTTCTCTTCTAAATCATTAAAAATTTCACCAAAATACACATTTTTTTTTCACCATAAATTTATCATTACATCATTTACAACTGCTAAATGCAAAACTCTGTTTTGGGATTAGATAATCGCTTTGCGTACTCTTATACACCATGCACTCTTGTACTACCTTACCCTAAAGACACGGGCGGAACGAAGGAGGGAAGGGGATTTCGGAATTAAAACTACTTCTAGAGCTTTTAAAAGCGGATAAAATGCATACAAAATCCTTTCTGATAAGATAATAATATGATGTGTAAAATACAAGTAAAAAAAAAAAAAAAAAAGCATAAACAGCATGGAATTTTTACTATTCAACTGTTTCAAGGCTTCATAATAGGTGCCTCTATTTCTAAACAAAAATATTGACAGAAAAGTTAGGAGCCAATAGTTAGCGGAGTAAAAAGTACTGCTACTGCTCTTTCTCCCGCTCTTCCTTTTTTAAAAATCTTTCTGACGATTGTAGATGTTTTTTTTTTTATGAGACCTTTAAATTCATAAATGCTAAATTTATTATAGTTGTCTGTGCTTTTCATTACATTGGTTTTTATGCGTCACTTATTTACTAAATACTTACTTATGGGCATGCAACACCAGGAAATTGTTCGATTTACGAGTAACAATGATTCAAAACCTCTTCCACACAGTTAACCTGGCTGCTTCACTGATAAAGATATATAATATATAAGTATTCATAAATTTCTTACATCTATACAGAAATTCCGAAGCATGTTGCAGCAGTTTGACTTTAATATGTTCGGAAATCTTTCTGCTAAGCATATGGAAACTGTTTCACCTGACTTTTCTCCCATCTTATCTCTGTTTTAGAAATTTCTCTTTCGCAGAACTAAAAGAACACTGTTTTACTCGCAGTTCTTAAATATTTTCAATTGCTACGCATCAAGAACTTTCTCATTTTTATTCAATACATCACTGTTTCTAGGTTTCTTATTTATACGTATTTTACATTTATACGTCTTTTTTTCGTGGCTCCATTTCATTCCTATATATTTTTATGGGAAATCTTTTCATGTGTTCTACGCATAATTTCGTTTATATCTCGTCTATCTTTAGGCTTACAAATAACTTGTCGATATGTTTTTATTATTTCAAATTTCCTCATTGTGACAAAAAAGGTCAAATGTTTCTTATTGTAGAGGAAAATATTATGAGCACGAACAAAAATATACAGTCGTGGAAAAAAAGTAAACACCCCTACTAATTCTGCAATAAATTGTCATGGAAAAAAGTTACTGTTACCAAACGATTGGAAATAAAGTCTACTTTTAAATGATGTATATAAAGTTTACTTAGGGGGCCGTCTACATATCAAAACGAACCCAAACATTGTTTCTTTCAATAGCAATACCCACGTTTGATACCACAAATAAATTCTGCATCCTTTAATTAGAGAAAAATCAAATCTTCATGAAATTCATGACGATTAGTTTCAGAGAAATTATTTTTTCGATTGCTGAAAGGCTGCAGAACGACTATGTCACTTTTGTTAATGTATTATTTCTTGCCAATATGACCATTCTACTCGTTTATTATGTTTGGACTATTGCTAACCCAAATGTTTGAATAAAATGAGTAAAATATATTGTTTTTCAAATTATGCTTTTCTGCACATCATAGATGGCCCCTTAAACCATCATTTTGACGTTTTTAGGGTTCCGTACTTAAAAAGTAAAAACGAAACCATTATAAGATCCTGTATCTGTCTGTCTGTCACAGTCATTTTACTCCTAAACTATGGAATGTGGAAAGTTCAAATTGGGAGATGTAATAAAGACTATTGACCCACATATTTACAGATTATTAAACATTCACAAATATATTTAGGAAAAATGTACAGGGGCTAATTAAGTTACTTGAAAAAAAAAAAAACTTTTCTTTGTGTATCGTTGTGGGGTATCCTATGAAAGGTTTCGTAATGCTGAACTCAAAAACACATTTCTTTTAATTTTAGGTATTACACTCTCGGAGATATCGTCGAAAATGTAGTGCAAAAATATGTCCCCCCCCCCCCACCCCAAATCTATTTTTTGATTCTACTGAAACTAAAATTATGAAAAAATTAGAGGTAATAGACGTTAATTTAAACCTTGCAGGAAAATTATAGCGATTACCCTAGGTAGCATAATTTTTCAGAAAAGCGCATTTTTCCGTTATACTCAAATTTCGATTTACGAGCGTTCAACAAAGGTGTTGAGGAGCGCTGGAGGTACTTATCGTAACAGAAGTATAAAAGCATTGTTAAGATTGATTTTCGATTAAAATCGTCGGTAATTAGCCAAGATATTAACCCTTAAAGACACGGACGGTCACTTAATACATAATGACAAGGGCGGCCTACTCTATTTACTATCGGCTTTTAAAACCTGGATAACAACTTTTAATGATATGTATTTGCGTAATGCAATGCCCAGTACCAGTATAAAAACAATCAACGTCAAATTGTTAAAAACTGACTAATTTAATTAGAATTGATCACATAAATACTATTGGATTCGCGACTAGTTTGCATTGAGTGGATCTCTCTATACGTCTCCCGTGTATTTAACAGTTAATTATAAACGTACCTTGAAAAACGCGGAACGGACCGAGGTGGCGTTGCAAAATTTGCGACCTCCTTTCGAAGCGCGCTTAGCACGATCCCAAGTTTAAACTTTGAACAAGGGTTTTGTTTTAGCTACACTGTAAAAAGAAAAGATTATTAATACGCTGAATTTATTTTTATGAAATGCCAAAGGAAGTTTAAATGTGCACTACTTTCATTGTCAGTACCAAAATAAGTTCATCATAAACGGATTAGGATAAAATTAAAAAAAGAGTTATACAGATTACCAATATTTGATATTATTTAGGCTCTTTGAACTTTTATGGTATACCCATTCATACTTTTCTAGTATATACAGCTATACCCAGCCCTACGTTGTATAGTTTTTTACAAAGTCTTATTATTCTTTTAGCAATGATTTTTTTTTTTTAACTAATACAGTTAATAATTCATATATTTATTGTACGGAACCCTCTGAGCGCAAGTAATACTCGTACTTGACCTTTTATTCAATCATAATTCGAAAACTACTTGAAAGAAAAATTTGAAATTGATAATTTGCATAAAGCAGGACATAATGATTATAAATCAATCAATAAAAAAAAATGTAGGTGTCAATTCATATTTTTTTCGAATATTAATTTCATAATTCATATTATAAATTTTTTTAAATTACAAATTCAATGTATTTATGTTTGGGCTTTTTGGTATTATAACCACACACAAAATTAGCACATTAGGATAATAATTTCAGGAGATATTAATAGAAATATAAAAATGTAATTTAACATTAAAACATCTAAATTTTGAGTGTTTATTATTCAAAAACGTATCATCCAAATGAATTGATTCCGTATTAATATTATTAAATTAAATAAAACAATAAACCGCATGAACATAATTTGTCTTTAAATTGAAGAGCTAAGTGGAAGAAGAACATGTTAAGAAACAAAAATTACATTTGAAGAAATTTGTTGTGAAAGTTTTTGTTGTCAATGTTAATGATTTATTTTCTGTTTGATACCATGTGTTTAAAACATTAACAGGTGTGGTACTAAACTCTATAAAAAAAACTTATTCATATTTAATTTTTAAATATTAAAAAAATATTAATATTATTTGCATTATCAAATATATGAATAATGTCTTAAATTTTCAAGGCTAAATAGAACTTTGGTATTTTAGCTTTACCACGTGATAGAATACCTGTAGAACACCTTCGTCCAAAAGATAAAATAATTTTTAAGAAAATGTAGCATAACATGTTCTTCCACTCAGCTCTTCAATTGTTTATTTAAATTAAGATTTATCAGAAAAATTGTAGTTTTAATTTTTTAAGAACTGTTTGGGGCTATACATTTATAACGTTATCAACATTTTGTTAATTTTGGACCCCCTCCCTCTCTTACGATATCATACGTTATCATTCGTCGACCTCGCTCCCCCATTGATATTGTTATCAATGTCTAAAAATTCTTTTTATTTTTAAAGTCTTTTTATACGTTTGCAATGATATTTACTATATGATTATACATTTATTAGTCGCATAGTTTACGGACTCAATAAATCAAAAAAAAAAAAAAAAAAAAAAAAAAAAAAAAATCAATACATGAAACAAATTTATATCAAATAACATCTGAAAGAGTTAGTTACTATTTAAAAGTATTTAATAACAGTTTACTGTTACATAATGCATTCAACAGTAATATTGTCTTCTTGTACTTGTCCCCTGCCAGGGAAGGATAAAAGCAGAACTTATCAACAAAAAATTGAATAACTTTTTTTATTGGTAAACGCAAGTATCATTTCCAACATATTATGTTCCTGGTTCTTCTAATAGCGAATTATATGCGCACATGGCAGAAGAACAGGAGTGCCAAACGTTGGGGTATTGCAAATTTTGGAATGAAATGATTTTATAAACATTTAATATCTTTAATAATTACTTTGTATTTTCATAAAAACATATAAAAAATAATAAATAAAAGGTAACAGACTGTTTGGGTGTAAAGTAAAAGTTATTTAAAAAAGAAAAGTTTGATTGGATCAAAAATGATAACGATATCAAAAGCAACCCCCCCCCCCTACCCCTAAAGATATCTTACGATATAAAGTGCCAGATCCCACCCCCCTAAAGTGATAACGTTATATAAGCACAGTCCCTTTCGTATTGTGTCAAATAGTTGAGTTTTGAAAATGAAAAATATAGTGCAGCAAATTTTACTCTTCTCCGGAGGAAAAAAATATAGGGTCGCGGAGCAACCGAGGTTTGCCACAAAAATGTATCACTTTTTTATCATTTGTTTAAAAAATATGTAAAAAATACAGTATTTTACAACCACAATAATCATGAAAGCTGTTAGCTTAAACTAAAACTTCGTGAGAAGACACTGTTTTCTTACATAGTCAGTCGATGTTACGTTATGACCTCGTTGTGAAATATATCAGTAGCTGCGCAACCGTTATGGCAACACTGGAAAAATCCTTAATTTCTTTTTGGATGAACGTAGGAGCAGAATATCCAGAAATATCTAAATCAGCTTTGAGGTACTTGACCAGCACGACATACTTGTGTCTTGTGTGAACGTGCTTTTTCTACTTTGCTGTTTTTGAAAAACAAGTACAGAAACAAATGCGTGTAGAAAGTGACTTAACGTTAAAATTAACTAGTTTTAACTCTGATAGAGATGCCCTCATAGGTAAAAACCAGTGCCAGAAACCTCATTGATTGTAATGTTGTGTTTTGATAATAATTAAACGTATTTTTCATAATATTTGTTGTTTTAATTGTTATTTAACTTACACGCATTGGGATTACCAATTCTTGTTTTTGTTGATAGTGCATCCTTCGTACGAAAGTTTGCCTTTTTCATAGGATAGGATTGCCGATAGCTTATAGAGGTCATACAAAATTTCTATACTGATATTAGATACACCCTCATATCAGGTGGGTCGCGTACCCATAATGGTTGGGAACCGCTGCCGTACAGCATTTAATTTTTTTTTTCGCGTATCACTGTTATTTATTTTTTATAAAAATTATTATAAGATATTTCTAAGAGTTTTTATTTAATGCTGCACTGTCAGTGTATCAACATAAAATCGAAACTGTTTGACTCTCAAAATGTTTCAGCCTGTTGCAGTATTTTGACTTCAATATGTTTAGAAATATTTTCTGCAAGGATGGTGGAAACTTTTTCGCCTGACTATTCCTCATCCTGCCTCAGTCTCCAGAGACTTTTCTTAAATAAAAACTGGAAGAACGATGTTTTACAACATTTCTTAAATATTTTCCAATAAACAGTTTCATATATTTCCTCCATTTTTATTTTCCCTTTTAAGGTAGTCCAAAATTACACCTTTTTTTCATTTATGAATAACTTTAATAACTTTTTCTTATTTTATTTTCTTATTGAAAAGTGTAAATATATACACATTTTTTTCCATGTGTAAATATTCAAGAAAAATTAAAACTTAATTTTAAAATATTAAATTTTAGACCTGGATAAAATTTGATAGATAATTTTGAATAATATTTTTTTTTGCATCTTTTTTTTTTAAAAAAAATTTTTAAATGCACACTTGTCTTTTTTTACAGTGCACAAACTTATCGTTTTTAGTGTAAAATTGAATACAGGATTTGAGCGGATTTGAGGTCGGTCCCAGGTGATTTTTATAACCCTTATGCGATTGATAACAAATAACCACGATCACATTATGCGGCATTTACTTTATAATTATTATTATTCAGGGTAGCTAGCCATCTAGATAACCCTGGAAAGTTAGGGAAATATATAGAGTCTGGGGAAGGTCAGGGAAATTTACCATTCCTGGGGAAAAGTGAGGAAAATTTGAAATTTCTGAGAAGCCAAAAAAAAAAAAAAAAAAAAAAACTTTCCTCTTCATAATTACTGTTTCAACCTCTTGTGCAATTTTTATTGCCCCTAATCACTTCTACCTTGTAACTCGGAGAGTTTGAATACCAGCTTCACGGAAAGCTTTTACAATTTTGTAGGATTGCTTTGGTGATTCAGTCTGCTCACTTATCTTTATCTGGGAATTTAACGTTTATTAGCATAATTTATTGAATGTTCATAATCCGTAAATCGGGTTAGTTACAAAGTAGAAAAATTAATTATGAAGAAAAAGTTTTTTAAATTATTAAAATCAGAGAGCGACCGAAAATTCGTTTTCGTTTTGGGTCCAACATCTGAGTTTTGCCGAAAATTCGTTTTCGGCGAAAATGCTGCTGAAAATTCTGCCGGACCGAAACTATTTCTGTTTCAAAAATCTCGATTCTTCCTTCGGAAATTTTCAACCTTTATTCCTTGACATGAGTTGCATGCGTTCAAATAAGACACTCTTTATTTATTGCTATGAACTACACTGTTTATAATTATCGGTCGTGACTGACTCAATACGTAAGTACAAATTATAAAGCAAGCAATGTCTATAGGACTAAACTTTGAAGACGTTTTCACGTGCTCATTAAAAGCTGCAGACTTAACAGTTATAGAAATTTTTCAGTTTGAAGCAGCATAAGTGTTTCGAATACACTTTGAGAAAGTTCTAGTATAACATATGATCATTTACAAAAATCATTATAAAAGATAAATCTACGTATGTATGCTACTTGAAACATTTTTTAATTAGATGAAATTCGTATACTAATTGGAAAATCATTCTGTGTCGAAGATGAAGTAACCACATCTTGTTGTATACGAAAATAAAAATTTTTGGGCAGAGGTACTGAAAGCCAACTTGGGCAGCAACGTATAATTACACATATAATTAATATCTAATTCTGTATATTTATATATGTGTTAATTACTTTAAAAAAATTTTGGACATTTTCGTTTTCGGCCGAAAAGGAAGATTACCGAAATTCGGTTTCAGTCTTAAAAAGCCGTTTCGGTCTTTCCATATTGCAAAACAATCTGTATTTAAAATGACAAATGTGATAAAGAATTTAATCTTCATTCCTTGATTGGACAAAATGGATGGAACCCTGCGCTCAAAGTGTGTATCTGCAAAACGTTCAGCATGTAGAAAAACATTTTCATTCAGAAATATAGGAGCGTCAAGCAATCATTAATTACACAGAAAAAAAATAAGACCTAAAACGGGTAGAAAAATACTCGAATTGGGTAGAAAGATTCTTTGGTATGAGGCTACCCAATTTGGGTCCATATACCTGTTTTGGTTACCTATTTTGGGCACTGTTAAATATTTATTTTGGAAAAAAAAGTTTTTTTTCTTTCATGGGTATTTAACAGTGCCCAAAATGGATACACAGTGGTAACCAAAACAGCCATATGGACCCAAATTGGGTAACCTCATACGTAAGAAAATTTCGACCCAATTCGAGTATTTTTCTACCCGTTTTAGGTTTTATTTTTTTCTGTGTAGGAAATAAATATCCTGGTATTCAGCAATTTGTAAATATTTCGAAAATTTATCTAAAGAATCAGTAGTTTATGTGCTTCAGAACCAGTTGTGAAAGTTCCACCCTCAAATTGACTATATTAATTTGCGCCGGAGCTTACCGTAGCTCGGCTGCGGTACTTCTCTGTTTTTAGTAAATATTTAAATATTGGTCGGAATTCGCCGGAGCTCAAAAATACAGGGCACCGGAGCCCAGTGCAATAGCGATTCCGAAAAACCGAAGCCTAAATTACCCTTTCCTTTCCCTACTATCTCCAGATTTCTGCATTCTTTTCTATCAAAATACTAATATGTGACGTAATGTGTCGCACACGTAGGAGATGGAGATGAAACGGCGCGTAAGATTTTCTGAAATTTTTTCTTATAAATGTTTTGGCTAGTTGTTCAATCATTATATACACTCATTGCCATAAAAATTTGCGCACCAAGAAAAAGACGTCCAAATGAAACGAAATTTTACAGGCTTAAGTACTACTGTGATATAAGTAAGTGGGTAGAAAACCAAAGAAAAGAGATCATTTATTGCAGAAAAAAGTATAAATGAACGGAAATTTTAGTACTCTGCTGGACCCCCTCTAGCGCGAATGCACGATGCGATACGAGCGGGCATTTAGGCATACAGGTTCCGTATGATGCCCTGAGACATCTCGTTCCACAGTTGCTGTAAACGCGCCTCGAGTTCAACCAAACTCGTAGGGTGTCCAACTTGCCGTCCCAAATGATCCCAGATATGCTCGATTGGTGATATATCTGGGGATCGAGCAGGCCAGGGAAGGGTGGTAATGCGGCGGAGACAGACTTGTGACATCCTTGCTGCATGTGGCCGAGCATTTTCTTGCTGAAAAATGGCTCCTGGGAGCCCTGCCACGAGTGGCAACACATGTGGCTGAAGGATGTCCTGGACGTACCGCTGTGCTGTCCTTGTGCCTCGGATCAATATTAGAGGTGACCGTGTATCGTAAGCAATGGCACTCCATACCATCACACCAGCTGTGGGAGCGGTGTGTCACTGTAAAACGAAGGCAGGATTGAGATGTTCACCACGGGGCCTCCACACACGAACACGATTGTCATCGCTGCTCAAATTGAACCTAGACTCGTCGCTGAAGACGACCTGGTTCCATTCCGTTGCAGTCCAATCCCGTCGTTCGCGACACAACTCCAAACGGAGACGTCGGTGGGTGGGTGTCATTGGCAGCACACGTAATGAGCGCCGCGATACCAGATGTCCTTCAGCCATGTGCCTTGCGATGGTTCGGGAAGACACAGGGGTCCGTAGTGAAGGTGCTGCCTGTGTCTGGATAGCGGCCAATGAGGCAGTTGCCTCTACGCGTGCTTTTCGTATGATGTGACGGTCTTCTTGACGACTGGTCTGTCGAGGGCGTCCCGAGTCTGGTCGCCGTGTAAATAATGTCTCTTCAGTCCACTGGTCTCAACACCTCCTCATAGTAAAATCAGAACGGCCTACTTGACGAGCTACTCGCCGAGCTGACCACCCAGCTTCCATCATCCCGATGATTCTTCCCCTCTTGAACTCTGACAGCTGCTCATATTGTCTTCGATGGCTGCGTAACGGCATATCTACCTCAGCGTTTCCTTTGCAAAAGAAAAGGTACACTCAGACAAGTTCTGCTTACCAGTTTTATATTCCAAGGAGGACGAAGTTCAACGCCCTCTAGTGGCATTACGCAATGCGCAATCACGCTGCATTTCTAATCATTTGCATATCTGTCTGATATGTACCTACATGTCAAGTTTCGTTACGATCCCACAGTTATTTCTTGGTGCGCAAATTTTTATGGCAATGAGTGTATATACTAGAAAGGTAGCCCGTCAAAAATGACGGAATATCAGAGATCAAGATATATACAACACATGTGCAAGAATATGCGTTTTTCTCGCTTGTTCCGCAGTGATAGATGAAAATAACAGATTTTAAAAACGAAACTCATTTATAAAAAAATTGTAATACAGTAGAAGACCACTAAATCCGCACAGCTTGGTTCCAAGTGTTGTGCGGATTTGAAGCTTTTTCCGGATTACAGGTCATGTGTATATTATAAAATTAGATATATGGCTTCTTTATGCTAAATAAATTGTATAAATATTGAAAAAAATGCGTGTGTATATGAAGTGAAAGAGTGAAGAGGTTGGCAGAAAATATGTTGCCAATTTTCCTTCTTCGCCAAGTCCCCTATGAAGTGGAAAAATACCGAGAATTTAACTTTTATATCCGACTATATAAAGCACGGTACTTTTCCAGTATAGGGGCCTTGGCGTACTTTTTAAAAATGTGTCATAATTTGGGCTTCAGAAGTGAGATTTTTTGCCAAATGATAATAAGCAGCTATGAAAACAAAATTAATGAACTTTTAAGTTGATTTATATAATCTATAAACATTTTATTTATATCTATATTACTGTTGTTTTTTATATATAAATTACTTCAGTTTGTATACAAAAAACTTTAAATAGCTTCTTTATATTAAATAAATTGTATAAATAGTGAATAAGTTGCTAGAAAATATGTTACGAAATTTCATTTTCTCTATCTCGCCAAGGCCCCTATACTGGAAAAGTACGTAAAGCGCATTAAAATCGAGCAGTTAGGAGATCAGACAGTACACCGCTGTTATGTTACTAGTATTGGCTGTTATGTTACTAGTAGCATCGGGATGAAGAGGTAAAGACGTACATTTTCGTATATATTACACTTTAAATTCTCGTCCATAGATTTTGAAAAACCCCTTAAAAGTGCGGAGTTTAAATTGCGGTGACCTCGATTATGAAATAAATATGGTTTTAAATGGGAATTTCGCCAAATTAGCTAGCTATCGCCAAGTTGGCTTCATATATCTTAACTTATTTTTGTCACCAAATTTGGCGACATTCCGACAAATTTGACGATATTTGTCAAAGTTGGTCAACATTTGGCGCTACTGTGGTAACCCTGCATTAGTAATTTTCAACAATTACTCATTTTAATGAAGCGGTCCTACCGGAATTGTGAGGGACACACAGAGACTTGGATTTTTTATAAATAGATAATATGCATAGCTGCGAACAATTCCTTTTTTGTGTTAACACTATTATCCTTATCTTATTTAATTTCAGAATTCTGCGATTAATTAACATTAAAATTAGGCAAAGATTTCTATTCGAAAGGAGTGATACATTAAAAGGTGGAATAGTTGACAGTTAAATATATGCAGGTATATAGTTAAAATTTTATTTTGCTAAAGAAAAAAAAAGATGCTTTAAATTATGCAAATAATGTATGAAATATAAACATGCGGATTGGAGTGATTTGGGGGGGGGGGGGTACGCTACGGTTTTAGTACTACAGAATATTAAGGCTCCTGTGAAAACGCATTAAAAACTAGAAACACACCTTAAAAATTCAATCATGCATATTTTCACGATTTGTAGTTATTGTTTATAAAGTGTAATTATAATGGTTAAATTTGCTAATAGTTCTTTTTAATACTTAAGACGTAACAGAAAAAGAAACGTTTTTCACTTTACCCCGCTTCTTTCAAGACACATGTGCATGAAAGTTCAGCTTTTTTGTTTTTGCCGTTATCACACTGGCTGGCCCGTTGGCTGTTTTATACGAGGAATAAAGGGGCTTAATTTATACTTCTCGACTTTTGAAATTTCAAGGTTTTTTTTTTTTCTTTTTCGATTTGCTTAGAAAAATTAAGAAAACTATGCAGAATGATTTCCATCTATGAAAGCACTTCCAGACTATCTCTCTGGAACCACCCATATAGATTGGTCATTATCACTCCTGTCTTTGTTTTTGTACTTTTTATGAAACTAAATTCACGCCTTCAAAATAAGTCAAAGCGTATGCTAATACCTAGAAGAAGAAACCTAGCAATATCTCTAATTTCCATTTTTGTTGTTCTTATTGTTGTTATTGTAGGTGCGATTAAAGTTTCTGGCACCTTACCCTACAAACATTTTTGAGATAGACCTCTCATAGAAAAATATATAATTTGAAATTTAATATAACTCCAGAACCATAGGGGCCTTTTGTCTACCGCTGTAAGATTCATTTACATTATGTTAAGACGTGCATGTATACTAATACTGTGCGATAATATTGCCGCATGTTTTCAATCATATGAGTAATGACGCCCTTCATTGAATGCCAAGGGCTGAGGTGCGCCCCAGCTTACTGAAAGGTTGGACAGGCCTGGTCTACTGTATATAATACAGAATGCCCCAAGAAGTCTTGACTCATTTATAAAATTAGTAAAAATAAAAGTATATAAGACAAGAACTTGAATAAAAATCTTTTAGCCAGATTCTTTATCTTTTCTTTTTCTCTTTTTAAAAGTTTTCAGAAAATATAGGCGAAAAGACCAAATTAATTCACAATTCTTTAAGTGTATAATTAAATATAAATTGATATATTTTATCTTTATAAATAAATAAACAAATAAAATATTTTCCTAAATATTGAAGTTATCTGAAAACATATATTAAGTAAAGTAACATTGCTGTATATAAAAATTTCCCTTGAATGAAAAAGACTTGAAAACAAATTTTTCTGTTCGCAGGTAAAAACAATTGAAAGGTATCGTAAACTTATTTTTTAATTTCTCGATTTATAAAACAACTTTTACAAGAAATATTTATCATGCGTTGATAATTAAAAACAATCACTATGAAATGTTTTAGCACCGCTCTATCGATGAAACAGGCGAAAATCGATATGATTTTTTCTGTTTATAACCTGCAGCCTGTTGCAGCAGTTTGACTTTAATATGTTTAGAAATGTTTTCTCCAAGGATGCGGAAACTTTTACTCCTACATTTTCCACTATTCTGGCCAAGTCTCGAGAGGTTTTTCTGAAATAAATTCGAAAGAACGATGTTTTAACCGCATTCCTTAAAAAATTCCCTGTGCTATGCTTAGTAATTTTCTTTCGTTTTTTGCGTTAGTTTTTTGAATTTGTTGGAAATGTGCGTAAAAATAGTTTAAAGATATTGAATTTATTTTTTAATTTCCAGATCTATAATAACTTTAATAATATATAGCTAGAATAATATATAAAATAACTTTTACGAGAAATATATATCATGTATTGATAATTAAAAACAATAATTATGAAAGTTTTTTTTACCACTCTATCGATAAAACAATTGAAAATTGATACGATTTTTTCTGTTTATAGCCTTCAGCCTGTTGCAACAGTTTGACACTTTAGTATTTAATATGCTTAGAAATGTTTTCTGCAAAGATGTGAAACTTTTACTTCTACATTTTCTCCCATTCTTCCCAAGTCTGGAGAGGTTTTTCTGAAATAAATTCTCGGAAGAACGATATTTTAACAGCATTCCTTAAAAAATTCCGAGTGTTTCATAATTTTCCTTCATTTTTACGTTACTTTTTGCAGTTTATTGGAGATGTGCGTAAAAATAGTTAAGTGTTTCTGTAATCGGTGTTTAGACTCGTTTTTATTTCCGAGCGTACCATTTTTATGAGCTTTCTATTATTATCATTTATTTTTACAAATTCATTCTAAGATTCTTCATTCTAAGTAAAATTAGTAAAAGCGGAACTTGTTTATAACAGAATCCCGCATTAAACGAAAAAAGAAAAAATCCGCCTGTTGCAGAAGTTTAACCGCTGTCATCGAAATACTCAAGGCCAGAGTACACGAGTTTTGACGTCAGCACTAATCGACCAACTTCTCACTAGTGTCGAAATTAACATAGGAAAATTTTGAATACAGTAAAACCTCTAAATAACGGACACCTCGGGAGCGCGGAAACTGTCCGCTATTGGGAAAACCCCAGAGATTCAAAACCTGGTAAGAAATGCTTAATGTTTCATTAATTGATTTACATGTCCTAAAACCTCCATTATTTATATGGTTACTGACAAATTAAAATTATTTTTTTAAGCAATAAAACTGATATAAAATTTTGCATACTTTGCACATTGGCTCCGGGGGGAGGGGGGGCATTATAGAGTTCGAGGTGAGAGGGGAAATTGGACTCTTTGACCATTAAAACATAAAATCTCAAATCATCCGGGGGGGGGGGGGGGCATGTCAATGCTCCTGGGGAAATGTCCCTCCTGGTTTACCCCCTAAATTCAACACTGGATGGGGAAAGGAGAATTATCCCAGCCCACTCCCTACATTTATCTGTGATCTCCAAATTTGCATCACATTGCCCTGATAAATTTAGAGGCTTTTTACCTTTTTTTAATTTTTTTTTCTCATTAAAAAATAATTTTCCATCATTTATCGCCAAAATTACTGTCCGCTATTCGGAGTGTCCGTTATTCCGAGGTTACACATACAAAAATTTAGGTTTTGGGAGTGGGGATTGGAAAACTGTCCGTTAAATAGAGGTGTCCGCTATTCGGGAGTGTCCGTTATGGAGGTTTTACTGTAGCAATTTTCTTTTATTTGTGGAATGTATATCATCTTACAAAACAATAATAACTATTTAAACTTACTGGTGAGAATTTGGAATACCTAAATAAAAATTGAGCCAGATGCGGAATGCCGCAGAGTCGCCGCATCTCGCTGATTTTTTATTGGGGGATTCCAAATTCTCACCAGTAAGTTTGAATACTTATTAATGTTTTATAAGATGATAGATATTCCACAAATGACATAAAAGAAAATTGCTATTCAAAATTTTCCGGTGTGAATTCCAACACTAGTGAGATATCGGCCGATTAGTGATGACGTCACAACTCGTGTCCTCTGGCCTTGAGTATTTCGATGGCAGTGGTTTAAACCGTTAGTGCGCAGATTTGCATACATGCAAATAACAGTGTTTTGAATTTAATAGATTTTTTTATTCGTATATACCTAATTCACACCAGAAAATTAAAATAGCAATATTTGCTTTAATTAATAACAGACATTCCGTATTTAAATAAAGCGAAATCAACCATTGAAACTTTCTGGTGTAAAGTCAGGTTCTCTGAACTACGTAATTTCTAGAACGTACTCTATCATGGGAATTACAAGATTAAAGGTTAAGTTTTATAAAATAAGTGATTATATAAAATAAGGTATTTGGAGACATACTTATTAAGAGGGTAGGATACCTTTAAACCATCAAAATTTTCGAATTTTTTTAAATACATATTTTGATTCCGTAATCATTTCTGAACACTATGCAAAAAAACGCATTAAAAAATTCCCATTAGTTTACTAATTATGGCAGTGTTATTATTACTACATATTAAAACTACATAGGATAATTAAACTTTGCGTTGCGTTTATTCAAAACGATGAATTTTCATACTGCGCGCAGTGTTACTAAAAAACTATGCATGGCAATCAAAAGAAATTTTTATCACATATTCATTTCTGTATTATCTACAACTTAAAACCCGAAAAATGTAAAATTTTATTTTTTTTCTGTTTTTGTACTTTGAAAATACTTTTCAAAAAGTGAAAATTTTTAATTTTTTGTTAATTTTTTAATTTGGTCAATATATTTTACAAATATTCTGGTTTTAGTATAAAGGTAACTCTATTATTGCATTTATTTTCACCAAAATTTTCTCTTTATATGCATATATTCAGATTTTATCATGCGCGCAAGTTTTTTTTTGCTCTTATTATCATACATTTTTAAACTTATCATTTCAATATTTATTTATGAATTTACAAGTATATGTATATTTTTAAATATAAATTTAAATACGAGTTTATATTTAAATGAAGTTTGATTTGTGTTTTTGATTTATTACACAAGTTTTGAAGCTTGGAACATAGTGATATTTTTTACTTTTTCGACGTGTTCAAAGGTATGCAACCCCCTTAAAATATGTACTAATTTGCAATATTTTAGCGTAAGACAGCCACACGACAGTAGTTTTTCTTATATTGCAGATGCGCAACATAAGAAAAGATTGACGTATTATATGAAAAATCTTCTCTGATTTTTTTTCAGTATTTTTCCTGCGTAATGAACCTTTCAGAGAATCATACATAATGTTTTAGAAACAAAATAAAAAATCACGCACTTAAGGGTTAACTTGAATATGCTTAGAAATGTTTTCTTCAAGGATACGGAAACTATTTCTCCTTGTTTTTTTTTTTTTTTCATTCTGCGTAAGAATAGAGGTTTTTTTTTAAAAATAAATTCGAAAGAAGATGTTTTAGCCGTGAACCTTAAAAAATATCCAGTGCTGTGTTTCATTATTTTCCTTCCTTCTTGCGTCGATTTTTCAAATTTCTTGAAAATTTACATAAAAGTAGTTAACTGTTTCATGTTTCTATAATCAATGTTTAGACTCATTTTTGTTTCCGTGCACATTAAGTACTCTTTTCACGAGCCACAGAGTAATTCAACTGTTAAATCAAATACATATACCGTTCACCTAAAATAGCTAGTCAAATTGTATTCTAAGATCATAATGAACACATTAAAAAAAAAACAACACTTATCTTATATCCTTTACTGTGTTTGCAGCAGTAAAAAGACGAGCGTGACAATCTGTACAAAATGTCGGCACAAATCACATCGACTGTTTCAAAGATAGCCTCCTCCCACGCTAAAATAACAAACCTGGAACTACTGCTGCTATGTAACCCGATAAAGTAGGGTGAAAAGAGTGTTTTTGCAAAGTACCATTACAATATTAGTAATATTCACTATGGGATGAAAGTTTAGAGTGAGTGGTACTTATAAGTACCGTCAGTAGATAAAGGGTTAATCTATAAAAAAAAACTCTATTTAGCCTATTCAAAACCACCGCCTGTTGCAGCAGTTTCACAGCAATATGCTTAGGAATGTTTTCTTCAAGGATATGAAAACTTTTTCTCCTTCATTTTACACCATTTTGCCCAAGCGTCGGGAGGTTTTTATGAAATAAATTCAGAACAACGATTTTTTAACCGCATTCCTTAAAAATTCCCAGTGCTATGTTTTATAATTTTCCTCGTTTTTGCATTATTTTTTCCAATTTGTTGGAAATGTGCCTGAAAATAGTTAAAAGTCGGTATTTTTATTTCCGCGAATATACTCTTTTCATCAGCTTTTTATTATTAAGATTTATTAAAAAAAATCATCATAAGATTCGATAAAATCAGTCAAAACGGAACTTGTTTACACCGAAAAAAAAAATGGAATATAATAAAAATATACCTATGATAAGATGATAACCTGTATAAAACGGGATATTTTACCGCACATACTGTGTTTTTAAGATATTTTGTTCATTGCAACACTCAATATATGTTATATGAGTAATATATATATAAAAAATTGGATTTTTTTTATATATATGAATAATATATATATAAAAAATTGGATTTTTTTTATTTAAATCAGATTTTTTTTTTTTTTTTAATCGGATTTTTATGATTTTTTTCCCCAGCGTTCAAATACTGAATAGCTACCAAGAGTTTTAGGTTTCCAAAACAATTAAACCACTAATTGCTAACATAATCTATGTTTTTACACTTTAATTAATAAAATTATAATTATTAGTTAGTAATTACAGAAATTATAAAAACTGCAAATTAGTAGTTTCATTAGGAAGTATCATATAATAATGTTATATACATTAATATTGTAATAATTATGTAAAGCTTTATAAATACTAGTGATATTTAACATTTATTAAAATTATTAACTGCATTTTATATTAAATAGTTAACACTACTTCAAATTAATAATTATTAAACAATTAACTCTCTAATTAGGAACATATTATACATTTTTAAGCCTTAATTGTTAAAATGAAAATAATGTAGTATTCATTTTAGAAAGAAAAAGGGACAGGATGCTAGTTCCAAAAAAAGGGTACTATTTCATGAGGAAATATATTAGTAATGTGTTTAGTAGTGATATAAGGGGAAAAAAATTAGTATGATAAATAAAGTGTCTTTAATTTTTAATAATTTTATGAGTAACAAATTGAAAAATACAATTAAATAATATATTTTAATAATATCCTGTATTTTCTAAAGAAATAAAGTTCTATATTTTTGCAAGATCTTGGCCACATGAATTTAGAAATACTGTTGAATGGGGAAGTTTTTTACAAGAAATCTCTGGCTACAACTACAGGTAAATTTCAACTATTTTTTTTTTTAAAGCACAGTGCATTTTGCCAATTTCAAAAGGGGCAGGGTGCGGCACCATTAAAAAAAGTCCTAGAAGAAATAGTATAGTTACAGGATTAATAAAAACTGCAAATAAGTAATTTCATTAGTTAGTAACACAAATAACAAAACTAACAAATATTATTTGCATCTCGCTTTGCATTTGTATTTAGGAAATTACTGTAAACCACCAAAATCTAAACTTACACACATGTATGTATATTATAACAAAAAGAATTAATTTTGAAAATGAGTTAAACCCATTCATATAGGATAAATCTAAGTTAGCCACTTATATCTGAAATCCTCAAAATATTTAAGTAACAGCATTATTACCTCTCAGTGTGGATTATTAGCTTTCAGTGGTTCATTTTTAAGAAAAATTTTGCTGCCTTTTCAATCCCTAATTATTATTTTTTATTTAGTATATATGAGTTACAAAGTTAAAAACATTTATTCAACCTATACTAAAGAAGCTCTTGCTGAGCTTAGCATTTTTATGCCAATTATTTCTTTTTCTCTTATGCATTCATTTACAATTTAGCTTTGAAAAGATAACATTCTTTCATTCTTCTTTAACTTGAAATTGCTATTAATTACTATTTATTCTTTTACTTGTAGAAATGTATTACACTTGCTATGTGTAATTTTATATAAAATAATGCATTGATTTATAAATTGATTACCTAAAGGAATTTATGACATTGCAAATTATATTAGATTTAAATATCATTTTTAAATGAAACTGCTTTAATTTGGATAAAAACTTAAACGCAATGCTTTTTATAAACTCAACTGTTTTTAATTTTTTACAATACTAGTGTTGACTCTAAGCCGCTTTAGCAGGGCGCAGCGCCTGGCGGCCCTTTTCATTTCTTTTTTGCGCCCAGCAGATCTTTTAAACCCTTCCGATGCGCCCGGCTGCCCTTTTTAACACTTCCTATGCGCCCTGTGGCAATTCAATTGACCCCGGGAAAATATTGCAAATTCCAGGGACTCTAACCAAACCAGTTCAAAATATTTTTTTGAACAAGGTACAAATGTCCCCTTTTTGAAAGAAAATGCGACCTTTTTATAGAATAGTGTTCCCTTTTTGAAAAATTCCCACCTCGCGCTCCTTCTTTTCTAGAGTCAACACTAAATACTCATGAATTAAGCTTAGAAACAATTATTTAATGTTCTTTTTTTGTTTATTCATAAGTCAAAATACCTGTAGAAACTTTCAAATTATGTTTATGTTAGATTTCAATACTTTTTTTGACATTTTAAACATTTAGAAAATTTTTGATTTAAATCAATGATTTTTTTTTTTAAATCAGTTGATTAAAATCATGATTTTAATCGCTGATTTAAATCAACTGATTAAAATCGTTGACACCCTAATATATGTATTAAAAGAAAAAATCGATTCTATTAGTTTATTCAAAACCCCCGCCTGTTGTTGCAGCAGTTTGACTTCAATATGCTTAGCGGAAACTTTTTCTCTTAGTTTTTTTTTCCATTCTAAGACTGGAGAGCTTTTTCTGGAATAAATTCGACAGAACGATTTTTCAACCGCATTCCTTATAAAATTCCCAGTGCTATGGGCCATAAATTGTCCTTTGTTTTTTCGTTAATTTTTCCAATTTGTCGGAAATATGCGCAAAAATAATTAAATAATAATTTCTATAAATGGACTTTTTTTTTTCCCGAGTATGTTAAATACTCTCTTCATGAGCTTTCTATTAGTATGTTTTATTTATTTTTTGATCGTTATAAGGTACAATACAAACAGTGAAAACGGAACGTTTCTAACAGAATCCTGTATGAAACGAAAAAAACATATAAAAATCCGACGGGATACGGTATAAATATACCTGTTGAGACGGAAACCTGTAGAAAATGGGATTTTTTTTTAAGGGTTCTTAAAATTTCTGTTTTTACAAGCTTTGCTGTATTTTAAAGGTATTTTCACTGCAGAACCGTATTAAAAGAAAAAAAAAATGTATGGAACACAAATAAAAAAAAGTAAAAACTAGTCCCGTTAGGTACCGACCTCAGCTATCCGAAGCAAAATAAAAATGAAACTAGTCGTTGGGGGGCACCGTAATACCCATCATGTATATCTATTTATATAAAATCCAAGTCTCTGTGTGTCCCTCACTATTCCGGTAGGACCGCCTCATTGAAATGAGTAATTGTTGAAAAATATTAATGCAGGGTTACCACAGTAGCGCCAAATGTTGGCCAACTTGGCGATAGCTGGCTCATTTGGCGAAATTCCCATTTAAAACCATTAATCTTTCATAAAGGAGGTCACCAAAATTTAATTTAAGCTCCGCTCTTTTAAGATATTTTTTCAAAATCTATGGGTGAGAATTTAAAGTATATCTTTACATATTCCCCCCGATGCTACTAATAAAATAACCGCCAATAGACGACGCTGTACTGTATGAGCTCCTAACTGCGCGATTTTAATGTGCTTTAGGTACTTTTCCAGTATAGGTGCCTTGGCGAAAAAGGAAATTTGGTAACATATTTTCCGGGAACCTATTCACTGTTTCATTTTATATACACACGCATTTTTTCGATATTTATACGATTTATTTAACATAAAAAAGCCGTTTCTCTAATTTTATGCAGAAACAGATGTAATTTGTACATAAAAACATCAATAATATACATATAAAACAAACAAAAACGCTCATCAAATTTGTTTTCATAGCTGTTTATATGATTCGACAACAAATCTCGATATTTTTCCGTTATACAAACACCATGCCAAAATGTATGCTAATGCGCCAATTATTTCAAAATGCTAAAAGATATTTGTAATTTTATGCCAGCAGTTTAATATGAGTTTTATTTTATTGCTTTATTTTATAGCAGTTATTTGTTCACTTATTTTAAGTATATATTTGTGATTTGATGGAATAGTTCGTAAAAGTCTGTAATTTTCAAATGTTATATTTTTTAAATGCTCACTTTAGTATCACAATGGTTTTTCTTTTATTTTTCAAATGCTTCAATTCACGATTTTGCTATTGCACTATTACGCTTGGCGACAATGGTGTCCGCATAACGGAAAAGTACCCAAATCTCACTTTCTGATGCCCAAATTACACCAAGCTTTTTTAAAAAAATGCCAAAGCCCCTACAGTGGAAAAGTACAAAACTGTCTATTATTTTGCGCTATCCGTGTTATAGTTTGTACTATATGCAAGGGGGTGGAGCGAGGAGTTTAAACATTAAATATTAAAGTTTCGACACAGATGTCATATACTGGCGCGATATTGGCGCGATTTTTTTCCGACGCCAATGCCATATACACAACGGGTACTTAACTGGCGCCAAAGTGTCGTAATTTTGCTTGATATGGTAATCCGGATGTTGTTGTTTATGCTGTTGATGTTTTCGCCAAATTGGCGTCGGAAAAAAATCGCGCCAATATATGATAATGTATATGACAACTGTGCCAAAGTTTCTATAAAGCAGTATAAGACTAAAAAATTAAGAATAAAATAAATGCAAAATAAGACTAAAGAAGAAAGAAAAATCATGCGTTAAGCATAGAATATGAAACACTTTCCAACACATCCTGAATGCTTTAACAAATCTTTGTTATTTAGGGAAATAAGGTAAATAAGATAACGTTACTTCTTAGATATCCCGTCGACCAATTTCGCCAAATTATATAAATCGCCAAATCAATAGTAAAACATTAATAAAAATACAAATAAAACGTCGAATTAATGGTTTTATTGGCAATTATTGGCATTTAATTAATTAAATGATGGCAACCATTATTGGCAATTAATCTTACAATTTGGCGATAGTAATTTGGTCGACGGGATAACTAAGAAGTACCAAGATAACTAAGTAAACATTTTAGAAAACGCATAATTTTTTTTTTAAATTGATTTCAGCAGTTACCTTCCACAGCCAATAGTACCGTTATTACATGCCACTATTTAGCTAAAATTTAATTTAAACTACTCTTAAAACTACTGAAATCACATTTCCAGATATTATCATCCATAGACGGTTATGTATCCAATTCTTTGCGTGACCATGTGTATCATTTTATCTATATTCCACAAACATTTCTTGGGATACTAAATGCAGTTCATCGTAAAAATGCATAACTCCTTTAAAAACCACCTTTAAGCAATTTACTCTCATACTCAGTAACCCTTACGAATTCTTTTGTGTGGCCCTGCATATGAACTGTAGCATTTATACACACAGTATAGTATGCATAAATATAGTGAAACATAAAAGCGCATATCATAATTAAAAATGCATTTCTAGCAATCATTGCTTATGTACAATACATCGGAGAAAAGTTTCTTGGCGAGAAAGAAGTTTGCCAACGTATTTTCTGGCAACCTATTCACTGCTTCATACTCACAAGCAATTTTTTCCATATGTATACAATTTGGCACAGATGTCATATACGCCCCATATTGGCGCGATTTTTTTCCGACCCCAATTTGGCGAAAACATCAACAGCATAAACAACATTCGGGTTACCATTACAAGCAAAATAACGACACTTTGGCGCCAGTTAAGTACCCGGTGCGTATATGACATCGGCGTCAAAAAAAAATCGCGCCAATATGGGGGTATATGACATCTGTGCCGACAATTTAATATAAAAAAAAGCTATTTATCCGTTTTTATAAAGAAACAGAAGTAATTTTTGCACAGATGTCATATACGCATGGGGGTTGGCGTGATTTTTCTATGACGCCAATTTGGCAGAAATCTCGCTTTCGAATACCAGTTACTTATATATTTTTCAATTATTTGCTATCATTTTGAAAAGGAAATAACTATAAATAAATAAAAGTTTGAATAATAACTATAGAACAAAGGGTACAGATGTCATATTCGCCCCATATTGGCGCGATTTTTTTCTGTCGCCAATATCATATAGGCAACAGGTACTTAACTTGCGCCAAAGTGTCGTTATTTTGTTTGATGTGGTAACCCGGATTATGTTGTTTATGCTGGTGATGTTTTCACCAAATTGGCAACCGAAAAAAATCGCACCAATATGGGGCGAATATGACATCTGTTCCGAACAAAGCAGTTTATATAATTAAAAAACAGAAAATAAAAGTAAATAAACAATTTATTGATAAATAAAAAACAATAGCCGGGTTACCATAGCAGGCAAAATAACACCATTTTGGCGCCACTTAGATATCCCGGTTCATATTTGAAATCTGTGCCGTAATTTGTATATAAAAAAATTATATATATTTAGAAACAATTTTTTATGCATATAAGTGCATATATAAACAAAGATAAAAGTTCATTAGATTTGTTTTCATAGCTGTTTATATATTTTCGCAACATATCTCACTTTCTGATGCCCGAATCGCGCCAAGCTTTTTTTAAAAATGCGCTATAATGGAAAAGTACTTAAATAAATAATTAACAGAAATAACAATTTATACAAACTAAAACTTTTTATTTCGAGATCAAAGCATTGTTTTTAATTTCGATTAAAAATACATATATCCTTGGATAACTTCAATTGAAATTAGTTTCACAGCTTAATATCTCATTCCATAAACCTAAACAAACACAAGTGATTCATTCATCGTGAAACGTCAAAAATATTAAATCATTGAGGTAATCATTCACAAAGTAAGTTCTCCAACAATCAATGGGCAATATTCTAATGGCGTCATAGTAGGTAAAATGGTGGCGGTATCGTTTGTTTATGGTTTGTAATCACAAAGATTTAATTTTGCAACGTCTCTTAGTTACATTATTTTATTGTCATATTTATGAACTCAGAACAAAAGCCTATTTTTTCATTATTTAGTTATTAAAGAAGGAAAAAAATCATAAATGCATGATTTGAAAATTTTAAATAATTTTCTTTCTTAGTACTAAAAAATATCATCGGAAAGTAACAGCGGGTTTAAGTTAAATAAGTTTAACTGTTTAATTCTGTTGTAATGTTCAAAATAACTGTATTTATTAGATTTCAGTACTCAACATCAGGGCCCGATTAAACTTTGAAGTTAGAGGAATTACAATGTCATTTCAAGACCTTTCTTTTGGAGAAGCTTTTCTAAATTCCATATATACATGGAAAATCTTCAGTGTTAGAAATATTATTCCTAGGACTGACATAACGCGAGAACGGGCTGCAGTTTTACACAAGTTTTTGAAAGCTACTTTATATCAGAAATTTTACTAAAAACTGGTTACTTTTTTGTTATAGCGGCCCACACTATTAGGATTATGACAAGTTGCAGCCAATTTCGCCAACGTCGTAACCAAAATCGTGAAGCACACACATATAATACCATATAATACCATTTCATGAAATCGTATACGATAATTTAATAGTTTTTAACCTTACTTCAAGTGTGTTATTTATTTATTTTTAAGGCTCAACAATCTAAATTCTCCAATATATGAATTTAAAAAATGTAAACAAAGATTGAATAGACATGACCGCAAAAAGCCTCAAATCTGCATAACACTTGGAACCAAACTGTGCAGATTAGTGGTCTTCTACTGTACACAGTTTTTCATAAATGTGTTTCGTTCTTAAAATGTGTTACTTTCATCTATCACTGCGGAACAAGCGAGAAAACTCATATTCTTGCACATGAGTTGTATATATCTTCATATCTAAATTTCCGTCATTTTTGACGGGCTACCTTTCTAGTGCATAATATAAAATATGAAAATAAAACACGTGTAAACAATTTTTAAAATGCATTGCAATTTCAAAATAAAATTTAAACGTATTGCCAATTCGTTCGGTAGATAGTGTTTAAAATAGTGGCTTGATGACGTCATAAACTTTAAATGCTCTATTACTGAGCAACATCCTTATAACTCTAAAAATGATAATCATAATAACAGTTTACTGCTTCGGATCAAGCGTCTCATTCAGGGTTGACGGGTTTTAGCCAGGCCAAAAAAAGCCGGCCGGCTTTTTTTGGTTTTAACCACTTTTAAAAAGCCGGCTTTTATTGAAAAAAGCCGGTTTTTACTTATTAATGTTGGTTTACATTTAATTCGTTTTAAATTTGGATCAATTAATTTTTAATACATTTATAAATATTTTCTACTAAAAAAATTATAGATTCCTATTAAATTTTGTCAAATAAATAAGTCTTTATAACTTCTAGAAGGCAACTATGAAAGCATTATGTCTGAAAAAAAAAAATTATAAACATTGAAAAGAATATAAGTTAGGCTCCAAACTGGTGTTTTGAAATACTATATTACATAGCTCCACGTATACTGCACATTTTAAAGATTATATTTAATTAATGACAAAACGTAACATCAAAATGGAAATATTCCCATGTGTCCATATGGAGAGATTAAGTTATAAATGTTAAAAGAGAAATTAGAAAGGATGTAATATTTGAGGAGAGTGGTACATAAGTGTATAAAAAATACAGCATTTAAACAAAAAAAAAAAATCTCTAAATAAAATTTTGAAAAGTTTGTTGCTAAGCATGTTCATGCATATGCTATTCAAATAATGTTTTTAATAGTGAAAAATGGTGTTTTTGTTAATATGACTGACTACAGAGTTCCCCCCAGACAGTTTCAGGAGGGTGCTGCACTCTGCCTGCCCTTAGGTTTACAAAATAGCACCCCTCTTGCCCCCCCCCCCATTTAAAACATTAGCTCCCTTGTTGCCCCCCATCTGAAAAAAGTGCCTTTACTCCTTTGTTTATTAAAAAATTTACTTGCATAGTAAAATTGACTCATTGCTGTCTTTAAAATAGTGTTATGTCTATTAAATATCAAGAAGTACAGTTTTAAAAATCAAAAGAATGCCTTTAAAAATTTCAAGAAATGCCCTTAAGAATCCAAAAGTGCGCTTTTCCCACAAGCAGCACCCTGCCCTTTTTTAAACCTGGGGGAAACTCTGTGACTATGCATAATTTTAAATGTGTACTAGAAATAAAATAAGACTTGTATATTAATAGCTCTTAAAATGAATTAAGTAATAAAACATGTAACTAAGTAACCATTGTCCTCTTTAATTTTATAAAGCAGTAGGTATGGCCCTTTTAAAATTTTGCTGACATATTTGCAACTCTGACTACAAATAGCTAGCAAAACCATCTAACTTTTATTCCAGTATTTATACCCTCATTATTGAGAAATTGGGTTACTTATTAAAGTCTAAATCAATTAAATGTCATTAAAACTAATCAAAAACACTTTAAAATCTGTAGTTTATAATTACAATGTTCCATTGTATAAAAGCCAATCATTGCCAAAAAAGGCCAATTTTGGCCAAAAAAAGCCGGTTAAAACCAATAAAAGCCACCGGCCTGGCTTTTTTTTTTATTATTTTAGCCGGCTTTTTTGCAACTCTGGTCTCATTTCCAATTGAAATATATCTTTGAATTGAAATTTGACTGAAATACAGTGTCATAAGAAATCGAAGAGTGTGGAAAATATGATTACAAATATCTCGGCAGCTAATTATTCAATCGACTTCATTATTTATGAAAAATTTATGTTTTTTATTGTCTTTTATATTCACTCCTTAAAATAAACAATTTCGGAAATTTTTATGTACCTTTTATCAGAATAAAAGTGTCGAGAATCCGAAAAAAAAAAAAAAAAAATAGTTCCGCATAATCGAGGTGACTGAAATTCAATTGGCTTCTTCTCATTATTACATACCAAGTACAAACCAAATTTCAAGTCAACCCCAATTTGTTCCAGAGATAGAGCGTTTACAGACACACACACAGACAGACGGAAGGCAATTTTTTTTATATAAAAATATGTTTTTAATCTCCAGTGTCTGAAACGTGTAAATCCATCAATTTTTTTTTTCGATTTTTAAAACGATTGCAAGACTTACCCTACACTACCTATGGTGAGTAAGTAATAAAATACAAGAGAGAAATTTGAAAGGAACCCTCCTATAGGTGACAACATTAGCGTGCCAGTTTCTTCGCGTGGCTAGCGCAAGCTCTTAGGTGGAAATTGGAAGTACTGTCCTTCCTATATACTACATTCTCATGTTGCATTTCATCAATTTCGTAATTTTTGTAGTAACTTTTCAAGATTTTTGAAAATATGAGTAAGATATAGTTAGCAGTTTTTTAAATGTTTGTTTTAATTATTTTAACACTTTTTAACATGTTGTAGTGAACTCGCACTTTTACTTCCTTTGTTTATCGCGACTAACTTCATCTCTGACATTCGCATTAGCTGCGACCATAAGAGGCTACTTCACTAACGCGAAAACACCTGTCCGTTCATGCAGGGCTGCCATGGGTGACTATTTTTTCATTGTATTTCCCACCGCTTTTTCAAAACAAAATTCTTTTATATACGCTTTGACAACATTTACAAGAGAAATATACTGCAAAATGTTTTTTTTAAACTATTGGTGCGAACAGGGTATAAAAATAGTCGCCAGTGGCAGCCCTGCTAATGTTAATCTAATCTGGCAGTTCTTTTAAAATATCTCATTTGCATTTCAATATTTTTAAACTTTTCTTTTTTTGTATTGGATAGCTGAGATCGATCTCTATAATTGCTGTTTCTTACTTTTTCGATTTCGTTTACAGAGTTTTCCTATTAGGAACCGGTTTCAAAAATGAGAGTATCCCCATAAGGAAAAAAAGAGAAAAAAATCTCAAACAAAATCGAAAAAATGTAAAACGGGGATTATAGAGATCAACCTCAGTTATCCAACGAAAAAAAAATCATTTAAAAATACTGAAATGCAAACGAGATATTAAAAAAAAAAACTGTCCCGTAGGATTAACATTAGCAAATGGGTGTTTTCAAAAAAGAAGACAGAACAGAAGTAGAAAAGGTTTTTTTGCTTGTTATATTTTTGTAGCACAATTGAAATTTATGATACATAAGGAAGTACTTTTAATACTGTTCTGAATGGCTCTGTTTACATTCTAAGACGGCTGCTGTTACAGTTTGATTAAAAAAAAAAAAAACTTTGTTTTACATTCAAAAGTCATCTGGGATGCTGTTGAAGAAATGTAGGTCAGTGAAATGGTTTCAAATGAATTTTTCCGAAAATTTAAATTAAAAAGAAAAGCTTCTTTATGTAGATTTACAGTAATAAAACGGCCAGCACTTTTTTCTTCAAAAGTGATTTTTTTTAAAGCGGCGAGTTGCTTAATTAAGCTAATTAAAATGATAGTTTAATTTTTTATGTCAATCCCAGATTAATTCGTCTAGAATAACTGAAGCTTTAATTATTATTTAAGTTTTTAATTCTTATAAAAAATAAAATAAAAAAGTTTTTATTAAAGGGATTTGAACCTTGTCTTAAAACTTAATTTATAATTTATATATTTAATACAGATAATAATTTGTAATATTTTATAATGGTTATATATATATATATATATATAATAAAGATGAAATCACAAATATATGAACAAAGGGGTAAAATTCTAAAGATGAACAAGATATGAACATAGGAAACCAGTAAGTAAAATAAGAAACTACGAATAACCCACAGAATCATCAGAGGAGCTTGTAGGTTTAATTCATAGTGAAGATGCGTTATTTCATCCAATTTTGTCGGTATTAAGCCTAAAATGACAAAATTTAGCTCCTAATAGCGCATCGTAAAACAAAATAAAAGATAAAAAACCAAGAAATCTAAAGAAAAATAACCCTCACACAAGATATTAAAAATTGAAAAATGGTTAAAGCACAATACCTCAATTATAGTCAAGAATCCAAGACTTAAGAAAGTTGACCCACAATATTGTAATATACATGTATATAATACCGTTGAAAATGAAAAGACATCTAACAAGTTCTTTTATCCACAGTAGCTTAAACCAATATATAATTAATTTAAGATATTGATTACTGTCGTAATCATAAAAATTGTTACAATACTTAAACATTACGTATTTTTCAAGCTAAGCAGGTTAAATTTCATTATAACTTCATTCATGTCAATTATAGATTTTAACTTTGTCTCTAAATAAATATGTACAATGCGAATAAATACATATCGCATACATCGATAGAAACTTTTTTGTCTTATTTAAAAAAAAAAAATAAAATAAAGGAGTTTTTGAAAAACAATTATGCTTGTTCAAGCAAACATGGGAACACCGATAATTTTTTTTAAAGTTTGAAAATATACGCTTTTACATTATCTTGAATAATTTTTTAAAGAATTAAGGATGATTTGTCTATTGTTTCTAAGTTTGCTTTTTTTCATCCATTTTCTTCTTTTAGCAAAAGTGCTCACATCGCATTGAAGGTTGTTAAATTTCAGTATTTTTTTCCTTTTTAGGCTTTCGTTCATTTTACAAAACCCTTATAGTCTTGCTTCTCTGTCTGTCCGTCACAGCCTCGTACTCAGAAATTATTTAGGTTACAGACTTTTTTTTTTTTTTTTTTTTTTTTTTTTTTTTTTTTTTTTTTTTTTTTACATAGAGCTGAATACTCCTTGTCATATCCAAAATCATAAAATTTTGAAAAGTCTTATATTATTTTAATTAAATGAATTCGTTCTTTTTCAATTTCAAAACATAACCTTAATGTCAGCATATTTCTCTGAGTGTCCATAGCATAGTGGTAAAGATTCGTCTTCCACGCAGAAGATTTGTGTTCGAATCTGTCAGGTGGAACTTAAAAAATTTTGATTTTTATTATTATTACGCTTTTTTTTTCAGATGGATTTAATTAGAAAATTCCCTTTTTTAACGATTTTAAAGGTTTTTTTTTTTTTTTTTTCAGACAGAGAAAATCTGGAATCAATATTTTAGTTTGTTGCTGCCATCTACTGGCTACTTTTTTGAAATTATAGGGCAACTTTTTTCATCTTATCGTTATAAGAATTATTCAGGAATTGAATTTTTTTTCTTTTTTATTACGAATTTTAATAAATGTTAACATCGTTTTTTTGGCGCCATCTAGTGAGTGTTTGTAAAGCCAAAGAATTAATATGGATTTTTTATGAATTATTTGAGCATTCTAAATATGTTTTAAGCAATTTTTTACTTTTAAAAATTTTATATTTTATTTATACCTGCGCTAAATTTTTGAAATTGCTGAATTTTAAAATATTAGGATTTTCTAATTTTATTTAAATAGTTTTTTTTTAATATTTTTAATTTGATTTTTCTAATTAGTTTAAAATTAAATGTAAAGGTGCTGCCATTTATATAAGGATTTAATAATTATAAATTAACAATTTTGATTTATTAATTTAAAGATAAAATGTTTTAAAAGCGATATTAAACGAAACCATCTGTGCGATCTGCGATCACACTTACCCACTTGTTTGTTTTAAGCATCTATAGATTACTTTCCCAGAATTTTATTGCCCATTAGTTGAGATTTGTTACATAGCATGTAATACGCACTATTATACAGCATTAATCTATTTAATATTATTTATCAGATTTTTTTTCGGCATGTAATTGCTACAATATTATATTCGGATCCAAGTTTATATCGAATTACTTTATATAAAACTTTTACTGCAATAATAGTAATAATAATAATTATATTTAAGTATTGCGCGGCAGTGCAATACTTATTTATTTCCAGAGTCACTTCTCAATGTTAATTTAACATAGAAAAGCCTATGGATATCATAACTTTTTCATTTGTTCTTCCCACCTTTTTGTCCCTGATGCCACTCATTTTTTATTCTTTACTAATTCTAATGATATTATAAATTTAAAGTGTAAAAACGTTTGCTGACGTCAGGGTCAAAACGAATGGTAAAATGTCTTTGCATATGGGTGAATTATAACCCAGAGAGAAACATGGGCCATTTTTTTTTTTTTTTTTTTTTTTTTTTTTTTTTTTTTTACATTACTCAAATATTTTTCTTAATAATTCCAAATTTTGCTTTTTTTTATTCAGAATCAACGGACATTTTTCGTAAAAAATGTAACATTTTTTCCTCATTGTTGCAAAAATTTCAAAAGCCGTAATAATAATTAATTTCTTTTTAGTTGAAAGATTTCCACGTGAAATATTAAATTGAACTAGTTTTTTTTTTCAATTAAAAAGGTGAATATGGCGTCATAGGGGAAATAAAAAGGATATTTTCACAATAAATTTTTGCTTTGGTCAAGTTTATGTTTTAGTAAAAAGTTTCAAATGGATAGCTATTTTTACGCAGGTAGCGAACTTAGTGAGGGATTATGTAACTTAAATTTTAAAATGTATTTTGTTTTCCGAGATGAGAACTATTTATACCCCAAGTTAAACTTAGGTAATATTTTTCTGAAGTGTTTACATCATTCCTTGGGAGAGAATAAGGTAACAAGATTTAAGTAAAACTTTAATTTTTTATTTTTTACTGTATCACAGCTATAATATTGTTAAATATTAGCAGTAAGGATTCAACACAATTTATTTTTGCATTCATAGCGTTCCTGAGTGGGAAATATGTATCTAAATTTAATTGAAGTTAATTTTTTATGTTTTGATTATAGATTTTTTACGTTCAGATTGGAAGTTTTATTCCAAACTACAGCAACCTGCATTACTACAGTGGTGAAATATTTTGAATTATACAATGGTAAACTGCATCACACATTGTGATGCAATATTGCGTACATCAAAGCCTGATGATGGTACCCTCTATTAATTTTGAAATGAGTTCGTCTGAATGCAGTAGTTATTAAAAAACTTGTCATGTTAAACAAAAACATATAATTTGAGGAACAAATAATAATAAAAAAAATATTTCCTACATTGTTTAAGCCCGAGAAGGGACAGATATTAAGATATTTCATTCAATTAGTCCTACATTTAATGTTAAATTTTTGTAACAAATTAGTTAAGCCAATTGAAGATTAAAAAATAAAAATAAAATTCATACAATATGATACTTAAAACACCCTAAAAAATTAGATTCCGTATAGTTTTGTATTTTGCATGCATCTTATCATTTTATGTACAATTGTCATAAACATAATACAAAATCTGCAATGCAAATATTTTTAATTAAAAATGGAAGAAGTTTAAGATTTATTTCGATTTCATTTGAACAGAATCTAATTTTTTAGGGTGTTTTAAATACCATATTGTATAGATTTTTTTTTTTTTTTTTTTTAATCTTCAATTGGTTTAACTAATTTGTTACAAAAATTTAACATTAAACGTTGAACTAATTGAATGAAATATCCTAATATCTGTCCTCTCACGGGCTTAAACAATGTAGGAAATAATTTTTTTTTTTTTTTAATTTGTTCTTCAAATTATGTTTTTGTTTAATATATAATAGCGCTAAGTGTATAACACTTCCGGATCCCGACAATCTTTCGTTAAAATCAGCCATTTTATTTTTCAGAGATTTAATTTTTTTCAATGAAGCTGCATAAGATTAACCTTTTAGAAAGATTGTGAAAAACAAGAGCAACATGAGTGGTGAGCTACATCGAAATATGCATGTTTTTCCATATACGTATCTCGCTTTGAAAATCGTATCACCCATCAGTCAGAGATAATTTTACTGCTTTTTGTAATCATTTCACGATTTGAAAAACATTGTTGAATTATGAATGTTTCCTATTCATTAGTTTGAGAATCATTAAAATATAGACCATAGCAATATAGCAATCTGAACGAAATCCATGCATTAAAACTTTCTTTAAAAATGCCAATTTAAAGCAAGCGAAGGTGTGTCTTAAATGCAATATTGTTAGAATTTTTATATTTGGGCTATTTTAATATTTGTTCACATCCGTGAATGACTCTTGAGAATGACTCCATTGTTATTCGTGAAAAATATATTATTTCAAGTGGCATCACAAGTGAATGTTTACTATTTAGATTTGTTTTTTCAATCTCACAACGTGTGTTCATTTTTACTATTAGCTAACTAATTTATTAGGAATTGAAGTCTTATAGTTTTTTCTTTATTTATAAGAAATTGAAGGATATAGTTTTTTTTTTAATGCAATGAATGAGTGAATGTTTACTGTTTAGTTTTGATTTTGAAATTTGATATGATATGTTTTAAAATAACATTATTAGTACTAATTTGCATACATTTTGTGAAAAGTTCTTCAAATTTTGTGAGTGAAGTTCATTTGCATATTCTATGTCATTATTTTACCAATTCAATTAATAATTTTCTTGCAAATTATGTTTCAATGAAAAATGGACTGTTATAACTATTTTACCCCACTTGATCCTATTAGTCAGATAAGATAAAATTTATTACTTCATAATTCTTTTTATAATGCAATACTATATCATTTTTTAAAAAATGTAAACACGTCGTTCTGACGGGCTATCTTCTAGTGATAATAATAATAACACATTTGCTATATAGAATAGTTTTATCTTTATCAACTGTTTGAGTTATCACTGTGAATGTATACCGTTTTGCATTTAAGAAAGATACGTACTCCGTAAAAAAAAAAAAAAAAAGAGAACTCTTTCTTAATCTACAAAAATATATAACTTACCGCCCAAGAAAATATGCAATAACCTCTTCCGAGTTACCCACAATTTCAAAAAGCATTCTTTATCACAAATTGATATTTTCCAGATATAAAGAAACAGTTATAAAAGCAAAGTTTCTTTTGCTTGCGACTGATTTTTAGAAACGTTTCTGAGTAGTTTTTGTAGTGTAAAAATAAATTTTATCAAATCAAAATATCGGTATTTTGGATGATATCAAATTTTAATTAAACATTTTTTTCTGCGTATTTGAATTTTTTCATGCAAAAGTAACAGAGTTTTTATGTAAATGTTGTTAATTTATCATGTTCGTTTGTAAAACACGAAAGTTTAATTGAGAATCGAAATCATACGAAACACCTACATTCCAGCTTGAGAAAACGGATTAATACACTATAAAACTACTCGGAAACGTTTCCGAAAAGAAGTGGTAGCAAAACAAACATTGTTTTTATAAATCTCGAAAATATACTGGTTTATGAGGGTTCTAAAGATAAATAACACTTCTTAATATTGCGAGTTATTCGAAAGAAGTTATTGTGTATTTTCGTTATACCATATTTTCCTAGATTACGAAAGATTTGTCCTTTATTTTTCTCAGTGTATTTCATAAAACCGAATTGGTGTATCTGTTTCAATACAGGTCTAAAGGGTATTGACATATCACTGACTCTCTCTGCGGCCTTAGGAACCCGTACTCAATAAACCATCCTTTACGTCTGCCTATTTCCTGTGCATTCTGTCTCTGTTACAATTGCATAAGTAAATTAATCTTCATTATTTAATAGTACGTGTATAGCATATAGCTGACGCCAAAGCAATTGACACTTCCTATTGATTACTCCAAGTGTTACATTTTAACTCAGCAGAATACTTGTACCAATGCTCTTTAAAGAGTATCTAATAATAAGAGTCGGCGAATGTGATGTCTTACAATTTAAATTAAATTAATAAAAATAAAATAAAAGTTAATCTAGATAAATAACATTAATAAAATTATAATAAATTAAAATGAATTAAAGTAAAATAAAATGATAGAAAATTTAATTTCATTCCGTATATATAGTTTCAAGCAATTTGTATTTCCTGTGGAAACTGTAAACAAATATTCTGTCCCCACCCCTAACGAAAAAAAAAGAGAAAAGAAAAACCACTTCTTAAAAACATAAGATAATGACATGTCGTGAATATAAGGTCTTCCAATTTATTGTTAATTGCGTATATCTAGTTTCAGATAAAATATATTTTCTGCGAATACATTACATATACATTATCCCCCCCCCCCCCCCAAAAAAAAAAAGAAAAAAAAAAAGAAAAGAAAAGATAAAAGAAAAATCACCTTTAAAAAAAATATATCAATCGAAAAGTGTTTATAATATTATGACATGTCGTGAATATAAGATCTTCCAATTTGTTGTTAATTGCGTACATAAAGTTTGAAAGAAAATATTTTTCCTGCCAAAACATAAACATAAAATAAATATTCCCTCCCCCTTCCTCCTGAAAATAAAAGATAAACCACGTCTTAAAAAAATTATTAATTGCAAAATTTTTATAAATATGTTTTTACATTTTTCTTTATGTTTTGTTTTAAAATTATTTTACCGAAAAATTAGCTTTTTATGACGCCATGGTATGCAACCTGTGTTCCCGGGTTACAGAACATACTACTTGATGTACAGAAAATAGACTAAAAACATTTTTTTCTTATTAAAACCTCCAATAGATTTTTTATTTTTAATATATTTTTAGATTGCCCACTAACGACACCAAAAAGCGTTTTTATATGAAATTATGAGCTATGTATTCAAATAAAGTTCTGAAATTTAATAAAAGCTGTATTTTCATATTAACCAGATGACAGGGTGTTAATAGCTGCAGAAATAGCCAAAGATTTCGCGACTTGCAGCAGCTTTTTCGATTTTGATTATTCCAGTATTTAAACGTGTGGTTAGATTACATGTCTGTTCATGTTTTATTTATATTATTTTGTTTATTTATTAATGAAATTTTAGTTTTGTTATAGAATATTAGCCGAAAACAAATGCTGAATTATTTATATTGTTTTAAGCGAAAATCTCCCATTATCAAGCTGCACGCGATATAGATAGATTATTAAAAAAATCGTGTTTGAAAATTACTTTTAAAACCATGAAAAATCGGTAAACTGAGATACATTTTTTAAACAAATTGCATTTGAAAGTAAATTCTTTTTTTCTCTTCGACGCTGTAAAAACTGAAATTGTGCTATATTTAGAAGTTAATAAATTTTCGATAAAAGCAAAGCCCCAGGTCGTTAGAACCTGCGCTATGCGTCAGCGTCACTTAAAGACATGTTTTTGCTTTATAATATAGATAACATTAGTGATATTTCAGTGATACCATAACAATGAGATTTTTCGTAATGTGAACTTCTCATTTTTTGCGACTTTTTTTCGAAAAGTTATCTTTATATTAAGTAACATTAGTGATATAAAAAAAAATCTCGAATAATTTTCATAGGGTATAACACTTAATTTTTTTCTTACGAAAATGATACCCACCCCCTCTATTTTTTCAATTATTTTCTCGAATAATTAGATTTTTATGGCAGTAACATTAATGAATCTCTGTCTAGTGATGCAATTTAGTGATGTCAAATAACTTAAAATAAGCAATTTTTAAATAATTTTTCGTTAGATTATATCATTTTCCATTCTATAGAAAAGGTGACAAAAAGTTTATTTTGTGATTATTTTCCCGAAAAGATCTCTTTTGTGTGTGATAGAGAAATATTAGTAAAAAAAATAAAAATAAAAATAGAAAAAGAAGAAGAAGAAGACGGTAAAATTTTCGTAAAATAATGAAATTTTTCATGACACACTTTTAATCAATATTCTTGCAATTCGCTTGCAGAAAGTTTGGTATTTTTTATGCAGCATTAATGTTAAAAATTTCAGTGTTAAAAATTAATTCATTTCAATCTTTTTAAAAAAAAATCAACTTTTTTATAAAATCATTTTTTATTTTTCCTTACAAAAATAAGCTATTTTTTTCTTGAATTTTTTTTTAATTTTTGGCTAAAATTTAATATTTTTAATTTTTTTAAAATTATAATCAGTAACGTTATTATATTTTCATAATGATATCAGTAAAAAAAAAAAAAAAAAAAAAAAAAAATAAGTCATTTCAATTTTAAAAGAAAATAACTTTTTCATAAAATCATTTTTTATTTTTTCTTACAATTTTTTTTCCAGAATTTTTTTCATTTTTTGGATAAAATTTAATATTTTTAATTTTTTAAAACTATACTCATTGAAATTATTATATTTTCATATTGAAATCAGTAAAAAAAAGGCAGCCATTTCAATTAAAAAATATATATATCATTTGTTACATTAGTTTTCTTTACAAAAATAACTTACCTTTTCTCGAACAATTTTAAATTTTTGTCTAAACTTATTTTTTTTAATTAAAAAAAAATATAAATAATAAAATTAACTTTTTCATAAAATCATTTTTTATTTTTTCTCACAATTTTTTTTTTCCAGAATTTTTTTCATTTTTTGTTTAAATTTAATATTTAAAATTTTTTAAAATTATACTCATTGAAATTATTATATTTTCATATTAAAATTATTATATTTTCATATTGAAATCAGTAAAATAAAAAGGCAGCCATTCCAATTTTAAAAAATAAATATCATTTGTTATATTAGTTTTCTTTACAAAAATAACTTACTTTTTCTCGAACAATTTTAAATTTTTGTCTAAACTTATTTTTTTTAATTAAAAAAATATAAATAATAAAATTATTATTATTTTCATAATGACACCAGATAAAAATCAATAGTTTCACGCTTAAAAAAAACAGACAAAAAAAAACAAAAAAAAAACAAAAAAAACTTTAATAAAATGTATTTTGTTTGCATTTTTGGCTGAAATTTAATGTTTTAAGTACTTTTTTTAAAAATTAATATATATATATATAGTATAATATATATAGTATAATATATATATATATATATATATATATATATTGTCTGAAGATTTTTACGTATGAAAAGGGATGTACATATAAACACACTTTTCAAGAATAAAAAGGGTAAAAAATATTCATGACTTTGAACTATGTACGCACAATTTTGTGTCTCGAGGTACCTTAGGGGGAGTTCCTACTTCTTTGGATCAAAATTTTGATTTTTTTTTCTTTTTTACTATTTCTATTTCTTTCTCTCTTTCTTTTCTTTTTTCTTTTGGATTTTTTTAATCTTTTAAGTGTATAGATTGTTGCCCTAAAGCTATTTCGCGATATTTCAATTCCTTACAGTATTTTTTATTCATTGAACATAACGCCGCTCGTTGAACGTAATGTTATTGTAAAATTTTCTCGAAACTCTGTTTTTCAAACTGAGCGACCATTTTTCTCCAGAAATATTGGACCAATTTCCTTCATTTTTAATTTAGAATAAAGCTAATCGTTTATGTTGGAGCTTATACTGCCAAAATATATAATTTTGATCGATTAACTATTCTTTAGAGCTTGCAAAAAGTTTTAAAAAAAAAAGTGAGAAAATGATTTTTTTTTGTTCATGTGACCGCCATTTTGTCAAAAATAAATTTTTTAAACTAAATGTTGGTATATGCTCTTGAGAATTTAACATCCTTACATAATATGATGATTCAGTTTGTTTGAGATGCAAACTGTTTTGTTTGATTTGTTGACTGGACAAAAGCGGTCGCCTGATTGGAAGTCTATGGCGTGCATCTGCAGTTGCGCAAGACATAATATTCATACCCCCACAGAACAATTAAAATATATAATTAAAATTTCAATTAATATAATACAAAAAATCCGAAGACGATATATCTTTTCTTTGTATGCGAAAAAAATCGTAAAAATCAGGTAAATTTTAGAACAACGAAGTAGAAGTTCTTCTTAAAGTTTGAGAATCACTATTTTACCGCATTTGGAATAGAGCGCGATGCCACTGAGGCGTGGTAAACTCATGGAAAGAGCATTCCCACGTCTTTTGCTACGAATGACAGACCATATCCGTCTCCGCGCTCAGTGTCATCAGCCTTTACAAACAATAAAGAAAAGACACAGTTTTAATGCACAGTTTCCGAAAAAACGACAGGTTTTCATGTATCCACTAAAATGTTATCAATTTTTTTTTTCGTAACGAAATTTGTAACTGCAAGAAAAATATGTAATAAAAGGGTTACATAGGTTCTCGGCAGGGAAAAATTGACATGTTTTGGAATTAATTTTTTTTTTTTTTTTTAAAGAAGGGAGTAAAATTAACTGAAAAACGAATAATTCCACATTGTCTTTGCTTCAAGTATTTAAAAATACAGTGAAACTTCTATTTAAGGGTGTTCTCAAATCCAAAAGGGTAACTTTCTGACATAAGTTTTAATTTATTTTGGTTCTAAAATGCATGAAACTAGCTGGTGTTGTTGTTTAGAAACTATGTCATCGAGCTGTTCTTTTTTTCATTTTTTTGCAAACGCAATAGATCTTTCAGAAAATAGTGTCAAAGTGAACGTTTTGAACCGAGTTTCCACGCGAACGGAGCATAAGCACTTAAGAGCGGACGAAAAACGCTTATAACTCAATAGGTAATTGATTGATCAAAAAATGGAAAACACAGCTCAATTCCAAATCGCTTCCATGGCCAGGCTTTCCAATTTTATATCTTTCCGTTAAAAAATGAATTCGTAAATGTGTCAAAACATTTTGCGCTTGTTGAGCAGAGCAGTTAAGAACACCCTTAAGGAAGTCTCATCGTTGCACTTAAACACTTCGTTATGAAGAAAATTCGTTAAATAGAAATCAACTCAAATTCATGAAATTCTTACAATAAAGCACACATGCATAAAATGAAAAGCACACATAAAATGTTAATATTGGGAAAATGTATTTTAATTCGGGCATTAACTTTTTTTTATACAATGTACACATATGAGAAAAATTTAATTGGAGTAACGTCTTGAAAAACGCATAATAAAGAGAAGCAAACAAAGACGTAGCGTACTTTTTGCCCTTTTTTTTTTAGTATTTCAAATCCTTAACTTAAAAAAAATCTGTAATATTACTTTGTACAAGTCTCTCCTAAAAAATACACTGTTCATAAAAATTTTCGCACTTTTGTAAACATCTGAACAATAGGTACATGTGTAACATTTTCGTGAAACTAGAATCTCCTTCTTATTGCATCGAAAACTTTTAGCACTTCTTCTTTTGAATGCAAATGATTAAATAAATAAGTAATTTCATTTTCATGCAATCCGCTGAAATAAATTCATATATCCATCACAACAGCAACCTCTCCGTTTGAAAATTGTACACGCGCGAAATTGGAATAAACTTCGTTATATAAAATACATTTTTCGTAATATGGAGATTAATTTACATGTTAATGGCGTTCAAAGTTAAGGTTCAGCAGAAAATTTCGTTAAGTAGAAAACTTCGTAAAATAGGGACTTCCTTAAATGGAAGTTCCACTGTATTTTTACTTTCTTCCATCTTCAATAGAAGAAAGTATTGTAATCGAAATTTTTTCGGCTTCCGGTTTTCGACGGATTTACACGTTTTAGGGGTCAGAGATCCCCAGGAACAGGTTTATAGAAAATGTCTGTCTGTCTGTCTGTGTGGTCTGTCGCCATTGTACCATCAAAATGTGTATGAAGTTATGCATAGAATTGAACCATTTTTTTTTTCTTTTTTAAGTTTGTGGCTATGGCAGGTCCTTCCTTAATTTGTAAAAAATTCGCCGGTAGGGGTTGCTGTAATAGCGATTTTTGTGGCATTTTGAATATTGTACCATCGAAAAGTGTATGAAGTTATGCATAGTATTAAACCATTATTATTTTTTTTTTTGGGGGGGGGGGGGGTTGGCTATGTCAAGCAGGTCCTCCCTTAATTTGAAAAAAATTTGCCGGTAAAAAACGGTGCGCTGTAATATCGATTTTTATGGCATTTTGAATATTGTATTATCGAAAAGTGTATGAAGTAATGCATAGAAATAAACCTCTTTTTTTTTTTTTTTTTTTTTTTTTTGCATATGTTTTTGGCCATAGCAAGAAAGTCCTCCCTGAATTTAGAAATATTCCGCGGAAAGGGGGACTATAATAGCAATTTTTGTGTAATTTTCTTTCGAAGTTGATATAGTACTGAACTAATAAAAATAAAATATTGACATTTGTAACAACAGTTTGAAATATTAAAATATATGATGTAGAAGAAAGCTTTGGGATTGGTACATCCAACTAGTTTGTTATTAAATTTGGTCACATATTATGTTGGAAACCTGAAACCGCGTTGACCTGTACCAAAATAACCGGGGCTCGATGATGGACAGCCTTCTAACTTCCTGTAGAAACTAAAAAATATTAAAATATTTAGTTTCTTCTTGTAAAATAAGGTTGACCAAACTGTTCGCCAAGAGCGACTAGTTTTTTTCAAATGGGCAACATACAGCTGAGGTAATTTCACTATAATAATCATAAAAATAATTAAATTTTAGAAATTATTAAAAAACTATGTGATTAATTTTGTGTTGTTGCATCTTGGAAGAAAAATAATTAATATCGGATCCATACTCGGTTAATTTCAACAGAATGCAAACTGAAATGGATTTATATACTATATTTCCAAAGGTGACCGGTCACTGCGATTTTAGACGTTTTGTTAAATATCTAGAAAAATACATGAGGAATTACACAACTGCAGTTGTGTAAACAGTATAGTATAGGTCATATATTTCCGGGAAGATTTTTCCCGAAACCAATTTGGGAACCATCAACAAATTGAAAAAGAACGAATATCTTTTGGATAACCCTGTAAAAACTAATGTAGCAAAAGCGTTCAAACTCGACATTATTAATAAGTGGCTTATTTTCATATACTGTGTTCATTTTTATGAGGATAGCATGTATACTCGTAGAGAAATTAAGGTTTTTATAAAAACAGTTTCAAATTTTGCCAAGTTTTTTGCTTATAATTTGCAAAGTTCTTAATAATAAAAAAAGTTCTTTTCAGAAAATATGACAAATAACATTGTACATAATACCCTGCAATCAGAATTAAAAAATAATGAAAATTGGATGAAAAATGTACAAGTTTACTAAAAATGTTTCACTGCCCATGCGCGAATGCAATAAAATATAATATGCATAATGCATTAGCTAAGTGTATAGAGCAACTTTTGTGAGAGTTTCAAAATCATAGCTTGAAAATTCTGGTCGATAGAATAAGATCGAAATCCGTTGTTCCCAAAAAGAAGCAAAAAGATGAGGGATTGCATCAAATACAGTGAAACCTCCTACAACGGTCACTCCGGACAACGGTAACCTCCGAATACCGGCCATATTTTAGTATTGCTAAATCTCTTCCATAGAAATAACATTACACTAAACCTCCGAACAACGAATTCCGAATAACGGCCAGCCCACAGCCTTTTTTTTTTTTTTTTTTTTTCGTTATAACTGAAATTGAAAAGAATGTAGAGGTAGATTTTTTTATTTGACGTCTTTATAATTTCCTTACTAATTTCTAGTGGTTGCTTAGCAAAATCTCGTTTGTAAATAGGTGTGGCGAGAGGGGGTGGTGTGTTTTTGTGTGAGGAAGCAGTAGTCAAATGTATTCTTTTTGAATCGCGTGATGATATTTCTTGTCTATGTGTAGCACGTGTTTTTCACTAAAAGAATGAGTTCAAAGTGAAAATTTTTTAACTTTAAGTGATAAGTTGAAAGTTATCCAGGACAGCAAAAAAGGTGTAAGTGCATGAAAATTAGCTGAAATGACATTTGCGGAAGGACCCAAACAGATGACATTTTGAAAAAAAGTGACTTTTATTTAGAAAAAACATTTCAAGGTGTAAATTTGGAATCTAAAACTAAGCGTCAAAAGAACTAGTTATGATGAGATTGATAAGTTGCTTTTGGAATGGCTTTCGAACTCTCGAAAGAAAAATCTTCCAATTTCTGGACTATTGTTGCATGAAAGTGCCCGAGACATTGCAGAAACTGGGAAATTAAAAATTTTGCACTCACTCAAAATGATAACGAATTCTACAACAAATCTGTGGAAATGATTATGCATTTAGAGAAAGAGATACGCTTTAAAATAAAAAGAGTGCGAATAACTAGAGTAAAACCTCCCTAAAGCGACCACGTTCCGTTCCAATAAAAATTGGTTGCTCCGAGAGGTGATCTCTTAATGGAGTTCATGTTTAAATATAGATTTGAATTGTTTAAGAAGGCTAACAATTAATGTTACTAAAATTTATTTTCCACATTAGGAAAAAATAAGAAAATTTAATTATCAGAACAAAAGTTAATTACGTAAGTTAATTATTGCAGAATTTAAAAAACTGACTTTGCTTTGATTTTATGGTTTTATCTCTTTTAACTTTTATTTCCAAGTCCTTTCGAAGTTCAGTACATAAATGCAATTTTTTTGGACGGAAACAAATAATGACGATTTTATTAATTTACCTATTTCTTTGAGAGTTTCCTGACAGAATGGGACAGAGGAGTTTATTGACCATCATCCTTTAATTTGTCATCAGAGTTAAATTCATTGCCTAAAAAGGCACAAAGGGGTTTAAAAACTTAAGTTACTGTAATAAATAAAAATTCTAAACTTAGTTTAGAAGTTTGATAAATAATGTGCTCTCCGGAATTATTATTCTAATAAAACCTTCTTCAAGAGACCAGGAAAAAATGGAATTTGTTTCATTTTCTTCAAAGAAATGGGTCGCTCATGGAAGGAGTTCAACTGGGCTGGTCTCTGAATAGAGGTAAAATTAGTATTGAGCTTATGGGAATAAATTTCGTTCCTTGAAAAAATGGTCGTTCAGGGAGGTGGTCGCACAGGGAGGTTTCACTGTAATTTCTTTAGTGTAAAATAATAGTATGTATCTTTTAACTGCAAAAATAAAATAATTTGGTGAGTTATTGTTATTTTAATGTAATGTAATTTTGAGGTTTTAAAATGTGGAACCTCTGAATAACGGCAACCTCCGAAGTACGGTCACTTCACCGTGCTCCCAGTGCTGGCCGCTATTCAGAGGTTTTACTGTATCTGTTGATTAGTGCCAAGATAGCGTACACAATATTGCACGTACTACTAATTTGGATACAGCCCCTCATCCTTTTGCTAACAACGGATTTTGAGCTCATTCTATCGACGATAATTTTCTGAATTTTCAAGCTATGATTTTGAGACTTTCACAAAAGTTGCTCCATATACTTAGCTAATATATTATGCACATTATATTTTGATTGCATTCGTCTATGAGCAGTGAAACATTTTTTAGTAAACCTGCTCATTTTTCATCTAATGTTCATTATTTTTTAATTCTGATTGCAGAGAATTGTGTGCAATGTTGTTTGTCATATTTTCTGAAAATAACTTTTTTTATATTAAGAACTCAGCAAATTATAAGCAAAAAATAATAATATTTTTTATAAAAACCTTAATTTTTTCTACTAGTATACATGCTATGCTCATAAAAATGAAGACAGCATATTACAATAAGCCACTTATTAATAATCTCGAGTTTAAACGCTTTTGCTACATTAGTTTTTACAGGGTTGTCCAAAAGATATTCGTTCTTTTTTGATTTGTTGACGGGCTTTCGGGAAAAAATCTTCGCGGAAATATATGCCCTATACCATATTGTTTGCACACCTGCAGTTTCAGGTTAATTCCTCATGTATTTTTCTAGATATTTAACAAAATGACAAAAATTGCAAGTGACCGGTCACCTTTGGTCGTATAGTGTATGACAATTATTTGATCTTTTGTATTATTCATTTGAGGAAATAATGACCTTGTGGGCAGATAGATGGAAAAGTTATAAAAAGGCAAACGCCAGTTTCTTTAAATAGCTCTGAAATTAGTTTTTTCTAAGTTGCCATAATTTTGTCACTGTTACTTAGTAATGTGGTAATTTATGGGATTTTAAAAAGTCACAATTAAGATTATTCAATTTCCAATAAATCAAATTTAGACAAGATCAGATCATCTAAAGTTTGTGTATTTTGTGCAATTTTACTGTATATTGATTTAGAGCCACCAGTAACACCGTGCGAAAATTATTCTTTCGCGTGCGATTTTTGGCACGCATGCCATAGGTCCGCCGTCCCTGCTATAGATCATATTCAGGGCTATACAAAAGAATTTGTAAGCATTACTGGGTATGAGCGTGAATTGCCTAAATGGGATTTTTAGTTGATTTATGCATTTTCAAGCTGAATTATATTTGGAATGCATGCCATAGGTTTGCCGTCCCTGCTATAGATCATACACAGTGCTACACAAAAGAATTTGTAAGCAAAACTGGGTATGAGCGTGAATTGCCTAAATGTGGTTTTAGTTGATTTATGCGTTTTCAGGCTGAATTATATTTGGAATGCCTGCTATAGGTTCGCCGTCACTGCTACAGATCATATACAGGGCTACACAAAATAATTTGTAAGCAAAACTGCATTTGAGCGTGAATTGGCTAAATCTGGTTTTTAGTTGATTTATGCATTTTCATGATTTATTTCTACAAACATCTCGTATTAGTATGTAGAAATAAATCATAAACATGGCTGCGCAAAGAGACAAATAGACGGCCGCCTAGGCATGATAATTTATGGAAATTTGATTTCTGTAGTTTTAAGCGTGTTTGAGCTTGAATTTAAATTTTAGCTCAATATGTCGCGTGTGTAAAAACATGCAGGTAATATACAGTGTTGTACAAAAGAATTCTAGTATGTTTGCTTCTATTGGCAAAAAGTGCTAAAGTTGAATTTTCAACCTATTATGCGTTTTATTACTAAACTAAATTTTAGCATACTATGCAGAATAAATACTAATCTATAGATCAAATACAGGGCTGAACAAAAGAATTGGATAACTTTTCCGGCTACGGAGATAATTGCTAAAATCTCGTTTTCAAATGTGTTATGCCATTTCTAAAATGTTTGCCTTATCTTATCTTTTTAACACTTTCCAACAAAGTTGAAAAGTCTTTACGATTTCGGTTTGTCTGTTCGTCTGTCCACGCTCTAACTGACGTAAATATACTTGGATTTTTATGCAACTGAAAAATGTTAATGGTACTTACAATGGCATGTTCGGTATTGCATATGAAGTGTGTAGCGTTAATAGTTCATTTACAGAAGCACAGAAAAGAATTCCGTTACATTACGGTACATGGAGAAGAATCGTTTGCAGAGTATTTTAATGACATTACGCTGTTTCAAATGTATTGAAACTGATATAAATCGTTGAATTTCATTACAAGTTTATTACGATAGAATAGGGCAAGGTCGGCGAACCTATGGCCACGCGTGCCACTTTTGGCATGCGAAGGAATAATTTTGGCACGGCGCGGTATTGATTACGTCTCTAAATCAAGATACAGTGATTTTATGCAAAATACACAAATTTAGACGACCTGATTTAATTCTAAATTCGATTAATTGGAAATTGGGGAATTTTAATCTTATTCAATATAGTTCTAAAATTTAAAAAACAAAGAAAATATTTGCAAACTACCTAAAAGGAAAGATTATTATATGTATTAATAAAAATACTGATGGTAAAATACTTGAAAATTAATTTGAGAACTATTTAAATATTAACTGCCTTTTTTTCATTTTAATAATTTTCTCTACTATTTATACCTATGAGTCAATATTTTCTCAAACAAATAATATAAAAAATCAAATATAGAGAGCAGTTCCCAGATAAATCCATTTTAGTTTGCATTCTGTTAAAATTAACTGAGCATTAAAATTATATTAATTATTTTTCATCCAAGATACAACACAATTAATCACATTATTTTTTTATTAATTTCTAAAATATAAATGTTTCTCTAATTATTTTAGTGTAATACTTACATGTATGTTACCAATATTAGAAAAAATCTTAAGTAATTTTCAAGTAGTTTTGATTCCTTATTTTTCAATCCACTAAATTTGTTTTATAGTTGGCACGTCAAGGTCATGTAAAATATCTTTTGAAAAAAATTGGCACGCGACTATAAAAAGGTTCGCCAACCCTGGAATAGGGCATTCGTAGCATTTGTCGTTCATTTACAAGGATACAGAAATCAGTTACAGTACTCTCTTTGGTCAATAATTGCTGGAAGTGCGTTTTCAATTTTGGTATGCGCTTTTAAATTGAACAATTTGTTTGCATGTTACTCGTTGTATATAAATTCTATACCTCGTATACAGGGCTGCACAAAAGAATTCACGTACCATTCTCCTTATTAGCGGAAATGGCTAAAGGGGCATTTTCAACTGAGGTATGTATTTCATAACTGAACTAAATTTTTGCATGCATGTAGTTAACAGATAAAAATCTATATATCATATGCGGGGCTGGTCAAAAAATTAGGATTATTTTCCAATTGTAGTTGGGAACAGTTTAAATTGAGTTTTCAAATGTGTTATGCGTTTGTTCCATTTATATTCCACGTGGTTGAATTAGACATAATATTTTAACTTATTAAACAGATAAGTTTTGTTAAAGTGTTCTGTAAGTGTTGGAAAGTGTTTCAAATCTATGCTTGACGCATGACTTTTCGTTCTTATTTAATATGATTTTGCTACAAGCTTAAATATTTTCATAAAACGTAATTTTTAAAAAATATTTATTGCAATTTTTATGCTACTTTGTATTGCATATTTTTTATTCTGTTCATAGAAATGAAGAAATGGCGTTTATGAATCAATCCACATCAAATACCGTACAATAACGTACACACAATACAATAACATACACACATATACAATCATATATTATAGAGCCATGAAAAAAATTGGATACAAGGTCGTCTAGGGATGATAATTTCTGGAAGTATGACTTCAGTAGTTTTAAGCCCATTTAGCCCGAATTGAATCTTAACTTAATATGTGGCATGTATATAAATTTGTAGGTAATATACAGGATTGTACAAAATAATTCAAGTGTACTTTCGTCTGTTGGTAGAAATTGCTGAAGGGGAATTTTCAACTTTGTTATGCATTTTCTTACTAAACTAAATTTTAGCATACTATGTAGAATATATACAAATCTATAAATCATATACAGGGCTACGCTAAAAAATTGGAATACCTTTCCGGCTATGGGCATCAACTGGTAAAATCTTTTTTCCAAATGTGCTATGCCTTTTTTTAAATGTTCACTTAGGCATCTTCTTTATCCTATTAAACGGCGAAGTTTTGTTAAAGACTTCTGTAAGTGTTGGAAAGTGATTTATAATCTAGGCTTGATGCATGATTTTTCGCTCTTATTTAATTGGATCTTGTTACAGTTACGAGCTTAAATATTTTCGTAAAGCCTCATATTTTTTAAATAAAATCTTCTTTGCAATTTCTATGCTACTTTGTATTGCATATTTTTCATTCTTATCAGAGAAATGTAGAAATGACGTCTATGAACCAATTCACATCAAATACCATAATGTGTGATGTTCGCTAATAAGGAAGTTGGAGCTAGACTACAAATAAACCACATTCCGCCTAACGGAGCCATTAGCTGTAATGGTGATCGTAATATCGGTTCTTAAATCATTATTAGGCAGACCAACCCGTGACAATCTTTTAAGAGAGAGAGAACGGACAAAAATCATCATTGTGCGGTCATTTACGGTTCGTGGTTCCTTATCTGTGATCCGATTTGGTGATATTTCTTTTCTGGTAATTCTGGAAATGATGTTTCATGTGGATTAATTGAACTGCATTGTGGAATTTGAAGATTGCTATTTTCTGATGTCCTTGAACACGTGGTTCTTTTCCTGTTGTGTGGAGATTTTTATCTGCGAATAGTCATGTTTAATTTTGAGATGAATTCATATAATTTTGTAATGGATTAAGGGTAAAGCACATTCTCTTTCTGTCTAGGAGATTATTTTTAACATTTTTCAACTTTGTTGAAAAGTATTAAGGAATTCGGTTTGTTTGTCCGTCTGTCTGTGCTCTGTCTCACGTAAATATACTCGTATTGGCATATAACTGATACACGTTGTTTAAGTTTATCATGGCATGTTCGATATTGAAAGTAAAGCGTGTACGATTTATGGTCAATTTACAGGGACACTCAAAATTATCCCATTACATTTTGGTTAATGGAGAAAAATTGTTTTCAATGGATTTTAATGTTGTTAAACTGTTCTAGCGAAATTGACATGCATCACTAAGGTGCATGGCAATATACTTTTTAGTGAGTATAGAGATACGTAGCAATTATAGTTCGCGTACAGGGCACACGCGAATTGCGTTACAATATGATCTATGGGAAGAAATTGTTTGCAGTGTATTTTAATGATGTTACAATATTTTAAACATAATAAAATTCATATACTTAACTGAGGGGCACTACAACATGTTTTCGATACAGTGTGTCCACGAATCCATGGGCCAAACTGTAAGGGAAGGTAAAGTACACGTAAAGAAGCAATTTTGGTATAGCTATGTGGGGTCGGAAATGGAAAGTTTTGGCTAAAATCAAGAAATGCGGAGGAAATGAAAACGAGGGTTTTATTGATATAACAGTTACAGTAAGTGCTCCAATGTGCCTTTACCAACAGTGATACATAGCTGGAAGCGCCTAGAAAGTGATTGGTCTAGGAAGTGAATTTTCACTGTAAAAAAAAAAAAACGGACTAAAATACGGAAATGCTACTGGCAATCTAGACGCCAGTATTATTTCCGTATTTTAACGGAACTTTTTCCCGGTAAGTTACAGAAAATTTTCTGTTATTTTGGAATTTAACGGAAATTTTTCTGTAATTTACCGGGAAAAAGTTCCGTTAAAATACGGAAATAGTACTGGCGTCTAGATTGCCAGTAGTATTTCCGTATTTTAGTCTTTTTTTTTCGCAGTGTTGTAATGGATTGAGGGTAAAGCACATTCTCTTTCCGTCTAGGAGAATATTTTTAGCATTTTTCAACTTTGTTGAAAAGGGTTTAATGAATTCTGTTTGTTTTGGCGAAAATCAAGAAATGAAGAGGAAATGAAAACGAGGGTTTTATTGATATAACAGTTACAGTAAGTGCTCAAATGTGCCTTTACCAACAGTGATACATAGCTGGAAGCGTCTAGCAAGTGATTGGTCTAGGAAGAAAATTTTCACTGTAAAAAAAAACCGGACTAAAATACGGAAATGCTACTGGCAATCTAGACGCCAGTACTATTTCCGTATATTAACGGAACTTTTTCCCGGTAAGTTACAGAAAATTTTCTGTTATTTTGGAATTTAACGGAAAATTTTCTGTAATTTACCGGGAAAAAGTTCCGTTAAAACACGGAAATAGTACTTGCGTCTAGATTGCCAGTAGTATTTCCGTATTTTAGTCTTTTTTTTTTGTTGTTGTTGCAGTGTTGTGATGGATTGAGGGTAAAGCACATTCTCTTTCCGTCTAGGAGAATATTTTTAGCATTTTTCAACTTTGTTGAAAAGGGTTTAATGAATTCTTTTTGTTTTGGCGAAAATCAAGAAATGCGGAGGAAATGAAAACAAGAGTTTTATTGCCTTAACAATAACAGTAAGTGCTCAGATGTGCCCCCACCAACATTGATACATACCTGGAAGCATCTAGCAAGTGATTGACGTACCCTTTCGAAGGTTCCGGATGTCTCATCTGTGAGACACACCAGTTGACTCTGAGGACCTCAATGAAGACTTTTAGTCGTTGCTGCAAATGTTCGTGAAACGCTTATGATTTGCGAAAAGGTACGCTGATCACTTGCTAGAAGCTGCCAGTGGTACATTTGAGCAATTACTGTAATTGTTATGTCAATAAAACACTTGTTTCCATTTCCTCCTCATTTCTTGTTTTTCGACAAAGCTTTTCATTTCCGCCCCCAGATTGCTACACCAAAATTGCTCCTTTATGAGTACTTTACCTTCCCTTACAGTTTGGCCCATGAATTCGGTGACACCCTGTAGATTATTGTGTACGCTTATCGTTTATTTACAGAGATACTCAAAATAATTCGTTTACAGATATGACCATGAGCCATAACTACTCTATGTGCATTTTAAGCTGCGATATGAATTTTAAAGCTTAACCAATTTTTAGTGTATTACGAGGTTTGTAGATCATATACAGGGCTGTACAGTAGAAATAAAATTATTACTCTTAATCTTATTTCTACTTTTTAGTTTTCAAAATATTGCATTGATGCAGTTCCGCTGCCAGTTGGCTTATTTTGGCGAACGTAATTTGGCACATGGTTTAGCGCACAATTAACTCCATTGTTTTTGTAACTTGTGAATAGTTGTAACCATAAAAGTATTTGGTACGAGAATGTTCCAGGTTCTTTAAGTATTTTTTTAAATCAGCATAGAGTAACATATACATAAAAAATACCTCTGAGAAAAAATTTTCATTTCAGATCTGTGTTATTCCGCTGTCGAAAAAATTAAGACACGTCCAATGCTAGCCACTTTTAGCGCATTTTTCTTTTTCTATTTTTTCTTGCAATTTTTATTATTGTTTTAGTATTTTCTCCTTATATGTACAGAGCGCATTAGCTTTAAACTTGTTCCTTATCAATCAAGATTGAATTCTCATATGAGTATCTGTCAGCCCTGGGGCCAACACAATGCGGGTTATTTGACTTTCAAGATTTTTGGGTGTGGCCCTTAAAAAAAGGGAAAATCTTCAGCATGTCTGATAGTTATATATGAGTTAAGAACAGTGACCCGTATTAAAAAAAAAAAAAAAAAAAAAAAAAAAAATGCTTTATTTGAACTTGCCTATGTGTACATTATTCCTTCACGTCAGAACTAAGGGAGGCTAAGATGAAAATCACTTGCGTAAAAATCAGGGTTGTAATTTTAACCGGTCAAAATTGATTTTGACCGGGACACTGGATAAAAGTGGTTTTAACCGTCCAAAATTGGTCAAAAGTGGTCAGAAATGGTCAAAACTGTTAAAAATGGTCTTAATTTTAATAATTTTTTATTTCCAATTAAAAGTAACTTAATAAGTAATAAAAGTAACAGGCAGTTAAAAAAAATAATACACTGATAAGTTAAGGAGGCTCATTAATAAAATATGCTTATGCAATACAATAAGAAAACTAGATCCATAATTGCCCTTTCATTGTTAATTGCATATCAACAGAGAAAAAGTCATTCTTCCTTTCAGCTGCTGATACAGGGATATCTAAAAAAACTGCCCAGTATTGTTTAAAACTAGCAGCTGATGCTAAAGAAGAAGTAGAAAACAAGTTTGTTTGTAAAGTAAAGAAGTTTTGTAAATGACAATGAAAACAAGATGAAACGCATGAGAGTAGTAGAGTTTTAAAAATGCATATAGAGATGAACTGTTTATTTCCTATGGATGTGCTGCACATTACTTGAATCTTGTAGGACAAGCTATTACAAACAAAGTTAGTTCAATAATGAAGATGTTATTGAAATAAAAAATTGCAGATGAGTATGAAGGATGATATTGATGATATACAAAGAAGTAAAATATTTACAAAATCAATTTATTTCCCTTGCTTTAGATAAACTTCAAAAAGAAGGTGCTACTATATCTGATGCATGCGACGAATGGTTAAGATTGCTAAAAGAGAAAGATCTTGAAACTTATTTTAAAATGATAGTCTCGATTTAATGAAAATGTTACCCCAGTTCATTTTCTGGCTTATATGCTGAATCCTGTCAGCATGGGTAAAAGTATTTATGAAGAGAAGCAAGAAATAGCAAGGCATTGATTACACGATAATATTGATCCTACCTTTTTGCCTCTTGTTATTGTATTTCAAGCAGAACCCTTACCATATCCAAAAAAGATACAATTGGGCCTGATATCTGGTGTGTAGCAATGAAGAAGGTTATAAAATTTGTTGAATCCACATTACATCTAATGAATTGTTGTGCCAGATCGTCATCAATTGAAAGATTGTTTTCTAAATTTGGAATAATCCAAAATAAATTACGAAACCATCTAAGTTTAGAGACAACCGCAAAACTTGTTACTTAAATCATTTTTTAAATTCAATAAAAACTGAGTATCTTGGTGTTATGTTATTTATGTTATAACTTTTTTTATTTGGTATTTGCTGGTGTTATGTTACTTGTATTATGACATTTTTAACAAATGTCAACTTAGTTTTTAACATATGCTAGTAAAACATATTTAATTAGTAGTAAATAAATTGAATAGTCAATTTCAGTGGTCAAAATGGTCAAAATTGATTTTGACCAGGACGGTTAAAACCGGTTTAAACCACTGGTTAAAACCGCCATGGTTAAAACCGAGACAACCCTGGTAAAAATATTCCGTGCAGTTAACTGTGTCAATCTTGTTCAAGAGCTATTACACACACACACACACACACATATATATATATATATATATATATATATATATTTGGATTTAAATAAATGGGGAACATTTAAGTCATCTCCGATTTTCTGACGGCATTTAATTTTCAGTAACAGCCCTGAAGAATTGGAAAATATGCTAAAAGATTTAGCAGAAACTAGCATTAACTTGGGGTTAAAAATAAATTTGGAAAAGACTAAGGTGATGTTCAATTCATTTGCACCAAAAAAGAAAATCTTCTACAACAACACTGAGATCAGGATCATCGCCAAGACTTTTTTTTGTGGGGGGGGGGGGGGGGAGGGGGAGGACTTTAAACTGCCAAATTAAATTTCAGTATTTGCAAACTCATTGAGAAGCAAAAATAAATAGTTCTCGACGTTTTCAACTAGTTTTATAATTTTGCCAAGTTACCACAATTAGAAAATGTAATATAGATCTTATTTATAAAAAGCTTAATAATATTCCTATTTGTAACTTTTGTCGAGTCTATCAGAAATAGAAAGTGTATTATAGTTTTTTATTAAAGTTTTAAACAAATTTGCCAACTAAGCTTGCAAATTTGCCGAGTGTAACAGAAATTCGCAAAAGTTTGGATGGGGAAGGCTCCCGCCAGCCCCCCTCCCTTTAGTGAAGGTACTGACTGAGATTAAGGAAGTTTTATAAAGACGATTACAAAGTGTACTTTGTACAGGAAATATAATAGGACAACAGTATCATGAATGGAATCAATAGAAGAATAAGGTATGGATAGAGTGCTTTTGGGAAGAACAATATTATTCTGAAGAGTAATATGCCTCTTTATTTGAAAAGAAAGGTGTTTAACCAATCTGTTTTGTCTGCACTAACTTATGGAGCGGAAACATCGACGCTAACAGAACGGTTGGTACAAAGATAACAAACAACACAGCGAAGTATGAAAAGATGTATGCTAGGTATAACTAGAAGAGACTGAAAGAGAATAACGTGGATAAGAAGTTATAAAAAGTTTTTGACATCATAGAGAGAATTAAACGGCTAAAATGGGTGTCAGGTTCTGAGAAACATCTGCTGTTAGAACTATGGTTCTATATTATTTTATCTTACTATATTATATATTGTATGGTCTGTGTACTGGGAATTTCAAAGTAACATTCTTTCCTTGTCTGAAACTGGTTCCGAGCCGATGAATTGTACAGTGTGGGTGGAGGGACAATGTCATGGATGGAGATGGTTTGGCCCGACCTTTTCAGATGTCTGTTGAAGATGGGCAGTCAAAAGGAATTGCAAGAACGCGGGAAAGAGCTGAGAAATGTGATCAGAGTAAAACCCCCGGATTTACGTTGGGGGAAGAGGAGGAGTCCATTAAAAGCAGGGGGTTGCTAGTAGGCAGTCGCTTTGCTCAGAGGGAGTTGAAACCTTGAGCGCCAAGTGGAAGGTGGTTCCTGTGTATAGCTCTTATATAGAGCGTAGGGTTGAGTGAAGCTCGCCGAGCTTAGAGCCCATGTGTTGGGACATTAAGAGTAATCTCCGGTAAAGCTAATTTAACGAGTGTAGAGTGAGAGTGTTATAATGTTGTTTACCAGTGCACAGCCAACATTTACTGTATTTAATTTTATGTTGAACCGGATCACCTACATCCGAGTTTTTAAGTGTAAATAGTGTTTTGTGTTTTGTAACTAGTGTGTAAATAAACTGTTAATTTAGGTAATTGAAAGAATTGGTTTTCATTTAAACAATCCTCTCAGAGCGTGACCGATATCACGTAATCATATCAGTGGTGGCAGCATATAAATAGCAAGGGATTTCTTCAAAGTTGTGCATACTAAGAGGAAACTCCGACAATGGGAATGGGCTGTGCACATTGCAAGAAGATAAGACAATAAGTGGAGTACAAAGATGCTACAGTGGTATCCCAGAGATATAAAATGATCAAGAAGATGACCTCAAGTAAGATGGAGTGACGAAATCAGAAAAGTGACAGGTGTTACTTGGATAACTAAAGCACTAGACAGGAAACAATGGAAAAATCTAGGGGGACTTACATACAACAGTGGCTAGAAAACGCTCGATGATGATGATATTTAAATATAATAGCTTTGAAATCAAAAGACAAAGATCAAGTTATTTTTACTAAATCTGACCAAATCTTTATTTTAAAGATGGCATATAATTAATTTATGCATAGAATACCTAAACATGAAATTAAAATTGTAACAAATCTGAACAATTAAATGACAGAAATTCCAATTTAGAGATAGCACAAGTACAGAATAAATTTACATTATTTTAGAAATATAACCATTAACCCTTCATTATGTACAGTGTATAATAAAAATATTTCCCAGAACACTTAATTAATGCAACTTTGACCATCTGGCCAACCCTCCCTCACATTGATTGGGTCAAACCTACCCACATACCCACTTTTTAAAGTATAGCACATGGTTATGTTTAGCCTGATTTATTGTACAATCTTTATGCCTGGGATGGAAGCTCGATCTTCGTACATTACTTAAAACCTACTCACTTAAATTTCTATGATATATTTTATCTGAGAAAATCTTACAAAATGTTTCTAAAAAATACACTTTTTAAGCTGAAAACTCTCCACAATTGATTTTTCCACACCTGTTTTAATTATCTGCATGAAACAAAGGCTATTTTGAACATTTCAGTAGCTTTGGTTGCCACCTATTAGCAAAACTCTGAAGTCCTTTAAAATATGAAAAGTGAAGGGTCGGTCAAGCCCCTCCCCCTCCCTATGCTCAACCCTCCCCAGTCTACCCTAAATAAGACTAGTTCTTACGAATTAATGCAAATCACGTTTAATAGGCGATTCCGCTTAATACGCGACTTTTGTCCAGTCCCTTGAAACTCGTCTTAACTTGGTTCTATACTGTATAACAGAAAATGTCAAATTATATTCATTACTACTTTTAAAATTAGCAACTTAGACCTGCCTAAATCAATTGTAATCAGTTTGCATTTTGTTTCTCCTTTAAATATTATATATATTTACAGAATACTTTTAATCTTTCCTTTTTTTTCTCTCATTTTATTTATGTATGCTCTGATTTGAAAATTGTCTCGACCATTACAAACGTCAACAAGACAAAAAAAAAAAAAAAATTAATATTTAAACTAAACGTAATGCAATATAATCAGTTATATTTACTTAAATGACATAATGAGTTTAAATTACTTTTTATCTGCAAGAGATTACAATGAGACCAATTTCATTTACTTAGAAAAATAAACATTATGTGTAGAATGAACATACATTTTTCAATAGCAAATGTAAGCTATACAATTAAATTAAAATTAGAGAAAAAAGACGTCCAAATTTAGCTTTACGTGAGCAGTACAGTGATTTTTGTTTTATTTGTACGAAAGCAGAAGTTGTAGTAGAATGAGTTTAAACGTATTTGCTCATCCACTGTCAATTCCTTTTAAGTTGAAGTTTTCAGGAAACATTTTTTTCTTTAACTGAACATTATTCATTGTGAAAGTATTAAAATGTATAATTAAAATAAAATCACATGTGTGATACTCAGTGGAAAAGATAATGCAAAAATAAAACCATTAAAATAAAAATCAAAGCTGTAAAATTAAAAGGGAAAGACTTCCTATTTAGAAAAGAAAACGAATATTGGAACCAAAATTAAAATGAAAAATTACATATAAGATAGTAAAACGCTTGTAGATTTCGATTGAATATGATAGCACTAATGGTACAAAATCAACACGATCTAAACAAATTGAAAATTAATGGAAATGCTGAAAAAAATGCGCAAGTGCAAGTATAACTTGTATTAAATGAACCATAATTAAATTAAAAGAAAATGAGCAGCTAAAACTAAGCTATTATAAGCTAGATATCTATTGTAAGCTAGATATCTAGCTATTATTAAGCTAGATATCAAACAGAATTCGCCTATTCCTCATAAAGAGAAGACCATTAAAAATGCTGGAATAAATAGAAGTTATAAAACTAAAATAACATTCATAATATCATGCGCATCTGCAGCAATGTTATTAGAATGCTGATATTAAAAGAAAATCACATTTGTGATACTGAATTGAAAAGACAATATAACTAGTTGGATGTACCAATACCAAAACTCTCTTCTATCTACATCTTAATATTTCAAAAAGTAGTTACACATGTTAATACTTCAATATTATACCAACTGTGATTTTCATCTTAAATTTCTGCTTCAGTCAGTTAATGGCAGTAAAAATGAGTTAATCTCGATCATGACATTTATTAAAATTAATAGATTTTTGTTATTCTGTTGCACATCAGCTGTTTGCGAATAGCCGGCTTAGCAGAACACGCGTTCCCGTCGCTGCACGAGCCACTGATGGACAACAAAACTACGAAAAATCGAGAAAATTATAGAAAAATCGCTATCACTGTGCCACTTTTTGGCGGAATGTTTCCAAATTAGAGGAAAACCTGCTGGCCATAGCAAAAAACATACACAAAAAAATTGATTCAATTCTGTGCATTACCTCATACACTTTTCGATGGTACAATAAAGAAAATGGCACAAAAATCCCTATTGCAGCGACCACTTCTGGCGGAATTTTTAATCGAATTTTTTTTAGACTTCCGGTTTTCAACGGATTTACACGTTTTAGGGGTCAGAGATCCCAAAAACATGTTTATAGAAAATGTCTGTCTGTCGCCATTGTACCATCAAAAAGTGTATGAAGTTATGCATAGAATTCAACCAAATTTTTATTTTAAGTTTTTGGCTATGGCAAGCAGACCCTCCCTGAACTTGGAAAAAATTCGCCTCTAGGGGGGGGGGGGGGGGCGCTGTAATAGCGATTTTTGTGCGATTTTGAATATTGTACCATCCAAAAGTGTATGAAGTTATGCATACAATTGAACCAAATTTTTATTTTAAATTTTTGGATATAGCAAGTAGGTCCTCCCTGAATTTGGAAAAAATTCGCCGGTAGGGGACGCTGTAACAGCGATTTTTGTGCGATTTTGAATATTGTACCATCGAAAAGTGTATGAAGTTATACATAGAATAGAACCAAAAAAATTTTTAAGTATTTGGCTGTAGCAAGTAGGTCCTCCATGAATTTGGAAAAAATTCGCCGGTAGGGGGCGATGTAATAGCGATTTTTGTGCGATTTTTAATATTGTACCATTGAAAAGTGTATGAAGTTATGCATAGAATTGAACCAAAAATTTTTTTAAAGTTCTTGGCTATGACAAGAAGGTCCTTCTTTAATTTGGAAAAAAATTCGTCGGTAGGGGGCGCTGTAATAACGATTTTATGCCATTTTGAATATTGTACCATCAAAAAGTGTATGAAGTTATGCATAGAACTGAACAAAATGTTTTGTGTTAGTTTTTGGTCATGGCACGAAGGTCCTCCTTGAATTTGGAAAAATTCCGCCGGAAGGGGGCGTTATAATTGCAATGTCTGTACGATTTTCATTATTGTACCATCGAAAAGTGTATGAAGTTATGCATAGAATTGAACCAAATTTTTTGTGCGTTTTTCTGACTGTGGCAAGCAAGTTCTCCCTGAATTTGAAAAAAAATCTGCCGGAAGAGGGCACTGTAATAGCAATGTCTGTGTCATTTTCATTATTGTACCATCGAAAACTGTATAAAATTATGCATAGAATTGAACCAAATTTTTTGTGTATGTATAAGGCTATGATCGGTAGGTTCTCCCTGAACTTGAAAAAAATCCGCCAGAAAGGGGTGCTATAATTGCGATGTCTGCGCCATTTTTATTATTGTACCATCAATAAATGTATGAAGTTATGCATAGAATTGAACCAAATATTTTGTGTATGTTCTTGCTATGGCAAGCAAGTCCTCCCTGAATTTGAAAAAAATCTGCCGGCGCTATAATAGCGATGTTTGTGCCATTTTCTTTATTGTACCATTGAAAAGTGTGTAAAATTATGCATACAATTGAACCAAATTTTTTGTGCATAATTTTGGATATGGTCAACAGGTTCTCCTTGAATTTGGAAATATTGCGCGGTAAAGGGGCTCTGTGATAGCGATTTTTGTATACTTTTCTTGATTTTTCGTAATTCTATTTCCATCGGTGGCTCTCGCAGCGGGGGGAACTCGCTTCCTTCTAAGCCGGCTATAAGCAAACAGCTCATAACAACAGAATAAGGAAAAACTATTAATTTTAACAAATATCATGGTATAGATTAACTCGTTTTTAGTCCGTTTAATTGACTGAAGCAAAAATTTAAGAAGAAAATGAAAGTTGGTATAGCATTGAACTAATATTATTGAAGTATTAACATGTGTAACTACTTTTTAAAATATTAATATGTATAAGATAGAAGAAAGTTTTGGGATTGGCACATCCAACTAGTTTCAAATTCAGGGAGGATCTTCTTGCGATAGAAAAAAAACATACACAAAAAATTTGGTTCAATTTTATGCATAACTTCATACACCTTTCGATGATACAATAATGAAAATAACACAGACATCGCTATTACAGCGCCCCCTTCCAGTGGAATATTTTCAAATTAAATGAGGACCTGTTTGCTACAGCCAAAAACATACACAAAAAATTGGTTTAATTCTATGCATAACTTCATACATTTTTCGATGGTACAATGGCAACACACGGACAGACAGACATTTTGTATAAACATGTTTTTTTGGGATCTCTGACCACCGAAACTTGTAAATCCGTCGAGAAACGGAAGTCGAAAAAAATTTCGATTACAATACTTTCTTCTATTGAAGATAGAAGAAAGTAAGAATTAAGCCATTAAAATAAAATCACTATAAATTAATTCAATTCAGGTTTAAAACTATGAAAGCGTAATATACATCAATATTAAATAGAAAAGTAATTTCGAAAATGCATATTTCCTATAAATAAAAATATAACAGAAAGTGTCATCTTTCAATCCAATGCGTTTAAAATAACAACTTAAAAAAAAAAAAAAAATGCATAAACTCTTTAAATGGTGCATTTAACTTTATTCGGATAAAAATTTATAAGTTATTCTATCGCAAGTATAAATATAAATCGACAAGTTTAACTTTATGAAGTATTATTATGTGTAAATCTTTCTAAAATTCTTTTTTTAACATCCAAAGAAAAAAAAAATGTGTTAGAAAATGCTAGTCTTACATTCATTGCATTTGAAAACTAGCAGTGTGTATAAACAAGTTACAACTGATTTGAGTTCTATATTAAAATTAACTAGTATGTTGTGGCCATCACAAAACTTTCTTCTTTAAAAATCACGTCAATTAAATCATTTAAATAATACAAGAAATTACATCAGTTTAGCACCAATTCATATCAAAGTATATCTGAATTTGAAATTTGATGAACATTTGTGCATTAGTTCTTGAGATAGAGCTATAGCAGAAATTTTGAAAAATGTAGCATAGCAGCACCACCTATTGAGCGCTATTTGCACCAAAACATAAACAGCACTAATTGATATCAAGGTATACTGGAATCTGAAGTTTGTTGAAAATCCAAGCATTAGTTATTGAGATAGGGCTATTGCGGAAATCACAAAAAATGCAGCATAGCAGCGCCACCTATTGAATGATTTACGCAAAAATGTATAAAACGTCAATTCCTGTCAAGGACTAACTGAATCTGAAGTTTGATGAAAATCCGTGCATTAGGTCTGGAGAATGAGCTCTTGTGGAAATTGCGAAAAATGCTGCATAGCAGCGCACCTCTTGAGCGATTTAAACCAAAAACTAATCAGCATCAATTTATATCAGGGACTAATAGAATATAAATTTTTATTAAATTCCGTTCATTAGTTCTTGAGATAGAGCGTTCGCAAAATTTGTGTCGCACACAGACAGACATTTTGTAAAAACATGTTTTTCGGATTCTCTGACCCCTAAAACGTGTAAATTCGTCGAAAACCGGAATTCGAAAATTTTCATGAATCCAATATTTTCTTCTTGTAAAGATAGAAGAAAATAAAAATAAAACAATAGGTTTAACTTTATTTACAATAAATTATAATAATCCATAATTAAATCAAATCGGTGTACTTTTTTTTTAAACTTAAAAATAAAAATATAGCACACATGCACAAAAAAAAAAAAAAAAAAAAAAAAAAAAAACACCCACTTCAATTAAAATTAGCTTTATAAAACTACCACACTTGATTTGAGGAACTTCTTTTCCTCTAAATAACGATTTGTTAGCCGAACACGTTTTGCTGTCTTTGTTGCTCTCCCCTTTAAATCATTCTCACCCAATTCGAGTGTCAAGAAGACAATTTAGTCGATGTCGTTTTCTCTTTCTTTATTCGAAACATTTTTCACCGCAAACATACTAAAAGGATATACTCGTTGTTTAGAGAAAATGTCTTTCTAAAAATGTAAGTATTATGCTGTTTTATTCGAAAAAATTATCTTGAGGAAAAATGACTGACTGGCAGATTAAACTCGAAATAGTCGTCCCGTATCGGATTTTTGCTATTATAATATATATATAGATAATACGCGGTTTTTGGCCGCGTTATCTCTTTCATGGCATAATTTGTTAATTTTACAATTAATTAACAGTTTTCCTAATTAAGAATAAAAAATTTATTTTTTTTTAACTTAATTTCGTAAAAGCATATAAATTATGTAATCATCTGTCCAAAAATACAACCCTTACTTTTTCTGTTTATTATTTAAGTACTACTTGAAAAAATAAGTTTAACTAAGAAAAAAAGTGAAAAATGTAAAAAAAAAAAAAAAAAAAAAAAGTCGGGATTCTTAAAATAGAATCTTAACATTTTTTATAAAAAATTCTATGTCTCTGTTTATAATTCACTTATGAAGATGAATTTGGTTTCAAATCGAAGAATTTCTTCATTCCATTCCTCTAGTTTTCGTTTTCTTTTTCTGTGATGCTTTGTTCTTTTGATATTTGAAATTTTACGCAGGTATGTTTGGTCTATTTAACATTGAGAAGTTTCCTCCTGTATAATGAGCAGTTAAAATAGACCGTATACCAAAACCGTCCTTTTTTTTAGCTGATCACGGATAACCATTATTGCATATTAGATTAGACCGCAACAAATGTAATATAAGTCTTATTACTACTTACGAATAGTTTTAAATCCGTTCAAATGCGCCCCACCAGTGGCCGAGAGGTTCTGCTCTCGAAGCTGGTAGACGGGAGGTGCTGGGTTCGATCTCAATCGCGCCCGTCGGCCTAATCGTTCGGAATTTTCGTGGTTTTCTTCGAACCTTGGACTTCCAAGCGTTAATACGGGTTAGGTTCCCTTAGAAAGACCCCCACGAAGGGCACTCCCCCCCCCATAGGGCCTATATCCCTCGTGTTGATAATTGGCCGACATAAACACAACCAACCAACCAACCAACCGTTCAAATGCAAAGCATTAAATATATAGCAATAACATAAAATAGACTTGGCGCAATTTAAAAAACAACGGCTCAATTGTAGGAAAGAAGATCTGTGCAATGATTAAATAAATTTGTTAAAGATTTCGATTATTTACTTCTGACAGCCCCGCAAAAAACCAAAATTGTAATGTGTTGTCTCATAATTTATTAAAAATGCTTAAAAAAAGTATTTTTTTTTTCAATATTATATAAAAAATGAATTACGAATATAATCATACTTCTGTAAAATATGAATCTCAATATTTTAAAACTGCATTATATCTTTAGAATTATATTAAGGGAGCACAGGACCTTTGAGTTTGTCGAATTTATCAAAAAATCCCCATTTTCAAAGTATCAAAACACAAATAATAATAAATAAAGATTTTTTTTTCCCTTTCCGCCTAAGTATAAATTCTTAACTACATTATCCAGAAAAATACAAAATACTTAAATTTTAAATTTAAAAATTCATCTCACTAATGCGTGAATTTAAATCATTTTAGTGCTGCGCTTATAATAAAACTCTAAATTATGCATATAGAAAACAATATGGGAACAAAATATAATCATACCACACCTAGTTCTAAAAATTAAAACCAAAATATGCACAAAAGGTTTGTTTAGAATTTAATTTTAGCACAAAAAACATATTTTTTTTTTCTTTGCTAAAAAATAAATAACCAAAATGTAGGATTTTGGTTTTGGATTTTGTTTTAGCACGTAGACGATAAAGAAACTCATATGTAGTTAATTTTAGGTAGATTTCGTAAGAAATACTACCTATTGCAGTCGTTACCATGGTGCGACTTTTGAAAAATTTCTTCATAACTTTTCATTATATGACCCCAAGAACCCAAAACCACCCCCACCTAAAAAGTTTATATATATATATATATGTATATATGTATGTATTAAATTTTGTCCGCATGATAAAAGTCGCAATTATGCACGGATCGTCTTCAAACTCGCCAACAACTTTGATATGGCTAATATCTCGGCGGGGATTGAAAATGGACGAAATTGGCCCAAGGGGGTGGAAATGGGGAGGGTTCAAAATTTTGAATACCGTTTTAACATGATTCTGATAAAACCAGCTCTTACACAACAATGACAGGAAAAAATAAACATTTTTCGTTATAGCAGTTGCCAAAAATTAAAAAAAGCAATAAAATTCTCACAACAATTACTTTTCTATTGCAGAATTTTCACGTGAGAAATTAAGTAAATAGTTTGACAAATTGAAAACAAATTGAATATTACGTCATAAGTTTTCTAGAGCAAGGTTTTCGCATGAAAACTTAAAATAAAATAAATAGTTTGACGAATTAAAAAAATATGTATATTGCGTCATATTGGAAATATAATGGACCTCAGCAGGTTAATATGTAACGTCATGTGAGTTTGAAGAAACGTATTAAAACATTATAAAAACACGACTATGGAAACATTAACATATTTTAACACTTTAAGGTTCTCTGAATTTGCTGTATCCATTTTTAAACCTATTTCATATACATGCGTGTGTGTATTCGTGTATATTATAATTTTCACAAAAAGTTTAGCTCCCTAGAGCTCATTCTTAGTGAAAAAACTGGGTTTATCTCTAATCTTGATTTAAGTTTTGTTGGTGAATTTAGTACTTAATTTCGAAATCTACCTCCGCCTGTAGGCCGAGCCAGCAGGGATTTTTTAAAGGTGTGACTTACATAGTTTGAAAGTAAATAGTGCGCACAAACTTTAAATTTACTAACCTGAGAAAATGTGTATTAAAGTTTCAATATCTACGGAACTTTTTGCGTATTGTGGAGAAAAAAAAAAAAAAAAAAATCACTATAAAACAAAAACCGAAAAGGGATTTTTTGAAAATTTAAAGATCGTGTGCTCCTTAATTTAAATAATGATTGTATTGAAGTGAAACATACAGCTTAGTGAAGGGATGTATAAATTCACGGCACTGAAAATCTTAAAATGAATAAACTAAATCGGCATTGAAAGATTTTGTGTAGAACATTTACAACTGTGCTCAATTTCTTTCTTTGAAATATTGTATTTAGCATTTTAAAGAATTAGAAAATTGATAATTGCCATGGGCTTACAAGATATTCGTAATGAAAATTTCCACTCCATGTCTTTGTACACGAGAAAGACTCAAATATAATTTCTTTCCGAATAAAATAGAAAATCATGCATTAAAGGGTTAAGTAAAGATCAGTTTTACATTAATTGTAATTAAAAATAGCTGTACGAAATTGCCACACTTGATTTGAGACAGTTCTTTCCTCTAAATAGCGATTTGTTAGCCGAACACGTTTTGCTGTCTCTGTTGCTCTCCCCTTCAAATCATTCTCACCCAATCGGAGTGTCAACAAGACAAAGACAATTTACTCGGCATCTCTGGGGAACAATAAAAATGCGGGCACTTCAGGGCCCTGCGATTTTCCTGCGATTCGGAAACTGTGGGAAACAACGAAAAGCTTTCAACAACGTTCACATCTTTTCTGATTTCCGAAGACAGCAACTTGCAGTGAGATTTTCTTCTGCAGAATTTAAGTGGCGTTGGGGATTTAGACAGCGTCTATCCAAGTATTGTTCTGGGATCCATTCTCGACCACACGATTCTCGTAAATAAGTGAGTTTTTATTTTTATTTTGGTTTTTTTATGCACTTAGTTTTTTTTTCCAGTTTCGCTTTGTGTAATTTAAAATAATTCATTGGTCGCAACGAAAGTTAGCGATGAAAATAAAATCGATGGGAGTTAAACTTTGTGTTTGAGTAAAAAGAAATCACGGATTGTGTGATATATTATGTACGTAAAATATTATACATGCAAATAATATATTTTTTTACAGAAGCTTTAAATTTAGATATTTTATGCTGAAGTTTTAAATTTAGTGCTTCGTTTAATGCATTTTAAAATAATACGTACTTTGAATGTAGTTAAACTTTGTGTTTGCGTAAAAAGAAATCACGGATTGTGTGATATATTATGTAAGCAAAATATTATACATGCAAATAATATATTTTTTTACAGAAGCATTAAATTTAGATATTTTATGCTGAAGTTTTTAATTTAGTGCTTTGTTTAATGCATTTTAAAATAATACGTACTTTGAATGTAATTAAAACTAAGGCGATTCTCAAAACATTAAATAAATAAATAAATAAATAAATAAAAATTATGAATAAATAAAATAACAACAAATAAATAAGTAAAATTATAATAAATAAATAAAAAATAAATAAAATAACAACAAATAAATAAATAAAATAAAATAATGATAAATAAATAAATAAAATTATAATAAATAAATAATAAATAACAATAAATAAATAATTTTTTTCCGCGTAAGAACGCGAAACTTTCTGACACTTTTTAAGCATAAAATCATCATATTTGCAGCCATGATTATTGAAATAATTTGTAATCAAACACTTTTTGTTAAAGTTTTGCGATAAATGAATTAAATCTTGCGTTATAAGGATTATTATTTCTGCACGGTAGTTTTTTTCCTTTCCTTGCTCTGTCGCGTCCGGAAATTCGGTTCAAAACGCAAACTTCGTCTGAATTTTCTGAAAAATTTTTTGTCTTTACCGGAAAACGAAAAAGAAACCAGTTTAATTACAAAGTTTCTTAATAAGAGTTCCTACCGATTTGATACATTTGCGAACAAAAAAGAATTATAAAATATGTCAGATGGTAGCGAGTTTGGATTTGAGTACAGTCTTAAAAGTAAAATACGTAGATGGTAATGTTTATTTTCTATGGGAAAAGTGTAGGTTATAATATCATACCCTTCAGATTTATTTAGTTTTACAATAATATTATAATTATATTTCAGTTCTGATTTAAAGATTCATATCCTTTTAGATTGTATAGCGTAAATCATTTCAAAATATTGTCCTGATGCATTATGCATATATTTTTCATTCTTCTATAATTCCTTTTTTTATTTCTTTACCATTTATCTTTCCAAGAAAATATTCTTAATTCAAAGTGCAATAAAACAGCACTGAGATGCTTTAAGGATTTTGCATGCATAGCATTTTTAAATACATGCTTTGTAATTACTTTCATACAAAATATATACGCTTTAAAATTTATTGTTGAATTTAACTAAGTTATCCAATGTTATGTATGGCAGAAAATTCTTTCATGTGGGATTTAGATGTAGAATTTTTCCCATTTGGAAAAGAAATTGCTTCATATATATTTAATTCCTGAAATTGACATTTTCTTGTTTTAATACTATCATAACTCACACACATATACGTGCGTATATATATATATATATATATATATATATATATATATAACATGATTATACAATCCTAGTTTATTAAACTATTTGCTATCTTTAAAAATATTCCAATCATTCCGTTTACTTAAATTAATTTCTATTTAAAATGCATATTTTAATATTTTATTTCTTTTCAAAATCTATTCCAGAAACATTTTCCATAATTATTATTTGCTTCAAGATCTTTCATTTTTCAATTTTAAATGCCGATATGAATTTTATTAAAATTATCTATTTTATACCATTTTTCTTTTTTGGTTATTCCGAAAGTCGTTGGTTCACTTTCCCGAGAAGACCGACTAGCTTCATTTTTTTATTCGCACTTAAAATATAGTTCTGCATGTATTCGGGCTGTTATTGGCTGATCCATATATCTGCAGTGCAGTGAAAATACCTTCGTTTAGAGGTTTAAAACTCCAAAACATGAGTGAAGAGAACAGATTTTCGTGTTTCCAGTTGTTTTAAAAACCTGTGCTTGTTGTTTGGAAGAAATTCTTTATTTGAATAATAGATGATATCGTAACATCTTTTATAAAATGTAGTTCATGATGACATGACATAACTAAAGTTAAGTAGTGAAAAATGTCGAAATATTCTATGGAACTGTGGTGAATGCTCTCTACTCAACTGATCTATAATAAAAGTGTTTCCGAACGGATAATTCTGTTCTCTTATTATTGGAGAAACCCTATACTACATTCGATCCATTGCAAAACGGCTAACGACGAATGCAAACAGGCTGTTCTAGTATATTTACTTCAGTATTTATCTTCTAAATAAGTGAAAGAACGGTGTTGATTACAGTTTCTGAATATGGAATTTTGTGAAGGGGTTTCGAGGAGTTTTCTAATGGAGTAGAAAGAGAAAGCGATGTTATAGTTATGACCTCAGTTTTCATATGAACGTTACAACTATCGTAACACACACACACCTATCTATCTATCTATCTATCTATCTATATATATATATAACGTATCAAAAATAAGTGCAAAATTACTTATGAAAACGTAAGTATTTCGTACTTCTTTTTGAAATATATATTGTATATTTTTTCGATTTTTTTCATACAAAAGGAGCATCTTTTTCGCGCTATTTCCACATGTTTTATAACACTTTCCAACATAGTTGAGAAGCGTTTATGAATTCGGTTTGTCTGTCTGTCTGTCGTCTGTCCGTGCGTACTCACGTAAATGTAGTCAGATTGAACTAACTATTAATTGAACTAACTAATCATACTATTTAGTATACATAAAAATCTATATCAAGCAGGACGGTCGTTCTGACAAGCCAAGCTGAAAAAAAATGCTAACTCCGCCAAACAAACAAACGCCAAGAATAAGGCAAGACACCGTAACTGCTTATTATACTGATCACAACTTCTCCATGTTAAATGAACGAAATATGCCAGCGTAAAATTTCCCATATCAAAAGAAGCAATCATCGCAGAAAAATAAAACCAACACTAGAAGGACCTAATAAAGAAGATCTTCAATTTGAGATCAAATGCATCCTCATAAATTAATTATAAACAGAGATATGGATTTTTTTAAATAACGTCGAGATACTAAAAATAACAGATTTAATTTCTTCGTCACAACTTATGTTTCAATCGAGGTAGAGACTTAAATAATGGACAGAAAAAAGTAAGGATTGAATTTTTGGATAGATATTTACTCAATCTACGTGCTTTTATAAAATTCAGCTTTAAAAACATTAATTTTCTATTCATAATTAGCGAAAAACTGTTAATTAGTTCTAAAGTTTACAAATTATGCCAAATATCGATAAACCCGCCAAAATATTTTAGAAATCTTATACTTTTCTTTTATATTATCCTTTTGCATTGATTTTATCGAAGATAACTATGGCTGAGATTCAGATAGATTTTTCGCTGTTAGCGAAATGAGTTTGACCAATCAGAAGCCTGCATGTTTGAGAATATTTGCTGTTTGTGGATCCCGGTCTATGTCATGAAAGTTTTGAGTCATTTTTTTAGAGCCGTGGATGAAGTGCAATGTTTGTAGAAATGTAGGCTAGGATCCAGATAGATTTTTCGCTGTTAGCGAAACGAGAATCGCCAATCAATAGCCTGCATTTCCGCAAACAGCGAAAAGTTCACAAAAATGCAGGCTTCTGATTGATGAATCTCGTTTCTCTGACAGCCAAAAATCTATCTAGATTGCGCACAATGGAGGATATTCCAAATATGGGTTCGAGGCTGAAAAAGTCACGTGATACCGGTAATTTATCCAAGGAACTTCTATCTGATAAGAAGGGAAGATACTACTACTTTGCCTCACGAACCGTTTCATTGGCTAGCGGGGATTTACATTACACGTCTACGGAGCCTTCTCTTCTTTACGATAGAAGTTTTTACCTTGACCACGTGATCAAAATGTAGATGGAATATCCTCCATTATGTTGAACACAATTTTGCATTTCCACATCCAGGTAGGGTATTAATTGTCATAACAACAATACATATTCGAAACTATTTAAGGCACTGATTCTGAACTCCTTTGCTATACCTTTCAATATTAAAGAAGTTGTTGTTTCCATAGTAACAGTACTTTTCTGTATTGCTTTCTCTAAAACACAAATATAGAAATTTAACAAAGAGCTCTCAGAATCAACACTATAACAGAGAGCCTTCATACATAAGAGTGGTGATATATGCACAGGAAGCATGCTCATTTCAAGTTTTTGCCGAAAGTATGGCTACAGCGTCTAGAATACCTTGTGTGGAAATATGCTATTCAAACAACGCTAAAAATTTGTATCCCTTAAATGTGCGACGATACTGCTAAAATCCCAAGTATCGATCACAGCGACATCTGCGGGATTTAGTATTACATTGTATAAACTAGCAATATCTTGCAGTTTGAGAAAATATCCTGCAGATGTCGCTGTGATCTGTATATTTCAGCAGCATCATTGCACAGTTAAGGGATACAATATTTTAGCACTTTTTAAAGTATTACAGGGATAGCCAATTTCCACACTATATATACAGCGCCTAGAAGATACAGTGTAGAAAACGGCTACAAAATAGTGCTAAAAAATTGAATCCCATAAATGTACAACGATGCTGAATAACAAGATGTCGATAGTAGCGCCATCGTAGTGATTTAAAAACGATAGTCATTCTAAAAGAGACTCTTTAACCTATTTCACGTCATTCCTTAACTAAATTAGCTTATAACAGAACAAAATATCTTATATTTATAGTTTCCGATATTTAACATTCTATAATTTTTGAAAACTCAGTGTTTATATTGAAAAGAGTTACGAGATGGCGCTCGTATCAGCATATTGCCGCTGAGCATTGTTGGAGATTTATGGGATACAAGTTTTTAGCACTTTTTAAAGCATTATAGGAATAGCCGTTTTCCACACTGTATCTTCTAGGCGCTGTACTATAGCTCCGTTATAGGCCTAGATTATATGTTGTAGAAATCGACTATCCCAGCAATACTTAAAAAAGCGCGGAAATAGTGAATCCCTTAAATGTACAACGATGTTGAATTCCAAACAGTCATTTACAGCGACATCTGCAGGATATTTTTTAAAGAAGAAAGAGACACGTGTAATGCACCGCTATAGCGTCTAGAATACATACTGTGGAATTTTGCTATCCAAGCAGCGCTAAAAAGTTGTATCCCTTAAATGTGCACTGACGCTGAAATCCAGGGAGCTGATTGCAGCGACATCTGTGATAAACTTTCAAAGTAAACATCGTATTATTACAGCGGGCTTGACGCCAAGCACACAGGACAGATGTATGTTAATAAAATGTAAAAAAAAAAACGCTACAGCGTCTAGACCAAATTATAACGCCTAGAATATATAGTGTGGAAATTTGCTATCCCTGTAATACTTAAAAAAGTGGTAAAATATTGTATCCTTAAATGTGCAACGATGCTGCTGAAATATACAAATCGCAGCGACATCTGCAGGATATTTTCTATAACTGAAAGATATTGCTAGTCTATACAATGTAATACGAAAATCCCGCAGATTTCGCTGCGATCGACACTTGGAATTTTAGCTGTATCGTCGATCATTTACGGGATACAAATTTTTAGCGTTGTTTAATAAAATATTTCCACACTAGTTATTCTAGACGCTGTTACCAAATCGTCATGAAGTTTTAGGAAATATCCTGCAGATATCGCTGTGATCGACTCATTGGATTTCAGCATCATTTGAAATTTAAGAGATCCAATATATTAGCAATTTTTAAAGTATTACTGGGATAGCCGATTTCCACACTATATATTCTAGGCGCTGTAGCACCGCGGTAGCCTGTCTTTTTCGTTTACCTCGGAGTAGATATAGATTAAGTCATTTGTAGCTGTTCCTAAAATGTGGCCAACAACATATAAGGCCAGTTCATAACGTCACACGGAGTTGATTATCTGTACACGGCAATGGACACAAAAAAAAATCGGCTCGCAGCTTTGAACTAATCATCGTGTAAAGATGATCCAACTCTGAGATTAACGAAAAAGACAGGCTACCGCGGTGGGTCCGATTCTTCTTTTTTTAAAGACCGCTGGAGTCACGTGATGCTCGAATGCACCAAAGAAGGTGCGTGAAAAGAGCATCACGTGACTCCAGCGGTTTGTAATAAAAGAAGAATCGGATCCACCGCGGTAGCCTATCTTTTTCGTTAGCCTCGATCCAACTGCGTGTGACTTTTAAACATCATGAACTGGCCTATTATGTCATTGGTCGCACTAACACCCTCCCTCCTGCGTCCACCGTATATAGCGGCATCTTGTACTGGAGACTGCTAAATGGGCTGCTATCGGTCAAAATCAAGAGAGAAAAGGGCAGAAGAGAGGGAAATAACTCGTTTTTTTTGGTAACTAGTTTTTCACACGGGAAGATTGACATGTCTGTTCCTCTCCGTTCATAACTCCATGGTGGTGAAATACGCCAAAGCATCCTAAATATCTGAGAAAGTCTTGACTCGCGTCACGAAAACATCACACAAAGCAGGCAAAGCAAAGAAACAAAATCATTCATCGGCTCGTGAATATGAACGAACCAATGAATGATTTTTCTTCTTTGTTTTGCCTGCTTTGTGTGACGTTTTTCTGACACGTGTCAAGGCTTTATCCAATATTTAAAGGGCGTTGAATAGGCCGGGATCAAGATAGATATTTCGCTATTAGCGGGATGGGATTGATCAATCAGACGTCTGCATTTTTCCGAACTTTTTGATGTTTGCAGTAAACACCGAAAAGCCTGCGAGGATAAAGGCTACTGATTGGTCAATGTAATTTTACTAACAGAGAAAAATTTATCTGGATCCCGGACATTAACTTTGGTTGGTTAAAACAATTTTGAATAAAATCAAATCAGGAAGCCAATGTTTGTTAACTTTTCTGGTTAGTTTAATTGAAATCTTCCTCGTCTATTACTGAAAACTGAGTTACCGTACTTTGGACAAAAAATTGAATATGAGTACACGACTTGTGCATATGTCACCACTCTAACACAGTGTTGCCAGATGGGCTACTTTTTTTTAACTCAGATACTATATTGGCACCACTTTTTTGAAATTGTAAAATGTGCCTTATATAATGACATATTAATTAAGGCGAAAACAATGGGAATTTTACCGTTTATAATAAGTGCTGGCAATTAAGAAATCTGAATTTAAAAAAAAGTAGCCCACTGGCAACACTGCTCTAACATATAAATGTTCTGTGTTATGACCATGATTCTAAGTGCAGTTGGTTAAATTTGAGTATATGGGCATTAGAGAAAGCAATAGTGGCCCACTGTGGCTGAGTGGATAAGACACAATGCCGCTAATCGCTTGAGAGCGTAGGTGGAAGCAGATTCGAATCCCGCCGTGATCCGCATGTGATATGATGTATGTGTTCAATAAATCAAACAAACAAACAAGCAAGCAATAGTGAAAGGTACAGTTGACATGGAAACAACGACTTCTTTAATTCGTATAGAAAATTAATGAATAGTAGTAAATGACTCAAGTTTAAAATGTAGGCAAATGGTCTGGAAATATCAATGGCTCCCATCTAGTATTTCACAAAATTAATTTAATAGATTCACATGATGTATAACTTTATGCAACTCTTAACTAATGAAAATTCTGCAACAAGACTTATGTAGGTAGATCTTTTGAATGAATAATTCAGAATTCTGAGAACAAAACGAAGTTCTTAAGGCTCTTCCTCACACCCCCCTCAAAGAAGGAAATACGATAGAAAGATATAAGAATTTGGATAGCTTCAATATGTCTGTGATCTTTTGTCAGAGTTCAGAAAAAGAGTCTGGGCATAAAAAAAAAAAACAAATTTAACGAACGATAAGACTATAGATTTCAGGCAATTTTTAACCGAAAAATATTTAATTCTAATGTATATGCGGCTTTAATAATAGACTATTAAAGATAATCAATTTAGGGGAAATTTTATAGTAAATTAATATCCTCACATTTATGCAAATAGGTATGGATAAACAGACTTGAGTAAAATTACATATTTATTCTTTCTTCTCTATAACACGATCTAAATGAAGATGAAGTTATATGTACAGTTTATATCTTTAAATTTTTAGATTTTTTTATCAAAAATGTTCCTTTATTATGTCTAGAATTGCTAGATTTACAGATCTTCGATTCTTTAGATGCCTGCGGGTTTTCATTCTCGGATTAACCGTAGGTATTTGTAAAGGTAAATTTATTTTGCAAAACCGTCAGCAAAAAAAGTTAGAAAAAACAATTAACTGACAGACTAACTGTAAATATATATTTTATTTGGACTCTGTTTTTTACTAAATTTTCATCTTTCGTAGAAACTTTTAAGGAGATATAAATTGAGAAAGACTGACACTTTGAAAGAAGAAATTGACTTTCCTTACTTTTAAATTATTAATCACTATAAAAAATGAATGATAGGTAAACAAAATGTATAATATTGTGTTTGCTCCCTGTTTATAAAGGCTATAGAAGGACTAATTTTAATTTGAGCTAGTAGAATTATTTCAGTTATATATCATTTGTTTTAAAAAATGAACTGATATCTACTAAAAAACAACTTTTCAAAAGTAAAAAAAAAGCCAAGCAAAAAAAAAAAAAAAAAAAAAAAAAGAAAAGAAAAAAGGTGAAAGTTGTGGCTAAAAAATAGTGTGATATCAAATTTCCAAGCTTATATTGCGGTACTTATTTAACATTTTTTGATAAAAATTTACCATATGTAAGTCGAGTACCTAAGTATGCGTTGATAGAAAGCCTTTTCTCCTTTACTAAATACATCATAACGCGTTTCTGAAAATTAATTTTTTTTTAATTATGCATGATGGGCTTGGCGGCCATCTTTCCATATTTTACACAAATTTCTAAGCACTCAAGCTCGTAACATATTTGCATTATTAAGAATTTAGTTTTAGCTACAGACAGATAAATTAAGAAAGTTTTTTTATTTTGAAAAAACAAATTGATTTTTACTGCTTTAACTAATTAATTAACCCCCCTCCGAAAAAAGAGAATCATAAGATGAAACCTGAAGTTACTTCAGCTTTATTTTTAGACACAAATTTTTAGGCACTCATTTTCATAAATTAAAAGAATAAAATGTTTGCTTTAGTAACAATTTCGAACTTCCAATCTTAACAATGAACTTGTGTGCTTAGAAATTTGTGTAAAATATGGAAAGATGGCCGCCAAGCCCATCATGCATAATTTAAAAAAAATTAATTTTCAGAAACGCGTTATGATGTATTTAGTAAAGGAGAAAAGGCTTTCTATCAACGCATACTTAGGTACTCGACTTACATATGGTAAATTTTTATCAAAAAATGTTAAATAAGTACCGCAATATAAGCTTGGAAATTTGATATCACACTATTTTTTAGCCACAACTTTCACCTTTTTTCTTTTCTTTTTTTTTTTTTTTTTTTTTTTTGCTTGGCTTTTTTTTTACTTTTGAAAAGTTGTTTTTTAGTAGATATCATATACCGGGCTACACAAAAAGAAATCAAACATTTTTTCGGTAATTTTTTATGGTAATTGCGGATATTGGGTTTTCATATGCGCTATGCGTTTTTAAAATTGTTTAGTTAAACATCATATTTCACCTTGATAAAGAAAAAAGTTTTGCTCTAGCCTTCTGAATGTGTTTGAAAGCGTGTCATAATCTATTCTGGACGCGTTATTTCTGGTTCTTGTATGACTTCTATAAAAAATTAAAAACTATGAAAAAAATGTATTTAAAATTCAAAATTTAGTTTGACCTGAAACAGATCTCTGGTCGAATTCAGTGTTAACTAGTTTTAAAAATATATATCAAGCTATATGATATTTTTTTTATTTTCGAAAATATCATGATATTTACGAACCCTGTTAAGTCTAATGAAAGATTTTAATACTTTACTTTAAAAAAAAATATATATACAATATACATATGCTGCTATTTTTTAATTCTCTACTTTCTTTAACTTATACTCCTTTTATTTTCTTCTGAGAGTTTCGAATGCAAAATGTAATTAGAATTTATGAGCATTTTGGGAAATATTTTACACACGGTAACATTTTCGAAAGCATACCTTAAAAATTGCATCAGAAAGTACAAGCTTCGAAACCTACAGCTGAATTTTTGATCATTTTGAACATATTTTCTATATACGAAATTTTTCTTTTCCCTTTTCATGTATTATTTAAGTACAGCTTTTCGTTTGAATGAACTCGTTTTATACAACTATTTATTTTCATAAATAAGCTTTTTTTTTAATACTTCAAATACATATGTTTCCCTGTGTAAAGTTATCATCGATTTTTTTTTCTCCCATGTATATATTTCTGTCTAGAAAATGATAGTCCTTTTTTACAGTCTAAAGTGAATGTGGATATCGTCTATTTCATTTTTGTTTTTATTTAGAACATGTATGAATGTAAAAAATACTTTATTTTTCAATAATGTATGTTTTCTGAGTGGAAAGTGCATAATTAGAGATTCAAGGAAATTTGTTGATCAAACGTAATATTTCTCAACCTTTTTTATCACATGATACACTTAAACTCATGGTTAAGGGGCTACTTCAGTCAGGGGAAAACACCCGTCCGCTAATGAGAGAAACTTTTTAAGATATCTCTTTTGCATTTCCATGTTTTTAAATGAGTTTTGATTTTGATAGCTAAGGTAGATCTATACAAAGGTCGTTTTGTACTTTTTACTTTCTTCTATCTTTACAAGAAGAAAGTATTGGATTCGTAAAAATTTTCGACTTCCGGTTTTCGACGGATTTACACGTTTTAGAGGTCAGAGATTCCAAAAAACATGTTTTTACAAAATGTCTGTCTGTGACTCTGTGAGTCTGTCTGTCTGTCTGTCTGTGTGTATGTGACACAAATTTTGTGGGCGCTCTACCTCAAGAACTAATGCACGAAATTTAATAAAAATTTATATTCAAATAGTCCCTAATATAAATTGGTGCTGATTAGTTTTTGGTGTAAATCGCCCAACAGGTGGCGCTGCTATGCTGCATTTTTCGCGATTTCTGCACTAGCTCTATCTCAAGAACTAATGCACGGATTTTCATAAAACTTCAGATTCAATTAATCCTTGATATGAATTCGTGCTGGTAATGTTTTGGTGCAAATCGCCCAACAGATGGCGCTGCTATGCTGCATTTTGCAGCATTTACACGATTTTCGTAATAGCTCTATCTCAAGAAATAATGCACGGATTTTCATCAAACTTCAGATTCTGTTAGTGCTTGACATGAGTTGACGTTTTGCACCTTTTGGTGTAAATCGCTCAAGAGGTGGCGCTGCTATGCTGCATTTTTTGTGATTTCCGCAGTAGCTCTATCTCAAGAACTAATGCTTGGGTTTTCAACAAACTTCAGATTCAGGTATACCTGGATATGAAATACTGCTGTTTATGTTTTGCTGTAAATCGCTCAAAAGGTGGCACTGCTATGCAGCATTTTTCTCGATTTCCACAATAGCTCAATGTCCAGAACTAATGCACGGATTTTTATCAAACTTCAGATTCAGTTAGTCCTTGACATGAATTGATGTTTTGTTCCTTTTGGTATAAATCGCTCAACAGGTGGCGCTGCTGTGCTGCATTTTTTGTGATTTCCACAGTAGCTCTAGCTCCAGAACTAATACACGGATTTTCATCAAACTTCAGAATCCGGTATACATTAATATGAATTAGTGCTGTTTGTGTTTTGGTGCAAATCGCTCAACAGATGGCGCTGCTATGCTGCATTTTTTAGAATTTCCCCTACAGCTCTATCTCAATAACTAATGCACGAATTTTCATCAAACTTCAAATTCAGGTATACTTTTATATGAATAAATTGATATAATTTCTTTTACTATTTAAATGATTTAATTGACGTGATTTATATAGAAGAAAGTTTTGTGATGGCCACAACATACTAGTTTGATTTTGTTTGCAGGTTTTTTTTTCTTCTTTTTTACTTTCTTCTATCTTTACAAGAAGAAAGTATTGGATTCATGAAAATTTTCGAATTCCGGTTTTCGACGGATTTACACGTTTTAAGGGTCAGAGATTCCAAAAAACATGTTTTTACAAAATGTCTGTCTGTGACTCTGTGAGTCTGTCTGTCTGTCTGTCTGTGTGTATGTGACACAAATTTTGTGGGCGCTCTATCTCAAGAACTAATGCACGGAATTTAATAAAAATTGATATTCAGTTAGTCCCTAATACAAATTGATGCTGATTAGTTTTTGGTGTAAATCGCTCAACAGGTGGCGCTGCTATGCTGCATTTTTCACGATTTTCGCAATAGCTCTATCTCAAGAACTAATGCACGGATTTTGATCAAACTTCAGATTTAGTTAGTCCTTGATATGAATTAATGATGATTACGTTTTGGTGTAAATCGAACAACAGGTGGCGCTGTTATGATGAATTTTGCAGGATTTACACGATTTCCCCAATAGCTCTATCTTAAGAACTAACGCACGGATTTTCATCAAACTTCAGATTAAGTTAGTCCTTGATATGACTTGCTACTGATTAGGAGTTGGAGTAAATTGGCCAACAGGTGGCGCTTCTCTGCTGCCTTTTCCACGATTGCCTCAATAGCTCTATCAATAGAACTAATGGACCAATTTTCATCTAACTTCAGATTTAGTTGTATGTTGACACAAGTTGTTGTTAATTAGGTTTTGGTGTTAATCACCCAATAGGTGGCACTGCTATGCAGAAATTTTTACGATTTTTGCTATTGCTCTATCTCAAAAACTAATGTACGGATTTTCTCCAAACTTCAGATTCAGTCAGACGTTGACATAAATTGTTGCTGATTAGGATTTGGTATAAATCACCCAATAGGTGGCGCTTCTAGGCAGCATTTTGCTGAATTTAGACGATTTCAGCGATAGTCATATCTCAAGAACTAATGCACGGAATTTCATATCGTTAGAATCCTCATGAGATGCATAGATTGCCATTAAATTTTGGCAGTGTGATAGCGAATTTTGAAGTATTAACATGTATGAGATAGAAGAAAGTTTTGGGATTGGTACATCCGACTAGTTTTAGGATGTTTTCACTTTTGAAACTTGTTCCAAAAGTTTAAGTATCTCAATTAAAAATACCTGTAAACAAAATCAAAAAATTCAAAGCGGCCTCTGTACAGATCTACCCCAGCTTTCCAATGCAAAAAAAAAAAAAAAAAAAATCATTTAAAAATATTCAAATGAAAAAGAGATATATTAAAAAAATTCTCCCATTGGATTAACATTAGCGAATGGGTGTTTTCACCTGACTGAAGTAACCTCTTAAACTCGCCCTGTATAATAAACGTGTGATTATTAAAAAACAAATGAAACTAAATACTTTTTTTACACTCATTTACTTAACTTGGTTTCTGTATGTAAAGATAATTTTTTTCTCACTTCTCGGTAGGCTAGAATTATAAAAAATTATGTACACAGGTTTGATTCCGATGATAATAATTTATATGATCCGTTGACAACATTTTAATATTTTTAGAACTTAATTATAAAAGTATAAATTTATTTTAGGGCATTTTTCCTATAGAGGGTTGTACGTTGCAGGTGATAACCGCAAAATATTTTCTTTATGGCTATAACAGTTTACGAGTTACGGAAACAATGAAGTTAATTATGTATCAAACCGCTCTCGCCAAACTATGCCAACTGGCTGTGAAAGAGCAGAAGTGAAATATTTAAACTCTATAAAGTAGAAAATGTAAATAAGAAATACAGAGTGTAATATCTCTATTCTAAAAAAGAGTAACTAACATTGTCACCGCCTCCTCCGCCGCCGGTTTTGATTTTTTGGTGAACGGAGGTCTTTCTTCGTTAATATTAAGAAAACTATTGTATAAAAAAATATGAAAATATTTATATAGATATATATATAGAGAGAGAGTATTAGGGAGAAATGTTTGATAAACACGCTGATGCAGACAGTTTTCAAATTGAAGAATTATTTAAAGAGATATTTAATGTTAAAGTTGGTCAAAATCGTTCCATTAAAAAAGTTTTATAGGAACAAAAAGTATACATAAGAATTTAATCATTTTTAGATCATTTTATACATTAAAAGTTCCCGGTGTGCAGACTGCATTTATTTTTTAATTGTATTCATTTTTTGAGGTTTTATTTCTATTTTGAATTGAAATTTTCAGCATTTCGACAAATATTTTTTACAACTTTTAGAAAAGGGTATTATTTTAAATTGTTGTCAAATTTAAAAATAGCGCAATGGATAATATTTCCTTCAAATTAAGAATTTATTTTTTTAAATTGTTGTCAAATTTAAAAATAGCGCAATGGATAATATTTCCTTCAAATTAAGAATTTATTTACAAGTGACTATTATAAACTGAAAAAAACTTTCAAATGAGAATTAAATGATTACGTATTAAAAGCAGGAAAATATTGATAATTACGTCATAAAAACTATATTTACGCGTAGATTTTACAAGAGAAAGAAAATTGTAAAATAATAAATTCATTAATATGCGTTAAAAGTTGTAAATGAAGGAAATTACGTCATATTTAAAATTGCCAAACCATAATATTGCCAAACAGTTTAAATTTAAAAATATACTTGCTCGAGACATTTATTTCCTATTTTGAGATAATCTTTTAAAACTATATATATTGAACAGCATTTAATGCATCTCCATACCTATAAGAGGGGTTACCATAGAGGGGGACACTGTTCTGTCGCCAAATGACACCAAGTTTATAGCCAACGTGGCGATATATTGCCAAATTTGGCGACCAAAATTAGTCACCAAATGTGACGCCAACTTGGCGAAATTTCTAATATTTCGCCAAATTCCCATAGAGTTCCATTGTAAACCAATACTTTCTTACAGAAAATCAACAAATTGAGATATTTTGAACCAATGAACCAATGCAGATGTTATTGAAGTACAAGAGTCGCATTGCTCTTGTATTAAGAATTCTAAGACAGCACAAATAATATTTCCTTTCTAACAACAAAAGTATTTTCTCGTGAATATTAAAAAGAGAAAGAAAACTTTGGTGAAAATTATGTCAGATTTAAAACGATACATTTAAAATGTCTTATTAAAAAAGACTTTCTTATATATAGCGTTGTTAAAAAATACCGGGAGACAAAGACTCTGTTTACTTAAATCATTTTATATTAGCTTATTTTCACATTTTTTACTGATCTGATTTAATCAAAGACGAAAACAACCTGTTAACAGTGAGATAGCCACTGCTTTTTTTTAAATTATAATTCATTCTTCCGAAAAAAATTTTAAGCCGATCAAATTAGCGTGCTTTTAGAGTTTGCAGTGTCTAAACGGGTTTTGGCGGGCGTAGCTCGTAGGGGCAGAGCCCCCTAGTATATTAAAAAAATACGCTCTTATAATTTAATAATTTAATATTAATTAAAATATGATTATACGTTAAGAAAAAAAATTAGAAATCCTGAATAGAGAATTTAAATAATGCTTTTTTTCCTTCACCGTTGCCATATCTTAAACAAGAAAGAAAAATCATGCGTCAAGCATAGATTATGAAACACTTCTCAACACATTCAGAATAATGTAACAAAACTTCATAGTTTAATAAGTTAAAATATTATGTCTAATTCAACCCTATGGAAATGCATAACACATTTCGAAACCTAATTTCAGCTGTTCCCATCTACAATCGGAAAATTATCCGAATACTTTGAGCAGCCCTGTATATGATTAAAACAGTTAAATTTAAAAGCGCAAGCCGAAATTGAAAACGCACTTCAGCAATTATTACTCAAAGACAGTATTGTAGCCGATTTTTTTTGTGTGTCCCTGTACATGAATAAAAAATGCTATGAATGCCCTGTTCTAACATGATCGTAGTGAAATTCAGTGATTTATATCAGTTTAAATACATTTGAAACAGCGTAATGTCATTAAAATACTCAGCAAACGAATTTTCCCCATATACCCTAATGTAATGGAATTCTTTTGGGTAGCTCTGTAAATGAAATATCAATCCCACATACTTCATATGCAATACCAAACATATGGTTAGGTGACCCTAAATATGGATTATCAATTGCATGAAAATCCGAGTATATTTACGGGAATTAGAGCGTGGACAGACGGCCATACGGACAGATGGACAGACAAACCGAATGCATAAACACTTTTCAACTTTGTTGGAAAGTGTTAAAAAGAAACAAAGGAAAAAAAGTCAAAATTTTTTTGATAAATTCGCTAGTCCGTGCTTTCTATCAAGCATAAATCTAAGAAATCAGGCTATAACGTATTGTAACGGAATTTGTGTTTGGAATTACCAGAACTGTAGTAATGAAATTAGGCGTGATTTTTAAGATAAACATTGAATGCTTATAAAAGAGTGTTTAAAAAAAAATATTTTTACTTTTAATGAACTAATTTGAAGCAAAAAATTGTGTTTAGAATACAGTGAAACTTCTTTATTCAAGGGTCACCTCTATTAAGGGCCAATATTTTTAGGAACGAAATTTTTTCCCCATAGACATAATGCTAAATTTACTCCTATTAGGGGCCGCACCTACCCCTCATAAAGGCCCCTTTTTTTTTTCATGTGTGCCTTAAATACTAAACAGGTATACTGAATTCCTGAACAAAAAGATAAGGGTTTAGAAAACAACTGCACTTGTAGCAAAGAAGGCAGGGGGAGATGGGGGGATGATTTAGTAACGCAATGAAGGGCCACAAACTTTACCACAAGTGAGACGAACAGGTGTTCCTCACACTTTGTTTGACCTTTCAACTTGTACAGGTAGGATTTAAGGGGAAACTTGACCCTTTGTTGTGGGCACACAAAGGATAACAGGTTATCTAGAAAAACTGATTCCATTTTTACTAAAACTGTGAATGCATATTGAAGCACAATTTTTAATCTAGAAATTTTATGCTCAGGCTTATGTAAAATTTAAAATTATAGCACCTAAATCAAGTCAAAGAGTACTTTTGGATTTGAATGACAAAATCAAAGTTCTTAATTGTCATAATCAATGAACATCTGCAAGAAAATTGTCTTCACAGTTTAATTGCAGCAAGAATCAAATAAACAGTATTGTTAAAAACAAAGAGAACTTACTGAAAGAATATGCAGATTTTAAAAATCGTGGGATAAAAAGAAAGAGAAATGAAAAATTTGGTCACCCCTATTCAAGGGCCACCCCTCATAAGGGCCAATTTTCAATGGAACGGCAGGTGGCCCTTACAGAGAGGTTTCACTGTATATATTTTGCAAGATGAATTTTTAGAATAAGCAAACTCTTAAAATCTTCTCCACTTCTATTACAAGTCGATTTTGTTTTTAACGTTATTCACTTAAAAAAAACATTTCTTGATTTTTTTGCCTAATCTATCCTTAAAAGTATATAAACACGAAATAATTTTTTCCCAGAAATGTAAATTTATGACACTATACTTTACTTCGAAATAAATTGCAGAATTTGGAATGTTACATTGTGAAAAAATGATACTTTAGTTAATTTGCAAAATTTTGACAGAATTTTTCTGAAAATTTTTATTGCACACATGAGAGTCTGTCACAGCGCACATATGCGTCGCGGTTGAGAACCACTGATTCTTACGTAACGATTCTTTTATCTTTAACTTCTTTTGATTATCACGATAAAGATTATTACTATAGGTTAGTACTTATACATAGTACAATTCTATACTTTACTGCAGTATAGTTTACTATCGTTACTTCACTACTTGTACTAATCTTACATATAGTACTATAGATCTCGTAAGATTAATTTTCTAGAGAAAAATTACCTCTTTACGTTTTCCTCCCTTAAAGCATGCATTTTAATTTTCGAAAAAATATTTTTAATGCGTTTTGAGAATTACACAATTTGCTTTACTAAAAAGTATAAAATGGAGCAAAATGGCCTTCAGTTTTATTATATTTTCTTAAATTGTACGTTTATTAGTACTCAATCTCTTTAAAAAGATTTATATTTATGAAACTGCAATAAAAATAAATTAATAATACAATAATAAAGCATAATTTACTTTTTACTGCGGTTTATATCTTAATTGCAATTAATTTCATTATTTTACAAATATAAAATAACATCTAAAACAATTCTTTTTTAAAAATATTATCATATTCTTTGCATGTTAATTAAAATAAAAAATCTTATATAAAAATCTAAATCATCAGTCTGATGAAATGTTTTAATGCTTACTTCTTAAAAATAAATATATATCTCTATGCTGTTATTTTTTAAACCTCCAAGATTTGATACTTTTATTTTTATGTGAAACCTTTAAATGCACAATACAGCAAAATTTATGAAAATATTTTAGCAGTATTTTATATACAAAAACATTTTCAAATGCGTAGTACTCTAAAAATTTCAACAAAAAAGTAGAATCTTTAAAATTGACATCTGCATTTTGAATCATTTTCAGATTTATCTTGGATACGAAAATGTATTCCCCTTTCCCATATATTATTTAAATAGAGCTTTCTGTTTGAATGAACTTGTTTTATACCAGTATTTATTTCGTAAATATGTTTCTTTTACTTCAAATATACATTTCCATTTCTAAAGTTAAAAGTTTTCTCATCGATTTCTTTGTTTTGTATATGTTTGTCTCTCTAAAATGGAAATTTACCTTTTTACAGTCAAAAGTGAATATGGTAGCGTTTATTTTAGTTTTGTTTTTGTTTAAAATATGTGTAAGAAGTAAAAGGCAGTTTTCTTGCAATGTTAGAATATTGTACTTTTTGCAGAAAAGAAAGTGTATCATATTGAGATGTGCAGGAATTTGTTTTAGTTTGCTTGGATAATCACTTTGCAGACTAACATCTACATTATATCTGTATTAGGGACTGTACTCTTATATGACGTTATCAACTTTTTGGTAATTTTGGACTCTGGACACCCCCCGGAAATGATATCGTTATCAATGTCTAAAAATTCTTCTGATTTTTGGAGTAATATACAAGTATGGTTACATTTATTTTTCGCATATTTTGTTGATTCACAATGAAGAGAAGTCAATAAAATATCATTTTATATATGAAATAACTTTATATCAAATTAAATAACACTTAAAAGAAATAGTTACTATTTAAAAAAATTTAATAACAGCTTTTTTTCACGTAATTCGTTCAACAGTAATAAAGTCTTCTTGCACGTGACCCCGCAGGGGGCGGGGGAGGGGGGCGCAGACAGACAAAATTCTTCCTCTTTTATTTACTAGTAAACACAAAGTATCATTTCAAACGTACTTCGCATATGGTTTCTCTAACAGCGGCTTATATATGCATACATATAGGATAGAAGAATAGGAATGCCAAACGTTGAAGTATTCCATATTTTGGAATTAAATAATTTTATAATCATTTAAAGATTTTAATAATAACTTTGTATTCTCATGAAAATAGATAACAGGCTAAAAAAAAGATAACATACAATTTTGATGTAATGACCAAGTTACAAATAAAACTAGTATGTTGTGGCCATTACAAAATTTTCTTCTATCTCATACATGTCAATACTTCAAAATTCACTATCTCAGTGCCAAATTAAAGGGCAATCTGTGTTCATCATGAGAATTCTAAAAATATGAAATTCCGTGCATTAGTTCTCGAGGTATGACTGTCGCTGAAATCGTGTAAATCCAGCAAAATGCAGCATAGAAGCGCCGCCTATTGGGTTATTTACACCAGAACCTAATTATCACCAACTTGTGTCAACGTCTAACTGAATATGAAGTTTGAGGAAAATTCGTGCATTAGTTCTTGAGATAGAGCTATTGAGGAAATAGTTCAAAATGCAGCACAGCAGCGCCACCTATTAGGCGATTTACACCAACACGTAGTCAGCATCATTTCATATGAAGGACTAACTAAATCCGAAGTTTGATGAAAATGTGTGCATTAGTTCTTGAGATAGAGCTAATGCGAAATCCTGCAAAATGTAGCATAGCAGCGCCACCTGTTGGGCGATTTACACCAAAACGTAAACAGCATCCATTCATGTCAAGGACTAACGGAATCTGAAGTTTTATAAAAATCCGTGCATTAGTTCTTGAGATAGAGCTTTTACGGAAATCCTGCAAAATGCTACATAGCAGCGCCACCTGCAGGGCGATTTACACCAAAAACTAATCAGCACCAATCTATATCAGGGACTACCTGAATATAAATTTTTATTAAATTCCGTGCATTAGTTCTTGAGATAGAGCGCCCACAAAATTTGTGTCACATACAGACAGACATACAGACAGACTCACAGACAGACATTTTGTAAAAACATGTTTATTGGAATTTCTGACCCATAAAACGTGTAAATCTGTCGAAAACTGGAATTCGAGCATTTCCATGAAACCAATACTTTCTTCTTGTAAAGATAGAAGAAAGTAAAAAGTAAATTTTCGTTAGGTCAAAAATGATATCGATATGAAAAGACAAATCCCTTCCCCCTATCGATATCTTACGATATCATGTGCCAGACCCCCCTCCCCCCTAAAATGATAACGTTATATATGCACAGCACCTTATAAAGGACAAACGCGTCCGTCCGTGACGCTGACGTCATCTTGATGGTGGCAACAGCAGACGATTAAATTTCGCTTTTATTGCAATTGTTAGGTGCATTCGCCATTATATAAATACGTAGTCCGTATAGTCGTCGTCTGAACTGTCCGTCTGTCCGCATGTAACAGCGCAAAAACTATCCGATCAAATAGTTTGAAATTTAATAATTCTTGCAGAATTTAGTAGAGTCATTTCAAATTTTATGAAAATCGAATCAAAATTTAAAAAGGTATTAATAAAAGTTTTCTTCATCCCATTAAATTCTATTATACGTCATTAATTCAATGCTATTCCATGCTAGGTCATGATTCTAGGTTGCTATGGTGATGACGTCCTATTTAAGATTCAGTTCTATTATTTCTGTATTACTGAATTTAATATAGATAATCGCAATAAATTTTGTGTTCATGGATTTTTACATAAGAGTGCAACAGCACTAATGTCTAAATAATTATAAAACTAGCTATAGCACGAATGCACCTCATTTACCACGTTTGACGTGCAACTTCCTACTTGTTTAAACTCCTAAACATCCCACTTTTTTCATTTTACACCGTCAAATACAGAAAAAAATATGCTTACAGATTGAATTTGTTTAAAAATTGTATCGCACGTTACTCATTTTTTATGTTTTAAAAAGTAATTTTCAAGCATTTAATATAGAAGCATTTTAAATAATTTTCAAGCATTTTTTTAAACATATACCTCTATCGCGTGCAGAGGATTTTGGAAGGTAAACCCATTGGCATTTAAGTTTCCGACTGATATTCCACAACAAAGTTAAAACCTCATCAATAAAGTAAAATAATAAACTATAAATAAAACAGAGATTTAACAGACATGTAATCGAAAGACGCGCTTAAACAACTGAAATGATCAGAATTTAAAAAGGACAGCTGTAAATAACGAAATTTCTGGGTACTATTAACTCATTCGAAACTATCGATTTTAATAAATTTCAAAACTTTATTTGAATGCAAAGTTGGTACTTTTTCAAATAATTTTTTTTTTTGGTATTGTCAATGGGCAATGTAAAATTATATACCAGGGTGTCCCAGAATTCATGGGCCAAATTGTAAGGGAAGGTAAAGTTCACATAAAAAAGCAAATTTGGTATAGCAATGTGGGGTCGGAAATGAAAAGTTTTGGTAAAAAACAAGAAATGCGGAGGAAATGAAAACGAGCGTTTTATTGACATAACATTTACAGTAAGCGTTCAAATGTGCCACTAGCAACGTCTATACTCCTTTTCACTAAAAGAAGCGTATGCCTTTCATTGACCTTTACAAGTTGAGACCGTGTTTCTGCTATAACGAGGTGTAGAAGAGACGGTACCATATGTGATTTTAATGCCAGTTTGTGAAGGTGAGTGTGAAGGTCAATCGCCTCTGTTAGTGAAAAGGAGTATAGTAAATGATTGGCGTACCTTTTCACAGATTCCAAGTGTTTCACGAACATTTGCAGGCAAAGACTGAAAGTCTTACAATGAGGTCCTCATCAGAATCAACTGGTGTCTCATAGATGAGACATCTGAAACCTTCGAAAGGGTACGCCAATCACTTGCTAGACGCTGCCACGTATGTGTCGATGTTGATGGTGGCACATTTGGCGTATTTACTGTAATTATTATGTCAATAAGAAAACTTGTTTTCATTTCCTCCGCATTTCTTGTTTTTTGCCAAAACTTTTCATTTCCGACTCCACATTGCTCTACCAAAATTGCTTCATTATGTGTACTTTAACACGTTCGCTGCCATCGACGCGCTAGCGACCGGCACCTCTTCGTATGCCGACGACGCTCTGGAGCGTCGACCGACTATAACAGGGTTGGCGAACCTTTTTGTTGCCGCTTGCCAAATTCGATCAAAAAGTACTTTACGTGACTATGACGTGCCAACTAAAAAACAAATTTAGTAGGTGGAAAAATAATCATTTAAAATTACTTAAAATTCTCCATTAAGATTTGAAAAATATGAAGAAAATTTACATGTAGGTATTACACTGTAATCATTATGGAAACAAATATAGTTTTGAAAATAATTTAAAAAATTTAATGCGATGTAATTTGATTTCTATTGCTGCATCTTAATATCACGTTAATTTTAATGCAAACTGAACCGGATTTATCTGACAAGTGCTTTCAGTTTCAGTTTTGATATTATTCATTTGTGAAAACAATGACTCGAAAGAGTAGATAGACAGAAAAACTTAAAATAGCAAATGCCAGTTTCTTTGAAAAGCTCTGAAATAAATTTTAAGTTGCCACAACTTTACCATCGGAATTTAGTAATGTCTAATAACCAATTCTTATCGATAGTTTTTGAATATCGTATTTGTTCGAATAATTTTTGAGACATAATTAATTAGATTTAGATTGGAATATAATATGCCGCGATTTGATTTTTTCAAAATTCGAATTTAAAAAAGATCAGTCACGATTTTGTGTAATCTCTCTTTATTTTGATTTAGAGCCATAGCAGAGCCGTGCAAAAGTGGCACGCGTACCATAGGTTCGCCGACCCTGGACTATAATAAGTTATACACTGTTTTGTAATCCGGTTTCTGAGGATGGAAATATCATTTTTAGTGGCGCAAATGTGTTAACTTCCCTTACAGTTTGCCCATGAATTTGGAGACACCCTGTATGTTACTGCAAAAGAATTGTTTTCCCTTATATTCTGTATCTTAGTTCCTGATTGGATCCCCTAGTATGCATAAAATAAAGTTTCGGGAAGGATAATAAATGTGGGAGTTGAATAGCAAGTAATTCGTGTGTGATGGCAGATAGAGTGTCACAATTTCAAAACAATCTATAATAAGAAAAATACGTGTTCTTCATGAAATATGTAAATCAAACTAAAGTTGCTGGAACTGTCTTCGATGCTTTGATTCTAAAAAGGTATTTGGAAGGGTATAAATGTGGAAGGTTAATAACAGATAATTCTTGTTCAATAGCAGAGAGAGTGTCGCAGTTAAAAAACTGTAATAAGTAAATATATGAATAATGAGCTGAGCTCGTAATATTTATACAATTTGCTAAAACAGTGTACAATGGGAACTAGACACTGTTTTAGCAAATGTATAAATATTCTAAGCTTATCTCATTATTCATATATAGTAATCACAGTCTTAAATATATAGTAAGTAAAATACGTATTCTTCATGGAATACGATAATCAAATTAAAGTTACTGGAACTATCTCCGTTACTTCCATTTCTTTTAGGAAGACTTGGGAAGGATTGCCGAGCCAACTTAACCCCTTCGGAACGAGCATCATTTACAGAATCTTTTATCTCCGGTTTTTCAAAACAGAAATTTTTGCTTAATTGAATCGAGAAATGCCCTGATTAAATAAGGTAAAATTTACAATAAAAAATAACTGGTGAGAATAATAAAAAATTCTGATCACCTTATGCGTCTTGTATAAGAGTACATGACGCTTGTCCTCAAGTGTGTGAAGAGAGAAGAAATAGCTAATTGATAATTTGGGGGGAAATTTTATGAGAGCCCTAGAATATCGAAAGGGTAACAATGTGTGTTTTAAAAAAGGTGCAATAATAATAATAATAATAATAATAATAATAATAATAATAATAATAAAACGTATTCTTCATCAAATATGCAAATAAAATTTAAGTTGCTGAACTATCTCCGTTTGATTGCATGGAAACCTTTAGAAGGATTGTCAAACAAAGTTGAGAGAGGAGAGGAGAGAAGAAATAGCTAAGTGATAATTTGGGGGAAAGTTTTATGAGAGCCTTAAAATATCAAAAGGAAGGAGTGTCTAACAATAACAAAAGAAGCAATAATAATGATAATGATAATAATAAAATAAAACACATTCTTCATTAAATACGCAAATCAAATTTTAGTTGCTGAACTATCTTCGTTTCTTTGATTATATGAGAGCTTTAGGAAGGATTCTGAAACAAAGTTGAGAGAAAAGAAGGAACAGCTAAGTGACAATTTGGGGGAAAGTTTTATGAGGGGCTTAGAATATCGAGGTAAGAATGTATGACAATAAAAAAGTGCAACAATAATAAAAATAAAAATAAAACGCATTCTTCATGAAGTACGCCAATCAAATGTAAGTTGCTGATCTATCTCCGTTACGTTGATTACAGAGAAGCTTTGGGAAGGATTGTCAAATAAAGTTGGGATAAAAGAAGGAACATCTATCTATGTGATAATTTTAGAAAAAGTTTAAATTATCGAAAAGTCAGAGTGTATAACAATAAAAAAAAAAAAAATGCTTAATGAAAACATGTACTTTACGAAATACACAAAACAGTTTAAAATTACCGGAACTGTATAAAATGCATTGATTGAGGAGAACTTTGAGAAGCATACAAAATAACCGAGAAAGTCTATCTAATGAAAATAAAGAGATACCTTTAAAATACCCAATAGAAAGAAATTCTGTAATAATAAAAAACAAAATGTGCAATAGCACAAACTTTGAATTTTATTTTTGCTTGCACTTACCTCCAAATAGTTCTGGTGAGATACTTATTCAGGTTTCAGGTAAAGAGCTGCAACGAAAGTTTGTTCAGCTCATATAAGATTTTGCGGGAGGTAAGTAAATGTATTTACTGTAATATCATGTACTTGATATATATATAAATATTTATTTATTTATTTATAACATGTTAGGTGTTCTGCATATGCTTTCTTTATCTGTATGTTCGGGCTTCCAAAACCAAACAGTCTTTATTACCTTTCTTCTTAAACATGGAGGGATCTTTGTTTAATAGAAATTAAGCTTTATCTCAATTCATTTAATTTGTTACACTTTATTTATGCATAAAGTTTGTGACACTGTGCTTTTATGATTTGTTATAGATTATGTATATGTTAATCATGTTTTAGTTTGATTCGATTAGAATGGTACATAGTAAGGAAATAATTTGTTAATAATTATACAAATAAAAGTTCTTAGTTTGGTTTACACTTTTATTTGAAAATAAAACGTGCTTAAAAAAATTCCCTCAAATTTCTTTGCGTGGTAGCACTTTATTAATTTAGTTGTACGATACTTTTAGTTGAATTTACTTTCGGAATTGTTTTTATTTTTTATTTAATATTGCAAATTTATGTTTTTTGGTTTGTTTTATTTGTTCTTTCATCAGTTGTTAGGAATAAAGTTGTTTTTAAAATGTTAGGGGTACTTTTGTAAATTTAGTGGCATCATAGAAAGTTATATTTTTTAATTTTTTAAGAGTGTCAATATCATTTAAATTCATAGCTTTGTAAAATGAAATATAGAGAAGCCTCGCAATTTTGAACTTCGAAATAACACCTTTTTTTACTGTAATTTAAACTTGAAATCCCATATTCTTTAATCCCCACTTAAAACGGCGAATTAATTGCATGACTAAAATTAAAAACATAACACCTGTCAAAAAAAATTAAAAAAAGATTAATTGCGCTTTTATTTCGTTCTCAAATTCAAGTACTTATCATATTATAGTTACAACATGTACTTATTGTCATTATTCAAACCTCGCGTGCATACAAATTAACTCAAATAATAATTTCTACTTTTCGAAGCATTGCTTTTTCAAAGATTTTTCAGTGCACATGTGGATCTTTTAAGCATTTGCATCAGACATATTGAAACAAAACGCAGTTTATAAAAAGTAATATTCAAAGCTACCATATTTTCGTAGTTATATTAATTATGACATCAAAATGCTTACCTGTTAAGTTCACATTTTTTAAGTATATTTATTAAATACATATTTAACATAAAAATACACTAAAATTTACTGATATGTAAAATTAGTCTATTGTTAAAGTAACAATATCATGTGCAGAATTTTTCGTACTTGGATTCTTGTATTTATCACATTAAAGTTACAACATGTACTTATTGTAATTCTTACCACCTCTCGTCCATACAAATTAACTCAGTCAGTTTTTTCTACTTTTGGAAATATTTCTTTTTAAAATATTTTTCATTGCACATTGATCGTTTAAGCACTTGTAACAGAAATATTCAAACAAAACCAGTTAAAAGAAAATAATTTTCAGTGCTAACATACTTTTTAAATATTCTTAGTTATATTAATTATAACGTTCTATCAAAATGCTTACGTGTTAAGTTGAAAAATTTTTTAGGTAGACGTAAATGAATATAAAAATATGCTGAAATTTACGCATATCTAAAATTAGTCTACTTTTAAAGTAATAACATGTCGCGCTTAACTCATTTAGTTTTTTTTTTTACTCTGATAACAAAAAAGTTAACAAAAATACATTCATAGACAAAATTTTAAGGTATTTTATAAATAAACATAATTTAGAGTGGACGGGGTTAAGGGTTCGAAGTATTCGAAATATTCGTCAAAATTTTTCTAATCACGTAATTATCTGTAAATTCAAAACTACTAATTACAGGATTCATGCATCATTTTTCTTCTTCATGCTCGAAAAGTGTATTTCTAACTTTCAAATGATATGAAATTAAATGTTGAGCTAAGATCGTACAAATGAAAAACTTCATTTTCTTGTATGTGTGTGAAAATATGAAAATACAAATTAAAACGAGACTTCACAAACATATAAAATTATATTATGTACTAGATTACTAGATACTATGAAAAAAGGGGAGTATTTGAAGTAGGAAGCTTTAATTGCGGAAATAGAAAATTTTAAATTTAGAGCATTTAAAATAAAAAAAACAATACAATACAATAATAGATACATAGCGATTCTATAATGATGCAATACCAATGTTGTAGATGAGTTGGAGGCTTCCAATATTTTCATTTTATATGGCTTATGAATAATACTTTTTTGAAAAACAGAAATAGTGTTAACATGTCCCTCCTATTTTTTTAGGAAGAAAGAGGTATAAGAGACTGTTTGGTTAACCTTTCTCTTTGGATGTATCCTATAACGTTCTCCACTGATTATGGTTACCTAAACGGTCGCTTGGAGCGACGCATCTGTAGAGTATGTAGCCTAGCCCGAACGTAAGTAATTTTTGGTTATTTAGTCAATTATAGAGATATTATTGCAGTTAAAATATTATATGTATTTAGCATGAATAGTTTAATTTCAGTTAATGTATAAATTGATTTGATTATTTTTTGGCTGTTCAGAGTCAGACTCACTCGGAGAAAAAAATAAATATACTACCACCGGAGCATAATGATGTGCCTTGATTTAAAAAAGTGAAAAAAAAAAACAGTGTTCAAAATGACCATTTTTGTTATGCGTTCACCTATCATGTCACAATAATCACAAGCATAATATGAAAAAAATAATGTTACTCATGTATTATAAGTGCCAGAGACATAGATCACGCTATCAATCATCAATCGCGTTTTTTCCGTTGCCAATCGCCATTCGTATTCAAAACAGTAATAATTTAATATACGTGTATTCAATACGCAACATCGTTAAAAAAGTTAAACATTATGAAATCAAACTAAAATATCACAAAACAGTAATTTAGCATACATTTATTAAAAGCATAAACATCAGGTTACAGGCTTTTAAAGATAAAAGATATTTACGGTGAAAGTTTTATTCTCCGCGGGATGTTAATCCTGCCATTGGGGTATGTATACACTACACACATACATCTAGGAATATAATATATATAGTGAAACTTTTCGTAATTATATACTGTATTTTATATACCGTATCTTATTACATTATCATGAACTACAAATACTGCTGCTAGTGCCTTTAGAAAAAGAAGTACGTAACATTAACTATGCTTTTACAATATAAAAGTAAAAATAATAAAGATTACAGTAACTAGTATTATTTGAGCCATTGTTTATGCAATGTATGTTACTGGCACCCTTGGGCGACGATAGAAGGTCTCTAAGTCAATACACTATTACAAAGGTCTCTAAGTCAATTTTACTAATACATATAGTGAAACTTTTTGTAATTGTATACTGTATTTTATATACTGTATATCTTATTATATAATCATGAACTACAAATACTGCTGCTAGTGCCTTTAGAAAAAGAAGTACGTAATATTAACTATGCTTTTACAATATAAAAGTAAAAATAATAAAGATTACAGTAACTAGTATTATTTGAGCCATTGTTCATGCAGTGTATGGTTCTTGGCATCCTTGGGCGACGATAAAAGGTCTCTAAGGTCACATATAAGCCAGTTTTAAAGCTTTTTCATCTTTTAAGTGCTTAAAACGGACACATTTATCTTTCTTATTTTTTATTCCATAAAATTTCTAAGCTATGCAAGAAAATATGTATAAAAATATTTAATATATAAAAATCTAAAATTTCGCATAAAATATTCTGTTACAACTTTTCCGGTTACATAGTGAACAGAAATTAGAGACATATAAATGCATCCAGTGGCCAGAAATTCCCTCTTAAATGGGTAAGAATTCAGTTTTTAGCCTTTTATCCTTAACTGCTTATATGCTTTATTAATAAGTTTCAGAGTATTGTTTAAACAACTTTAGAAATAAAGAAACAGCCGTTTTAAAAGCAGTAAACTTTTTTGTTCCAAATACCTGTTGCAATAATTCTGCATATTAAAGGTCCAGTGTGTTCAAAGCATATACTATACAAGACGATAATAAGTCTTATCAATACTTTTCATCCATGAACTCAGAAATAATCGATAAACTTAAGAAATAAAGAAGACTTTCTCTCTTTTTGAAAAACATCTAAATTCAATATGAAATTTATATGCAATTTCACAAGCGTATAGTATGTCTCTGTTACATGTTTTTTAAATTGCTCATTATCTCATTTCATTGTATAAAATACGAAATTTATTAATAGTATTCTGTTTTTGTTGGAAAGCTTTTCCTAATCTATATCTGATGCATGATTTTCCGTTTTTTTTTTCTCTAAATTCTTTCTTTCTTTCTTTTCATATTTGTATGAGCGCATTTCTTTGTGTTTTGAACAATTTTTTTTTTCAGGCATTCTACATTTCATGTTTTTCACCAATTTAAAAAAAAAAAATGCAGTAAAACCTCGCTAAAGCGACCACGTTCCGTTCCAACAAAAATGGGTCGCTCCGAGAGGTGGTCTCTTAATGGAGGTCATGTTTAAATCTAGATTTAAATTGTTGAAAAAAGGTAACAATTAATGTTACTAAATTTCTTTTTTCGCATTAGGAAAAAATATGAAAAGATAAGTATCGACACAAAAGTTAATTACATAAATTAGTTACTGCAGAGTTTAAAAAACGAATACATTGACGTTTGCTTTGATTTTACGGTTTTATCTTTTAGAACTTTTATTTCGAAGTTCAGTAAATAAATGAAATTTTTTTGGACGGGAACAAATAATGACGATTTCATTAATTTATTTATTTCTTTTAAAGTTTCCAGACAGAATAAGGCAGGAGAGTTTATTGACCGTCATTCTTAATTTGTCATCAGAGTTAAATTCATTGCCTAAAAAGACGCAAAGGGGTTTAAACACTTAAAAATCACCGGAATAAAAAACAATTCTAAACTTAGTTTAGAAGTTTGATGAATAATGTACTCTCTGGAATTATTTTTCTAATAAAACCTTCTTCAAGCGACCAGAGAAAAACGGAATTTGTTTCATTTTCTTCAAAGAAATGGGTCGCTCATGGAGGGAATTCAACTGGGATAGTCTCTCAATGGAGGTAAAATTAGTATTGAGCCCATGGGAATAAATTTCGTTCCATGAAAAAATGGTCGTTCAGGGAGGTTGTCGCTTAATGGAGGTGGTCGCACATGGAGGTTTCACTGTACAACAAAGCTTCATTCAAATTTTTAAGCTATTTTGTGCAACGAAAGAGTATCATTTTTACGTTTTTGCTGTAGATATATTGATAATTACAGAATCCCAAATTCTTTCGAACGTGGGAGTAAAGGGAAAGATTTCTTTTCTCTTGAGAGACAAATATACTTTTGTCTGGAATTTATGTTATCAGTATTTTTTAATCGCATTTCTTATGTACCCTCCAACAAAGCAGGCGTTGTTGTCCAATGTATGAAGCATTCCTATGTTGTTTTTGGAATATCAGTAAGTTTGTCCAACGTATATGTAACCTCAAAATAACTCAGGATTTCGGTAATAACTAAGGGTTTCAGTAATGAAAATACTTTTAAGACAAAATTTGCTGACTCATGTTTTTTTGTACTAATCTGTATCGTAATTTAAATTTTTTTATTGAAGAAATGCTACTTTCTGTATTTGACTCATATTTTGTTCAGACTCTTTGACAAATGGAAAAATCCAACACAATTATAAGGTGTTCGGATATCTTGAACCTTATTAGCCCCCGGTATGCTATTTATTTCTTCCAGCTTATTTTGTCTCCAATAAATAATGTTACCTTGTATACGCCAGCCGTAAAACAAAAGCCGATGTTTCATTGTGCGATTAAATATTCTACAGCATTTTTTAAAACTTCTAAGCATCGCACATTTTCAATGTTTAATACCATCGTATTGGGAAAAAAAAGTTCTTTTTAATGCAATTTGTTTGAAAACTGCATCTCCATTTAGTTTTGAAATATTAATTTTTTTGTACTTTTTAGCGTCATTTGTTTCATTTTGGCAACTCGATTTCTGTAGAAAGTAAAGAAAAAATTGTTGAAAAATAGCAATTATATCTTTTTGTTGCCATTTTCTCATTAAAATTGAAAAAAAAAATTAATTAAAATACGTGCTATTTTAAGAAAAATATAAATGAAGGATTTATGATAAAACATGGAGCTATTATAAACTATATTTAATTTTAAGTATCTATAGTAATGCAAATGACGTCATTTTACGTAAAATAAAAGCGTGTGTTTTAAGTCTTAAAATTGAAATATGTTTTGCGGTAGAGTCCCGATTATCCGAGTCCCGCTTATCCGAGTTACTTTCTTCTGATAGACTGGTGGCTTAAAAAAAAATATGGCCATTTTTTTTTCCCATTCTGACCAGAAAATCAGAGTTCTAACTTTTTACGGCTGCTCTTTCATCTTCACGAAACGCTTCATTTATAATGGCTGTTTCATAATAATAGAAGCCACCAGTCCACCAGAAGAAAATGAAGTAATGGAAAGGCCGGGGGAGACACTAAATTCTGAAAAAGCAGAATTCCTGTTCTCTAGTTTTTTACTAATCTGTATCGTAATTCAAAATATTTTATTGAACGAATGCTATTTTCTGTATTTGACTCATATTTTGTTCAGATTCTTTGACAAATGGAAAAATCCAACACAATTAAGGTTAGTTGGGGTAACTGGACCCACGAGGTAACTGGGCCATAGGTTATTTTATAAAAAACTGTTGAAATTTTTTAAGCTTTAGCTTTTGTGAACAATGCACCTTATAATCTCTACTTCCTAAAACAACGTGTGTCGACTCAATCATAACTTTCACTTTGCTGTGATATGTTGTCAAAAATTTACGTTTCTTTTTAAAAAAAAAACGTCAATATGGTTGAACTTCCTCGGCATTATATTAAAATACTGTAAGTACTTTTATTAAACAATCTTTTTTAAAAAAAAGATTAGGCATATAACTACATTGATATTATTAGGTATCTACACATATTTACTTCATGTTTCAAAGATAAGCCCGGTGTCCCAGTTACCCCATAAATTTTTCAAGAATGGGGTAACTGGGACATGTATCCGGGGTAACTGGACCATACTGGATCCAGTTACCCCAATAGTTATAAATAATTTTTTTGAGTTTCTCTTACTACGGAAAATAAATTTCTCCATTGTTTTTTGCTCACAATAAAGAAAGTTATAGAATACCTTATTAAAATTACGTAATAAAATTTAAAAAAAAAAGCATACTGGGTGGTATCGAACCGAATTTCTTGACCCCTTGAGAGGCAGTGATGTCGTTATGGCATCACATAATTTTAATCCCTAATAGCCACATTGGCACCGGAATTTTATAATGAAAATTTTTATATATTTAATATGCATATTTTTATATTTTTAAATATTAAAATGTAATTTTGAGCATTTCTGTCTGATAGAGGGAACCTAACTGAACACATTTACAGAAGTTCAAACTTCAATTCAAATGAATATTAGTTTTTTGAAGCTGAATTGTCAGAAGCTCCAGAGTCACATTGTAAAATCATGGCCCAGTTGCTCCAACTAACTTTATAAGTTGTTCGGATATCTTGAGCCTTATTACTTACCTTACTTTCCATCAAATAGATATACATAATTTAATAAAAACAGCCTTAAATTTTAAGTATATAAAGCCAATGAAACAATATATATATTTTTTCTTTTCTCATCAAATGGAGCGGGAGCATTACATAAGTCGACCAAAAGAAAACTAGTCGGATGTCCCAATCCCAAAACCTATATTACTTAACTTAAAATTAAATGACAATCTATGCCTATGATGAGAATTCTAAAAGATCTATTTATGTGAAAGTGTAACAGGATATGAAGTTTGATTAAATCCGCGTATTAGTTTTTCAGATATAGCTATCGCAAAAATCACGACAAATGCAACATAACTGCGGCACCTGTTATATCATATACACGAAAACCGAAAACCTAAACATCACCAATTTGTCAAGGTTTATAACTGAATGTAAAGTCTGATCAAATTCCATGCATTAGTTCTTGAGATAGGGCTATTGATGGAATCGAGAAAAATTCAGCATATCAGCGCCACCTGACGGACGATTTACACTAAAACGTAATCTGCAGCAACTTATGTTAATGTATAATTCCATCTGAAGTTTGACGAAAATCCGTGCGTTAGTTCTTGGGATAGAGCTATTACGGAAATCTTGAAAAATGCAGCATAGCAGAGCCACTTATTTGGGGGTTAACACTAAAAGCTAACCAGCACCACTTTATATCATGGTCTGACTGAATCTAAAATTTTATTAAATTCTGTGCATTAGTTCTTTAAATAGAGCATCCACAAAATATTTGTTACAGACAGACAGACTCACAGACAGACATTCTCTAAAAACAGTAAAATCGTGTTCAGGACCTTCTAAAACGTATGAATTTATCGAAAACCGGAAGTCGGAATTTTTCACGAATTCAATATTTTCATCCTATAAAGATAGAAGAAAATAAAATGAGATATATAGAGAGAAAGATAATACCAGGTACAATTTAATCGCCAAATTGCCCCACAAAAAAAAAAAAAAAAAAAAAAAAAAAAAAAAAAAAAAAATAGAAATAGCCATTCGACTGGAAATTAAGTATTTTTTCAATTTACGCTTAAAAAAAGAAAAACAGAGAGAGAGAAACAGAATACCAATTACATGTTAATTTTCAAACGATCCCATAAAAAAAAACCCAGAAATATATATTGCTGCATGCTATAACTATTCTACTAAAAATTGTCTGCTTTCGATTTATGCCTTAAAAAAAAAAAAAAAAAAAAAATAAATAAAAGAAAGAAAGAAAAAGCTTAGATGATCATTTTGATACTAATATTATGCCAAACTCTAAAATCTCCAATACGAACACCTAATTTCAACATCATATTTAGCTTTTTCGGTAAATTTTATTTTAGGCTACCTAACGGAAAGTCATTCAGTCAACTAATTAAGGAATTGTAAAGATTTAAAATTTCTAATGGTTAAAATTATTTGTGATCGTTGTAAAACAAATATATTTTTTAAAGTGTAACTCAAAAACTACTTGGTAGAAAGAACTGCAATTTTGGATTCCCATATTTGAAGCTTCTAGGAATCGAATTCTGTTTTTAAAAAAATTATAGGTTACAATTTATAAGCTTTACGGAAATTTATTTCGAAAATATTTACGAGGTGTATGAATAAGTTTTTGCCCTCACAAAGAAATAATTGAGTGAAATTTATGAAATTGCTACATTGTATTAATCCTTTTCTACAAAGTCACCGTGCACAGTAACACATTCCTGCAAATGGTATTTCAAAGAGAGGGTGGGAGGATGCATTCCAGGAGGCGCGATAGTAGACCCAAAGAGGGTCATTTTTCTAACTTTTGCCGACCCTCACATGTGACATAGTGTTGGAAAGGCCTGTGATCACTTATTCATGCTATGCCCCTCCCGAGCCCCTACCCCCAAATTTGTCCCCTGGAGGGCATGAATGATGTCCGCAAAATTTAGAAAAGTGCCCCCTGAAGGACAAATTTGGGGAAGGGGTCAATCTCTTATTATCACCTTGAATATGCTAGTCACACCAAGAACCGCCTTTTAATATTTCTTTAACAGTTATGCAAAATAAAAGATCACTCTGTTTATAGAAGAATAAAATACAAATAATACCACTGTATACTTTCATTTCTTGTCCATTTCAAAAGGTGTTACAGTCGTTCAAACATAATTACACTTTCGTATTTCCACTAATCGTAATGAAATTCAGTAAAATGGAAACAACAAAAAGTTGCCGAAAGTTACACTTAAAAGTTGCAGAAGTTTTAATTTCTTATTCAATAATTGTTTTCTCATTGTCATTGTCTCCGGAACGCACGTCAATTTAACTAATGGAATTTAAACCAACACATCAGAACACTTTATTATCACCCTGCATATACTAGCCAAACCAAGAACCGTCTTTAACTACCTATTTAACAGTTATACAAAATTAAAGATAACTTTATACACAGAAGATAAAATACCAACAATACAATTATATTGTTTTATTTCATGCCTATTTCGTGACGTTCTAGAACCATTCAAAAATAAATACTTAAGGACCCTTTCGTATTTCGAATTTGTAACTTCCCATCAAAATTTCACCCGGCAACCCCCCAAAAAATTGATTTTTTGAAAAAATTTGGTTTTTGAGAAAAGCGCGCGGGGAATGTTCCGAGGCAGCCCCCTCTCTCCCCGTTTATCCTACGTCATAATGTCATATATCCTATTTGTTGCAAATTTTGTCTAATTTCTGAATTTCGTAATGCTTTTCCCCTAAAACAATAAGAAATTTAAGTTAATAACAACTATTTTGGGCGGTTTTCGGGGGGGGGGGATTTTGGGGGGAAGTTAAAAATTCGGATTCAGCTATCCAAAAAACTTAAAGTAAACCTTATAAGGAAAGTTCGGAGGGGAGATGGGAGGGCGAATGTAAACGTGCGAATGGTTAAGTGGAATTGCGCAACTTAGTTTACGCAGCCCCGCGCGCATGTTCCGAGGCAGATCCTCCTTCCCCTTCATCCTAAGTCATAATGTCATATATCTAATTTGTTGCAAATTTTGTCTACTTTCTGAATTTCTAGATACTTTTCCCATAAAACAAAACAAAAAAAAAATTGATTTTTTTAATAAAAACTTTTTTGGTTTTTTTTTTGCCAAAATTTGGGGGGTTGCTGGGGGAAATTTTGGAGGGAAGTTACAAATTCGGATTCAGCGACCCAAAAAACATTAAGTAAGCCAATTTCCAGAACTACCATTAATTTTGCTAGGTAAAATTCCCTTTTGCCTCGACTATTTCCAAAAGTTGTTTTATAATCTCAATTTGCCTTCGGAACGCCTGTCAATTTAGCTAATTGAATGGAAACCAACCATCAAATCACTTATTATCACCCTGAATATACTAATCAAACCAAGAACCGCCTTTTCACATTTCTTTAACAGTTATACAAAATAAAAGATCACTGTGTTTACAGAAGATGAATTCCAAATAATACCATTGTATTGTTTCATTTCTTGTCCATTTCGATTCGAGAGGTACCAGAGTCGTTCAAAAATAATTACACTTTTGTATTTCCACTAATCGTAATGAAATTCGGCGAAATGGAAAGAACAAAAAGTTGCTAAAAGTTACAATTAAAAGTTGCAGAAGTTTTACTTTCTTATCCAAGAATTGTTTTCTCATTGTCATTGTCGCCGGAATGCACGGCAACTGGCTAATGGAACTGATATCAAAACATCAAACCACTTTATTATCACCCTGCATATACTAGTCAAATAAAGAATTACCTTTTCGTATCTATTTAACAGAATTTTTATCCAAATTACTAACAAGGCATAAAACCAACAGAATGAAAAAGTATCCAGGCCAGGGTTCGAACCTGGGTCTTTGGTTCAGCTCACCCACGCTCTTCCAACTGAGCACTGGGAACAACACAGCTAATCTGGCACCCTTCACTCCTAAATGTTGGTAGATGAATGGTTGGTAAATGCTCAGATGGAAGAGCGTTGGTGCGCTGAATCAAAGATCCGGGTTCGAATCCTGGCCTGGATATTTTTCATTCTGTTGGTTATACGCCTTGTTAGCAATTTGAATAAAAATTCACGTAATTCAATTTAGACTTAACGGCCGTAAGTCATCGTTTAAAATTAATATTATATGTTTTTAACAGTTATGCTAAATTAAACATAATTCTATGCAGAGAATATAAAATACTACTAATAAAATTGTATTGTTTTATTTCATGCCATTTTGTGATGTTCTAGAACCATGCAAAAATAAATACTTAACGACACTTTTGTATTTCCCACAAATCGTGATCAACTTCGGCGAAATGGAAAGAGAACAAAAAAGTTGCAGAAAGTTGAAGTTAAAAGTTACAGAACTTTTATCCTCCTTTTCCAAAAGTTGTTTTATAATCGCCATTTGCCTTTGGGATGCCTGTCAATTTAGCTAATGGAACTGACATTCGATTCTTGTGTTAAAAAAAGTAAATTAAACAAGCGAGTAATAGAGTACTTTTTCAACCCTAATGACTTTTTTACTTCGTGCGAGGCGTGGGATACGGAAGAAAGAAAAACAATTACGAGACAAAAAGAACAACAGGTTTACGCAATTTGAAGAATAAAAGATTTGATTACAAGTTATACAATAACGCTTTTTGTTATCATTTAAAATGTTTTACTCTGATTATTGCATATCGTGTAACAGCGAGGAAAAACTGTGAACGAAATATGATGTATTACGTCTAAACACGCAAATCTAACCTGTGGGTTGTGTTTGTATTATATTGTAGATTATATTTCTATTATTTGTAGGTTATATTAGCTAAATGCACCTGTTTAGGGCTGTTGTAAGAAGGTAAATTTAATTGAGATATTATGAGTTCGTTGTGGACCGTCAGTCATAATATGAATGCTTATTATTGTTTCCGCTAATTAAAACAAGTTGGAAATTGCTCGTCAAACGTGGCAAATACGCGTTCGTACTATGACTAGTTTTATAAATACTTTTTCCACCCCATATTGTACTGAATGTATATTTTTTTGCACTTCATAAGTGCATAGTCTGTAACATCATTAAAATGCACTTGCAATAATTTTTTCTTATTGGCCGTCATGTAACGGAAAACTTTTGACTGTCCCTGTCATTAAACTATGCATCCGATTTTCATAAAATTTGAAACGGCTCGACAAAATTTTGCAACAATTATATAATGAAAATTTCAGACCATTCGGTTGGGTAATTTTTTCTCTGTTATATGGGCGGGCAGGCAGACAGACAGACGGACTGAACGACGACTATAGGTGCTTCGTATTTATATAATTACGAACGTACCTAAAAACTAACAAAAAAAAAAAAAAAAAAAAAAAAAAAAAAAAAAAAAAAAAAAAACAAGAATAATAAATGATGTGTCAAGCCCTTTCCGCGACATTCGGAATACTGTAACAAAACTTCACAGTTTAATTATGTGAAATATAGTGCCTACACTGTAAAAAAAATCTGTAAAGTTACTAAATTTTTTCTAGGAAACTGGGATTCCTATAGAACTTTTTATGTAACGGCAACAACAAAAATTCATGTAACCGATACACATTTGCACCGTAAATCAAAAAATATGTAAGGTTACTAAGAATGTTTTAGGAAACTGTGATTCCTAGAACTTTTTATGTAACTGCAACCCGCGTTACAGATAAAATTTCAGAAAGATTACTGTAATTTTAGTAGATTCTTTTGTAAAGCTAAAAAATTCTGTAGCATTACAAAAACTAGTTTTGTAGATTTACATCTTTTTTTGTGCAGTGTACAGATAAAATTTTAGTAAGCATACATATTTCTGTAACTTTACATCGGTAGAATTACAGATTTTTTTACAGTGTAGGTAAATAATTTGGAAAACACATAACAGATTCGAAAACCCAATTTCAGAAATTGCTATCAATTGTCGAAAAGATATCCGAATTCTTTTCTGCAGCCCTGTATATGATCCGTAGTTTTGTATATACAGGGTGCAATATGTTAGCTATCGCCGACCTTTAATTTCTCAACCTATAGTTCTAATTACAAAAACGTTTCAAATGAGGTAAATATTCATGTTGTGGCATTACTTAAAGTCAAAAATCAATTTAATAAAAATTACGAAAACTAATTTTTTATACGGTCCCCCAGTCCCTATAGTTGTATTTAGTAAAATTTTATACGTATCATAACAGATATAACACAAAAAGTTTTGACATCTGTGCTACAAAAATTGACACAGTTATTGAATTTCAAAGTTTGCCATTTTTGCACATGATTTTGTCTTTCATTGAAAGATCAGTTAAAAGATGAATTAAAGTAATTTGAGATCAAACTCAGGGTACAATGTCCTTTTTACGACGAAGCCCCTTTTAGCCGGTATCGTCGGTACTTTTGAATGTTGTTCGACCCATAAATGTTAGCTCAAATTTTTAGATGAAATAACCCTATTTGGTGATTCTCCAATTTGGTGATACCGGCTAAAGGTGCTTTCGCCGTAAAAAGGACATTGCACTCTGATTTTATCTCGAATTACTTTAATTCATCTTTTAACTGATCCCTTATGAAAGACAAAATCATGTGCAAAAATCTCAAACTTTGAAATTCAATAACTGGGTCAATTTTTGTAGTACAGATGTCAAACTTTTTGTGTTATATCTGTTATGATATGAGTAAACTTTTACTAAATATAACTATAGGAACTGAGGGACCGTATAAAAAGTTAGTTTTCGTAATTTTTATAAAATTGATTTTTTACCTTAAATAATGCCACAACATGAATATTTAGCTCATTTGAAATGTTTTTGTAATTGAAACTATATGTCTACGACCAAAGGTTGAGAAATTTAAGGCCGGCGATAGATAACATATTGCACCCTGTATATGCATTGTATGCTAAAATGCAGTTGAAAACAGAGTTGAAAATTCCGCTTCAGCAGTTTCCGTCAACAAAACTGAAATATACTCGAGATCTTTTGTACAACCCTGTGCATCATTTATAGAATTTAACACGTTGAGTGCCATGATGACTGACACTGAAGCGCTGAAAAATTTACAATGTTTAAAGTAATTTTTAAGAAAGTATAATCCTGTAATAAATAAAAGGTAGGTAAATTTTAAATGAATTTTCAGTTATTACTTAAAACAATATACTATATATATTTAGTTTTATATCATATTTTAGACCGTCGGTCATCGGTGAATGATGCGTTCTAAACGGGAAGTTCAGTGTCAGTCACCAGTGACTGACGTGGCGCTTAACGTGTTAAAAACGCGTACCACAGCTGAAAACATACCTCCAACTAATAGTGTTTATAGACAGTACTGTATCCGAATTCTTTTGCGTGTCCCTGTAAATGAACGATAAGCTTATACATCGATATAGATCGGGTATGTAAAGCTTATACATACCCGATCTATAGTTAAGCATATTGCAGCGCACATCAGAATTACAGTGGGTGATCGGTTAACGAAGTTAATCCGTTCCAAAACAGTATTCGCTAACCGAATTGTTCGTTAACCGATCATAGATTTTATATTCATTTGTATGGGAATTCAATTAATTCGTTCTTATAAGCTAAACAATGTATAAAAAATAACATAAATCTTCTCTTTATAATAGGTTTATATACGTAGTTATTTAATATGGACACTTCGTATTTTGATGACTTTATCCGTGTCGTAGAGCATTTACAAAAAAAATAAAAAGATCATGTTGACTGCAGGGCCTGATAAGGCTTAAGTGGAGTCTAGAGCCTGTTAATAATTTGTGAACTAAATTTCAATAAAAATAATTAATCTCCAATTAAAAATATTTCTTCAAATACAAAATATAAAAATTAATGTTTCTGTTCTGTTAATTCTAATTTAGGGGCCCTAAATGTAGGGCCCGTACCCCCGGTAGCCCATGAATTACTTATGTCATACGTATGCAACTGCTAAAATGTTCTGTAAGTCAATAGACGCAATTAAATATACCTCAGCAAATCTGAAACACAACACTGCTTCTTCGTGGCTTTGTTTTGTGAGGTGTTCGTAAACCGAACAGTTCCTTAACCGATCACCCTGTATTTAAATACAGTAGAACCTCTTTTATACGAAACCCTTTTAACCGAGACTCTCGGTTAACCGAAATACATTTTTAAAGCTTTTTTTACTATCACATTTCTTGTGTACAAAATCCATTTTGAAAACTTTTTTTTTTTTGTTTTTTTAATTCCTACTATTAGTTAGCACTCTCCCTATATTTATTTATTTATTTATTTATATATCTTGTTCAAATTTTTAATCGTTAATAAAATACTTATTATTCATCCTATCAAGTTGAAATATTTTTTTTTTTTAAACGTGTACTGGATGACAATTGATGTTAATACAGTTTTTTCAAATATTAATTCATTAATTAAATTTTAATTAATTAATTTTAGTTTTGTATGGGAAACAAAATGGCGGCCATTGGTTATTGAAGCATTTAATGCATCTTCATATCTATAAGAGGGTTACCATAGGGAGAACAGTGTTCTGTCGCCAAATTTAGCGACCAATGAGTCACCAAAAGCGACGCCAACTTGGCGATATCTCTAATATTTCGCCAAATTCCCATAGACTTCCATTGTAAACCTACTTGCTTACAGAAAATCAACAAATTGAGATATTTTAATGCAACAAAAACTAATATTAGCTTAAAGGATTATATTAAATTTTTCTTTGATGACCTAAGTAGGAATTGACTTTAAAAACAAAATTTTTATATTACTTGTTAACTATCATATTCCTTATGTGCAAGCGGTCCTTTCCGAACTACAGGTACATATAAATATTTTCGATCCCCTTTCTTAGTGTTGCGTTGTCATTGAGACTGCAGGTTCGGTAAATCCAAATTATTCCATAATGCATCGAAGAATAAAAACGTCTTCATAACTTAGTTCTAATATATTGTAAATAAAATTCGTAACTTGAATAAGTAAACACACTCTACAGTTCAAATTAAACTTCTTTCTTAAAAAACAACTATGTACATTTTATTTACAAATATATAGGTATATTAATATTATTATTACTCTCATTTGAGAGTTCCATTATTACCGTCAGACCGGTTCAAAACAAACTTTACATCTACACTGAAAAGAAAATCAGAAAACAATAAAAAGGGGGTTGCCACAATGCCGACTAACAGAAAATGGCAAGCATCGCCAAGTTGGCATTCTCAAAATCCTGCCCCGGGCTGAACACTTAGTTCAGCATCTATATTAAACAATTTAATAAACATGAGAATATACTTACATACATGACAAATTTTCAGATACATACTTACATACAGCTACAGATATAAAAGCAAAAATAATAAGAATGCTGCAATCTACGAAAAAAAAATAAAACACATAAATTGTATGAAAATTAAACAATAATAAGGGTAAATATGAGTAACAAAACAAATTAAATGTTCGATAATAGTTCTTATTTTTAGTGTAAGAGTTTTAGTGTCTTTTAGTCCACTAAGTCCAATTCAAGATTATATAGCAATTGCACAGGTCGTTTAAGATCGCCTTTTGCAGTCTGTAATACACATGATCTGATTTTAGAGTCACGACCAAATATGAGTTCTTTAACACGACCACACTTCCACATATGTTTTGGGAGTTTTTCATCATGAATTATCACTATATCGTTAACTTTGAACTGAGGCGATGAATTTATGTTTTTCACTTGAAAAGCAGATCTAAGTTCTAACAAATATTCGTTTCTCCACCTTTTCCAAAAGTGGTCAGTAATTTGTTGCTTATATTTATATTTTCTCGTCAACAAAATCTTATTGGATTTCTCTTGCGTACAGACTGGTAATCCATAAGAAGGTAAGGACATTAATCGTTTACCAACTAAAAAATGAGATGGCGTTAAAGGTGATGGTTCAGCATTTTCTTCGTAGAGATAACATAAAGGACGTGAATTAATCACCGCTTCAATTTCTGTAAGTATTGTTTCTAGCTCTTCATAATGGAGACAAGTTTTTCCTAGAACCTTTTTTAAAGGTGTTTTAACTGATCTGACCATCCTTTCCCAGAAGCCGCCCCACCAGGAAGCCCTGGGAATTATAAACTTCCATATTATTTTATTCTTTCTCAAGTAATCAAAAATTTCTTGCTTAGAAATTCTTTCCCAAGCATCTTTTAACACCAAATCAGCCTTAGAAAATGTCTTGGCATTGTCACTGTACATTATTTTGCAGAAACCTCTCCTAGAGAAAAATCTTCGTAGTGCTAAGATAAAGGTTTCAGTACTTAGATTGGTGACTAATTCTAGATGTATCGCTCTGGTTACAGCACATGTGAATACGACAATATAAGCCTTCCCAGTGCCTTCAGAAGTTTTATAATAAATCGGACCGGCAAAACCGACACCAGAGGTTTCAAAAACTGGTGTTTTGATGATTCTATCTTCGGTAAAGGTGCTATTTCCATCTTTCCAGGAATAGTATTAAGTTTTCGACATATCATACACGATCTTAAGACGGATTTTACAAATCTTCTTCCCTTTAATATAAAATACCTTTCACGAAGGTGAGCTAAAGTGACAGCTACACCAAAATGGTACATTCTTTCATGAGCATCCTTAATTAGTAATTTTACAAAATAAGATTTATTAGGAAGTATCCACGGATGTTTTTCCTGCTCTGTAACTTCAGAAAACTGAAGTCTTCCGGATAAAACAAGTAAGTCATTTTCATCGAATTGTGGATTAAGGTTGTACAAAGAAGAATCTTTATTAAGTGGTTTTTTTTTTGTTTAAGTGCTTCTATTTCAACTTTAAATGAAGTTTCCTGAGTTTGTTTTATCCAGTATTTTTCTGCTATTTCTATTTCTGAGGTAGTTAAAGGTCCTAAAATTTTAAGATTTTTCGAATTGGCATTATGAATAAAACGCATTATCCAAGCAGTAATATTATACACGCGATTTAAACTACTGAACTTTGCCATATCAAATACTGGCTTAGGAATAGAGTTTGATTCGTTACACAATAATGTTAAATTTGGTTTTGCTTTCATTTCATTAAAAGCTTCGGGAACCATTTCTATAGCCCTTTTTGAAGGCCACATATCTTCTGATAGTGATAACCAAGGTGGGCCGCACCACCATACATTATTACCCATTAACTTCGATAAGTTTTCCCCTCGCGTAAGCAGATCTGCAGGGTTTTCTTTTCCGGGACAATAATTCCAGTCCTTTGGATCTGTCAATGACTGAATTTCGGTTACACGATTGGAAATAAAGGGTTTCCAGTTTGTAGTAGAACCCCTAATCCACCAAATAGTTATTTCTGAGTCCGACCATAACTTTATATTTAAATTCGAAATATGTAATTTTTGTTTTAAATATTTCCACATTCTAGCGGCAACTACTGCACTGATCAATTCCAGCCGTGGAATAGTTAACTTCTTGAGGGGGGCTATTCTACATTTACTCCAAACAAAACTTGTTTGAATTTCGTCAGTTAATGAAATGGAACGCAAATAAGCAACTGCTCCATACCCTTTGGGACTAGCATCACAGAATATGTGAATTTGTGAATTTTCAGAAATGTTTATCATATTAGGAAAATATTTTCGGGTTATTTCAAATGTGCGTAAATGTACAACTTCTGAACACCAAGTGTTCCACTCGCATTTCAAATCTTCAGGTAATTTATTGTCCCACTCTAAACCTCTTTGCCATGTTTCTTGCAACAAGGCTTTAATACGTATTACAAATGGATTCACAAATCCTAATGGATCATAAATTTTCAGTAACATTTTAAGAACTGTTCGCTTCGTGGGATTATCGATGTAATATTCTTCAAAGGGCTGCGCATCTAACATCAAAATATCAGATTCAGTATTCCATATCAGTCCAAGCACTTTTAAGATACTACCTGTGTTTTCCTCACTTATACCTAAGTTACCAGATTCCCACATTTCCCTAAGTTTAATAGAATTTGTTTTTAATTTCCTCAAATTCATCCCAGCTTCTTTAAGAATTTCAGAAGCTGTAACTGATAAATAATAAGCTTCGTTATCTAAATCTGATCCGGAAATTAAATCATCGACATAGAGGGAATTATCTAACATATATACAACATTTGGATGTTGATCTCGATATTTCTTTATATGATGTTTAATTGTGGCAGCCAAAATAAATGGTGAGCATGTAACGCCAAATGGTACACGTCTAAATCTTAAAATTTTGAAAAAGTTGTTTGCGTCATTATCGAACCAAAGAAATTTAAGGTAATCTCGGTCTTCTTCAGCTACAGAAATTTGAAGAAAGGCCTTTTCAATATCTGCACAAAACGCAGTATTGAATTTTCTGAAATTAATAATAATTTCTAATAAATCGGGGTTCAAATTTGGGCCACCGTACAAACAATCATTTAATGATTTGCTATTTTCTTTTGAGGAAGCATCAAATACCATTCTAACTTTAGTTGTGGGTTTATCATCTCGCAAGACAGGTCGGTGGGGCATAAAATAACCGCTATTTACAGTTTTATTAGAACATGCTTCCACTATGTTATTTAATTCCTGTTCAATCACAATTTCTTTATATTTCTGCAATAATTCCTTATCTTTAAGCAATTTTCGATTTAAGTTAATAAATCGGTTTCTAGCATTGTTATAATTACTTCCTAAATCTCTTCTATCATCTTTCCATAACAATTTAGCTTCGTATCGGTGCTCAAGAAAATGCAAATTGTTTTCGAATTTTTCGATTATCTCTTTATCTAATTCAGAAATATTTTCTTCAGCGTTCATCCCTAAAGTTTCTAACTCCCACAATGTTTTCAAATCATTTTGAATAGGTTTCATAACCTGAGTGGAGAAGACCCCAGCTTGCTTACTCTCACTATTTTTATTTACGTCAATTGTCCCGCAGAGGGAATGCCCAAATAAATTTTCACAGACGAACAATGATTTATTTATGGGGTATGTTTTGTCATTAATTTGATATAAATAATCAGCTCCTATTAATATATCAACATCACTATTTTCCAAATGTTCCCACCTGTCAAGACGAAATTTGGAAAGTTTTCTCTTAATTTTGATTGGAAGAGGAGGAATTTGTATCAAAGAATTGGTTATTAGCGGTGTGACTAATGCTTCAATTATTATACTACGTTTTCTGTTCGTCAAGTGAATTAGCTTTAGCTTAACGACATCATAACATCGTTCTTCAGATTTTCTCGAACCGAAAGTATAGACAATTAATTTTTCCTTTCTAATGACCTCAGGTTTTAATTTTGAAACTAAATTTTCTGTAATAAAAGTTCGATGACTAGCAGAGTCAAATAAACAAAGAGCAGTTTCTGAATTTTCACCCGCTTCCACTTTTACATGAATTGTTTGCAATATTACTTCTCTACTGATATTATTTATATTGCCTTTGCAATGAGATACGGAGGAAATAATACTACCTGAATTTTTTGATTCTTCTGTTTTTTTATTAGAATTACAAAGTATAGTATGATGATATGTTTTACCACACACTTTGCAATTTTCATTCGAAATTTTACAAAAATTCGCAATGTGAAATTTACGGAAGCATTTGAAGCACCTTCCTTCCCTTTTCAATTTTTCTCGCATTTCCGGAATGGTGAAAGATTTACACTTTTCAGTATCGTGATCAGTTTGATTACAAAATATGCAGTTATTTTTAATATTTGTGGTTAAGGTAGAAGCTGATGGAATGAATTTTTTATAATTTTTCTTATAATTTTCCTGCTTCTCAGGGATTTTTTCAAAATGGTTTAATTGGACAGTGGTCTCGCGAGATTCAATTTCATCTTTAATGAAATTTATCAGCTCATTAACATCCCAGTCAGTGTTTTTAATTCGTTTTCTATTAAATTCTAGTGCAATATCTGATGGAATAAGTTTCAGAAGAATCGGACATAACAAGTGCCCATATGAACCTGAGGCAACACCTAAAGAATTAAGATTTCTTATTTGAATTTCGCATTCATCATACAAATCTCTAAAAGCCTTAATGTTACTAGAATTTCGTACTGGTTTCAAATTTAGCAGTTTAGTCATGTGACTATTTATTACCAGGTCATTACGACCAAAACGATTTTTCAATAATTCTATAGCATGAGCATAATTTTCCTTAGTCAGCGAAAAGCCTGCTATAGTATTTGCAGCACTTCCGCCCAAAAGTGACTTTAAGTAGGAAAATTTATCAATCGGAGTTAAATGTTCATTATTGTCAATCGCATTCGAAAACTGACTCCAAAATTCGAGCCATAAACACGAATCACCATAATATTTAGATATATTAAGTTTAGGAAGTTTAATCAAATTTTGATTCAGAATTTTCTGACTTTTTAGTAGAGAACTATTGTTGCTACTACTATCACTTTCAATGTCTGAAGAATCTTGTTTAGTTTCAGGAGTAACTGTGTTATCATTTAAAAATTTGGAAATTTTATATTTCCATTCAATAATATTCTCATTATAAGATTCCGATTTCTCGATTTCTTTTTCAAATTCAGTACTTGGAACCAGTGGTTCAATTTCAGAATTTAATGATTTTAAAGTTTTCATTTTGTCATTCAATTGCTGTTTAAAAAGATCCAGCTGTGATTTTCTATTCTCAAGCTCTAATTCTTGTGTATTATCTAATAAATCCCTTATTTTATCAAATATTTTCGTAGTTTGACTACGAATCGTAGCTCTTTTTTTTTTTCAAAGTTTCGTAATCCATCATAAAATAAAGAATTCAATTTATTCGATAGAGTTCAGTTAATAAATATATTTATAATTCTATTTATTCAACATAATTTAATTTGAGGTACTTACCTCAATCGATGATGAATTCCAGACATCCTGGAGCTTTGACGCCAGAAAAAATGTTGCGTTGTCATTGAGACTGCAGGTTCGGTAAATCCAAATTATTCCATAATGCATCGAAGAATAAAAACGTCTTCATAACTTAGTTCTAATATATTGTAAATAAAATTCGTAACTTGAATAAGTAAACACACTCTACAGTTCAAATTAAACTTCTTTCTTAAAAAACAACTATGTACATTTTATTTACAAATATATAGGTATATTAATATTATTATTACTCTCATTTGAGAGTTCCATTATTACCGTCAGACCGGTTCAAAACAAACTTTGCATCTACACTGAAAAGAAAATCGGAAAACAATAAAAAGGGGGTTGCCACAATGCCGACTAACAGAAAATGGCAAGCATCGCCAAGTTGGCATTCTCAACACTTAGAGTTTCTTTGAATTGAACTTGAGCTCCCGTAAGCTGCGTAGTGGAACGAAGAAAACGAACAAATTAGCATTTCTGAAGCTTTTGAATGTTTTGCAAAAGGTTTGGCATGGCTTAAACAGCAGAAAGACTGTGATACTAGTTAACTAATAATATTAAAAAACTCCGTGATAGAGCTTCAAAGCAAAGGCAATCGAAACTGCGACAAACAAAACAGTTTTTCAAACCCTTGTGATAAATGTAAAATGTACTTATTTTCAAAATTAAAATTCAAGTGATTTATTCTTTTTCCTGTTTTGCTATTGCTTTATTTTTATTAAGCACTTGTTACCATTATAAGAAATATTGCATGCATTTCTTCTTAATCTTAAAATTGAAGCATTCTCGATTATCCGAAAATTTCGATTTTCCGAAAGAGGGTCGGTACCAATTACTTCGGATAATCGAGGTTATACTGTACTTTTTAATTATTCAGTAATACTAGATTTTCTATGTGTCCCTTTTTTTTTTTTTTTTTTTTTTTTTTTTGAGCTTCTGTACATAATTTTTCAAACTGCAATCTTTCATTAAAATATATTTCATTAAATTTCTGTTTGCAAGTAATTGCTGACAGTTCGAAGGCTAATTTAAGTGCAAGAATATGAAGCAATACCTTTAGTTTATTATATACGGCTAATTAAAAGGATATTTTACAACTTACGTTCGCATGTTTACGCAGTCTTTTCCTGGAATAGAAGGGGTTCTCGTTTGAATTTCAATCTTTTCAATTTACTAAAACTTTTCAACAACATAAAAAAAACAGTCTTATACAGTAGAATACTCAATTTTAAAGAATTCAGAATTTGAAAAACTTGCATACTTAGAATTTTAAACGTTGCCATTTAACTTCTGCTCATTTATTAAACTGATTTGTCAATTAAGTACATTTATTTTGCCAGAATTCATTTTAAATTTATAATTAATTACCAAACCAGAAAAATATGTCATTAAAATAACACTTTTTGCTGTTGTATGTAATACATTTTTACAATTTAAAATATGACTTTATTTTACTAATTTTATATTTGAAGACAAAATCTTTTTCGTCTGCGGAATTACTTTCCCAGTGTTTCAAAACACGTCACGTGCTTGATAAAAGAATAAATCTTGTTGAAACGTAGAAAAAAAATATATCGTATTGAAAATTTAACTTTTCTTTTCGTAAAAATTTAAAGCTCAAATCAACTAATATGCTCTTGTTTTTTTTAAAGAGGATATTTCACATTCTTACGATATAATAAGGGTATTTCTAAATAAATATCGGGGTTTTAACGCCTGGTAGTATTTATTACATAAAACTTAAAATTATAATTAATACATAAAATGAAAGAGCAACGCAAACAATTTTACCTACAAGCTTACAAGTGTTCAATGTGAGCGCATTTCAGCACACGGCACACATCAAGTCGATAGCTCAGTTCTTCCCAAACGTTGATTAGTGTTTGTGGGATCATTGTTGTAACAGCTGCAATGGTCAGCTGGTAGTGCACTGTAAAAAAAAAAAAAAAAAAAAAAAAAAAAAAAAAAAAAGGACTAAAATACGGAAATACTACTGACAATCTAGACGCCAGTACTATTTCCGTATTTTAACGGAACATTTTCCCGGTAAATTACAGAAAAATGTCCGTTAAATTCCAAAAAAAATAAAAAATTTCTGTAATTTACCGGGAAAAAGTTCCTTTAAAATACGGAAATACTAGTGGCGTCTAGATTGCCAGTAGTATTTCCGTATTTTAGTCCGTTTTTTTACAGTGTGGAGGCACATACACACGATCCCTTATGAACCCCACAGGTAGCAATCACATGGCGTCAGATCGGATGAGCGTCTGAACAGAACTTCTGTGCTAATCAACGTTTGGGAAGAAGTGAGCTATCGACTTCATGTGTGCCGTGTGACGAATGGCGCTCACATTGAACACTTGTAAGCTTGTAGGTAAAACTGTTTGAGTTGCTCTTTCACTTTATGTATTAATTAAAATTTTAAGTTTTATATAATAAATACTACCAATTATTAAAACCCCGATATTCTTTTAGAAACACCCGGTATGATGTCAAAATAAATAAACTAAAACTAGAAAACAGGAATTCTGCTTTTTCAGAATTTAGTGCCGCTCCCAATGAAAAAAAAAATGTATACAATTTTAAGACTTATAGCACACGCTTTTATTTTATGTAAAATGACGTCATTCGCATCAGCTTAAGAATTCCACATTTACGATCCATTCTTAAACAGCTACAGTAAAGTATGCATAGGACGTCACTATCGCGAAATAATACACAAATGCAGAAAAAAGATGCCGTCATTAAAGAAAGTATATACTTAAAATTAAATATAGTTTATAATAGCTGCACGTTTTAACAGAAGTCATTCGTTTATATTTTTTCAAAATAGCATGTATGTTAATTACATTTTCTTTCGGTTGTTATGAAAAAATGGCAACAAAAATATATAATTTATATTTTGCAACTATTTTTCCTTTACTTTCTACAGAAATAGAGTACTTCCCTTGCCAATATTAAGCAAATGGCTCCAAAAACTACAAAAAAATTAATATTTTAAAAATAAATGGAGATGCAGTTTTTAAACAAATTGCATTTAAAAGTACTTTTTTTTTTTCCAATACGACGGTATGAAAATTGAAAATGTGCGATGCTTAGAAGTTAAAAAAATTGCTATAGAGTATCTAATTGTACTGCTTTGTTTTACGTCTGGCTTCTGTAAGGTAACGTTATTTTTTGGAGGCGACACAAAATAAGCTGGGAGAAAGGAATAGCATACCGTACCGGGGGACTAATAACTATATGTTTGCTAAAATAAATAACGTAACGACATCCATATTCGAGACAAAATCTTTATGGAAACTTTTGCGTTCATGGATATTAGCTTTAACTAGCGAATATAAAATGATCAGTTTTATGTAGAGTGCCTTTATACATGGCGACATAATCACAGGGCACATGCTGAAATTGAATTTTTTTCTCCAAAAATACAGTAGACCCCATTCAAAAACTTCGTGGTAACGAGTAAGCGAAGTCGACAAACATTAGCTTAGCGATAATGAACTCAAGAGCGCACTGAGTCACTGAACCCAAGATAATGGCGGAATCGCCAAAATCGTCTCGACCAATAACATTTTATTGGTTGTTTGCTTCCTCTCTTTTATGTATAAAGGCATTCTAGTTTCATGTTCTCGGATATTGTATACAGATTTTAATTCGAAAAGCTTTAAATAATTTCAACTTAAACTACTTCCCAGAAACAAAATCTACATTTTATTTTTATTAAAACACATTTTCTGCACAGTAATAAATCACTTATATGTATTACTTCCAGCTTGTTTAGAAATATTTTCTTAAAACACTATTAAATACACATCAATTTGAAAAATTGCAAGTTCGAATTCGAATGTTATATGCAAAATGTAAAGCATAATCTAATTAACATTTAACCATTTAACCGAAATCACAAAAAGTCATTTTTTATGACAATGCCACCTTCGCCCCCCTCCCCCCACCTCTTTAAATTCCAGTTATCAGAACAATTGTGACTCATTACTGAATGTTTTATTAGTTCGCATTTCGAAAAGAAAAAACGTAAAAAAAAAAAAAGGAGTAAAAAAGAAACTCCAACCCCCATTAATAAATTGAAACCATGTTTTTGTGGCAACTGGGTTGATAAACCCGTCATTATGCATTTGATGGGACGATAGGGAGGAAGATACCTCGTGTGGAAAAGTAAATTTATCTCTGGAAAAAAAATAAGGGGTTGGTAACGGGGAAGGAAAAAAAAAAAGGCCTCAGTCATAAGAGCAATTTTTCAAGAACTCATTATATCTCCAACTTTGTTTTAAAAAGTATAAGTTGTTTAGATCGTTGTAAGAGATAAGTTAATTACATCTTTTATAACTATTAGGGTTTGTTTGGAAGGTAGAGGAGATAAATTCCTCTTCAAATATTGACCGCAAGTAGATTGGGAGAAAAAATATTTTTTCTGTTTGCGGGTATTTTTTTCCTCCTATAAAAAACAGTGAGAAATATATTTGTTTCAAGGGGGCAGATCACGTTGAGCAGCCAGAAAATGACAGTATTTAAAGCAGTACGAAAAACGCTGTAGTTTCTTAACCAATGAATAACACGCAACTTTTTTAGTTTCACACATTCTTATGGTTTGATAAAATATTCAAATACATATAACAGGTTGTAACGAAAGTTCCCCGCCACAGCTAATACGGTCTGTGCAAACAGTTCGCGTTGACGCGTTTGCTCATATTTTGTCAAACGATTTTTGGTATTTGAAAGAAAGAGACTTGCTTTTTAACACTGTGTTGTGAAATTTGTAAAAAAATATCGTTATCATTAAGTACAAGGTGTCTGAAATGGAACTATCACGCTATCAGATTAGAACCATCATTTACTTCCAGTTCTGTTGCAAAAAGTCAGCTACAGAATGTCACCGAATAAAGTGTACAGCTTTAGGTACTCGTGTTGTATCATATGACACTGTGAAGGTTTGGCGGAATGATGATTATATATAAAATTACAGTTAATGATATATATTATAATTAGTATTATGTAATGGTGATTTGGCGGAAAACTTTCGTTACAACCTAATATATATATATAGTAATATTAATTAATTAAATCATGACGACAAAAGTGGCTTTTAAAAAATATGAATATTGAAATATGCATTTTGCGCGCACGATTTTACAAATTCTGCTGCAGATATATGTTTAATGTTTCATATTTTGTTACTTATAATACTATATCTTACACTGAATCTAAATATGAAAGTATATTCAAATTCTGTGGTATAATTTATGTCTTTTCTAATCATATTCACAAAATTTCACCAAAAATATTTACTTATTTTTTCAATCCATAATTTTCTGTGACAACAATCAGACTAAATTGAGGTTCAGCATAAATTAACACATGTAAACTAAGAATATATATAATTTCAAGATTCTATGATAATTGGTTTTTAAATGCGTGCACGCAATATAAAAAAAAATCAATTTTTAGAAAAACGGCTTCAAAGTTTGCTTACAGCAAATGCTTTTATGCAAGATATTTTTAGCCATAACTTCTGTTCTAATTTGTATTTTTCTAAAATTCTTTTTGCAGTGCATTTGTAACTTTTGAAGGTATCCATTCTGATAGTTGTGAAAAATCCTTTTTTTAACCGTCAGCGTGATCTTACCCCTTAAAGGTTAATAATTAAAAAATAAATAAATAAATAAAAATAAATTATTTTAAACTTCCGTAATGAATAGCTGAAGATGTCCATTTGTTATTAGAACATTTTTATTTTGTTTCATATGTAAAAGTATTTTGCTGTTGTCACATTGTTACATCATCTACATGTAACTCATATTTTTGCAAATTAATTCTCAATTTGGTCAAATTTAAAATACACTACTACGTATGCCCATTTCATGGTGTATTTATATATTTCTCAACCATCTATTACTTTAATTATTTTTAGCATACAATTGCTGCTTTATTCGCACTTTTTGTAATGCATACTATTAAATCCCACATTTGAAATTTCGTAATTTTTGGCCACTGCTTTACAGTTATGCATTTCTTCTTCTTCTTTTTATGCATGTGTGATAGTATAATAATTGTTTTATTTATTTATGGTCGATTTTTCATTTGTTTTAATGGTTAATAATTACAAAAAGTTATATATATATATATATAATATTACTAGCTACCTTTAAATTAGAGATTTAGTCAGATTTTGTTAAAAGAACTTGTTTTGAACCTTTTGATTTTAAAGGTATTATATAAATATAAACGGTTGAGTGGAAAAGGGATAACATTCCAGCTGATTAAATGTTGAGGAAATACACACACAAAAACACACACACACACACAAAAAAAAAAAAGATTCAGGCCCTTGTGTAGATAATCGGCCGGAATAAATAACACCAACACTAATAACATCAACGTACACAGAAATAAAATATTTATGTTTAAAAAAAATCTATCATTATAAAGAAATGTTCACCATTATTCGATGACAGGTTTAGTTGATGAGGGTACGTCGTATAAATTTCTATCTGTTGATTAGTGCCAAGATAGCGTACACAATATTGCACGTACTACTATATTTGGATACAACCCCTCATCTTTTTGCTTCCTTTTGGGAACAATGGATTTCGAGCTTATTATTTCGATGATCATTTGCAGAATTTTCAAGCTATGTTTTTGAGACTTTCACAAACGTTACTCTATACACTTAGCTAATACATTATGCACATTATATTTTGATTGCATTCGCGCATGCGCAGTGAAGCATTTTTTAAGTAAACCTGCTACTTTTAATCTTCAATCTAATAGTAAAACTTTTCATCCAATTTTTATTATTTTTAAATTCTGATTGCAAGGTATTGTGTACAATGTTGTTTGTCATATTTTCTGAAAAGAACAGTTTTTTATATTAAGAACTCTGCAAATTATAAGCAAAACACTTGGTAAAATTTGGGACTGTTTTTATAAAAACCTTAATTTCTCTACTAGTATACATGCTATCCTCATAAAAATGAACACAGTTTATTACAATAAGCCTCTTAATCATGTTCTACAGTTTGAACTGTTTTGCTACGTTAGTTTTTACAGGGTTATCCAAAAGATATTCGTTCTTTTTCAATTTGTTGACGGGCTGCTATGGGTTTCGGGGGGAAAATGTACGTGGAAATATATGGCCTGTACACGCTGTTTACACGCTGGAGTTTCAGGATAATTCCTCATGTATTTTTCTAGATGTATTTAACAAAACGTCTAAAATCGCAGTGGGCCCGTGCGAGCATGTCGCACTTTAGTCTAATATTTTTTAGATGCAGGTTTCAACTTGCAAAAAAAATTTAAGAATATCTGCAAACAACATTCGTCAAGCCAGAAGATCATCTCATTTTCTCCATCAAAGTGACAGTAAAACTGATCAAAGATAGCAAAAGGCACGCGCGAGGGAAAAAAAAAATTAACAATCGTATTTCAACTGCATTAGAGGATGACGTCATCCGCTTAGAAAAAAACATCAGACAAAGAAACATAAATTGAATGCATATAAAACACATTTTAATATAATTTAACAAAGCATACCTTTTAGTCCATGCATGAAATACCACTGCTTCGGTTGTTCGAGGGTATTCTTTTCTTTAAACATGTCAATTTCAATTTTGCTTTTTAATCATAAATTGATTTTATAATCATTTATTTTTTTCTAATCGTTGCTGAACATAATATAACGCGGCATTTTATTTCTGTGGCAACGCTGATTTGAGAAAACCCTTTCATTTCTTTTATGACAGCAATTCTGATTTACTTTTTAATTAACTGCAATTTTTAATCCAAAGAGACGTTTTAACGAAATGTGAGTGTACTATGTTAATATGGAGGATGTTCGAAAATGCGACCGACAAATTCAGAGAGGTGACAGAAGCCATCAAGAGGATGAAAAATCCCCATAAAACATCGGATCGCAAACCACCCATTTAATAAAAAATGCAGTGTGTTCTATCCTAACCCAACTTTATTTGACGGTAATAACTTTCAGAAAACTGAAGTATGGTATAATGAAACTTTTAATAGACATGCTCACATTTGTTGTAAATATGATAACACTAAATAAAAATGGTAGAAGTTTCCGTTATACGCACTTGACACTCCACATTTAGCACTACGATTATCAGTTCATACGGTATCATCGAATGCGTCAGCACCCTGTTTTTCCAAAACTTTTTGAGATGTTATCACATTTCATACAAAACAAGATACATATCGTTACATTTTTATTGAAATGTTTTTATTTTTCGCAAAATTATTACCGTCAAGCCTACTTCAGATAGGTGAAACACCCTGTATTTTTGATTAAATGGGTGGTTTGCAACCCTATGTTCTATAGTAATTTTTCATCCTCTTGATGCGTACTGTTACGCCTCTGAATTTGTCGGTCGAATTTTGGATTACCTTGTATATGATTGTTACAGTGTATACTGTAACGGAACAATTATATATTACCCACATACAGGTCACAAAATATATTTCTTATAGTAGAAAACCTTTACGTTAATTGTTTCTTTGTCTTTGGCCTGTACGGTGTATACGGCTTATTATATATAGCTTACTCAACACAGTTCTTGCTTTGAGGACCCGTTTTCTTATTGGATTCTTCCCCCAATACATCTGGAAAAGTTTGCTAACAAGGCATTAACGGCCTTAACGCTGGACCGCCGCATTTGAAATCTTCTTAGCCCTTGCCTAATTGAATGTACACACGTTTCTGCCAAATCCGGCTTTGCGTAAGAACTGTTTGAAATCTGATGTCGTACCTTTCCTAATAATGATTAATTCTTGAAAGAGTGTGTTTTCATCTCATGTTAAACTAATAATATGAAAATTCATGTGCTCTTTATTCTGGCTGAATTCGTTTAATGGATAGTATGTATAGATTTTCCGACAGTCTAATTCTATACTTCTTTTAAGGCTGCTCTCAAATCCGAAGGAGCTGCTTTCTGACACATTTTTTTATTCACTTTTACTTCCTTCTATCTTCAATAAAATAAAGTAGGGGAGGTTTAATACTAGGGAGGGTTGATACATTGGCAATTTTTCTGAAGAAATGGCATTAACAGCCATTCTAAAACATGTAAAGGCTTCTTTTATTTGCAGAAGCCATCATTAGCTAGACTAATCAGTAAAGAACTAACAAGTTTTCTTTTCTTTTAATTTTGAAGAATTTTGGAATGTCAATGTAAAATTTTCAATTATATTCAATTATATTGAATTTTCAAATTTTGATAATTTATTTTTATGTACTTTTTAGCATTAAATCTGAAAATAACCTTCATTCTTAACCATCACTTCAAAATTTTTCGCAAATTGTAAATTTCAAAGTTAAAAAGTAAAAAAAAATGCAAAAAATTCTGATGTGATGGTAAACAATGAAGGTCATTTTCGGATTCAGCGCTACAAAATAACGTAAGAATCAATTATCAAAAGCTAGGTAATTTGACACAACCCAAATTTTGCAGACTTGTGTAATCAGTATGTTTTAAATATATGTAAATAAAGTAATGTAAAGAAGAATACGGCTCATTAAAAATGTACGCAATTAGGTTTAGCTATATATGTCGTAAGTCTTATAACTGTTAAATTCTTTAAAAAGAAACTTTCTTGATAAAATTTTCTTGATGTAATATGAATTGGTAGTCACATTTTCCAAGATATTAAAATTACGCAGGTATAATTGAACTGTTTTCCCTTTTCAAAAAACAAACAAACGAACAAAACAATAATAATACTAACAAAAATTTACAAGACATATTCATAAAGAACACTTTTGTTTAAATTTAAAAAAAAAGGAAACAATCTTTTTTTTTTCTGTTGAAAATTTCACTATTAAATAAGTATAAAAGAGTGGTCTACTGTAATTCTTTTTGGGATGACTCACTGTACACCATGTAGATATGGAATAAGAATAAATTCTATAACATTTTATATAAAAAGGCATAATTTTAAGTAAAATTAACAATAAATGAGTGTCTATACTTCAACTATTCATAATTCTTGCCTTTATTATCAAAATATCTAAGATTCAAAAGAAAAAAAAGACTTACTTTTGGTAACTAAAAACAACATAATGAATAAGTTTGTATTTGAGCATATGATTTATGGTCGAAAATTTTCTTAACCCCAGACTATTAATGTGTACAAATATGAAATTAGAATCTGGAAAATGAATACATTTCGAAGGGATGTTCCACTGAGTCACATGTTCCCCTGTGATTAAAAATATTTTTCAGGATTATGACTTTTTACCATGAAATATGAAAATAACCAGTTTTTGGGTACTTACCCAAGACTTGGGTAAATACCCAGGTATATACCCAAAAAATAAATACCTACCCGCTGGGTATTTACCCATCCCACATCACTGATCCTGATCGGGTTGTGGGTCGCCCAAAATTATTTTGTCGGGTTCGGGTCAGGCTGTGGGTCGATAAATTTTTTTTTCTCGGTTCGAGTAAGGTTTCGGTTTGACTTCGTACCTTTTTAATTTTGGCTGCAGTTTATTTCTGAGTAGCTGGTCTATTTAGCTCCCGTGTGCAAAAAGATGATTGTAGCGCCCCAAACAAACTAAACCATGTTACAAAATTCTCTGTCACGCTGAATAATAATCTGCTTACCGCAAGTTTCTTTAAACTATAGCTCTTTTTTTATCGGGTTTATTTTTGCTCTGAGATTTTTAAACACCTGTTATTACCTCTAGCTATCAACTTCTTATTACTTATTTTTATTTTTATGGATTTTACTTTCTCATACAGTGTTTAATCATTAGAAACTTTATGATGTGAGAAGTCTTTCTTAATTGTTCCCCAAACTTTCTTGTATCTTCACTGATGTATATACTTCACCAAGCATCTCCACTTGTGGTAGTAACACATGTTTTTACCACTAGTTATGAACTTCCTATTACTATTTTTTATTTTTTGTGGGGTTTAGCCTTTCATACCGTGTTAAATCATCAGAAACTTTATGATGTGCAAAGACTTTCTTAATTGTTCCCAAATCCTTCTTGTATCTTCCTTAACAATTTTCTTGGGCAAAAAATATTGTTTAATTTTTATTTTATTTTTATTTTTAGAATTTTCCAGGTAAATATTATCGAAAGATATTTCTCCGATAGTGACAGAGATTAATGATGTTTTGTTCAACGGTATTTTTAGGGTTGATACAAAATTATTATATTTTTGTATCCTGTTTTTGGATACGTTCATAATCTCTCTATTCTAAAAAAAAGTAACTACCGCTGTCACTGCCGCCGGTTTTGAATTTTTTGTGACCGGAGGTCTTTCTTTGTTAATATTAACGAAAATAATGCATACAAAAATATGAAAATCGGTAGTATTATACAAAAATGTTTGATAAACACGCCGATGCAGACAGTTTTCAAATCGAAGAATTATTTTAAGAGATATTTAATGCTAAAATTGGACAAAATCGTTCCACTAAAAAAGTTTTATAGCAGCAAAAACTATTCATGGGAATTTAATCATTTTTAGATCATTTTATACGTTTGAAGTTCCCGGTGTGCAGAATTAATTTATTTTTTTTAATTTGACTCATTTTTCGAGGTTTTATTTCTATTTTAAATTCAAATTTTCAGCATTTCGAGAGATATTTTTTACTTATTTTAGAAAATTATACTAATTTAACCTGTTGCCAATTGCATAAACAACGGAAACAATAATGTTTGCTTCAAATTAAAAATTTATTTACACGTGACTATGATAAATAGAAAAGATATTTTCAAATTAAAATTAAATAATTGCGTATAAAAAGCAGGAATTTATTTAAAATTACGTCATAAGAAGTATACACGTGAATTTTTAAAGAGAAAGGATATTGTAAAATAATAAATTCATTAACATGCGTTAGAAGTCTTAAATAGGAGAAATTACGTCATATTTACGTCACATTACAGTTATTACATAAAATGAGCACAAAATAATATTCCAAAACAGTTTAAATTTAGAAATTGCGCTAGACATTTATTTGATATTTTGAGAGGATCTTTTCAACTATTTTTGTTAGGAAAGCGCAAATAATATTTCATTTCTAACAAAAGTTTTTCACGTGAATATTTAAAAGAGAAAGAATAGCTTGGTCAAAATTACGTCAGATTAAAAACGATTAATTTAAAATGTCTCATTTAAAAGAATTTTCTTTTCACTTTGTTAAAAAATACCAGGAGACAAAGACTCTGTTTACTTAATTCCTTTTATATTAGCTTATTTTGAAATGTTGTTACACGTGTCTACGTTATCGAGTTATTTTTATTTCGACGTTTTATTTGTATTTTTATTAATGTTGTACTAATTTATTTGTTCTTTCGTTATTTAAAATAAAAATTATGTCAATTTGTATAATTTGGCGAGTGGTTTGGCGATTTATATAATTTGGCGAAATTGGTCGATTGGATAATGAAGTAGTACCGCAGCGGATTTGGCGTTAAAATTCCCCAATCAAAGAGAAATGAATAGAAATCCGTTTATAGGGAGATCGCCACTGTTTTTTAAATTATAATTTAATCTTTCGAAATCTTTTTAAAGCCGATCAAATTAGCGTGCATTTAGAGTTAGCGGTGACTGGACGGGGGTTGGCGAGCGTAGCTCGTAGGGGGCCGAGCCCCCTAGTTATATAAATAGTCGTAGCACCTATAGTCGTCGTCTGGTTCGTGCGTATGTCCGCATATAGGGTAACTGTAGGATAGATGGCCATAGTTTTTAAAGATTGAAATAAAAATTCTTTACACGAAATATTTATGCATATTTAAAATTCTTATACATATACTCATGATGTTTTATGCAAAAAATAATTAAATATTGAAAACAAAAAGTGTTAAACAAAATTGAAATTAAAATGGCAGATGTCCATTTCTCCTTAAAGCCAAGGAGAGTTGGCCATCCAATACAAGAAAGAACAAGTGAAGTTACTTAGCAAAAAAATAACACATTTCATATAGTTAATCATGAAAAACATATAGCTACATGTAAAGATGCAGTTATATGATGGAAAATGTGTGAATAAAACTCGAATAAACAAAATTTGAAGTATAATTTCAATACTTCACTTTTCGTAAAATCTTACCACAAGTTTGGCAAAGGTCTCGATAATTTGTACACGTTTCATGGAACCACTTCAGGTACCTTATGCATTGTATCCGGACATCCTTTTTGGGTGTGATATTATATTGTTTTGCACAACCAACGCAGTGATCCTAATATCCAGTTCTATTTACTCGGAATCTGTAGAATCTGATAAATAATGTATTTCGTTTTCTTCGCTACTGGAAGTGTCGTGTTATTTTTTTTTCTCGCTTTAATTTTAGGTTTATTACGTTAATTTAGTTAATTTAGCAACTTTATTAGATTCTGTTATGAAAGTTTAAGACGTTTTTCAGTATTTTTTGAAACAAATAAATCGTTAGGTCTTATTATATTATTATTATTATTAAAATATTTCTATTAGTTAAAATTTAAACAATTATATCAATTATTATATTTATATGGATGCTAACCAAACTCCTTCTGCGAATAAGAGAAGGCTGGAGTCTTTGGCGGACTCTGAAAATTCTAGCCCCCTGATGAGGCAAATTTTCAACTAGTTGCTCCAAAAAAGAGCAAAAAACAAGATAATTCAGATAGTTCTAGTAATATGGAAGTAACCGAAACTAGTGTTAAGGTAAAAAAAAAGCCAGGATCCCACCCATCAAAATTGTTCCACCTGAGAGGTGGTCTTCTCTTTTAGATAACCTTAAACGAATGGCACCCTCAACCCGTTCTAAGGTTAAGGGGAAATACAGTGCGTCTCATAAATATAAAGACACTGATATTTTCGAAATAATATTTTAATAATTTAGTATTCAAAATTATATTTATGCATATAACGAAAAGTATGTGCCAAGAAAACATTTTTCAATAAATTAAATTATAATTAAATAATTTCAACTCGAAAATTGATAAATGGCAATAAATTTGCAGTCTCATAAATATAAAGACTTTTTGCATATTTTTGAATTACCGTCAATTAAATAATCCATTCTTATTAATGACCGTCAATTAAATAATCCATTCTTATTAATGACAGAAAATATTCTAGCTGGCATGCTTTTTATTAAGTTGTATAACTATTTTGGCTTTATATCAAACCAACTTCGTTCGATTTCTTTTTTCAACACAAGGACGTTTGAAAATTGTCTTCCAGATGCATATACACTGCGAAAGAGAGTGCCACGAAGATTCTTACCTAGATTTAAATCAGGGTTACATGCAGGCCACACCGTGAAATGAATATTGCTATCGGCAAACCATTTTTTGTGAGTCTTGATGTGTAAATCGATGCATTATCCTGATGGTACAAGTAATTCCGACCACCAAGAGTTTCAGCAATTGGCAGCAACTGACTATCAAGCAGTTCTATATACTCTTTAGATGTCTGTTTACCTTCCAGAAAAGCAATATCCGTAGTTCCATTAAAGAGAAGGCCCCACATACCATAACAGAACCTCCCCCTTTCTGCCTACTGAAGAGGGTTCGAGATTAAAGTCTTAAATCGTGCGAGTAGGAATTCCAACCATCTGGGCCATTCAAGTAAAATTCTTTTAATCTGAAAAAATGTCTTGTATCCATTCGTCCTTCCAGTGGATATGACCTTTAGCCCTGATTAACCTCTTTGTGTTCTTTTTTCAGTAAAGAAATCTGCACGTATGTCGGCATACAATGTTTTTTCTTTCTTTTATACGACGATGTACTGTATCCTTTGGGGCCATACCATAAACTCGTTGAGAAACTTATCGGAGTGACATTTTTGGTGACAAAACAAGTCGCATGATCTTGCGATCAAGTCTTTCACTACTTTTTCTCGGTCTGCCAGATCGTTTTCTAGAATATAAATTGTAAGTTTTTGATGAAATTTTATAAAGTGCAGCTCTGATTCTCCCAGTTTTTTTTATATATTTGACAAACTGTTAAGCCATTAGCTTTAAATTCACGTATTTTACAAATTTCATCTTTAGAAATTTCAATGTTCCACGGCATCTTTGCAATTGAAACAAGTCAAACAACTTTGCTCGTTTGGGTAAGTTAAAGTGTATTTCTGCGCGTGCGCATTAATTCTGTACGCGCGCAGTCGAAAAAAATTTGCATATGAAGCAGTTTCAAGTTTGTCTTTATAGTTATGAGACAGAGTATTTTCTTATTTTTTTTATTATTCGAAGCGAAATTATTTTATTTAAATTAAAACCCCTATAAGAGATTCATTTCAGTGTTCTTAATATGAGGTATAAATTTTAATTTCTTTTAACTGAATTAATAAAATGTAATTTCAAAAACATCTGTGTCTTTATATTTATGAGACGCACTGTACCTTAGTTTATCTTTTGATAATGTGGAAGATTATGGAACAGTACAAGCTTTTCTAATTAAAATTAATGTACAATTTCACAGTTATGTTCTTGAGGACGCAAAACCACTTAGAGTGGCTCTTCGGGGATTACCCGTTAACACCTCTGTCCCGGAAATTCAAGAAATCCTGGAAATTGATTTCCCGGGCATCACGGTAACCCAGATGTATAGGGGTCCCGTGAGTAATAAAAAATATATGCCCCTATTTTTCTGTTCGATCCCACAGCAAGAAGGTGTTGACAGCGTCTTCGAGATTACTGAATTATTACAAACTGAGGTTAGTTTCTAGAAGTATCGGGGGCGAAAGGGTCCATCACAGTGTCACAACTGTCAGGGTTTTTTCACTCATCCCTTGCGTGTAACCTACGTATAGTGTACCTTAAGTGCTCCGGAGGTCACATTACGAAGGAATGTATGAAAAGTTTCGATGATCCCTGTCGGTATTGTCACTGCGGATCTGATCACCCCGCTAATTATCGGAACTGCCCCAGGTTTCCAAAAACTACCCCTTCCCCCCAAGACAGGCAAAAACGTTAAAATTAATAATGGTAATAAACGTACTGTTGTAACTGTGAAATCTAATAGGACTTTCTCCAACAGGAAAGTTGAAACTTCCCAATCATTTAGGGAAGCTGCAATTGGACGTAAGTGGGGGTTACCCCCCACCCCCTCCAACCCTCAAAATTAAAAAAATTCGGCCCCAGTTAAGGTTGTCTTTTCGGCCGCCGAATTCATTCAAAACCTGATGCAATTTGAAATTAACTACAATGCAGACATTGTCTGCAAGGCCTTTTCGGAATCCCTTCCGGCACTCCGCTAGGCATCCGCGGAGATTGACCGGATTTTTATTTTGTATTCTAAAATTGTAAATATTTCCAAAATTGGTTAGGTGTCGCCATCTACGGATGTGCACTTTCCCCATTTTCAGTTCTTTTTCTTTTCCTCCATCATGTTCCCAGCTACTAGCAATTTGGGCTCTTTCTCCATTGGTATATTTAACGCCAATGGGCTAAAAAGGTAGGAAACTGAATTTCAAGCTTGGGTTTACAGTAACAATTTAACCATCGTTTTGGTCAGCGAGACCCATTTTTCTCAGAGAAATGTCACCAAGGTTGCCAACTACGAGTTATTCAATGTAGACAGGACTCGTAGGGGAACTAATGACCCCAGTTGGGGCGGCACTGCTATTTATGTAAAAAGTGGGTTTAATGTGACTTTCATCAATATTCCCCCTCTAAATTCCATCGAAGTTACACCTGTTGTTCTGGACTTCCCCAATATTCCAAATCTTCTCATAGCAGCCGTTTATGCACCTCCTTTAAGTGATAGAAACCTGCTGGAGCAAGATTATTCCCGGCTCACTAATAATTTTCCAAATTTTATTCTTGCGGGTGATTTTAATGCTACTCATCCCTCTTGGCACTGTAGATCTTCTAATGGGTTTGGTTGCAAACTCAGGAGGTGGGTGGATCAAAATTTTGTGCAAATTATAGCGCCCCCCACACCCACTTTTCCACTTTCTAATAATTATCTTGATCTTGCAATCACCCGCAATTTCCCTTATCCTTACAGCATTCAAACACTGAAAGATTTAAATTCAGATCATTTGCCAGTAATCCTTCGGCATCGAGTTGACTCATACAACCTAGATTTAGGTCGGCTTCTTCGCACAAGGTGGGAGGATTTCACCTTCCTGCTCGAGCAGCGGGAAACTCCGCCCCTCGTCCCAGAGACAAAAGAGGAGGCGGAGGAAGCCATCAGTCAACTCGGTGACGTTCTCAGAGAAGTGTATGAACACTGTTCTCAACCGAGAACCAATACTGTCGACACTCTCCGTCTATTGTTGGAGATCAGACAATTGATTACTGAACGAAATCGTGCTCGCAGGATGTGGCAGGTCTATCGTACTCAATATTTTAGGACCCATTTAAATCAACTGCACAGGAGAGTCAAGGCTGCTATCTCCAAGTTTAGAAATGAACGCTGGAACACTTTTGTTGAATCACTTTCAACAGAAGACAACACAATTTGGAAGGCTGCTTCCCGCATTCGTAGGACACGAACATATCTGGCTATTACTAGCCCTAATAGCCCTAATGGCATGGAATATACTAACACTCAAAAGGCTGAAGCTATCGCTGAAAGTCTTAGAAGTCAATTTACACCTAATTCTGGAATGGACAACCCACGGGTTGCCGCTGTGTTGGAGACCACAGTTCAAAATTTTTTAAACACAGACACGCCTAACACACTACCCCCGGCCACACCTTCTGAGGTTCGGGAGTATATCTTAGGCTTAAAAAAGAATAAGTCTCCGGGTGAGGACCGCATCTCTACTAATATGTTAATTAACTTACCTCATAATTTCATCGTCTATATTGTAATTCTTATTAACTGCATGATGAATCTCAAAATTTTTCCTGATTGCTGGAAAAGGGCCATTGTTGTCCCCCTACCCAAAAGTGGGGTGGCAGATAAACATGACCCTTCTAGCTTTCGACCTATATCTTTATTATCTTGTCTGTCTAAAGTTTATGAGTATGTTCTTGTCAACCGCCTTAAGGAGTTCTTAAATTCTAATGACGTACTTATACCGGAACAATTCGGTTTTCGGGCACGTCATTCAACAACTCACCAGTTGTGGAGAGTTTCTGAACTTCTTGACGATGGCATTAGATCTGGTGGCGTGACGGGAGCAATCTTTCTCGATGTGCAAGAAGACCTTTGACAAGGTCTGGCATATCGGCATATCGCTCTTATCTTTAAACTGATTGCGCTCGGAGTACCGGGCCAATTAATTAAAATCTATAATGACTACTTTCAACTTAGGTCCTTCGTCGTTAGAGTGGGAAGTTCCTACTCTAACCCTCAACCTATTTCTAGCTCTGTGCCTCAGGGCTCCCTGAGCTATCCCACCCTCTTCAACATCTACGTCAACGATATTCCTAAAGAGCCTGATATCGACTTAGCAATTTTTGCCGACGATTCTGCCATGCTTAAACAACATAAACATGCACAAACAGTGTTCTCTAGACTTCAAAATTATTTGGATATACTTTCGGTCTGGTTAAGAAAATGGAAAATTAAAGTGAACAGTGCCAAAAGTGCCGCCATCTTCTTCACCAATCAACGTTTTACCCCAGACGCTAATCTTAATTTTAAATTGAATAATGAAAATATTCCCTGGAAGACTGATTATAAATACTTAGGCATTCACCTAGATTCCAAATTGACATGGTGCAAGCACATCACAGAAACTCTGGGGTGTGCTGACCGCGCCGTGGGCTCCCTTAAACCCCTGTTGGCTTGGAATAGCCCCCTGTCAATCAAATATAAATTGTTACTGTATAAATCAATGATTCGCCCAATTATAACTTATGGGTCAGCTGTCTATGGCAGCGCAACTAAATCTAATCTTAATAGAATTCAAATTTTTCAAAATAAGCTTTTGCGTAGATTTACCAAGGCGACCCGCTATGTCCGAAATGACGTCATTCATCGTGACCTCAAAATTAAACCTATATTTGCAGAAATCAAAAAACTTGCGTTGAAGTTTCACAGGTCAACCACACCACAGCCGTGAGGAATCCTGCGTTAAATGCCATCCGTCGTTATGACGCTAGAGCGGGGAGGAACCAGAAACGGCCCCTCGCAATACTCACTGGGGACGATGACTTCGTCCCATGCTCCAAAACTTCTAGAAGAAATCCTTCAGGAGCCACCTAAACGCAGAATTCTACGGGAAAATTTCTTTTTTGCCCTAGATAGAAAGAAATTTTCATCCAGAATTGGCTTTCCCCGTGACGTCATGCAGCATACTGTTCATTGTCAACAGCTGCGAATTTCAACTTTCCTAAATTAAATTATTGTATTTTATTAGTAATTTTTATCTTTATTTAATTGGAGCTTCCTTCCCTTAAATTTTATTAAGTGTTTATGGGTGTTCTATCCTTTACAAATTTTAGATTGTTTTCGAGTAGTTTCGATACTTCCACCCAGGGAGAGGTTAGGCTCCGCCTACCTTCCCGACCGGCCTTGTGGTGTTTGCTCACTGCACCCCGGCTATTTATACCTTTTTCTTCCCACTTTTGGTTCTTTCGACCGGCGGTGCTCAGGCATCCCGGTCACGAAATTCATGTCCCAGTTTCTTTAGTTAATTTTGAAATTACTTGTTTATTTTTTAGCTTTTAATTTTCGATCACTGTCAGTGTCAAAATGCAATTAGCAATAGCGGTGTTCTCTCGATGTCTAGTACCACAAAGCCTTTTTCAAGGCTAAACGGTTTGTGCGAAAGCCGGGAGACCCGTGACCTGTAATGCGCACTAGGCTTGACATCAAATTAGTGAGCTATATGGCCCCCTTTGTTTTTATAAGTTTTAGAGTTAGATAGGCTTGGCTACCTTATGCTATAAGCTTTCCTGTGCTCGTTGGTACCCTAGTGCCTTTACATTCTCCGTTTTTTGCCTACGCCAGCCGGTGAAGTGACATCGAAGTGTAGGGCAACCAAATTATTTGGATGCCCTATGGGCCCCTTTTTCTGGAGGTTATATTTAACCTTGTGCTTCCAACTCTGGAATGACCTGCGGGCCTCCACCAGAGCTTCCAAATTACACTTTTAGGCCGTGCATTGTTTCGAAATTCATCCTTAGTTCTTTTTTTTCATATTTAGTTGGAGGTTGCGTGCGGCGGCGTTGCACGCCGCGTTGGCACTCCTTAAGAACCGCGATGTCATATCAGAAACGGAAAAAAGAGAAATATGTTTTAACGGGGAATAATGGCTATTTAAAATTGATAAATGTCAGAATCTTGAAATGCTTCTTTTGTAATTTGTTATCCATAGAAAGAAACTTTATTTTCTATGGATAACAAATTACACAACTAACTAAAATTAATTGTAAAATGTGTCAATGTTATCAATTTTAATGCTAAACCTGAATCTCTTTAAGCATTTTGTGAAGATAAAAATACAAATAATGTAATACTTTTGCTAAACATCGACGTAAGTTGGAATTTAACAACAAATTCTTTTTTGGCATAAAAGTAAAAATGTATAAGCCTCATTGCATTTATAGAAATTTTTTACAAACTAATTTTACTTTGCTGGCACTCAACAGGGAAGTTGTGGCGTGCTCGAAGTAGCTGTCGGCGCCGAATCATTCAACGATTTTCCAAAAATAAGGATTTTCCAAAAAATTTCTGTAATTAGCGGAGATATCAATTCAAAACCTATTTAGAAAAACGCGACATTGCAACTTTCCAACCTCCTTTCGAAGTGCGCTTGGCAGAATGCCAAGTTTAAACTTTATTGTATGGAGCATTGAACTTTGTTGGCGAATAAAACTCGCATTTCACCGATTATTGCACCTTTTTGTAAATTTAAAGAATCAAGAAACAAAATCCCCCCAAAAATATTTATAGTGAAATTTGCAGTCACATAAAAGCTGACTAGGCTAATTACCTTATATCATGGTTGAAGAATAAGTTGTTATAAAAGATTCTAAGCTGTCCTAAAATGAAAATTATTTTAGCTTTGTTCCAAATACTTCATGTCATTACACTTTAGCTTACTAGTCATTACACTATACCCCCTGTGTTCTATCAACGTTCCGTAGATAGGGAAGCAAGTCATTAGTAAATGTCAGTCCCTAAACTTGGGGTACCGCAAAGTTTGCCTTTAATCCCTTGATTAGCACACACGATAGCCTTTGATTTTCCGCGAGGATTTGTGGGGGATTAAGTTTGGTGGGGTTTTCTACATTAATGACTAGGCTTAAATAACAAGTCTGGGGTTTGTGGAGAAAAGCCAAATTTTCTTTTTGGAGAACTGACGTAAAAAGCACACTTCGACTTTTCTAATGGTGTGTGTTACTATATTACGAGGTGTAGATTATATACAGGGCTGCGTAAAAAAAAATCGCACACATTACTGTCTATGAGCAACAATTTCTGAAAATTAATTTTTACTGCGTTGTGGGTTTTGTTTAAATGTTTATTTATATGTATCTCATTTTATTGTTATGAACAAAATAAATTGTGTCAATTTTTAGCTAATTGTTTTTATTGTTATTATTATTTCTATATAGCTAAACTCATTACTAAAAATTAATTTAGGCGGAGTGAAAGTGCTCTATTACACGAAACCGACTGTAATAAATTGTAAGATGTTTTTATAATGGTTTGTATTTAGTTGCGTGTATAAGGAATGGTTCAACAGTTTTTTTTTCTTTAATTGATATTCCTAAACATACCACGACATGCCCTGTATTGAAAATGTACCATTTATAATTAATTTACAGAGATACTCAAAAGTATTAACACATTGCGGTCAACGGTAAAAAATCGTTTTCACTGTGAAACAAGACGTATACTGTCAAACAAGAACGAAATATCATGCATCACGGCATAGATTATGAAACACTTTCCAACACTATCGGAATATTGTTAAGAAATTTCCTTTTTGTTCATAACAATAAAATGAGATATATATAAATAAACATTTAAACAAAAACCACAACGCAGTAAAAATTAATTTTCAGCAATTGCTGCTCACAGACAGTAATGTGTGCGGATTTTTTTACGCAGCCCTGTATGTAATCTACACACCTCGTAATACACTAACAATTTGTTCAGTTTCAAAATGCATATCATAGCTGAAAATGCACATTCAGCAGTTACGGATCATAGTCTCTTCTGTGACCGAATTCTTTTGAGTGTCTCTGTAATGATAAATTCATCATATTCAATAATCTATAGGAACCATTTTGTAGTGTAACTCAGTAATGTACATTAGTTTCACTATGTTTGAAATAGCCTAACATCATTAAAATACACTGCAAATGATTTTTCCCCATCGACCACAATGTAATAAATTCTTTCTGTGCAACTGTAAACGATTGTTATTTACTCTATACTCTATAGAAAGCATGTTTCCATCCACCTCAGTGATGCATATCAATTGCATTACTTTTGAAATAGTGTAACATCTTTAAAAAGCCCTGAAAACGATTTTTCGCAGTTGACTGTAACACGTTAATATTTTTGAGTATCTCTGTGAATTAATTATAAATGGTACATTTTCAATACCGAACATGCCATGTTATGTTTAGGAATATCAATTAAAGAAAAGAAAAAACCCCGTTAAACCACTAATTAGACACGCAGCTAAATACTTGTTTCAACAAGCCATTATAATAACATTTCATAATTTATTGACTATCGATATTACCGTCGCTATCATCTATTGGAGCATTTTCACTCTGCCTAAATTAATACTTAATTATGAGTTTAGCGATATAGAAATAATAATAATAATAATAATAATAAAAGAACAAAATAAATAAAAAAAATAGCTAAACACTGACGAAAATTATTAATTAAAATTTAATATATTGACATGGTATACGTATTTTGTGGTATGTTTCTTATCTATTTTTATTTGTAAAATTTGTGTTTACTAAGTTATATATTAATCGATTCCACTAATACTTTTATATTCACTTAAGCACAAAGTTAGGATTTAAGCGCCTATGAGCAATCGATATTACAGTCGCTTTCGTTTGTTAGAGCATCTTCCCTCCGCCTAATTTAATCTTTAATTATTAGTTGAGTTTTATAGAAATAGCAATAATGAGAATAACAATAAAAGAACAAATTTAAAATAACTAACAACTGATCCAAAAATATTGATTAAAATTTAATATACTTACATGTTTTACGAATTTTCTGGTAAGTTTCTTATCTATTTTTATTTGTAAAATTTGTATTTATTGAGTTATCTATTACTAATCTATTCCTCTAATACTTTTACATTCACTCAAGCACAAAGTTGGGATTTAAGCGTCTTTGAGCAATCGATATTACAGTTGCTTTCGTTTGTTAGAGCATCTTCATTCCGCCTAACTTAATCTTTAATTATTAGTTGAGTTTATTTTTATGATAATAACAATAATAACAATAACAATAAGAGAACAAATTTAAAATAACTAAAAATTGACCAAAATTATTGATTAAAATTTAATATATTTACATGTTCTACGAATTTTCTGGTGAGAGTCTTATCTATTCTTATTTGTAATTTTTTTTATTTACTTAGTTATCTATTAATCGATTCCTCTAATTCTTTTCAATTCACTTAAGCACAAAGTTGGGATTTAAGCGTCTTTCAGCAATCGATATTACAGTCGTTTTCGTCTGTTAGACCATTTTCATTCCGCCTAAATTAATTTTTAATTGTTAGTTTAGTTCAGCTATATAGAAGTAATAATAATAATAATTAAAGAACAAAATGAAAAAAAAATAGCCAAAAACTGACCAAAATCACTGATTAAAATATAATATATTGATATGATTTAAGATTTTTCTGGTAACTGTCTAATCTATTTTATTCGTAAAATTTGTATTTATCGAGTTATCTATTAATTGATTCCATTAATATTTTTAATTCACTTAAGCACAAAGTTAGAATTTAAACGTCTTGAGCGAAAACAATCTATTGGAATAGTTTTCTGAGGGTTCCTTTAATAATTTAAATGAGCTTCAGTGAATAAAATACTTTTGAAATCACTGTTTAAAATTAAAAGATCAATTGCGTTTAAAATTGTAACAATGAAATTTTAAATTTGTGTTTTCATATTGGAAAAATCCGCATTTTGGAGCGTCAGTTAAAGAAAAAATTCATTAAATGTCTTTTTAGACACGCAACTAAATACCTGGAGGTTTCAAAAAGCCATTATAGAGGCATCTCACTATTTATTGACTATCGATATTACAGCCGCTTTCATCTGTTGAGGCAATTCCGCTCTGCCTAAATTAATTCAATATTAATTGCTGTCTTAATTGTTACTGATTTCCTTTAATTAAAAGCACCTTAGAGCAGTGAAGTACTCTATTGCTTTGAATAGACCTCTTTCTGCTATCCACAATCGAGGGTTAACTCTTCCCTTACTGGCACCTGCAAGTTATTGATTCTAAGGGGTGAGGGAAGGGATAATTAAAGACTTGAACTATATTTTCAGTGTTATTGACATTTCTAAAGGAAGTTTATGAACAGATATGGGAACGGCTGTAAAAATATTTCATCTCTGAAACGTTTAATTAAGCTGTTCGGGGAAGATCGCGGGAAAGATAGGTATTATTAAAACAGTGAAAGATAATAAAAGACACGTGGGTGGTTACGCCTCTGGAAGGGGCGTGGTTGTGAACTCCTTGTTGTATGAATGATGTTTTTATAATCACAGGTTAGTAGATCCATATCCGGACTTAGCCTTCATGGATTTCTAAAAGCAAAGCAAGTTTGAATTCTTTATTCTTTATTAGACAATTAGATTTGTAAAAAGGGTTCTCGTGTATTTTTAAGTTTATTACACTCAAACCAGGATCTTAAGGGATCGCAGGACCCCTAAAATTTGAAAAAAGCAAACCATTTTTAACATTTAATATCTGAAATGTATCTGATTTTAAAACACAATTTTGAGCGAGATGAAAGATATAACTATGTTCTTTCGTTTCATATATTTAAAAAATTACAAAATGCAGAATTAATATTTATATGGGTCTTCAAACTGTCAGACATTTGTAAAGCAGAAAATTGGCATGACAGTTTACGTGCACGATTACACAAAAATTTTGCAACTAGAATGAAAATTTTGGTGCCTAATTATACGTCAGATTCTAATAATTAACCTGAACCTAAATAAAGTTGTATTTGAAGCATTTTTATAATTTTAATACAAAGTTGAATTTAGCTAATACAAAATTTTTAAAATTCCAAAAGTATAATCCCATAAAAAAATATTTTTTTAGCAATAAAAAGGAAATTTTAGGTTCAGTTTATACAGACATCTCTTCCGAAAATTTCATGAAAAAAAAATATTGAGAAGTTTTTGAGATATCCTGCGCGTTATGTCCAAAAATGTCATTTTCAGTAAAATGACTTCAAAGTTTCGGAAAGCTTCATCTATTGAGCGGGTACAATTCTAAAAGCCATAACTTCTGTTCTAATGGGAATTTCGAGGAAACAAGTATATAAATATGTTCAGGAAAGATAGGAGTTTAAAATATAAAATAATTAAAATTTCGAAATTTTTGAAATTTTAAGAGTCCTGAATCCTCTTAACTGGACAGAGGCAGGTTGGCTGGGTTAGAGGTCTGCATGGACCGAAATTTCAGACCTCGGACCCGACCCAACTCGTTAAAAGAATTTATTAGCCCGGCCCGTTATAAAACCTAAAAGTTCGGCTTAAGTCCGGACCGGTATAAAAACTGAAAGTTCGGCCTGGTCCGTACAAAGAAATTTATTGGCCCCACTCGGTCCGCTATAGAAGCTAAAAGTTAAGCCCGATCATATAGCCTCTACAAAACTTAATTGGCATGACCCGACTGAATTTCTGCAAAACATGTTGATATTTTTGAAGTAACGTTATCCTACAATTAAAGTTATTCCCAAAACACATTTACTTACGCATAGATTTTATTTTCAGATGATGTTTGAAATTCATGGAATATAGAATAACAAAAATATTAATATTTGCTAAGATAAATATGTGCAATCGACATTGTTTAAGAAAAATGAATTGGATAATTACATTGAAATGAATATTCAATAAGAAAATCAACAAAGTTTAGAATGAAGGAAAAAGATGGTAAAAGAAAATCTTAATTTTATAGTTCTTGAAAGAAAAAGTAGATTTTTAAAAATATATCTTTGTAATTTATTAAACCAAAATAAATTTCTAAAGATTTCGCTAAACAAACGTAGAGCACAACTAAAAGCTTTGCAAAAATAAATAAAAACATTCCAGCCCTACATAGGCTCGGGGAAAAGTATTTAGAAGTCTGTACGTGCCGAGTCGGGCCAAAAATGATTTTCATATGGACTGGGTCGGATCCGGGCGAAGTTTTAGCTTTGATACCAGACCCAGAAATTTCGGCCCGGAAAAAGAAATCTGGTTCGCCCCGGGCTGAGTCTGCAGAAAAAAGTAAGGACCGGTCCGGAAAGAGTGAAGTCCAGGCCCAGTTCGGTCCGAGTCTCATGAATAAAAATTGGACTTCCTTATTACAGCTACCCCCGCACTCCATCAGCCTTGCAGCTTGGAGCTACGGTTCGGATTTCCCTTTCCCCTTACAGCTACCCCCCCCCCCCCCTAAAGCCATAGTTTTACCGTTGTACATTTGATATAGAGAAATAATGCAATGTTAATTTCTTAAAACTATTTTCTAGATAAAATATATTATATGAAATTTAAAAAGTTCACTGTTTTACTTAACCCTTTCGGGACGGGAGGCTTTTACGAAATTTTTAATCTTTTGTCACCGTTTTTTAAAAACAGAAATTTGTGTCTTGTTGAATTGAGAAAATGCGCTGATTAAATAAGGCAAATTTTACAGTAAAATTTTACTGGTGAGAAAAAACAAAGATTCTGAGCTCTTCATGCGGCACGTATACGTGTCGCTCGTCCCCAAGGGGTTAAAAGGTGACTAAAATAATAAAAGAGACGATTTAAGTTAAAAAATAAACATTTTATTTAAAATTTCTTAGTACTTTCTAGCTTTTCCGAGCTCTTCATCCGAGAATATTTTAATAACTAATCGCTATACTTGAATCAAAGTGAAATATTGCATTTCATATTATGATATTATTTGATACTTTTTAGATTTTTTTTTTTTTTTTTTAGCAGCTTTTCAGGATGATTCCGCCAAGCGACTGAGGTTTGTCGCCATATTATAAAGCATATATACGATATTATAATAATATATGATGTAGTACATAACATTTCTTGACGCATATGGCCCAGTTATAGTCAGTCATATATGACGTGTATAACATGTACTATATGATATACAGGGTGATTCATAAATATCGAAACAAAAGGCTATCTCCTTAAATATTGCCCCTAGGCACATACTTCCATTTGCAATGTTTTATTAAAAAAAAAAAAAAAAAGGTGCCAAATTTAATGACATAAGTTGTAACTCCATGGGGAGGGTATTTGAGAGGTATTTGGAGGGTTTTTGTATTTGAGAAAATACAAAAACTAATTTTCTATACGGCCTCCGTTGGGTAAAATTTCCAATTAGGAAATTTTCTCTTATCCCTTCCTGAATTAAACAACAACAACAACAACAAAAAATCATCTCGGTATCTACAAAACTCGCAGAGTTATTAAAATTCAAAATTCTCGACGTACACCATTTTCTCACCCCTCTGAGTGACGAGTTATTGACTCATTTTTAATGCAAGATAGGGATCATCCACAAATTGTGCATTATTAAAAGTCGATTTAAGACAGTGCCTCTTACCACTTTTAACATAAAATACTCTTTTAACATAAAATAGCAGCGTATAGATTTTAAGTTAAACCTTCTTTCAAATTATGCTGGAGGCCTTTATTACAGGTCTGCACGGGTCGAAATATCCAGACCCGGTCTCGAGCCCACCCATAGAAAAAAAAGTTCGTCCCGGCCTGGAAAGATGTTTCAATCTTAGCCCGAGTCTGTTCCAGCCTGATTGAATTTCTAGAAAACATAGTTTTTTTTACGTCGATATGGTTAAAAATTGTTTCGTATGAAAGAGTTCTGACTTCTGACCAAAAATAGCTTTATAGATTTCTTAGATAGCTTATAGATTTTAATTTTATATGTTTATAATCTTCATTTTTAAAGAAGCGTCAAAGACTGTGATATATATATATTTTTAATGAATCTCTATTTGTATGTAAATGTTTCACATACCATTTAATATCGTTAATCCATAATCTATGTATTGGAGACTTTCAAAAATGATATACAGTAAAACCTTCTAAGACAGAATCACACAGACAAGAAAAAAATGCCTTAGACAATTTCCCACCTTAGGTGGTGCAAATATATTCTATTCTTTTCTCAAGTATTATTATATTCATTTTGCATGAATCAAAAAATTATTCCGTTTTAGACAGGATTCCGTAATAGGCCGGTTCATTTTCACTTGTTTTACTGTTTTTTTTTTCTTTTTTTGCGTTTAAATCTACTATCCTTTAAAAACGATTTTTAAAGTTTAATTGTAAATGGTAATATGTTTTAATTGTAATGGCGATTTAAAAATAGATGAATTTTTTGGGTAGAGCCAAATTTTACTGATTTTTGCAGGGATTAGATGAGTCAGATAGAATGATTTTAATACTGGTTGAGTCGAGACCGCGACTGAAAATTTTGCCCCGTGCAGACCTAGGAAGAAAGGAAGCCAGCCCCGGTTCGGTATGAAAAATACATTAGGTCGAGAGTAGTCCGGCCCCAGAATACAGACTTTTTTTAACCTCTCGCCGGGACGATATAAAACCTGAAGTTGTGAGGGTTAAAATTATGAAAACACACTTAATCGGTATGTTAGAAAAAACCTTGTTTTAAATAGTACAGAAAGAAGGTGGAAAGGGCAAAAGTTAAACTGAATCGGAAGTGAAAGCTACAGGAAAGAGTTACATACTCACCTGCAATTTTTTAAAAAGCATTTAAACATTTTATTAGGAGCCGATCTTTGTTTAAAACTTTAAATGCGCTTTAAATTATTAATTTAAATTGTTAAAAATAATTAATTTAAATTTATTAATTTAAATGCGTAATTAAAATTAAAATTAATTTAATTTAAATTATTAATTTATGTTTTTGAGTCAAGAATTGTTACCAAAAAAAGCTGCAGACTCGGAACATGACCTTTTTGGTTATTTTACATTAATTTTGTTTCGACAAATTTGAAAATATATTTATTTTTGAAAATATGATTTTTTTTAAATAAGTTACATCATTTTTTTAAATTTTTGTTTTTAATATTAATATTTAAAAAAATCCTAAAACAATATTAAAATTATATTTTCCTCTTTAATTAAATGAAAAAAAGCTTGAAATTCGACGGTAATATTTCGAGTTATAACGATTTTAAATTACTCCAATTAAAAAAATAATAATAATTTTTAAATTTTTAAACTTTTTGAGAAATTTTAGGATGTGATATTATTTGCAAATGATATGGTTAATCATCACAAAAAATAGAAAGATCTAATTCTAAATCAATAAATATATTTTTACATGTATCTGGAACTTTTAAAAAAACATTGTTTCTTGAATAACACGCATTTCAATTTGTGTCTAATCCTTTAAAACCTGACGAATTATTTAAACAGGCATAACTCCATGAGTGTTGCAGATATGAAGAAGGGACTTTTTGTGTTTAATTCAGGAATGGATAAGGAAAAAATTCCTAATTGGAAATTTTACCCTACGGGGGCCGTATAAAAATTTAATTTTCGTATTTTCTCAAATAGACCTCCCATGCAGTTGTAACTTATCTCATCAAATTTTCCACAATTTTTTTTTTTTTTTAAATAAAACTTTGCAATTGGAAGTATGTGCCTAGGGGCATTAATTAAGGAGATAGCCTATTGTTTCGATATTTATGAATCACCCTGTATGCGTAGTATATATGACGTAAATAACACAGAATGTATAATGACGTATATGGCCCATATATGTCTATTTGGAGTATATATATGCGTATTCATGATGCATACATAAGCTTTGAGATGATCTTTTTGAAATAGTAACTGCAATATTGGTATAATCGTAATTGTAGGTGTAGCTGTAAACAAAAAAGTGCCTTTTTCTGATAAAATAAACTAGTATACATGTAATGGCACCTTGGGGTGACATTACTGGTAGATAATAATTTGACTCGGAAACATCTTGTTGGATTGAACTCATTGTGGATTGAATTATTTCGCCGTTCCATCTTACAGTCCTATTCGCGAGTCCGATTGGAGGCCCCGGGAGCACTTACGTTGATTTCCGGAGTTACATGACCATGGGTTTAGCACGCTTCTCAAATATGCAAATTCTCCACTTTTTGACGCGCGTTCTAGCTAATATCTTGAGGCTTATCATATTTTCCAGCAGAGGGCACAGTTGTAAACTTGGACTTGGGAGGAACATTTCTTTAATTGGTTGATTAGCTTTTGATTGACATGTGGTCAAGACCCGCACAATTCTCGGGTTCTGTGACGTACAAGGCCTTAACCACAACTGAAGGAGAATATTCCAACCGTCAGCATTTTCCTCTTAAAGATCGACCGAAAATGGAATCTGAAAGTAATAAGATGTATTGCTGGGAAACAAAGTTACTAGAGGTAAAACTGGTTTTAGAATGAGATTTAAAGTTAGAACAAAGAGACTTCGGATTTTAGTTTAAATTTTTTAAATTTAATTTGAATTATGAGTTTTAAAAGGGTTTTTAACATTTCATACATATTTATTTTCAGAAATTAAAAAAATCCACATTTTTGGATCTTAAATTACAAATAATTCGATAGAGATTAAAAAAAAAAAAAAAAAAAAAAAAAAAAACTTCCATTTTATAAGATTAGCTTTCTTTTAAATGTGTTGTTGAATTTCTTAATGAATACTCCGCAACGCTGCTAATGACTATCTTCTATGCATTAAAAAAGACCAAACTTCAAACATATTATAAAGATATGTTTCATTACTTAGTTTATTATCGGGGAAGTTCATTACTACTTTTGTTTCAACATCATTGATAGATAACACGAACCTGTTAGTCATTCCCTAACTAAATTATATGTTTTGCACGAAAATGTTCGAAAATAGATAATTAAGGCCAAAGATCGGCGAAAACACTATTAAAAGTCTTCTTTTTTTCCCATCGCAAATTGCTGTTTTCTGGCTTAATTATAATTTACCTTCTTTATCATGAAAGGAATCGAGAATTTGAATTCATATTCCTTCTACTTTAGTATTTGAAAAATTACTACAGTTTGGAAAGAGCGGATCTCCAAAGTTAGAAAGATGCTTTTCCAGGTATAGGGGTCTTGGCGAGATAGAGAAAATGACTTTGGCGAGACAAGGAAATTTTTCATGCATTTTTCTGGCAAGCAATTTTTTCAATTATTTATGTAATTTATTTAATATAAAGAAGTCTTTTATGTATTTTCATATACAAACATATATAAATTGCACATAAAAAGAGGTAATATATACACAAACACACATATACCTATATTTATATAAATACATGTATATACAAGTATAAAAGTTCATCATTCTTTTGATAGCCGTTATATCATTTGGCAACAAATCTCACTGTCTAAAGCCTGATTCGCACCAAGCTTAAAAAAAAATACTACAAGTCTACAATTATATCTACAATAACATCAATTTTATCTTTTTGTATAAAAATGTATACACTCATTAATAATCTGTATAATAAAAGCTCAAGTCATGTGACTGTTATCAACAGTTCCGGGTTGACCGCTTCGTTTTTTGTATGCAGGCGGCCAATTTGGCAATTTTATGTTAGTCGGAGCAGGTGATAAATCGCCAAATATTGTTCCATCGCCATCATGTCATCAGTATTATAATAATCCATTCCATGCGACTGTCGTAAACAATTTTTCGCGTAGTAAATTAAAACAAAGCTTTGATGTTGAAATTAAATGTCATGGTTTATGCTAATTATTTATTACTTTTCTTTATGCTTTTCTTTTCTTTTTTAAAGCAATAATTGAGAGTCATAAATTTTAAATATTTCAGTTTTAAAGTTTTGCATTTTAAATAAAATAAGTGAAAGTACTATATTTTAAATGAAATTAATAAAATACGAAAAAATACGACGGGAACAATGTTTGGCGATTTATCACCTGCGCCCGGCTAACATAAAAATTCCGAGTTCATGATTTCTGTATCAGAATCTTCGGATTTGGCGAAAGATTGAGCAAGTAAATTAAATTATGTATAAAATTAACGTGATGCAATGCTTAGCATATATTTAAGGGAGACCAAACTGGTCGCCAAGGGCGGCTAGTTAAATATACAGGGTGATTCAAAAAAGATGGGAAAAATTTTAAGAGGTGGTAGTACACACCCAAACAAACATTTTGTATCAAAGAATGCATGGTCGAAAACTAAACGTAAAAAAGTTAGAGGGCGCCAAAAGTTATGTTCTTATACGAGGCAAAAACACACAATGAGCGATTATTAAGTTAAGTTACGAAAACAAATTTAATGGCATTTGATTACAATAAGCGCTCAAAACATTGACCGGCAGCTGTTATGCACGCAGTACAACGGCGAGAACAGATTGGCGAATTTTCTGAAACATACCAGGCATATCGCGAACTTCCCCTACAGCAGCCGAAAGCTTGGCGACAAGTTCTTCTGCGGATTCAATGGGAGTCTCATACACAAGAGCCTTTAGCTGTCCCCACCAAAAAAATCGAGACATGAAAGATCTGGTGGCCAAGCTACAGGACCACCTCGCCCAATCCATTTGTTTGGAAAGGTTACGTCCAGATAGTTTCGCACTGCTCGTGCGTAATGAGCTGGTGCTCCATCTTGTTGAAACCACATTACCTGCCGGATGTGTGGACGAACTTCGTTCAACATGTCTGGTAGCACCTGTTGCAGAAACACGAGGTAGTCATTCCCATCAAGGTGTTTTGGCAGAAGATAAGGGCCGAGTAAGTGGTCGCCGATTATTCCTGCCCAAACATTAATAGAAAAACGTTGCTGATGCGAATGTGGATAAGTGGCATGCAGATTTACTTCTGCCCATACACGCTGATTGTGGGTGTTAAATGCACCATCACGCGTGAAGGTACATTCATCCGTGAAAAGAACTGTTGAAATAAAATTTGGATTTACAGCATTCTGCTGCAGAAACCAGCGGGCAAACTCCACACGACGAGGATAATCGCTTTGCCTCAGTGCCTGGACTCGTTACATGATAAGCGTGCAAACGTTCATCATGGAGTACTCGCCATGTGCTGGATTGCGATATCTGTAATCCTCTACTCACTGCTCGTGTACTTGTACTTGGCTCATCAGCCACCATATCCAAAATGGCTTCTTCCACCATAACATCCCTATTTGGACGACCTGCATCCAACCGGGATGCAAGAAAGGAACCCGTCTCGCACAACTGTCGATGCAAGCGTTCAAATGTTTTCGGATTGGGCAACCCCCTGTTGGGAAATCGCTCTCCGTACAACCTTTGAGCTTCTACGCTACTTCCATTTGCAGCTCCGTAAACAAAATGCATATCGGCTTTTTCCTTATTAGAGAAGGGCAACATCTTCAGATGCGTTACTACAGAGATTGACAATTGCACTCTCGTATCAGGGGCTTTTATCTATGAAATGTAACGAAAATTTGAATACCAGCTCTTCTTCTTCCCATAACATGCAATTATTACTCGCAGCGCGGTAACTCGCAACAGGAATGCAGCTTTCTGTTTTGAGCACTTATTGTAATCAAATGCCATTAAATTTGTTTTCGTAACTTAACTTAATCGTTCATTGTGTGTTTTTGCCTCGTATAAGAACATAACTTTTGGCGCCCTCTAACTTTTTTAGTTTTCGCCCATGCATTCTTTGATGCAAAATGTTTGTTTGGATGTGTACTATCACCTCTTAAAATTTTTCCCATCTTTTTTTGAATCACCCTGTATATTTTCTTTCGTATGAAAAATATCCAGGACTTTCTTTTGAAAAAGTGGATCAACCCGACCCTGACCCGAAAAATCCTAAACTGACACCGACTTGAATCCGAAACATTTAAAATTAAAACGACCTGCAACGAAAAAAATTAGCGTCAACCCGATTCGACCCGACGCGAACCGCGGATCGGGTGAAATCGGGTTATTCGACTCCATGTCAGGACTCTATTCCAATGATGAAAGGAAATACTTTATGTCTTTTTGAAACAGATTCCCATTTGATCGCTTTTCGTTTTACTGTAATGTGTTTCAAAGTTTTATACTTATTTTCATAAAATCAGTATGTTAGCAACTGTGTTCCTATGAACTGCCGGGAGTTTGATGATAGATGATTCTCTAAGGCATTTTTGGCTTTTCGGTTCAAGAGTTTTCTTTAAAAGTTTTATTTTTATATATATATATCTGGTAGTTGGGATAAGCTTCGTTTTTTGCCTCAAAAAAGATGTACGAATCTTGCTTCCCCCCCCCCTCCCCCTTGCTTATATTTAGTACATAGGATAAGTTTTATTTTTATATCAGAAATATTGCTTGCCCTGTTTCCACCTTGCCCAAGTTGTAAATTTTTATTTAAATATTTATGACTATACAGGTTCATCGAAAATGGTTGTACATACTTTAACAAGATGGAAAAATCATGCGTCAAGCATAGATTATGAAACGCTTTCCAACAATAGTCGATTACCATCTTACTAATTACCATCGATAGTCGGAAAAGATTCGAATTCGTTTCTGCAGCCCTATATACGATATATAGATTTATATATATTATATATACTACACAGTATTCCAAAATTTAGATAATTTAGGGAACGAACAGCACAGTTGTAAATTCCTCTTCAGCGATTTCCTCCAAAAAACGGAAATGTACTTGAGATCTTTTGTGCTGCCCTGTATATGATCTTGTGAATTTGTACACACCAAATCATTGGCAAAAAATTTGTTTATTTAACCTTCTCGGGTTTCACGTACTATTAATAATACATGTCTTTTCACTGAGTATTATTTTGTCTTAACAATTACTTTTGTTATTATCTACATGTAGTAATGGTAGTATATGTCTGTGCATTTTTTAGGGTTTGTTTCGTTCATCTGACGAAACCCTATTCGTCTCACTCCCCTGTTTGTCTGTCAGTCACAGAGCCCGTTCTCAGAAACTATATATATTGGAGATTTGAAATTTTGGATACTTTTAGCTGAACGACAAATCATAAAATTTTGAAAAAGTCTTATATTTACCCCTCTGGGCTCTAACTTGTGTATTTTAAGCCTTTTTTTTTTCTAACTGAGCCCCTAATTAAGTTGGAGACTTCAAATTTTGCCTACTTATAGCCGAACACTTGCAATCGCATGACAAATCATAAAAATTTCAAAAGTCTTATATTTATCCCTCCGGTCTCTAACTTGTGTATTTTAAGCATTTTTTTAAATTCAGTCCCTAATTAAGTTGGAGACTTGAAATTTTGCGTACTGATAGCTGAACACTTACAATCACACGAAAAATCATAAAATTTTGAAAAAGTCTTATATTATTTACCCTTCCGGGCTCTAACTTGTGTATTTTAAGCAATTTTTCTAACCTCCCCCCTTTTCACCCAGGGGTCACTTTTCTAACTTTTGCCGACACTCCTCACGTGATATATCATTGCACATGCCTTTGCCCACACTTTTATATTACGCACCATACCCTTACATATTTTGGTTCCACATTTTACCGCCAGTGTCGCCTACCTATCTCAGGTGCCATGAGCCCGACTAATATAACTACGGATAGGTTGTAAAACGGAGTTTCGTTCGGATAGAGATTTGTCTAGAATAGAGTGCGCCCCCTGGTTGCGAAATGTGGAACTAACAGATTTTAGCAGAAGGATAAAGTGTTTTGAAAGGAATATTAAACGAAACCCGCTGTACGATCTGCGATCACATTTACCCGCTTGTTTATTATGACTTCCTTTATGTTTTGGCATTTAATAATTATAATAATAATAAAAGTTCGCTTAATTCTCTTTGACCCGTTAGCGATCCTTTTATTTTAAGCATATATTCCACTCTTTAAATTTAAAATATGGGTTACTTTTCTGAATGAAACATGTGTGATAATATGAAAAAATATTAGAAAGTTATGATATCTGTTAAATGGTGTTGTAATACGATACTTTCCAAACGTCTCCAAAAACTCTTCCTTAGCCAATTGTCATATGAAAATGATTTAAATAGCATACAAAATAACTACACTCGTTACAGTTCAGACAATGGTATATTCGTTAAACTTCGGTAAGTATATTTGGATAGTTACTATTAACGATATTATCGCAAAAGTAATTTTTTTTTCTCAAAATTGAAAAAAAAAAAAAATCGGATCTGAAAGGGTTAAAAACGAGTACCGAAATTTAAAACGCACTACCAGAAATTATTATTTAATTATTATTGATAGACAGTACTGTAGCAGAGTTCTTTTGTGTGTCCCTGTGAATGAACAGTGCATACCTTATTCCAGGGACGGCGAACCTAAGGCATGCATGCCATAAGTGGTACGCTGTAGATTATTTTTGCACGGCATAGATTCAGGTTCTACCTCAAAATATAGTAGAATTTCACAAAATGCATTAATTAATCCAGTGCTTGTCTTCTTTTCTGATTTCGATTAGTTCTGTTGGCTGCCATTCTCATACAGATTGGAGAAACTGGAATATAACTTAACCTTCTCGCTGCGCAACCCGAGATTTCCTCGGGCAACGTAAAAGTAGCAAAATTTGAGCAACCCGAGATTTCATTGGGGATGCATTTTTTCTGTTTGTTTAACCCTCCTTGATTATTCCCACCAGTTATTTTTTTATTGTAAATTTTGCCTTATTTAATCGGAGCATTTTCCCGATTAAATTAGACAAAACTTTTTGTTTTGAAAAACCGGAGACAAAAGAATAAAAATTCTTAAAAAACGCTCGTCTCGAAGGGGTTAAATACGCAATTTTTGAAGCTATTTTGATAAGACAATTACGCAGCGAGAGGGTTAATGTATTCCAATCTAGCTCAATATTGGCTCACAAAATTTTAAGAAGAGAGAATTAGGAGATTATTGCAAAAGAAAATACTCAGCGTGGTACGGGATTTTGTGTGTCACCGACAAAAAAATTAGTTCAAAATCTCGACAATAGAAGGCACTGCTACAGATAATTCCATGGAATAATTCTCTATTGTTCCCACAGCGCAAGATTGGGATACAAAAAAAGTGTACAGGTACCATTCTCTATTGTTTTTGTATGCAAATCTTGCGTTGTGTGAGCAATATGGAATTATTCCATGGAATTATCTGCAGTAGCGACCTCTATTATCGAGATTTTCAACTAATTTTTTTGTTGGTGTCATACGAAATCCCATACCACGCTGAATATGGAAACCGCATGTCCCTCTGAACCATAGAACATTTTTTATCGCGTTTTACTTTCGCACCGAAGTTTTGAAACACCCGGTATATCACCATGTATATACCGGGTGTCCTAAAAAGGACTGACTGATTTTAAAATTCAATAACTCGCAAAAGGTGACAGATATTTAAAAAATTCTTGCAGGAGGGTTATGTATGATGTCCGAACATTTTTTTTACAGTGATTCTCGAATTTAGTTCGAATTACAAACAATAGATTGCGCTGCAAGCAATAGGCGCTAAATTCAAGCTGGATTTTTTGGCCTTTCTCTTCTTCCATGCCAAAAAAGGAAATTAAAATGTATTGAGTGAGTCCCGAAGTATCAAATATCGGGCCTAAATTTAGAACATATTGCTTGCAGCTCCATCTATTGTTTGTAATTCGAATTAAATTCGAGAATCACAGTAAAAAAAAAAACTCCTAACATCATTCATAACGCTCCCGCAAGAATTTTTTTTAAATATCTGCCACCGTTTTCAAGTTATTGAATTTTAAAATCAGTCAGTCCTTTTTTAGGACACCCGGTATATACCTTTCCACTTTCCAGTAGCATATCATGGTTAATCAATTTTCGTCCCAAAAAGAAAAAAAAAAAAAAGATTTTTTTACATTTTTCTTGTTTGCATAAAGTCGGGGAATCCTTGTAACCGTGAAAATATCTGTCTATACGAAGGCCTCCAAGATTTCTTTTGATCGATGAGTCTCTGAGGCATTATTGCCTTTCCGACCGGAAAGCTTGCCTTTTAAATTTTCTTTTAGTTTACATCATGTACTTTATTGCACTTCGAACACTTTTTCTGGGTGTCTCTTGCTGGTATTAAGGGTTTTTTTTTTTTTTTTTTTTTTTTTAATAGTTTTTCCGATACATCACGGAGTTTAATAAATAGTTCATAATATACCATAGCTAAGAACTTCCTTTTTTTTTTTTTTTTTTTTTTTTTTTTTTTTTTTTTTCTAAGTCAATAAAGATATTTTAATTTCTTTTTTTTTTTTTGAAAATATTTAAAAAAGCGTATCTTGTTTCGATGTAGTATTTATTTACTTTCATTTATTAAGTAAAAGTTCGAGTTCAAATTATCTTTTTTCTGACTTAGAAAAACCCGGAAGGTTGGAAGCTGTATGCACTCTATATATATAAAATCCAAATGAAATGAATTTGTGAAACGACTAATATATGAATTCGAATACACGAATAGAATATACAGGGTGTCCACTCTCAACGGTGACCAATGGCTAATTTCATAAGCCGTTAGTTATAGACATATAGTTCCAATTACAAAAGCATTTTAAATGAGGTAAAAATTTATTTTAAAAGTCGTTTTGGTTAATAAAAAAATTCTTAAAAAGTTATAAATTTTAAATTGTTATATGGTCCCCAGTCCTATATAAATCATATTTAGTAAAAATTTCCTGTTACACTAACAAGTAAGACAGACAAGTAAAAATTAAATTTTAATAATCAAAAAACCCGACTGCGTAAAAAGGGAACTAATTATTTCTCATCAATGTGAAACTATTTTTTATATTACTTGCCTATTTTTTTTTATTTACTTGTATTGATGACTTTTAAGTTGTGTTTAATGGTTAGTTCCTACCTATAAACACTGTTTTGATGAGACCTATAGATGTCTATGAAGGTTGGAGTTGCAGTAAAGCTAGAGATCCTACCTACACAACTTCCAGGTTGTGTAATATTTAAAACGAGCTTCTGACTCTAAAATAGTCAATGAAACGTCGTCTTCATTTTGAAAGACCTATTCAATGATATGCCTTTCAATAGGGTGCGTAAAAAGTTCTCTTCATCTCTATCGCCATTTTGTATTTTACGGCCGCCATTTTAAATTTATTAAACAAAACCTAGCCTATAACCATCGGACGGTTAAGACGAATCGATAGAGACCTCATTCATTAAAATGCCCCAGCCGTTGGGATGTTTCTAGGGTATAAAGAAATCCGCATACGCATAAAATACATAACCCTTCTTGGCAGTCGGGTAAAAAAGTCTCCTTCATCTATCTCTAAAATTGACCGAGTTTGACTTATGCCAATTTTCTGCATCTGAACACAGATGAGTTGAGCCATGCTTCGAGGGATCGTACACAAAGTGCTTAAAGTATTAGAAGGATTTATTTCGCGTGTACATTTCTGCATTGCAACCGAAGGGGGTCACTTCGTACAAGCCTTACGATAACTTTAATTTTTATTAATTTAGTTTTAGATTAGATAATCTAATAGCATTTAAAAATGTGTATCATTTTCTAAAGAATTGCGACTAGTGCTTTTCATCATTTCATTTAACAAAAATTGTCTTATTTTTTAACTTATATTTTTAGTACAATTTGTATAGTTTTCTGTAGCATGTCAGTATGAAAATAGATTTCAAATTTATATTGTAATGTTAATTTTACTCTCAACTATTATTTTTATTTATATCTAACGATTATTTATATTTCTAATAAATTAGTGAATGACGCTTATTTCACAGCAAAAAAAGATGCTTCAACTTTAAACAACTATACCCAGTTTTAATCGTAGAAGAATGATACTTTTTTTGCCTTACTTCTTAGTGTAATATATTACACTATGTATCCTATAGGATATTTTTACTAAATAGAAGTTATAGGACCGGGGGATCGTATAAAATTTTGTTACTTTTTAATTTTTACAGAAATGGTTTTATTGGCCGAAATCGCTTTTAAAATACTTCTTTACCTCATTTAAAGCATCTTTGTAATTGGAACTATAGGTCTATGCCTAACGGTTTAGGGTTTAGGAATTAGCCATTGGACAACGTTGAGAGTGGACGCCCTGTGTACTTATATTTAAGTCTGTTCTTAACTGTTTTGCTCAACAAGCGCAAAACGTTCTGACACATTTACAAATTCATTTTTTAACGGAAAGATATAAAATTGGAAAGCCTGGCCATGGAAGCAATTTGGAATTGAACTGTTTTTTCCATTTTTTGATCCATCCATTACCCATTGTGTTATAAGCGATATCGATCACGTGACAAACCCGTTTATCGCCCGCTCTTGAGTGATTTTTCTACTTTTGCCCGGAAATTCGGTTCAAAACGCCCACTTTGACATTATTTTCTGAAAAATCTATTGGGTTTGCAAAAAAAAAAAAAAAAATGGAAAAAACAGCTCGATTACATAGTTTCTGAACAACAACACCAGCCAGTTTCATGCATTTTCAAACAAAAATAAATTAAAACTTATGTCAAGAAGTTGCCCTTTTTGATTTGAGAACAGCCTTAAGTTTTAACTCTTAAATGCCTGGTGTTGCTTTTCGGCAACATACCCAATTTAAGCTCTAAAATACTATTAGAATAATATTGAATCTAAAATGCCTAATGTTGCCAATAAAATACATTCTGAAAATATTATTAAATTAATTTTCAATATTTAGATGGCAACACTTGTGCTATTTAAGAATAAAGCTAAATTTAATTTTTCAAATGTTGCTACTTGTTCTTTTTGTTTTGTTGGAAGCTTGCGGAATACCCTATTTTGACCTGCTGTGAGCAAGTAAAATTTATTTCTGATTATAGTTCCTAAAATTCTTGTGTGTTTAATATTACAGAATTTTATCAAGGGAAATTATTTTTTCAATTAAACACCAGTATTGTCGATTAGTAACAAACTGTTTTTTAGCCGTAAACCATACTTAAAACAAAATATGATTTTTTAAGTATTTTTCCCATGATTTATTTAAAAAATGAAAGCCGAAAAAACATTATTACAATGAATTTTGAAAAGTCAGGCATTTAAGGGTTAAAATGCATATCGCTTTTAAAATACTTCTTTACCTTATATATCTCTCTATAACTCTTTCAATATCTCTGATCAAAATGCATATCACATCAGAAGCATACTTCCACCCATTAAAATGAAGTCAAACAAACAAACAAACAAAACAAGAACGAAAAATCATGCGTCCGGCATGGGTTATGAAACACTTTCCAACGCATTCAGAATACTGTAACGAAACTTCATAGTTTATAAAGGCGAAAGATTATGTCTAAATAACCTAGAAAACGCATAACTCATTTGAAAACCTAATTTCTCAAATTACCATCAATATTCGGAAAAATATCCGAATTTTTCTGTACAGCCCTGTATATGATCTATAGTTATATATTATACTACATAGCATGCTAAAAGTTAGTTCAATTAAACGCATAATCGAGTTGAAAATTCTCGTTCAGCAATTTCCCTCAATAATCGGATATGTACTTTAGAGCTTTTGTGCAGCCCTGTATATGATCTATATGATCCATAGATTTTATGCACACAAAGTAATGTGTAAAGAAAAAAATCCCTGCCGGCTCGGGCCTACAGGCGGAGGTAGATTTCGAAGTCAAGTACTAAATTCACCAACAAAACTTAAATCAAGATTAGAGATAAACCCAGTTTCTTCACAAAGAGTGAGCTGTAGGGAGCTAAACTTTTTGTGAAAATTATAATATACACGAATACATACACACACACATGTATATGGAATAGGTTTAAAAAATGGCTACAAAAAATTCAAAGGATCTTAAATTGTTAAAATATGTTAATATTTCCATAGTCGGGTTTTTATCATGTTTTAATACGTTTCTTCAAACTCGCATGACGTTACATATTCACCTGCTGAGGTCCATTATATTTCCACTATGACGCAATGTACATATTTTTTTAATTCGTCGTTTTTTTTAATTCGTTTTGAGTTTTCATGCTGAAATCTTGCTCTAGAAAACTTATGACGTAATATTCAATTTGTTTTCAATTTGTCAAACTATTTAATTTTACACGTGAAAATTTTGCAATAGAAAAGTAATTGTTGTGGTGAGAATTTTATTGTTTTTTTTTTTAATTGTTGGCAACTGCTATAACGAAAAACTTTTATTTTTTTCCTGCCATTGTTGTGTAAGAGCTGGTTTTATCAGAATCATGTTAAGACAGTATTCAAAATTTTGAACCCTCCCCATTTCCACCCTCTTGGACCGATTTCGCCCATTTTCAATCCCCGCCGAGATATTAGCCATCTCAAAGTTGTTGGCGAGTTTGAGGACAATCCGTGCATAATTGCGACTTTTATCGTGCGGACAAAATTTAGTACATACATACATACATATATATATATATATATATACTTTTTAGGTGGGGGGTGGTTTTGGGTTCCTGGGGTCGTATAATGAAAAGTTATGAAGGAATTTTTCAAAAGTCGCACCATGGTAACGACTGCAATAGGTAGCATTTCTTACGAAATCTACCTAAACAACAGTTAATTTTAAAAACGCGTACCGCAACTGAAAACGCACTTCCAGCAATTATTGTTCATAAGCAGTATTGTAGCCAAGCTCTTTTGCGTGTCCCTGTAAGTGTAAATGAACGATAGATTCAATGCCCACCATTTTCTACAGTAAGCTCCTCAGTGATATATATATAAGTTCCAATATGTTTAAAATAGTGTAATATCATTATAATACACCCCAAACGATTTTTCCCCCGTAGACCGTAATGTAACGGAATTATTTTGAATGTCCCTGCAGACGTACTGTAAATGCTACACACTTCATTTTCAATACTGAACATGCCATACTAAACCCCAATAATATATGTCAATTTTATAGCAATCTGACTATATTTATGCGATTTAGAATACGGACAGGCAGACAAACGGACAGACAGATAGACAAACTGGATTCAAAAACGGTTTTCAACTATGTTGTGAAGTGTTAAAAATATATTGGCAATCATTACACACTAACATTTGAAAACGAGTGCGTTTTCAAAACGTGAATGTCACCTTAACTGGTGACCAGTGTGACATCATATTCACTAACTTTTTTTTTTTTTTTTTTTTTTTTTGCACGTAAAAAACCCGAACCCCCAACTATTTATTTAAATATCTTTGGTATAAACAGTTTCTGTAAAATTTTTTGTTTTCACGTATTCATAATATGTATCCAATAAAACTCAATCATTTTAAAGGGATTGTGATAAATGATGCACTAATCTGGGAAATGTTAAATTAGTCTGGTTCTGAAAATGACATTCTCAAAATCAAAGATGGCTTTCCATCCATGAAAATTAAATATTGTACGGCGTTTGTGTAAATATGACGTCATATTCATTGGACTTTATTTTTGGAAATTTCTAATTTTCGTTCAAAAATTATGCATGGACACAGATTAAAAAATTATGGAAACGAATTGTATAACCTCCTTTGCTTAAAGTCGGTTAAAAAGTTAAAATGCATTAAATTAGCTAAAAATCTCCGAAACTTTTACGTGCTATAGTAAATGCGTTTTACTCTTAAATGAAAAAAAAGGCTACATTAACTACAAAAGAAAATATTTTTTTTTAAAATAATAAAATGGCATCAGTTGCTCTCAATCGTTTTTAATTGGCGTATGCTATTTCTAGATGCTGAAATTATTTTGTTTACGTTTTAAAAAGAAAAGTAATGTACGTTTTATTTGTAATTATATTTATCAGCAAACTTGTATCCCCTTCCGATAAACTCAAGTTGGCTAGATATATTAAAAAATATGAAATAGTAGATTGCTATGTATCTGCTCCTAAAGCTAAACGAGATTTATTTATGAAAAATAAAAGGATAACAAAATCATATGACACTGAAGTACGTTTCAAATCATACGAAACATATTTTCATTTGATTTTAAATGAAGATATGGCCTTTACGAAACTGACAGTTGAATCTTATTTAAGTAATAATTCAATTCAAGCAGAGAATGTTACAGTTAAGATGTTTGAAGGAATAGTGAAAAATAAATCAGTGCGTTCATATGTTGTTGGATATTTGAAAGATGATGTCTTTACTGGTACTGTTAATCTTAACGAAACTCAATTCTTTGTCGAACCTGCCAGGAAATTTTTCCTCAATTATACTTTTGAGAATAAGATCATTGTGTACAGAGAAGAAGATACTGTTTACGAAAGCATAAATTATACCCGAAATATAGACCCTAAAATTGAATTCTCTCCATATTACAGAATATCCGAAGGTATTAATAAGACAGTAAACGAAAACGAAGATAATGCTTGTTTGGTGGAATTCGTCTCAGACCATACTTTGTATGATTATTTTGAGAGAGATACGAATGAAATGACTGCATATATGTACTTGCATGCGAAATACGCCGATTTCATATTTAGACGAACAGATTTTGATGGAGACGGTAAACGTGACCGTATAAGAATTATCGTAGATAAAATATTCATTTACAAAAATAAGGATGATTCCAACTATCCAATGAAAATAACTTCTGACATCTATACTTTTCTGGAACAATTTTCCTATAGAATTCAAGAGTATTGTGTGTCAGTATGTATGACTGCGAGGGTTTTTTCCAACAACTTTATAGGACTCGCTTTTCAAGCTAGTGCAGTGAATAAGGCTGGAGGTATATGCCAAAAGCCAATTCGACGCTCATATTATGATCATAGTACGAGATCTTTTAATACAGCAGTTATCACCATGAAGAATATGAAAGGAAACGCTTTACCCCTTTCCGTTAGCCTCTTAGTTGTTGCTCATGAATTGGGACATAGTTTTGGAAGTGGGCATGACTCACATGGGAATTTAACTTGTTCTCCTGGTGGTAGAAAAGGGTACTATCTTATGCACCCCGTGTCACAGCCTAATTTAAAGCCTCTAAATTCTTTTTTCTCTCCGTGCAGCAGAAAACAAATAGCCTCTGTTATCGAAGCAAAAGGAGAATGTCTGAAACCTCATCCAGCTACATGTGGAAACGCTGTCCAAGAAGGTGATGAGGAGTGTGATTGTGGTAAGGGGTTATTTTGCGCGTATGTAGATGAATGCTGTACACCATCTGATTCAGGACCTCCAGAGATGGGCTGTACTTTTAATAAGGCAAAAAAAGCTGTTTGTAGTCCCATAGAAAATAAATGCTGCTTAGACAACTGTATGATAAACGCAGATGAAAATGTTCAGTGCCACAATGGCTTTTTAGAATGCAAAATTAGTTTCTGCGATGGCAAAAGCGGGACTTGCCCAGAACCTAAAGACGCCCCCGATAAATATCCATGCCGAAGTACTTCCAAAACTTGTTCAGGAGGCGTATGCAATAGCTCCGTCTGTCTAGATAACGGTCTAGTTGACTGCATTTGTGATGACATAGAATCGGAATGTTATATTTGCTGTAAGAAAAAAGACAAATGTGTTACTGCTTCTTCCCTTGGCTTTAAGACTCCAAATGGACAGCTATATTATGCCTTAGAAGGATCTCTTTGTAACTTCATACGATATCAGTGTGACGGATCAGGAAATTGTGTTAATCCTCGTACACGAAAGTTAGCTACAATGACAGAACGGTCTATAGCTTTTTGGATGGCCCTCTGCGGCCTGATATTAGCTGTAATTATTTTCTTATTTTGCACAATGTATTTTTTAAAATTTTACCCTTATCCCACAAATTAATATTCGTATTCGTTTTTGTTGATTTCATCCCACAATATTCACTTAAAATCTTATTAATAATTGCAAGAATTCCAAGTGATAGATTAAAAAAATATTTATATGTTACAATACGGTACAGATGTCATATTCGCCCCATATTGGCGCGATTTTTTTCTGTCGCCAATATCATATAGGCAACACGTACTTAACTTGCGCCAAAGTGTCGTTATTTTGCTTGATGTGGTAACCCGGATTATGTTGTTTATGCTGTTGATGTTTTCGCCAAATTGGCAACCGAAAAAAATCGCGCCAATATGGGGCGAATATGACATCTGTTCCTACAATACTTATGACATTAAACATATGGAAAATCATAAAAACTTTCTGATCTATTTAAGTCGTGTTCACATTTTACGAAATCGTTTAGTATATTAAAAAACTTGATGATTTTTTTTCAAGCCAAACTTAATAAAGTGCAATCACATAAGTAAGAATTAGATTCGGTACTTCTTGATTATCCCGTCAATCAATTTCGCCAAATCATAGAAATCGCCAAACTATTCGCCACGTTATACAAATTTAGGAACAGATGTCATATTCACCCCATATTGGCGCGATGTTTTTCTGTCGCCAATATCATATAGGCAACAGGTACTTAACTTGGGCCAAAGTGTCGTTATTTTGCTTGATGTGGTAACCCGGATTATGTTGTTTATGCTGTTGATGTTTTCGCCAAATTGGCAACCGAAAAAAATCGCGCCAATATGGGGCGAATATGACATCTGTACCCAAATTTACATAAATTTTAATTTAAATAACGAAAGAATAAGTAAATGAGCAAAACATTAATAAAAATACAAATAAAAAGTCGAATTTAAAATCACTTGATGACGTAACAAACACCTGCATCGCGTTTAATGTCAAATGAATGGGACATTTACGATCACCCATTACTGACATTTAATCTTATAGTTTGGCGATAGTTTTTTGGTCGACGGGATAATCAAGTAAGTACCGTAGATTCTAATTAAAACAAAACTGAGATTTTCTGCCTATCTTGCCTTTCCACATTGTTTTTTTTTTCTTTTCGTCGAATAGTCATATAGATGAATATCGTACTACACTTGCTCGGAACAGATGTATCAAATGCACCAGAGTTGGCGAGAATTTTTTTTATTTTTATTTTACTTTTTTTATAGCCATTTTGGCGAGAAAACCCTGTTTTCGCTTAGCTTACAGAAACAGCATGATAGTTTTATTTTATTATGAAACACTTTATTTTATATAATAAAACACACACACACAATTTTTATTATAAACGCTCACAAATTATTTTATTATAAAACACACAATGTTTGATTTAACGTAAAACACGCAAGCTTTTTTACAGTGTAGATGGCTCCTTAAATGTGTCAGAAAACTTCACGTTGTTCAGCGGAGAAAAATATTATATTGTGAGCAGTAGCCTTAAAACGTTTTCTCTACGCAATATATAAAGAGTACTTATCTTCTTTTTTATAAAACCCGCAGCAGAGAAAGAAAAATCTTTTGTCAAATGCATGTCATCCTTCGCAGATTTAATGTGATCGATGGATGCCTTAGTCTTTGCTGATTCGATCGTTCGAAAAAAATGTTCTGTTCTGTTTTATAAGTGATTCTATTTTATACTGAAGTAACTTTTATTATTTCTTAGTCAATCTTGTCATCTACTTTTTTCAAGGTTAGTGATGTGCAAAGTTTTTATTTTCTCCTCGATATATCGCGATAAAAAATGCTGTACTGAGATTTCTCTAGAGACCTCATATAAAAACTGTCAGAGTTTTCACGAAAGATTCTTGTTTAAGGTTTAGGATTTGTGATATTTTCTCAAAATGAAGCAACACTTTGATTTTTTTAAAGACTTTATAAAGAATGTTTTATACAGTAAAACCTCCTTAACGGATACCTCTATTTAGCGGACAATTTTTCGATTACGAACATCTATGTGTATGTACATTTTTACTTCTAAACAGCGGGCATCTCAGAATACTGGACAAATTCCCTGGTAACAAAGTGTCCGTTATTCAGAGGTTTTACTGTATATCTTTTTATCCACAACTTGATATGTCTTGATATGCTATTACTGATGCGAGTTACTTTTTGTAAGTATGAACTGTCTTAAAGTAAAATTCGACTGGTCTATATTAAAGAATAATACATTACCAAACTTAAAAGAAAAGATATATATATATATGTACAGTGAAACCTCCCCGTGTGGCCACCTCCCTGAACGATCATTTTTTCATGGAACGAAATTTATTACCATAGGGTAAATACTAATTTTACCTCCATTCAGAGACCACCCCAGACCCCATTCAGTTGAACTCCCTTCATGAGCAACCTATTTCTTTGAAGAAAATGAAACAAATTCCGTTTTTTCCTTTGTCGCTTGTAGAAGGTTTTATTAGAAAAATAATTCCGAATAGAGCATTATTCATCAAACTTCTAAACTAAGTTTAGAATTTTTTTTTATCCCTGTAACTTTTAAGTGTTTAAACCTTTTTGTGCCTTTTTAGACAAATAATATAACTCTGGCGGCAAATTAAAAATGACCATCAATAAACTCCCCTCCCCTATTCGGTCTGGAAATTCTCAAAGAAATAGATAAATTAATGAAATCGTCCTTATTTGTTCCCGTCCAAAAAAAAAAAAAAAATTGCATTTATTTACTGAACTTCGAAAGGACATCGAAATAAAAGTTATAAAAGATAAAACCGTAAAATCAAAGCAAACGTCAATGTATTCATTTTTTAAACTCTATAGTAATTAGCTTATGTAATTAACTTTTGTTTTGATACTTACATTTTCATATTTTTTCCTAATGTGAAAAATAAATTTTAGAAACATTAATTGTTACCTTTTTTCAACAATTAAAAATCTAGATTTAAACATGACCTCCATAAAGAGACCACCTCTCGGAGCGACCAATTTTTATTGGGACGGAACGTGGTCGCTTTAGGGAGGTTTTACTGTGTATATATATGACGGTACTCCGATTAAAACCGGTTTTATGATATAATATGCGGAGCGATACCAATCCAAATCAAGGCAAATTTGAACTTTTAACAGATATTTTTCACATTGCGCGCATCTTACTTCCAAAACTAAGTAACAGAGAAACTTAATCATTTGTATTCTATTTATTTTATGCATTTTTAGCTCACAGGCTATCAAAGCCTGAGAGCTAATGTGCCCGCCGGTTCTGTATATATGTACAGTCGTGGAAAAAAAAAAGTAAACACCCCCTACTAACTCCTCAACAAATTATCGTAGAAGAAAGTTACTGGTACCGAACGATTGGAAATAAAGTCTACTTTTAAATGATGTATACAAAATTTGCTTAGGGGGCCATCTACATATTAAAACAAACCATAACTTTGTTTTTTTGAATGGCGGTACACAATTCTGACAGCATAAATGAACTCTACACCCTTCAATTAGTCTCAAAACAAATTTTTATGCAATTCGTACCATAAGTTTCCGAGAAATTAATTATTTTAAAACGAGGGTATTTTAAGGGCTGTATCCAAATTGAAGTTCGGTACTCGACTGTCAACCGAGAGAGCTCCCTTCTTGATCAAGGCACCTTAAGCAGTCAATTAAGCCTGTTAGATTACAGGATAGCATAAGAAATTTCAAAATATCTAATCACTTCTATCATATTAAAATAATAAAACTTTGTAAAAAATCACCATAAAATTAAAACAAAACACAGGACGCGTTTCGAGCTAAAAACATAACAGCTCGTCATCAGCTAAGCATGCTTAGCTGATGACGAGCTGTTATGTTTTTAGCTCGAAACGCGTCCTGTGTTTTGTTTTAATTTTATGGTGATTTTTTACAAAGTTTTATTATTTTAATTGCTTCATATCGCCAGTTTTCGGTGCTGTTTCGCCACTTCTATCATAGACGGCCCCTTAAACCATCATTTTGCCGTTTTTTAAGCATAATTTGAAAACTACTTGAAAGAAAAAAGTGAAATTTTGGATTTCCATAAAGCAGGACTTAATAAATCTGAATCTATCAAAAAAATTGTGGGTTGCAATTCATAAATTTTTTTAATATTAATTTCATAATTTCTAATTCATATCAGAAAATTATAAAAATTACAAATTCAACGTATTTATGTTTGGGTATATTAGTATTATTGCTACACAAAAAATTAGAACATTAGGATCATAATTTCAGAAGTTATAAATAAAAATATGACAATGTAATTTAACATTAGAAGCACTCAGTTTTGAATGTTTATAATTCAAAAACTTATCCTTCAAATGACTTGAAATTTGGTGTCTAGGCATACTTTGAACCAAAGATTTGAAATATCTCGTTAAAATGGGGTATTGCCATTGAAAAAAATAAAGTTTGGATTCGTTTTAATATGTAGATGGCCCCCTAAGCAAATTTTATATACGTCATTTAAAAGTAGGCTTTATTTCCAATCGTTCGGTACCAGTAACTTTTGTCTACGATAATTTGTTGAGGAGTTAGTAGGGGGTGTTTACTTTTTTTTTCTTTCCACTACTGTACGTACGTACGTATGTATGTATGTACGTAACGCGACAACTCTTGATAGAAACATCCGATTTGCTTCAAAAAAATTTTCTAGGTTCATTCTGATAAGGCACTTCCCTGATTTGTTTTGGGGGTTCATTGATTAAATATAAAGGGGGGAAAGCGGGGCTAGTCCCCTCCCCCTTAATTTAGATAAATGAGCTTTACATGCAGAATTATTTGATTTGCTCCAAATTTGGTATACCGGTTTATTACGTTAAGAAGCTTCCCTGATTAGATTTGGAGGTTCATTAGTTAAGTATAAAGGGGGGAAAGGGGGCAACGCCCCTCCCTCTTAATTTAGATAAATGGCTTTTACATGCAGAATTATTCGATATGCTCTAAATTTGGTTTTACCGGTTTATTATGTTAATGAGCTGCCTAGTAAGGAGCTTAAGTATAAATGAGGGGGGGGGGATAGCCCCCTCCTTAATTTAGATAAATGGATTTTTCATGCAGAATCATTGGATATGGCGCTTCCTTCATTAGATTTGGAGGTTCATTTGTTAAGTATAAAAGGGGGAAAGGGGGGGGGGCAAGTCCGCTCTCCTTAATTTAGGTAAATGGGTTTTCATGCAGAATTATCCAATTAACTTTAATTTTTTTTTCTAGGTTCATTTTGATAAGGAGCTTTCCTGATTAGATTTGAAGGTTCATTGGTTAAGCATAAAGGGAGAAGTGGGAAAGCTAATACCCCGCTTAATTTAGCGAAATCGTTTTTTCATGCAGAATTATCTGATTTGCTTCAAATTTGGTATACCGGTTTATTATGTTAAGGAGCTTCCCTGATTAGATTTGGAGGTTCATTGGTTAAGTATAAAGGGGGGAAACAGGGAGGGGGTCTAATCCCCAACTTACTTTATTTTTCGAAGGGCATTATTTTTTGAAATAAGAGTATAATATACAATTAGTGTGAATAGCATGTGAGCTAAATGCCATCAGTTTAACTGGGCACTTTTCTTTTTTATTATAACCTCGACCTATTTTTAAGTAATGTAATACATTTATTTATTTTTTAAATTTTTATTGGAATGTTATCATATATGTTGTATTGTATGATTTAATTATATGATGAAAAAATATTTTCCTCCCAAAACTTAATTATTACATTAGGTTGAAGTTAAAGTACAATATTTTAAGTATGAGGATGTGAGTTTCAAAACTCCCTTTATCCAGAAAATCAATTTTTGAGAAATCGCGAAAAACCTCTTACTGCGTCCATTGGTTTTCATTGTAAACCAAGATTTTACAGTTGCGGTGATACAGTATAAAACTAGTATATATATATTTACAATGCATCTTTCCAAACAACATTTTTAATAATAGCCTCAGAGCATTGAATTTTTATTCCTTTACAAATCCTGCTCCTCTTTGGTAAATACTGAATTTCGTATTCTAAGCCAAAATAAAATGTGAGTTAGAAAAATAAAACAAAAACCCTCTCTTAATTTGCCGCAATCTTGGTTTTTTACTTTAAAAAATTGCTGTTAAATACACTGCTCAAAACAATTAAAGGATATTTGAAGTTTTATATAAAATAAAGATATAAACGAAATTTTTTTTGCCGAAAATAGAAGAAGAGAATCACAAATGCAAATTTTTCTGGTTTTCAAACTGTGGAGTATGCAAATTTTTAGTTCGACGTCAAAAACGTCGCTTCAGCGGCAGCGAATGAAATTTGACTTTCAACTGGATAAAAGAGAATGAAGACACGGATGATCGGCATTCAGTGATTGCTTTGTTTCGATGAGTACGATGTCTCAGCGAAGTCATATGACAGATTCAGAAGCTTTGAGAATTGTTGGTAGGTTAGAAGGGGGCCAAACTCAAGCCGAAGTAGCGCAAGCCATTGGAGTGTCACAAAGTGTCATTTCCAGGATCTGGAACCGTTTTTTTGGAGAGTGGATGTGCAGGCCGAAGACCAGGGCAAGGTCGTAGACAGGCAACAACGCCCAATGAAGATCGGTATTTAGCGTTAACAGCTCGGAGATACCGAACCATGAACGCTACTCTTCTCCAACAACACCTTCGCTCGGCTACAGGCACCACGATTTCAACTCAGACTGTCCGAAACCGGCTCCATGCTGTAGGTCTGTATGCTCGCCGACCGATGGTATGTGTTAGATTAACATCAAGGCATCGTCGCGACCGCAGGGAGTGGGCAACCGAGCATGTCAACTGGAGGAGAAATGAATGGAGCAATATTCTGTTTTCTGACGAGTCCCGTTTTTCTGTGCATCCGGATAAAAGGCGTATTTTCATCTGGAGGGACCGTGGCAGTAGGAATAATCCTGCGTTCGTGCACGAAAGTGTCAGATTTGGCGGTGGAGGAGTGTTGGTGTATGGTGGCATCTCCATTGACGGGCGCACTGACCTCTACATTATTCGAGATGGAGCTCTGACTGGTCGCCGATATAGGGATGAGATCCTCAGACCTATTGTAGTCCCTTACGCTGCAGCAATCGGAGATAACTTCATTTTAATGGACGATAACTGCAGGCCACATCGTGCAAATCTGGTGGAGGATTTCCTTTTCGAGGAAGGAATCGTTCGAATGGAATGGCCAGCGTGTTCTCCAGACATGAATCCAATCGAGCACGTTTGGGACGCTCTAGGAAGACGAGTTTCTGGCCGCCAACAACCCCCACAAATTCTCCAAGAACTGGAAAGAGCTCTTCTGGAAGAGTGGGGGCAGAATACCCCAACTCGTCATTAATAGCCTCATTGAGTCCATGCCTCAAAGGTGTTCAACGTTGCTGGCCACCCGTGGAAACCATACCCCCTACTGAAAATGATTTTCTTTGAAGAAAACACCTTTTCATATTCTTTTTTTCTCATATGCACAAATTGTGTTTTTTTCCTTTAGTACACAAATGCGCAATAAAATGCATTTTTTTCTGCCAAACATGTGTAATTTATTCTCATATAACCTACTATGTCTGTCGACCATGTATCAATCAGCTAAACAGTTTACCAGTTACAAAATCCACCTAAAACTGCAATATCCTTTAATTGTTTTGAGCAGTGTATTACACCATTAAACTTTCTTATTACTTTCTTTTATGTTTACAAGAAGAAAGTATTGGATTCGTGAAAATTTTCGAATTCCGGTTTCCAATGGATTTATACGTTTTAGTGATCAGAGATCCCGAAAAACATGTTTTTACAAAATGTCTGTTTGTGAGTCTATGTGTGACACAAATTTTGTGGGAGCTCTATCTTAAGAACTATTGAAAGGAATTTAATAATACTTTAGATTCAGTTAGTCCCTGATATAAATTGGTGCTGATTAGTTTTTGGTGCAAATCGCTCAGCAGCTGGCCCTGCTATAGCAGGGCCATACTGTATAATGCAGCATATATGCTGCATCATTCATGATTTCCACAATAGCTATATCTCAAGAACTAAAGCACGGATTTTCATCAAACTTCAGATTCAGTTAGTCCTTGATATGAGTTTGTGCTCACAATGTTTTTGTGTAAATCGCCCAACAGGTGGCGCTGCGAAACAGCATTTTTCACGATTTCTGCAATGGTTCTATCTCAAGAACTAATGCGTGGATTTTCATCAAACTTCAGATTTATTTAGTCCCTGATATGATTTGGTGCTGTTTATGTTTTGGTGTAAATAGCCCAACAGGTGGTGCTGCTTTGCTGCATTTTTCGCGATTTCCGCAATAGCTCTATCTCAAGAACTAATGCACAAATTTTCATCTAACTTCGGATTCAGTTAGACGTTGACACAAGTTGTTGTTGCTTAGGTTTTGGTGTTAATCGTTCAATAGGTGGCGCTGCTAATCTGCTTTTCTAGGATTTACATAATTTTAGCGATAGTCATATCTCAAAAACTAATACACGGAATTTCATATCTTTAGAATTCTCATGATGGGCATAAATTTCCATTTAATTTTGCACGGTAGCGAATATGTAATAGCGAATTTCGAAGTATTAACATGTATGAGATAGAAGAAAGTATTGGGATTACCACACCCGACTGGTTAACCAATATTCGCAATCTCAATGTTTCATTTAAAAAATATTTTACTGTAAAATAAACAGGTTTCTGCTGACGTCACCTCTATGGCTATGTCTACTGTGACGACTACAATGACGCATTCGCATGGATCCAAAGAACTCATAATAACACTTAAAATGAATTTTTTTAATATCTGTCACTGTTTGCAAGTTATTGAATTTTGAAATCCATCAGTCATTTTTGGGACACCCGGTATATATATATATACCGGGTGTCCCAAAAAGGACTGACTGATTTTAAAATTCAATAACTTGCAAACGGTGACAGATATTTAAAAAATTCTTGCAGGAGGGTTATGCATAAGGTCAAAAGTTTTATTACAGTGATTTTCAATTTTAGTTCGATTTACAAACAATAGATGGCGCTGTAAGCAATAGTCGCTAAATAATGCTCGAATTTTGGTCCTTTATCTTGTTCCATTCAGAAAAAGGAGATGGAAATGTATTATCCGGGCCACGAAGTACCAAAAATCGAGCCTCAATTTAGCGACTATTGCTTATAGCGCCATCTATTGTTTGTAATTCGAACTAAAATTGAAAATCACTGTAATAAAACTTTTGACCTTATGCATAATCCTCCTGCAAGATTTTTTTTAATATCTGTCACCGTTTGCAAGTTATTGAATTTTAAAATCAGTCAGTCATTTTTGGGACACCCGGTATATATATATATATATATATATATGGGGCATTCTCACAATCTTTTGACTTTTATATCTCTGAATAATAATTTTTATTTTAGTACATGTTCTTGTGTATTTTTTATTTCATATACTGGGGAACATTCCATTGCATGATTGCATAATAATATTAACGAGATAAGTTTTGGACGATGTTGGGGGTACAAATACCAGGAAAACCCCTATACCGTCCCGTGTCCCTGATGCTGATTTTTAAGTTTGGAGCTGTCTGTATAAAATTGTTTCAATAAAAATAATTCGATGTAATTTTTTTCCGAAACTGGAACTATTGTTTTATATAAATATGTAGCAAAAAATTAACCTGCACACATTTTTAGGGTTGCTATTATTTTTTAAACTCCGTCCCTGGGTTTTGGATTCCTTGCCGTCCTTCTAAAATTATACAAAAAATCACTTCAGATGCAGCCACAGAATTTTTTCAATTTTTTTCTCATGCTAGAGAATGAATGTCTAAAATTCTTTGACAAGAAATTTACAGCAGAATTTAAATCAGCATTTAAATATCAATTTCAAGCATCGTTGGCTTTATTGGTAGTCTTACCGTCCCCAAGGTTTATTCCATGCACTTTTCGAGATAAATTAATTTTTTTTTAATTTAATCCAATGTAAATAACTGTTTCTAAAAATAAATGAACATTGTGGCTACTACTTAGTCTTAACATGGTTTGCCTAAAATAGGTGGTAATTTTCCTTACCTTTCCATCCTTACCGTCCCTTTTCTCTTATACCGTCCCCTTTTTTACCTTACCGTCCCTTCTTTAACACCCCTTTAAGACAATGTTATGCGAAAATTTTATACTAAAATTACTACATTGTTATTATTTCTTATTTGAATGTCCTGTGGGTACTATGCAAATTCATTATAAGTAAAAATTTAGAAGAAAATCGAAAGTTACAGTGGTAAAATGGAAAGGAAATTTAGACTCGCAAGTTTAATTTAAACCTCACTTAAATAAAAATAATTCGCTGCTGACCATTTTTTCTTTATTTTGAATCATTAAGGCATTCGTCTATCAGATTAAAATGCTATTCTAGCAAGTTTAATTTCACTAGATTTTTATTCCCGAAAATCAAAAGATTGTAAGAATGCCCCATACATAGATTTAACACTCAGTCCAAGACTTCGCAACAAATTGAACATTAACTTGTGAGTATAATAAAATAATTTATTGGCTTTTTTTTAAGATTATATTTATGGTCAATACTGATTCTATATGCACTATATAGCCATTGATGATCGGACACTTTCAATTTTAGATATTTTGTCGAATATTTAAAGATATTCTTGTCGAATTTTCTGGAAGTTCGGGATCTTCGCATTCGCGCACGATAACGAATATTTTTGGGGGGATTTAATATTCAACTCTATAGAGCAACTCATTAAAAAAAAAAACAGTCAAATATCGTGAAAATTCAGAAAGTTATCTTCGATAGAGTGAGCTGATTTTTATTTGTTCTCTAAAGACAGCTTAATGATAAGGGGTTTTCCATAAATTGTCGTTGTTAATTTTTTAATTTATTTATTTTCATTTTTTATTGATGCTTCAGATCTTCTTTGAAAACCACCAGAACGATCCTATTCCAAGAAAAAAAGAAGTATAAAAATCTAAGCTTTTCTTCTAAATCTGCTCGTTGACATTCATTAAACACTAACTCCTTTGTTGAAAGTCAGTTAATAAAAAATGACAATTTGTGGAAAATCCCTTATCATTCAGCAGCTTTTAGCGAGCAACTAAAAATCAGCCCACTCTATCGCCGATATTTTTTTGAACTTTCACGATATTTGACTGGCTTTTTGTATGAGTTACTCCATAGAGTTGACTATTAAATCATGAAAAAAATATTTGTATCATGCGCGCGTGCGCAGATAAAAAATATTTCGTACAACTGCTCATATTTCATCAAATGTTTAATATATTTACATTGCGATTGCACTATATTATTTCTACTACATTTTGTCAAATTCTCTGAAAATGGCGTTAAATTTGGTAGAAAACCCAGCATAATATAAACAAAAAAGCAGGCAAAAATTTTTTGAACTTAAAAAAAAAAAATCGCTATATCTTCATGAATATACATGCTATTCTTACGCAAATGAATACACATATTGTACAATATCCACATATTCGTCATAGATAGATCATAGATAGATCATCGTCCCGATAGATCATTTCGTGCATTTTATTTTACAGGGTGATCCCAAATATTATTATTTTTCTTTAATTTTTCGTTTTGGCCCTTTAATTGTTCGTCTGATCAAATCGCCGTTAAACATCTTCTTCTCATAATCCTGAAATTCTAGGAAAAATCCGACGAGTATATCTTTAAATATTCGACAAAATGTCTAAAATTGAAAGTGTGCGGTGATCAATGGCTATATAGTGTAAATATCATTAAATACATTAGAATATGGTTATTATGTTTTTTGTATCCAATACAAAAGGGTGGTTATCGTTCAGCTTAATTCATTTTGTATTTAAGAGGGTCCGGGACACAAAAATCTCCAAATTAAAAAAAAAAAAAAACTTTTATTGCACTAAAGGTTTCTCTGTGTTTTAATGCTTAAAATGACGTTTAAATCATGTTTCTATCTTAATTAGAACAGGAAATTAAATTTTTCGTTTTGGTTTGTTTTCAAATCTAGATTTTAAGCAATGGTTGTCATGAAAACGATTTCTTGTGAAAATGGGTTTTTCTTCATGATGGCTTTTTTCAACATTTCTTGTATTTAAATCGTTATAAGTCAAGAACCGTTAAAGATCAATAGTTCAAACTTGGAACATGTCTTTTTCAATTGTTTTACTTTAATTTTGATTCAGCAAATTAGAAAAAAATATTTACCTTTAAAAATGTGATTTTTGTTTTTAAAATTCTTACTTTAAATATTTTTACTTTTTTAAAAAATCAACATTTTTGAAAATGCTGAATCTGAATTAAAATTTATGTATTTCTGTTTATTTAAATGATAAAAAATTGAAATTATACGAATAATATTTCGAGTTATAACGATTTTAAGTTACCCAACTTTTTTTAATGAATTTTAAAATTAAAAATTTTTTAAAATATATATGAGAAGTTTTAGCATGTGATTTTGTTTACAGATAGCATGGTTAACCATCACAAAAAAATTCAAAATTTTAACTCAATAAATAAAAATTATTTTAAATTGTGTCCCGGACCCCCTTAATGCTTTAATTTATACGTATTTTAGTACGTTACGTTAGTGGAAAAAAAAGTCTTCTCGTCCTACGGCATAAATTATGGAATGAACTACTGGTGTAAGTCGGAGTATTGCTGCGTTTTAAATTGACAATTTAAGCTAAGCATATTTTTTAATTTAGTTGAGAATTCTGATCGGTTTCTTGAAAAATCTAAAGCCGAAGTTCTCGGTAATTATTTTTTCTTTCCTAAATTCAAGTTTTAGTGATCCAATTTTTTCTCATTTTTTACATATTCAATCAACTTGCTTTTTTTTTTTTTTACCCGCTACATTTCTTTAGGGATGTCGTATTAAGCTGTCGGCATTTTGATGAAAGATTTCGCTGACTTGAATATGATTTAAAATATTTCCCCAGGGAAACGTTTTTTTTTTCCCTTTACGATCATTTCTAAAATTTCTTTGAAAATATCTCCTGGTATTTTTCGTTCCATTCACAAATTTGTTTTTTTTTTTTTTTTTTTTTTTTTTTTTAAATATAGCTTTAAAATATAAATTCAGCTGTCGGTTGCATATTTCCTGTTTCTGTTTGTATTTTGAGTTTCTTTTTTTTTTTTATATTTTTTATCTCACTTGACAACATACTTTCGTCTATGATTTTTAGGCAATAAGAAGAAAATTCTGTAAAAAAAAAAAAAAAGTAAATATGAGTTGCGCCCAAGGCTGATTATCTATCTGAAAAATTTAATTCCTAAATTACCATCAATAGTCGGGAAAATATCCGAATCCCTTTGTGTAGGGGTGTTTCGGTTCCGAATTTACCAGAATTTCCGAAAGTTTAAAGTATTCAGTTCCGAAAAATTTAAAAAATCGGTCATCAGTCTGAAAATTTGGACATACAAAAATATCATCGAAAAATATCACAAATTTCGGCAAGGGTTCGCCGAAAAAAACAAATTTTGTCAGTCGTTGGCAAAAAAAAAAAAACACGGCAATTTTATCAAAGGATCGCGGTAAAAACGCGAATATCGTCAAAGGACCGCAAAAAACCTGCAAACTTCGTCAAAAGATCGAGAAAAAAACGCGAATTGGAGTTGGATTGCTTCATGGGAGTACTAGAAAGTCGTAAGGCAGATTTACGCTTCGCTGCAACACCGTGTGCGCCAGATATTAAAATATTCCATATTATCCGACCATTCCATAATACAGTGAAACTTCTCTTAAAGGCCACCCCTATTCAAGGGCCACCTCTATTAAGGCCCAATATTTTTAGGAACGATAATTTTTCCCGTAGACATAATGTTAAATTTATTCCTATTAAGGGCCGCACCTACCCCTCATAAAGGCCTTTTTTTTTCACATGTTGCTTAAATCCTAAACGGGTGCATTGAATTCCTGAACCAAAAGATAGGAGTTCAACAAACAACTGCACTTGCAACAAAGAAGGCAGGAGGAGATGGGGAGATTTAGTAATACAATGAAGGACCACAAACTTTTCCAAGGTGAGACAAACATGTATTCCTCGCACTTTGTTTGTCCATTCAACTTGTAGGGGTTGGTTTGGAGGGAGAACTTGATCCTTTGTTGTGGGCACACAAAGGATAACAGGTTATCTAGAAAAACTGATTCCACTTTACTAAAACTGTGAATGCATATTGAAGCACAATTTTTAATCTAGAAATTTTATGCTCAGGCTTATGTAAAATTTAAAATTATAGCACATTAATAATAGTATATATAATTATACTATTAAACTAATCCGGAACGTTTCCAAAAATCAGTGGAAGCAAGAGAAACTTTATTATTAGAAATGCTCCTTTAACCCGGCTGTAGTCGCGTGTCGGCCTTTTTGCCGCCCATGTAAATTATCTTCTTCTAACTCATATCCCCTTACAAATACAATGGAGAACAGGGGCGCCATTTGAGGGGGGCTGGGGGGGCATTAACACCCCCCCCCCCCCGCAAGGAATTTGATATTTCAGAAAATTTATCAACCATCAAATGTAGGGATGCACCGAATAGTGATTTTGGCTGAATACCAAATGCCGAATATTTGGCCTGCAGGTAAACCGAATACCGAATATTCGGCCAGCCGAATAGTAACTGTTAGGCTGAATACCGAATATTAGGCCAGCCGAATAGTATCTATTCAGCCGAATACCGAATATTCGGCTGGCCAAATATTTTTATATCTCAGTGTTTAACGTTAAAAAGTTAAGTTTTAAACAATTTTTTATAATATTTAGCACAGATACTTCCATTTTGACAAACAAGACTATTTTTATAAGTAAATTTTACACAAAAAAAAGTATGTTTTGAGTTATTATTTAAGAAGAGGATGGTTTAAAAATTTTTGAAATAACAAAATTTAAATTCCATGACTTCAATTTATTCAAACAAATGAAAAGAATTCTCTCATATTGAACAAGAAGCAACATATCATTCCACTCCTTTCATCAAAAATGAAAGGTGTACAAGCCGTAGCAGAATTTCCGTTTATAACTGCATAAAAATGAAGATATTTTAGCGAAATTTGCATCACATTAATTTGCTTGTATAGAATGTGATGATATTCTTGGAAGAGACTGGATTTTGGACAGTGGTACAGTATAAGCATTGTTAGCTGCATTCTTAATAAAATAATGTCTAGCTCAGTGCTGTTTAGATATGAATGGTTGCTATTTCCAGCACTTCTCGTCATGTTATCATTTTCACAAGTAAGGGGCGATCCATAAATGATGTCACACTTTTTTTCAATATTTTTGACCCTCCTCCACCCCCCTCCTTTGTCACAAAGTGTCACACTTCACCATACCCCCTCCCTCCCCTTGCTACATGTCACGCTATATTACATAAACATATACTTGCAGTTCAGAAACAAAGCACTACGTTATAGATTATATTTCCAATTTTATTTTTAAACTTTAACTATGTGTTTTAATAACATTTGTGAGCATAACAATAAAAATGATTCGTGCACTTATTTTGTATGAAATAAGACTAAGATTTACAACAAAAAATATAATTAATATACAATAGTAATAAAATATTGATATGAAAGAGCAATTGAAAACAGTAGTATTTTGGAATTTGAAATGAAATTTAATATATTTGGCTTTAAATCTTATCTTTACTTTATCAATAAAAAATACTAGAATTTCAAAATAACTTCAAAATTTAATCTGCTGATTTTTAATGTTTTTATTTTAACCAAAATGTGTGATGTCACATTTCTTCTTACCCCCTCCCACTCCCTTGTCACAAACTGTCACAATTTCACAAACCCCCCTCCCCCCTTCAAGCGTGACATCATTTGTGGATGGTCCCTAACTATTTTGACAATATAGTTACAATACCTTCATTATTCTTAAAGTAACAAAAGAAAATTAAAGTTTGACTTGGGGATACACTGTATTTCTGACGGAATAAGTGAATTGCGATCCTGATTTACTGGACAAAAAATTGCCTGTTTTGATGCTTATTATTACCCCTGAAATTTTCTCCTATTTTCTTTAGAAACACCCTGTTTGCGAAAAAGCAAGAAACGGATTATTTACCAGACAATGCTCAGTAACTTGCATTTCCACATTTATTAATTCCCATGAGCAAATGACATGTCATTAATGGTTAATTTTTTTAAGTGACATATTTAAAACAACAAATAAATAATATAAAATCATTCTCCTTTATTTAAAGATTATAATTATTCTGAATATGTTTATTAATTGGCAGTTAAAAGTAGAAGTTGTGTAACGTTTTAAAAAATATTTTAAAGAGGTTTTTTAAGTATTCGGCAAACCGAATAGTTTGATATTCGGCCTAACCGAATATTCGGTAGTATGGCCGAATATCGAATAGATACTGAATATTTGGTGCATCCCGAATTAAATGTCAGACTCAAACAAATATTAGAAAATTGCTCAAACTCTAAAATAAGTTATCAGATTTTATTGCTATAAAAACATATGCATTAAATAAATGCTTATGCATAGAAATTAATAATTATCAAAAAAATTTCCTAAAGCCTTACTATTCGAACTCCCTCAAGGTGAGACATATATCGTTAATGAGTACTTTGGTTAATTTTAAAAATGCATGTGAGAATTTTTTTTTATCAGTTGCTTCTCAGCTGTGTGCAAATTGATCAAGGGAAAACTCATCAAAATCATTGACACAACAATCACAATGATTTTTTTCTAGCCAATTCTCGAATAAGCGCAAAGAAAATAATAACATTTAAATCCCACTGATGAGGATCTTGCATAGCTGCCAACTTGTACGGATTTTTGCTACCACTAAAATTTAATAGAAAATTTTGCCTAATTCAATCGCCGAATTGCAGTGAATTTTGATAATTTAATAAGGCAGAAATTTCTGTTAAATAATAGTGGTAACAAAAATCCGTACAAGTTGGCAGCTATGGTCTTGTGATGACTGAAAACGTTCTGAGTTTTTCTAATGTATTTTAAATGATTTTAAATTATATGTATGCACATGAAAGTAATTCTTGTGCATTTATTTGTGCTTTTTATATGAATATTAATTATAAATTTTACCTTTTCTGTAGAAAAATGAAGATATATACTTAGTATTCATTAATGTTCAAATATGTAGTTTTTTTATCTGAAAAATATTCAGAATTTCTCTGAAAAATCGGATTAACATGAAACCATCTCATAATAGTGAAAACTCAATCCGAAAAAATTAACGCTTTATCTTCACTTGCAGAAAATCACTAACGAAAATTTTCTTATACTAACAGATCACAAAATTTACAAATTTCATGACCTATTTATGACGTTCGTTGGCTGATTACCTCATGACTGATTGAATTGCATAATTTTTTTTTTTCGCGATCATCTGACGAAATTTGCGATTTTTTCCGCGATCGATTCACAGAATTCACGATTTTTTTCTGAAAGCGTTATACGAAATGGATTTTTTTCGCGCGAGCACTTGCCGAAATTCACAATATTTTTCCGCGACCAACTGACGAAATTCGATATTTGTTTTCGTGATTTTTTTGACAAAATTCACGATTCCTTATCACTATCATTTATTGAAATTTGTGATTTTGTTTCTGCCACCGACTAATAATATTTGTGAGTTTTTTGCGCGTGAGTTAGTTTGGACCTCATTACGCGATCGTTTGACGAATTTCTCCTCGATTTTATTGCGCGATTGTTCGACTAAATTTTCGTGAATTTTTGCGTAATCTTTTTACGAAATTCAAGATTTCTGTTTGTGCAATCATTTGACGAAATCTGTATTTCTTTTCGCGATCTCTGATGAAATTTGCGATATTTTCCACGGTCGCTTGAAGAAACTAGAGATTTTTTAAGCGACCATTTTGAGACTTTTATTTTTCAAAATTTCCAAGATTCGCGATTTTTTTCTGCGACCCATTGACGAGTTGATTTTGCGGATTTTGAAAGATTTTTTGCAGATTTTCGCGGACTTTCACGAAAATTTAAAAAAAATTGTAGAATAATAACATGCTTGTGAAAGAAGTTATGGAGACAAAATCACGTAGAGCATGTTTTAATGTGCGGGATTTTTTTTCTGTGTGATTTGTGAAGTTCTGCAATTTTCCACGTTCTCTGTTCCTCAAAGAAAATTTTTCGTTGTCCTTCGTCAGGAAATTCATGAAATGGCGCCCCTGTAAGAAAAACTTCGAAAGGGACTAGAAAAAAGCTCCATTTAAACAGGTTTCTGTCTTAGCAAGCATAATTGTATGATGTTTTTTGAATGAAATTTGATTTTTTCCCCTTCTAGAAAGAAATCTGTTATACACAGGTTTCGTTTTCACAAGTTTTACTCTAATGCATCTTTTTACGTCGCAACGTCTGCACGACGTTACGTATGCAACGTTTAATGCATCAATCTACAGAGCGGATGGTTTAACAGTTAGTGAGGATACCTGTAAAAATGAAACATGTCTATAATAGAATCCTGTCTAAAAAGAAAAAAATCATGTCCAATATATTAAAATTTTACCTTCTAAGACGGAAACCTGTCTAAAACGAAATATTTCATTGGTTCTGAGTTTCCGCATTCGAAGTTTTTACTGTTATTGTAAGCATAAGTCAGTAAACGTTTCTCACATGGGGGGGGGGGGGTTAGACCACCCGCCTGGATCCTAACCTTAGCTATATAGCATCCCTCAAAAAATGTTTGCCCCCCCCCCCCCCAAGAAAGTTCTGAAATGGCGCCCCTGATGGAGAACCACCATGTAGCTGACTTTAAATGTTCCTCCACAACCATAGTGAAGTAACAAGACGTCACTGTTTTTCCTTCAGGTACATTTTTACAAGCAAAGTTGAAATGGACCATATTCTCCCTTTTGGTTCGAGGCTACAAAAATTCGTCTGCTTGGGAATAACATTCATAACCGCGCCAATGAAAAGCATTGTGGTTAGAAAATTTATGCTTATATTTTATTTTCATATGAAGTTTTAGACTTTTTCAGGGACAGATATGAGTTATACATGAATTTTTTCTCTATTTTAAAGCACTTGCATTCACATATTTCATTTAATTTATAAAATAAAAAATTTTAATTTTAATTAATAAGAATATATGGATTTTAATTAGTATGTATATAAGTATTTATCGAAAATAATTCGTACAGAATAAATCTGCAGTATTTTACGCATGCATTTATCTGTATTAATGCGGCATCAAATGACGCAATAACGAAACAAAACCGCTAGCCACTATTTTTACAGCACGTGATTCCCACTGTGATGTCACGGGAATACTGTCCACCCTAATGTCAGCTCATTTTTACTTTTTCCAATTATTCCAAATCTCATTAATAAAATGTATAATTAAAGTAAACTGCAAATTTATAACTTCATTGAAATGTAATATTTGGATTATTAAGTGAAAAATGTTTCTTATTTTGCATTTTCTGTATGCGGGAGGCCGGCGGCAAAAAGACCGACTAACAAACGTTCTGAAAAAAAAAAAAAAAAAAAAAAGACGGGACTACTCTCGGGTTAAATATATGAAAACTAACACTTTAAATTCAGGTATTATAATAAAATACGCAATAAAATCACATTAAAACATTAACCCTTTACGTACTGAATTATGAATTCAAGAAAATTTGATCTTCTAAAGCATTTTTCGGGAATTTTTGAAGTTACATTAGAAGATTTACATAATCATTTAATAAATTTTCGAAGGATTGGAGGATTTAGAAGGATTCATTAAATTTGAATTTATAGGGATTTTGTGCGATATTTATAACCTCACTCAAATCTTTTATTTTAAATATTTTTCTTAGTATTTTGTATAATTAGGAAATGTACAAATATAATTTTCTTACAATAGAAATATAGAAATATTTCCGAATTGAAAAATTCCTCCCCTACGCCAAGAAAATTGAAACGATGCAAAGGCAAAAGAAATCACCCTTTTAAAAATATTTTCGTTTTGTGTAACCCATAATGCTTTTGGAACAAGATAAAGTAATGCATCTATAACACATTCTTAACTGTATTACTACTAATCGATGTATTAAAGGAATTTTATAACAAGTTATTTTTATAGTACTAATAAGTACCGTCAGTAGATAAAGGGTTAAAGTGCACGTAGATGTTTCGTACAAACATTAGTTTCAACAATACAATAAAAAACGTTCAAGTCATGAAAGGTAAAAAAAATTTAAATCTCGAAAATATATTAGTTTCAGAGGTATCGATAGATAAAGAACATTTTTCGGAAATATCCATAACTCGGAAGAGAAATTTGTATATTTTCGTTTGTGGTTATATTAAATTGTTATGTGTTTTATGTGGTTAATGCTTTTTTTTGTATTAAGGAACAGTTGCCATCTTTTACAGTGTATGATCCAAATAACATCCTTCACGCTCACTTAAATTATTTTCGACCAATATTCTCTTTCCCGATTTCTGCAGTGTGATCAATAACTCAAAATGTCGATGCTCAAATAAAATATTTGATACTTATCAATAAAAATCCTTTCGGCGGAACACTTCCAACCTCTTTAACATCTTCAAATAAGGTCAAGTGGGCTGATTCGCCATTGTACTCTTAGCGACGACATCGTCCTCTTTTACGCGAGAGGCAAAAAAAAAAAAAAAAAAAAATTATTTAGAGGTGTAGAAAATTTTCAATAAGGTTTTCAAAAATACGTTCTCAATTAAAAAATGTACAGGGTCTTAAATTTGTGTCCCGCCGTGACATTTTGAATCAAGATTGCCGATCTTCATTTTCATTCTGAATTCATACCAGGATTTACAAAAGAAGATTTTTTACTTTATGTAATTTCGAAACAGGGCCGAAACTATAGTAGTTTTAGCAACTACAGTTATACCTATATTTAATGTAATTCTTATCTCTTTATCTATTTTTTTAGACTCAACTTAAATTTTTTATCTCTTATAAATAAGTTTTTAAATTTAGATTCTATCCTTAATATTGTTTCTCAATTATTATGTAGTTTTTAGTAACTATACCTTTACTTTTACCCAGTGGCTCATTAATTAGTAAGACATCATATCTTCAGTCTGGGTGTTAAGCTGTTAACAACTAGGAAACCCCTCAACGGTGCTCTACTGTTCAGCACTGTTTACCGGCCGAAACTAAGGGGGGGGGGGGGGGGTTGACAGAGGGGCTATATGCGCCGGGCGCCAGAACGAAGGGGCACCAAATGAAGATTTTGTTTGTCGATTTTTCTCACGTCTATGTTTAACACAGTATTGTTAAAATCGTCCTGCCATATACCAAAAGCATAGAAAAATCTAAGGATGATATGGCATAAGGATCCTGTATAAAGCTGATTTTTTTTCAATTCTTTTCGATTCCGTTTTCAAGATTTTAATGAATCAATATTTGACAAAGCAGATTACGTAGTTCAGTATCACATATTTTGAATTTTAAAATAAGTTGGCTATTAGAAAATTAGTAAAATTCTCTTTGTAAATACACTTTCCAGAGGAAGAGGTGTGTAGGGCGCCAAAATCCATATTTGCTCCGGGTGTAAAAAAGACTAGTTTCGGCCCTGTTACGAAATGTCTGCCATTAAATAAAGCGAAAATACTATTCCTAATTTCAGGTATTAATTCAGAAATCTATACTAATAAAAGAAAGTTTCACTCTGTGTGTGTGTGTGTGTCTGTTTACGATGACAGCAAAATCTACGGCACGTACGAGGCTCAAAACTTTCGTGAAACTAGCAGAAAAGGTCGCATGATGCACCTGAGATTAAGAATTTTTGAATTATAATAATTAGTTGAGAAATTAATTAAAAATCCCAAATTAAAAGAATGCAAAAGTATTTATAATTCAACAAAAGCATAGATTTTTATCAAACCACGGAATATTTGTACGAAAACTGGAAGAGAATTCGAGAGCTAATAGAATTACAGCACTGCTAGGGCGATAAATGTACTGGGCTTTTTTTAAATAAGGGCCGAATTTAAAAATCTACTGTGCCTAAAAACTCGAAAATTGCACAGCCAGACGCAAAAGAAATTAACCTTCCAGAAATTCTAAAAACTATTCCTGTGTTTTTACAAAATATCAAAAAATCCACAAAAAATCTATTTACAAAAACTACTTTTATTTCCTTCGAAAGAAATGCGGATTTTGGAAATATATTTCACAGCAGTGCAGGTGTTTGTAACACGTGATCCCGAATAAAAAAGCAGGGATAATTTTTAGACTAGCATTCTTTTGCACGGTATCAAATTTTTAAAAATACAGCATTTAGAGCTACACAAATTTTGAAACGTTCGGACGGGTAGAAATACTTTTTTTCAAAATAAAATGTGTGAAAATGTTGACGAAATCAGTAAAAAAACTGCGTGTTTTGTCGCGGTTTCACTCGCTTTCGATACGCATAGACTCCAAAAATCAAATTATGCAAAATAGCATGTACGTTCAATTCAATATTTTTTCGTAATTTTTTCATTTAAAAATATAAATTTAGACAAAATGGAGTTAAAGATGTAAAATCATACAAATTTAACGGTCATTGATTACGGACCCGGGCAACGCCGGGTGGATCAGCTAGTACTGAATAAGAAAGAAGGCCAAACTGGGAACCCTGTTTCAAATATTAAGGATTTCATCGGCATCGAAAAAAACTTTCGTAGCACCTTATTAGGGCAAACCCCTTCTGCCGTTAACCCTTTCTGTGACAAGTAATTGTGCTTCTGTAATGTTGAATTCACACTAGAATTTTGAAAATTTTATTTCAAAATAAAGGAAGTGTAGTTTTACACATTTTTTCATCAAAGCTATAAAAATAAAATTTTGTTCAAACTTTCTGGTACAAATCTTGATTAAAATTAAGTGGTATAAAAAATATCCGACCACCCTTCAAGAAGTAAAAAGTCCTTCCGGCCAGTGCCGGGAGGAAGAGGTAGCTTTCATAATCCTTATTTTAAAAAAGCCAACTTATATCATGCAAACACACGAAGCTCAATTTAGTGGAAACCGTATATAGGAGATTCAATACTAATTTTTATCAATATAATGAATGAGAATTTCGCGAAATTAGTCAGCTTTATCCAAGCTGCTTTTCTTTAAAGTAACTTATATTTGGCTGCCAAATTCGGCAATTTCTTAAAGTGCCTGTCATTTTAAGACAACATGGTGGATGAGGCTAAGCAGTGAACTTGGTCGAGACCTTAGTAATTGCTGTGCACATGCTCACTCACATCGGAATCGGTTAATATATAGGAGTGCTGTCGCATGCAAAAAATCAGATTTTTGAAAATGTCACCCACAATAGAAATTGAAACTGCTATATCTGAGCCATTTTTTAATGTAAAGACAAACAAAAAATGCTCCTGAATCCTTATATCAAGATCAAATACTTAAGAAAGAAACCTTTTTCAATTTCTAATTTTTTTGCATCTCACTTTAAATATATATATATTTTTTAATTTAATGGCCGCCATTTTGAAACAAGATGGCTGATGAATCTGGCCAGCGAACTTGGTCGAGGTGTTGATGTATACTATCCACATGCCTTCTTACATCGAAATAGGCGAATACGTGTGTTATCGCGTGACAAATACAAGATCGTTTCAAAATGTTAGCCATGCTAGAAATTCAAAGTGCTATAAATCAGCCATTTTTTAAGATATCAACAAAAGCACAAATTTTCAGAAACAAAAACTGCTCCGGAATCCTTGTATCAAGGCCAAACACATAAAAAAAATATTTTTCATTTTCCAATTTTTTAATACCTCATTTTGAATTTTAAATTTAATTTTTTTTAAATGGCAACCCTTTTGAAACAAGATGGCGAATGAAGCTGGCCAACGAACTCGGTCGAGACATTGGTATGTACTATGTACAGACCAAGTTACATCCAAATAGGTTCATAAATACGCCTGTTATCGCGTGACAAAAATCAGGTCGTTTTAAAATGTCAGCCACAAGAGAAATTCAAAATGCTATTACTCAGCCATTTTTTTTAGATATAGACGAAAGAAAAACTGTTCCGGAATCTTTGTATTAAGGTCAAACACATACAAAAAAAATCTTTTTCATTTTCCAATTTTTTGGTATCTCATTTAATTTTTTTTATTTTTTAATTTTTTTAAATGGTCGCCATTTTGAAACAAGATGGCGGATGAAGCTGGCCAACGAACTCGGTCGAGATATTTGTATGTACTATGTACACACCAAGGTACATCCAAGTCGGTTCGTAAATACGCCTGTTATTACGCGAGAAAGATCAGGACGTTTCAAAATGTCAGCCACGCTAGAAATTCAAAATGCTATAACTCAGCCATTTCTTAAGATATAGACGAAACAAAAACTGCTCCCGAATCTTTTTATCAAGGTCAAACACATAAGAAGAAAATATTTTTTCAATTTTCAATTTTTGGTACCACATTTCAAATTTAAATTTTTCTTAAAAATTTAAATGGTCGCCATTTTTAAACAAGATGGCGGGTGAAGCTGGCCAACGAACCCGGTCGAGACATTGGTATGTACTATGTATAAACGAAGTTACATCCAAATCGGTTCATAAATACGCCTTTTATCGCGTGACAAAATTCAGGACGTTTCAAAATGTCAGCCACGCTAGAAATTCAAAATGCTATAACTCAGCCCTTTTTTTTTAAGATATAGACGAAACAAAAACTGCTCCGAAATCTTTGTATAAAGGTCAAATACATAAGAAAAAATATTTTTCCATTTTCAATTTTTTGGTACCACATTTCAAATTTTAAATTTTTAAAAAAATTTTAAATGGCCGCCATTTTGAAACAAAATGGCGGATGAAGCTGGCCAACGAACTCGGTCGAGAGATTGGTATGTACTATGTACACACCGAATTACATCCAAATCGGTTCATAAATACGCCTTTTATCGCGTGACAAAATTCAGGACGTTTCAAAATGTCGGCCACGCTAGAAATTCAAATTGCTATAACTCAGCCATTTTTTAAGATATAGACGAAACAAAAACTGCTCCGGAATCTTTGTATAAAGGTCAAATACATAAGAAAAAAATATTTTTCCATTTTTAATTTTTTGGTACCACATTTCAAGTTTTAAAGTTTTTTAAAAATTTTAAATGGCCGCCATTTTGAAACAAAACGGCGGATGAAGCTGGCCAACGAACTCGGTCGAGACATTGGTATGTACTATGTACACACCGAATTACATCGAAATCGGTTCATAATTACGGGAGTTACAGTGTGACATAGGTCAGATATATATATATATATATATATATATATATATATCAATTTTGAACGGAGGGTGGTTTCGGGGTCTGGGGGTCATGATCGATGAAAATATACCAAAATTTTTTGAAATCGCTTTCCTCCGAACGGCTGCAATAGGTAGCTTTTTTGTAAAGAAAGCTACCTAAAAATAACGATAAGGAAGCAGAGAAAAACTACACAATTCGCATATTTTTTTATTTAATAGCTTATGAAGTTTTATTTTCGTTATGAAAAATTAGTCAAAGACAAATGCTGAACTACTTATATTGTTTTAGGTGCAAATGAGTTAATTCGGCTTGCACACGATGGAGATGGATAAAAAAAAATTATGCTTGAAAATTATTTTAAAAGCCATAATAAATCAGTCAATTATGATAAAGTTTTCAAACAAATTGAATTTGAAAGTAGATTTTTTTCTCTACATGACGGTGCAAAAATTAAAAATGTAGGATGTTTAGAAATTTTAAAAATTGCAGTAGCAAAAATTGCAAGACAGAAATTTCATCGTCAAGTGTTGCTATTCGCAAAATGACGTCAGCGTTACGCACATAATACATATATTTATTATAAGCACATATATATATTTGTCCTTTATAATATTGATAGATATTAGAAGTAGATGAAGACATAATTTGCACGACTCTTGCGGTTTATGGAAGATGATACAGATTGCTCTGCAAATTAACCCTTTCAGGGACAAAGCATTTTCAATACTAAAGTGTTGAAATAAATGATTAGCACCAAAATTTGCCAAAAAAATATTTGTAAATAAGAAAGAGGCTATATTTCACATACTTATTACATGGAAAACATCTTACTACAAATCTGGTGCCATTGTAGCGTTTGGGAATTAAAATCAAGCTGTTTCATAAACATAGCACCGCCCTGAAAGGGTTAAAGCAATCTGTTGTTAAATGTCTGATTTTCAACGTCTTTTTTTAATTTTACGTTTTTATTCTTTCCTTAATTTTCATTATTTTTTGTATGATTAAACTAAAATTTTTCATATTAAATTATTTTGACACACAGGAGTAATTGCAATATAAAATGTCCTTATTCTCTTTCCCGATTTCTGCTCTCTGATCAATAACATTAAATGCCGATGCTCAAATAAGCTAATTGATACTTATCAATAAAAATCCTTTCGGTGGAACACTTCCAAGCTCTTTAACATCTTCAAATAAGGTCAAGTGGACAGATTCGCCATTGTGCTCATAGCGACCATATCGTTCAATTTTACGCGAAAGGAAAAATTACTTCCGGCGGTAGAAATTTTCACTAGGGTTTCAGTTGAGCAAACATTACGAGTTCACGGGTTTCGGAAACAATTTGAAGGGATTCCAGACTTATATAGTTCCATCGGGAAGGGAGTTTTATTTTACAACTCTCCTCCCTGTTTCAACAAAATTGCCAGCTGTTCATTAGCTGCTGTTTTCGACAGCTGATCCCTTCTTTGCATGATGTAAGTTAACGGAGTGGTGTTCATATATGTCCGATTTATTTTATGTAATATTGAATAACATTATTCGCAAACTTTAATTTTTTCAATTTTAAAGTTTATAAGTAATTATGTCTTTACTTTTATCAGTAATATTTTTTACATGTTTTCAATAAGAGGTGAACTAAAATACTATCTAAAATGAAAAATTACTCCTGTACGCATAATTTAGATTAAAAAAAATAATAATAACTTAAAACAATACATTATTAGATTTTTTAATGAATTAATTTTTTTTTTTGTTCTTTTAAAAATTAAAGCACCATTAAAATATCAGCATTTTAAAATAAATAAAAATAAAATAAAAATCAACCACTGTGACACACAGGTCCCGACTTAGGCTATGGGGGGGGGGGGGGGTACAAGCATCGTTCTGGGGGAGGGGGGGCTTCTATCTATCTATAGATTTCTTTGTGAATAATGTGGAAGTAGCTAGTTCTAAACTTCATACATATTGTATTATATGCATAAATTTTGTACCCTGTACTACTTACATCTGTATACAGAGTGTCACAAAAAGAGGATCACAACTTTAAGAAAAATACTAGTAGGATAATAGTAGAAAAAAAAAATGATAGATTGTTTGATACGAGTATTTCTTGGCAAATTTTACTTTGCTTATCTACGTACGTTATAAGATGTCTAAAAGAAAATGCCCCAAATTGGTCATAATTAATAGTTTTAGCTTGTCACGTTACGAGAAAAACGTTAATAAAGAATTTCTTTTGAAAACATTAGAATACTAAGTTGTCATAATAAAATATTAATCATTAGTTTTCTAATGATATAATTTGTTTTTTGCATGGGTGGAGAGGGTACTGGAAGCAGGGGGAGGAAAGGGGACCGCACTTCCTTCCTAAATGTTTGAAAATATATAAATTTTGGTCACTTTTGTTTAATTTTAAACATTTGGCACCTTTTAATGACAATCCTGATTACTCTCATGGGGACCCCCTAAAAGGGGGGAGCCCCTGCATAAGTCGAGCCCTGAGACACATTATATTTCATGTAATTTCCCACCACAAGTAATATTAATGAATATAAAATGTTCGTGCGTTATGCATAGATTATGGACCCCCTTTCAACATTATGAGCATATATTTTAAGTTTCAACTGTTAAGAACTCATCCAATACAAATACTTAAAAAATATATTAAATTTATCTGTTGTGTTCATGTTTTATTTTATGCGTAAAATTTACATTTCATTTATACGTTCGTTAAATTTACGTTAAATTTACGTTTCATTTATACGTTAAATTTATGTTTCATTTGTACGGCAAATTTACGTTTCATTTATACGTTAAATTTACGATTTATTCACTGTTTTAAAATTTGTTCTTTAAAGCAAAAACAAATTTTAATACCATCATGCAAATTAATTATAATTTAAATTCCATACATGCAGTAGTCTTAATCTTTAAATTAGTCTTGTTTTTCTTTCTTCTAATATTTCTTTTCATTGAAGATAAATTGTAATGGGATATAAATTAAATAAATGTGAAACTAATAACATACACATAGTGTATTCATCTATTAATCGCGGTAAATTTTTTTATCTTCTGTTATTTGTTACAGAAGACGAATTGTAATGTGGTGTGAATTATATATAATTAAAAACCTATAAGTACAATAGTGTGTGAATCTTTAAATTATTCTTATCTCTCTATCTTCTGATATCGCGTTACAGAAGAGAAATTGTAATGCGACCTAGATAAATTATAACTTAAAACCTGGTACACATACAATAGTGTGCTAATCTTTAAATTATTTTTCTCTTTCTGTGCAATAGTGTGTTAATCTTTAAATTATTCTTATCTTATATAATAGTGTGTTAATCTTTAAATTTTTCTCTTTCTATACAATAGTGTGTTAATCTTTAAATTTTTCTCTTTCTATACAATAGTGTGTTAATTTTTAAATTACTGTGTGCCGCAGCATTACGTTCAACAAGCAAAAAAGATTGTAAGGAAATGAAGTATCGCGAAATCGCTTTACGGCAACAATCTACACACTTAAAAGAAGAAGAAGAAGAAGAAAAAGATCGAAAATTTTGTCTTAAAGAAGTACTTTCTCCTCCTCCTTAAGAAATAGCAAACTTATCATGTTTATATATCTTTTTTCCGCCAGAAAACAAATTTTAAACGAATAGACGTAAAACTTTTAAAACAAATTTTAGTTTTTACATTTTTGGCCAGGTTTTTGTGTAAAATACTCCACTTGTGCCGCAGAATCACATTCAACAAGCAAAAAAGATTGTAAGGAAATGAAATATCACGAAATCACTTTACGGCAACAATTTACACAAAAAAAGAAGAAAAAAAAAAGAAAGAAAATTTTGACTTAAAGAAGTACTTTCTCCTCCTCCTGCTTAAGAAATAGGAAATTTATCATGTTTATACATATTTTCCCGCCAGAAAACAATATTTAAACAAATAGACGTAAAAATTTTTAAAACAAATTTTAATTTTTACATTTTTGACCAGGTTTTTGTGTTAAGTACTCCACTGCGTGCCGCAGCATTACGTTCAACAAGCAAAAAAGATTGTAAGGAAATGAAATATCACGAAATCGCTTTACAGCAACAATCTACACACTTAAAAAAAGAAGAAGAAGAAGAAAAAAAAAGAAAAAAAGAACGAAAATTTTGACTTAAAGAAGTACTTTCTCCTCCTCCTTAAGAAATAACAAACTTATCATGTTTATATATCTTTTCCCGCCAGAAAACAATGTTTAAACAAATAGACGAAAAGAAAACATTAATTAAAACTTGCACTGCTGAAGGATTCAGAAGTTTTTCGTAACATATGATTTTTTTCTTTACATCTGCTCAAAAAAAAAAAAAAAAAAAAAAAAAAAGTCCTGCTATGAAACTATTCAAACAAACGAAAATATCCGGCACACCCTGCGTAGATTATGCTTTTTTCTTTTTTTTTCTTACCGCTTTTGTGTTTTTCTTAAAAAAAAAAAAAAAAAAAAAAAAAAAAAAAAAAAAGTCTGATTTTTCAAAATGAGTATCCAAATGAGGCGGATATTGCATCTTCCGTCTGGAGACTGAGTCTTTTTCCTTCCTCCTCGGGGACCCTTCATTTTCATACGACCGGAGAATCGAATCTGAAGAGCCATGGCAAAATTTTGCAGTTACGTGGCTTCTATTTTTAGTTGCAAATGATTGAAAATCATTTCTAACCATTGTTTGTTTCCCCGATTTTAAGGAAATGATGTGAAAGATGTAAGTAAATTATTTGAACGTTTGAACACAGATATAGATTATTTCTTTTCTCATTACCATCTCGTTTTTAGGTAGCTTTCTTTACAAAAAAGCTACCTATTGCAGCCGTTCGGAGGAAAGCGATTTCAAAAAATTTTGGTATATTTTCATCGATCATGACCCCCAGACCCCGAAACCACCCTCCGTTCAAAATTGATATATATATATATATATATATATATATATATATATATATATATATATATCTGACCTATGTCACACTGTAACTCCCGTAATTATGAACCGATTTCGATGTAATTCGGTGTGTACATAGTACATACCAATGTCTCGACCGAGTTCGTTGGCCAGCTTCATCCGCCATTTTGTTTCAAAATGGCGGCCATTTAAAATTTTTCTAAAAATTTAAAATTTGAAATGTGGTACCAAAAAATTGAAAATGGAAAAATATTTTTTTCTTATGTATTTGACCTTTATACAAAGATTTCGGAGCAGTTTTTGTTTCGTCTATATCTTAAAAATTGGCTGAGTTATAGCATTTTGAATTTCTAGAGTGGCTGACATTTTGAAACGTCCTGAATTTTGTCACGCGATAAAAGGCGTATTTATGAACCGATTTGGATGTAATTCGGTGTGTACATAGTACATACCGATCTCTCGACCGAGTTCGTTGGCCAGCTTTATCCGCCATTTTGTTTCAAAATGGCGGCCATTTAAAATTTTTCTAAAAATTTAAAATTTGAAATGTGGTACCAAAAAATTGAAAATGGAAAAATATTTTTTTCTTATGTATTTGACCTTTATACAAAAATTTCGGAGCAGTTTTTGTTTCGTCTATATCTTAAAAAATGGCTGAGTTATAGCCTTTTGAATTTCTAGCGTGGCTGACATTTTGAAACATCCTGAATTTTGTCACGCGATAAAAGGCGTATTTATGAACCGATTTGGATGTAACTTCGTTTATACATAGTACATACCAATGTCTCGACCGGGTTCGTTGGCCAGCTTCACCCGCCATCTTGTTTAAAAATGGCGGCCATTTAAATTTTTAAGAAAAATTTAAATTTGAAATGTGGTGCCAAAAATTGAAAATTGAAAAAAATATTTTCTTCTTATGTGTTTGACCTTGATAAAAAGATTCGGGAGCAGTTTTTGTTTCGTCTATATCTTAAGAAATGGCTGAGTTATAGCATTTTGAATTTCTAGCGTGGCTGACATTTTGAAACGTCCTGATTTTTCTCACGTAATAACAGGCGTATTTATGAACCGACTTGGATGTACCTTGGTGTGTACATAGTACATACAAATATCTCGACCGAGTTCGTTGGCCAGCTTCATCCGCCATCTTGTTTCAAAATGGCGGCCATTTAAAAAAATAAAAAAATAAAAAAATTTAAACGAGATACCAAAAAATTGGAAAATGAAAAAGATTTTTTTTTGTATGTGTTTGACCTTAATACAAAGATTTCGGAACAGTTTTTCTTTCGTCTATATCTAAAAAAAATGGTTGAGTAATAGCATTTTGAATTTCTCTTGTGGCTGACATTTTAAAACGACCTGATTTTTGTCACGCGATAACAGGCGTATTTATGAACCTATTTGGATGTAACTTGGTCTGTACATAGTACATACCAATGTCTCGACCGAGTTCGTTGGCCAGCTTCATTCGCCATCTTGTTTCAAAAGGGTTGCCATTTAAAGGAAATTAAATTTAAAATTCAAAATGAGGTATTAAAAAATTGGAAAATGAAAAAGATTTTTTTATGTGTTTGGCCTTGATACAAAGATTCCGGAGCAGTTTTTGTTTCTGAAAATTTGTTCTTTTGTTGATATCTTAAAAAATGGTTGATTTATAGCACTTTGAATTTCTAGCATGGATAACATTTTGAAACGATCTTGTATTTGTCACGCGATAACACACGTATTCGCCTCTTTCGATGTACACCTCGACCAAGTTCGCTGGCCAGATTCATCAGCCATCTTGTTTCAAAATGGCGGCCATTAAATTAAAAAATATATATATATTTAAAGTGAGGTGCAAAAAAATTAGAAATTGAAAAAGGTTTCTTTCTTAAGTATTTGATCTTGATATAAGGATTCAGGAGCATTTTTTGTTTGTCTTTACCTTAAAAAATGGCTCAGATATAGCAGTTTCAATTTCTATTGTGGGTGACATTTTGAAAAATCTGATTTTTTGCATGCGACAGCACTCCTATATATTAACCGATTCCGATGTGAGTGAGCATGTGCACAGCAATTACTAAGGTCTCCACCAAGTTCACTGCTTAGCCTCATCCACCATGTTGTCTTAAAATGACAGGCACTTTAAGAAATTGCCGAATTTGGCAGCCAAATATAAGTGACTTTAAATAAAAGCAGCTTGGATAAAGCTGACTAATTTCACGAAATTCTCATCCATAATGATTTAGTATTGATAAAAATTAGTGTTGAATCTCCTACATTCGGTTTCCTCTTAATTGAGCTTCGTGTGTTTGCATGATATAAGTTGGCTTTTTTTAAATAAGGATTATGAAAGCTACCTCTTCCTCCCGGCACTGGCCGGAAGGACTTTTTGTCTTTCGTTCTATAGAGCTTAGTTGTTATTTAGTAAAATCATATCTAGGGTATGTTATGATGGATTCTAAATTGAACAGTGTTTCAATTATACAGGGTATGCACTGCACATGAAACCTCCCTGATTTCAAATGTTAATCGTACAGAAGCTGTGAGTCGTAGAGATTTGCGGGTTTTTTCCCAAAACATTTAATTTTTGTTGTATGCATTATTGATATGTCATGACAACAAGTTTATTTTTCTATAAACGTTTATTTGTCTGAAAACGCTACATTTTTGCCTATGTATGCACTTCAATATGGGCTCCGGTCGTAGCTATCCGAATGTCCAGTCGATATCCAATCTCAATCCACGTGTTGCGCAGCACGTCAGGTGTGTGAATTACGTGACATATTGTCCGGCTACTGCTTTAATATCTTTAATTATTTGTAGCATATCTGATATATTCTATTATTATTACCGGCGCTACTCGCTGGTATGATTACTATAACTGTTGATTGCTACGGATTCAAACATCTTATGGCCGTTCTCGCTAAACCCAGAATCCTTGCTCGCCGGAATATTGTTAAGTACTAGTTATATGGAAACAGTATTTTAAAGAAAGAGAGAGAAGGTTGTAGAAATCAATATTGTTTATTAAATACTGTATTTCTACTAATACATTAAATTAATACTATACTTGATCATTTCTAAAAATGAGCCAACACATGACTCTTTACCATATACATGATGACTTGTCATCATAACTAAACAACTTAAATATAGTAACACAAATTATAAAATAGAATGCGAAACGCAAAGGGATGTATCGCGGGACTTAACGGAAAATTAATAAACAAAGTCGCTCGAAATATTCAAAGAGTTTATCCACTTACCTCAATACTGCTTGGCTGATGTCATCACTAAATCCATGAACACAAATTTTGCTAACTTAAGTTTAAAACCTTAGCTCCACAGTAAGCTCTCTATGTTATATTTTTCAAAAGCCTCAGTCTCCAGTAAACCCCCTTTTTTTCGTGTTCCCTCTTTTTCTTCAGCGTCCCTGCTTTCCTAAAATTTTACGCCCCCTCAGAATTTCCAATCAAAACTCTTTCTGTCCCTAACTGGATACTCATTTACAAAAAGCCTCTAGCCATTGGACACTTTCACTCTTCATGTCTCATATTACATATCATTATCCCCCCTTTACTATAATTTTGGTATAAACTTTCAATTTTCCCTTCTTTTCTTTTGCCAGACCGGTGCATCATGTCGGTAAATATCAAAGAATATCGCGGCTTATTCGCGATGCCAAATGCATATGTTTTCTTGACCATAAATATCTGGGGGACGTTCATGCATCACTGATTTTTATAAAAAAAACCCTTTTACACAACTACGACTAGCCCCGTTTCTACATAACACTTTTTTATACCCTTTTATTCGTAATTCTTACGATATATCCGAAATTCTTTTGCAACGCGTTAACTTGCACCTGGGAATTTCTTGCTATTATTAATAATAATAATAATTTTATAAATAGATCCGTGAGAAAAAAAAATCTACTATGAAACTGTTCAAAGAAACAAACAAAAATATCCGGCACACCCCTGCCTAGATTACATATATATATGTATATATTTTATCGCTTTTGTGTTTTTCTTTAAAAATAATAGTCTGATTTTTCAAAATGAGTATCCAAATAGGGCGGATATTGCATCTTCCGTCTGGAGATTGAGTCTTTTCCCTTCCTCCTCGGGGACCCTGCCTTTTCATACGACCGAAGAATCGAATCTGAAGAGCCATGACAAAATTTACAGTTGTGGGGCTTCTATTTTTAGTTGCAAATGATTGAAAATCATTTCTAACCATTGTTTGTTTTCCCGATTTTAAGGAAATGATGAGAAAGATGTAAGTAATTATTTGAACGCTTGAACACAGACATGGATGACATCTTCTTATTTCTTTTTTCTTCACCCTCTCGCTTTTTCTATTTCGTTTCATTATGTTAGTTTTACTATAGAATTTAGTTGTCATTTAGCAAAACCATACCTAGGACATGTTATGATGGATTTCAAATTGAAGAGTGTTTCAATTATACAGGGTGTGCACATGAAACCTCCCTGATTTCAGATGTTAATTGTACGGAAGCTATGAGTCCTAGAGATTTGCGGGTTTTTTCCTAAAACATTTAATTTTTGTTGTATGCATTATTGATATGTCATAACAAGTTTATTTTTCTATAAACGTTTATTTGTCTGAAAACGCTACATTTTTGCCTATGTATGCACTTCAATATGAGCTCCATTCGTAGCTATCCGAATGGCCAGTCGATATCCAATCTCAATCCACGTGTTGCGCAGCATGTCAGGTGTGAATTACATGACATATCAATAATGCATACAACAAAAATTAGCTGCTTCAAAAAGAAAAACCGCAGAAAAATAAACTTGCTGTATTGCTATTATGATACCGCAAATCTCTAGGATTCATGGTTCCCGTACTAAGTAACGTTTGAAATCAGGCAGGCTTCATGTGGACACCCTGTATTTTTCTACGTGGTACAATGGTAAATTTTGACCATTCTATTTCCAGAATCTTACTATGTGTTTTCGTTAAAGTTACCATGTGTTTAAAAAATAACGGATTTTTTTTTTTTTTTTTTTTTTGAAAAATTTTGTTATCTTTAATTCATATTCCTCAATTAGCATTCTGTTTCGCCAATTTTTTTTATTTTAGTAACAAACGACTCATTTATATCGCTTGCTATTTAAAACAAAAAATAATAATTAATTTTCTAAATAGATCCGTCATTCTATTTGGTACACATGGTAACTTAAAACAAAAGCATACGATGTTTTTTTTTTGCATACCTGCTCAAAAAGAAAAAAAAATCTACTATGAAACTGTTTAAACAAACAAACAAAAATATCCGGCACACCCTGCGTATATTAAGCATGTTTTTCTTATCGCTTCTGTTTGTTTTTCTTAAAAAAAAAAAAATAGTCTTGATTTTTCAAAATGAGTATCCAAATGGGCGGATATTGCATCTTCCGCCTGGAGATTGAGTCTTTTTCCTTCCTCCTTGGGGACCCTTCATTTTCATACGACCGGAGAAGCAAATCTGAAGAGCCATGGCAAAATTTGCAGTTCCGTGGCTTCTATTTTTAGTTGCAAATGATTGAAAATAATTTCTAACTATTGTTTGTTTTCCCGATTTTAAGGAAATAATGTGAAAGATGTAAGTAATTATTTGAAGGTTTGACGTGAACGAGCATCTTCTTATTTCTTTTTTCTTCACCATCTCGCTTTTTGTTTTTCATTTTATTATGTTGTAGTTTTATTAAAGAGTTGTTATTCAGTAAAATCATGTCCAGGGTATGTTATGATGTACTGTAAATTGAACAGTATTTCAATTATTTTTTACTATTTGATACAATGGCAAATTTCTGTCATTCTGTTTCCACAATCTCATTATGTGTTTTGATTAAAGTTAAGTACACCGTAACAAAACGCAAATATTCCTTAAATCACGAATGAAAATATACAACATCTTTTTTCTAGTTACCCACGATTTTGAAAAGCTTTCTTTTTCTTTAGAAACCTTAGAAACCAATCTATTTTCCAGATTAAACGAATCATTTATGAAAACAAAGTTTCTTGAGTTGCCATTGATGTTCTGAAACCAGTGTTGCCCGATTGGGGACTTTTTTGTCTTCAGATTGTTGATTGTCACCGCTTTTTTGAAATAGAAATATTCGGCTTATTTAAAAATAGATTCAAAATTCTAAAAAATAATGCGAATTATACGATTTTAAATTAAATTTAAAAAATCAAAAAATCCGACTGCGTAAAAAGCGAACTAATTAATTATTTCTGATCGATGTTAAACTATTTTTTATATTACTTACCTATTTTTTTTTATTATTATTTACTTGTATTGATGACTTTTAAGTTGTTTTTAATTGTTAGTTCCTATCTATAAACACTGTTTTCATGAGGCCTATAGATGTCTATGATGGTTATAATTGCAATAAAGCTAGAGATCCTGCCTACACAACTTCCAGGTTGTGTAATATTTAAACGAAGCTTCTGACTGTAAAATAGTCAATGAAACATCGTCTTCATTTTGAAAGACCTATCCAATGATATGCCACTCAATACGGTGCGTAAAAAATGTTTTTCGTCTCTACCGCCATTTTGAATTTATAAAAACAAAATCTAGCCTATAACTATCGGACGGTTAAGACGAATCTATAGAGACCTCATTCATTAAAATCCATCCAGCCGTTGAGATGTTTCGAGGGTATAAAGAAATCCACATACCCAGATACGCGAGAAACACATAACCCTTCTTGGCAGTCGGGTAAAAAGTGGTGACACTCAAATAATCTGAATTAAAAATATCCCCAATCTGGCAACACTGTCTGAAACGTTTCCGAGTAGTTTTTATAGTGCAGGCTCGGCGAACCTTAGTACGTGCGCGTGCCGAAAATTCACAAACAATATCTATCAACAATGTAACGTGCCAAACTTCAACAAAAATAATTTTGAAGAGAAGAAGAATGCTTATACGAAACACTGGTTATAAAATCAGTTGCTTTAATGCATTAATAATTAATAATTAAAGAATATAAAAAATAAAAATGCAATTTTTCTGTACACTGTAAATCAGCCATTAAATGAATGAATTTTTGATTCGTAAATAGGAAATCATTTATGCGGTATGTACTGTAATAAAGAGGAAAAGTACGAACTTTTATTTAATTAATTTTTAACTTATTATTAATGCAACATTTCGGTTATAATTTTCCAAATCGCATTAATGTACTAAGAATGTATTGATGAGATTTTTGCTGTCGTACGTTCAGTGGAAAATGCTTTATATATATGATACATATTTTGCTATTTTTACAATAGCTAAATTGAATCCTTTTGCCACATTACTGCAATGACTGTCAAACGAAAATTACAGTTTTTTAAATTTATGTAGAAAAGCAAAATACATGTAGAAAACGCTGCATAGCATCACAGGAAAAAAAAATTATTATGGTGTGTTAATTCATGCAAAAACCTAATTGCATTATTTGTGATATCTGTCCGTATGGAACAAAATTTTATTTGTTATAAGAAAAATAAAAATGGATTTTATCTTTATAACAATTACCAAATTTAAATTTTTTCCCGTGCTATAAAAATTAGCTTACGCGCCAATTCTGGCACGCGTGTCATAGGTTCGCCAACCCTGTTATAGTGTATTAACACTAGAACCGCCGGAAAATTTACTCAAGTGTTATAAAAATATTTTACACCAGAATTTTTATTAAAAACTATTTTACATATTTATTTAACTTATTTCTCCGTGGTATATATTTAACTTTTTTTTTTTTTTTTTTTAATTCTGGTTCGAATGGAAATATTTTCATTTTTTACCGGTCAGAATGGCCGCTATGGCGGTTCTAGTGTTAATTAGTTGTCACAAGCCGGAATATCGATTTTCGAGATGTTATCTATTCTTAATTAATCATTTTCAGTTGTGTAACTGCATTATAAATTCAAGAGTAACAAAATAACATTAATTTTAATTAGCGATCGACCGAAAATTCGGCCGGACCAAAACTCGACGGAAACTATCAGTATTCCAAAAATCTTGTTTCTTCCTTCCGAAATTTTCAACATTACTCATCGATTTGAGCTTTATCGGCTCAAATAAGACTGTTTATTGCTACGAAGTTCGTTGTTTATAATTATCAGTCATGACTGACTCAAGATGTGAATGCAAATTATAAAGCAAACAATGCATATATAACTAAACTTTTTCACGTGCTCATTAAAAACTACAGACATAACAGTAATAGAAAATTTTCAGTTTGAAACCACAGAAGTGTTTCGAATACTCTTTGAGAAAGTTCTAGTATAACAGATGATCATTTACAGGAATCCTTATAAAAGATAAATTGAGGTGTACATACATAAAACTAAAATATTTTTTAATTAAAGGAAATTCGCATAATTAGAAAATCTTTCTGTGTCGTTTATGAATTAATTACGTTTTATTTTATATGAAAATAAAAGTTTTGGGTCTAAAGCACAGAGAGCCAATTTAGGCCACACGTATAATTAAATAATAATTATGTATATTTAATAGATACGCATAATTAATTAATAATTATGCATATTTAATAAATAAGTATAATTAATTAATAATTATGTATATTTATATATGTATTAATTACTTTAATACATACAATTTAATTACTTTAGTAAAAATTTGGACACTTTCGTTTTCGGTCAAAAATAGGAAGATCACCGAAATTTGTTTTTGGCCTTAAAAACCTGTTTCGGTCGATTCTTAATTTTAATGTTAGTGCTAATGCTGTTAATTTATGTGTTTGTCTGTAAAACATGTTTGTTGAAAATGAAAATATTTACTTGAGAAATGAATGGTGTCCGAAATACTTATGTTCCGGTTTGTTTTAATTATTTTATTCACACACGTAGGAAAAAAAAAAAAGAAACAAGTATAGAACAACGCTTTACTGTCCAGAAATATACTGTATTTTAGTTTAAGAAAATAATTTTACATATAAGGGTGAATATCACGAAATGTGAGATTTTGAAATCAAAATTTTTTGAAAATTTAAATCGTTTCAAAGCTTCTGATTCTTTTAAAAATGTTTTTAGAGCAGCTGAATAAAGGAATTTACACGTAAAATTGTTAAAGTTTGAAGAGCTTAAGTTCATTTTTATGTAATTATATGTCATTTTCTTGGCATATGTATGCCAGGATAATGACAGCTTCATTATAAAACATTTTTCACATTCTTGTTTTTTTTTTTTTTTTTTTTTTTTTTAAGACTTAATATTTTAATTTCGTTTAAAGGAACATGTTTCCTCATCTCAAATTCAGTGTAATGTTTAGTTTTAATTGTAAATTATTGAAGCAAGGAAAATGACATAATAAAAATCTACTCAATTTTTACAAAACCTTTAAACGCATTATTTTTAAAGAAAAATCTAAAAGATCTTGCTGGAAGCAATGATTTTACTACTACTTCTGACTTGAACTATGTCAAGAACAAGAAAATTACTCTGCAGTTGTCATCTTTATACCTCATAAAGAACTAAAATTAGCAGGCCAGGAAAATGACATTCATTTTCAGTGACATTCATATTTTAATTATGGAAAATTATTTGTAAAATACAAAACTTGGTACCTTCCTCATATGTGTGTTATATAAGGTATAATTTATAATTATAAATAAAAAAAAAAAAAAACTAGAAAAAGATATTAGTACAGTATAGCAGAAATCCTTTTACTTTGCACACATCACAGTGTGACATGCCAGGTTGTTGTTGTATTTTATATCGGCCAATTATCAGCACGTGGGATGTAGACCCTAAGGGGGGTAGTGCCTTCCGTGGAGATCTTTCTAAGAAAACCAAACCCGTATTAACGCTTGGAGAACCAAGGTTCGAAGAAAACCACGAAAACTCCGAACGATTAGGCCGACGGGCGCGATTGGGATCGAACCCAGCACCTCCCGTCTACCAGCTTCGAGAGCAGAACCTCTCGGCCACTGGTGGGGCTGTGACATGCCAGGAAAATGACAATCTGAAAGTTTGCCTCTTAATTGCTTTATTTTTGTGCTATTATGAATAAAATATCGCTTGAAAATACTTCTAAGAGTATTTTTTATTAGAATGTAAAAAAGAAAATTGCATTATCTAACATTTAATAGACTTTTTATTGTGCGGACAGCAATTTTCGTATTTTGTGATATTGACCCATAAAATTAATTAATTACTTTTTTTTATTACATTACCGTATGTGTAAAAATAAAGAATAAGTTTGAAACATTAGAAATATTCTGAGAAATAGGGTTTAAAAAATTTTAGATCCTTTTAAAAGGTTTGTTAAATAAGAGGATGAATGTCGCTATTTGAAAGTTATTGTACAAGAAAATTCATAAAATGCTCTTCGATCAAAGGTAAGGTTTGTAAATTACGTTTCACATTAAGCTGAAAACAATAGGAATTTTATCATTTCAAAAAAGTGGTGCCAATGAAGAAATCTAAATTTTAAAAATTTAGGCGTGAAATAACATTACACAAGCCTGTGATGGTTGTGTTGTTTAACTTTTGATAATTTATTTTTATGTATTTTTTAGCACTGAATCCGAAAATGACCTTCATTTTTAACCATCACGTCAGGATTTTTTTTCAGGGTAAATTTCAAGGTAAAAAGTCAAAAAATAGAGAAAATGTGATACTGAGAGATACAGGAAATGGTTGTCTTTCTTAACTTTCAAAACTGATTTTTATACATTTTTTAGCGCGGAATTCGTAAATGACCTTCATTTTTAATCATCAAGTGATGATTTTTTGCGAATCGTAAATTTCAAAGTAAAAAAATAGCAAAATTCTGATACTATAAAATAGATGTGATGGTTGTGTTGTTTAACTTTTGATAATTGATTTTTATGTATTTTTAGCACTAAATCTGAAAATAACCTTCATTTTTAACCATCACGTCAGAATTTTCTGCAAATCGTAAATTTCAAAGTTAAAAAGTAAAAAAAAGGGAAAAAAATCCTAACGTGGATGGTAAAAAATGAAGGCCATTTTCGGATTCAGTGCTACAAAATACGTAAGAATCAACTATCAAAAGTTAAACAATATGACACAACCTAAATTTTACAAGCTTGTGTTATCGAACAGAACATTCCGATAGACCTATTTTATTTTTTTTTTTCAAAACGACCAGGAAAAAAATTTAGTTAACTAAATTTCAAAATTCAGACAGAGGCATTGGCCCTCTCCCACCTCCCGGTCTGCTGGTGCCCATGGATACCTCGCTGTATGTTTACAGGACATTTCAGGTATTTGCCTATTTTCGGGGCACTTTTTTTGAAAAATATGAAATTTTTATCAAACACATGTGTTTTTAGTTAAAACAGGAATAAAAATATGAATTCATATACATTTTTGAAGGAATTTTTATTAACTTTTCAAATTTAGACAATATTTAGTCAAATTTTAGTAAAAAAAAAAAAATGCCTTTATGTGAAACCTTCTATAACGAAATCTATTCAATATATTTAACTTTTTTTTTCAACAATATATTAGAAAACCACTTACCTGTGTTTTGAAGCAAAATAGTTGCAAAACCTCTTAAATTTACTAACTTATGCCAAATTTTGTATTCAAATCATGATTTTTTTAATGTGTATTTTTCAATAAAAATGGCTCTTAAATTAATATATACAAACTTTCAAGTTATATTTTGCTTCATTACATACCTATAGATGAGCAGAACCTTGTCACAAAATTTTAATTCAATATCTTAAAAACTTTTTAAGAAATGATGTTTCCCCTAAACGTACACAATGAAAAACGCAATTTTCCAGAAAACGTAAATTAAGATTTTGACAGAGCACAAAAAATTATGTATAAAGTTTACAATTTTGAAATCCACCCTATTTGTATGTATGGTTTGTATATTTGTGTATATGTTATATATTTATGTACTAAAATGTATTATTTACCTTTCTGCGGCTCTTTAAACTGTCACTTACGGTTTCAGAAAGTTCATTTCCGGTTTATATTTTGGGTATAACTTTGCTTCTTACTATACCTGAACCAAAAGTAAAGCATTTTTGGAATCCCAAATGTTTCAACTTTAATTTAAAATAATAAAAAAAGAAATCGAAAAATTTCGCAAAAACAGCGATTTCAGGGTAATCACATACCTTAAAGCAATAATATTTTTAAAACTTTGTGTGAATTAAAGAACACTTGTAGCAAGGGGAGGGGCTTGGGGTAGACACGACCTTTAACAGTCAAGAAGAGGTCTGCACGGGCCCGGGCTTGGCCCGAGGCCCGTACCCGGCCCGACCCGCGGACCGGGCCGCGCCGGCGGAATGGAGGAGAATTTTCAAACGGGCCGGGCCGGCAGAATTAGGACAATTTTTTCAACGGGCCGGGCCGATGAAAAAAATTAATCGGGCCTATCGGCCCGATATGAGAATTTGAGAGAAGCAGATAAAATACGAGGCCATTTTCAATGAATATGACTTTTTCGAGAAGTATAAATGTGCGTTACAAGCCGATGCGAATTTAACAACATCAATACAGAAATGTAACATGTCCATCGTATAGATCGGCATCGTACAGTTACATGATACCTGATCCCGGGTTTAATTTTTTCGGCAGACTTGTGCCGGGACGGAACTGGCCTTAATCGTTCTCAGGATATGTAAGACAGGCATTATGTTTTGTAAAAGTATTAATAGCGATAATGAACTTCTGTTAACAGTGTCTTTGGAAATGTACCTTAAGGTGGTTCTCATATTTACTGCTCAACAATGCGAAACTTTCAGACACATTTTCTGACTCATTTTTAACTATAAAGGCATAAAATTGACAGGCCTGAGTATGGAAGGCATTTGGAATCGAATAGCGTTTCCATTTTTGATAAATTACGTATAGAGATAACAGAGACTCTTGTCACGTGACTGTACGTTTTTCTCCTTTCCTGTGCTATCGCTTCCGGAAATTCGATTCAAAACTCTAACTTTGGCAGCATTTTCTGAAAGATAGATTACTTTTATCTAAGAGAAAAACGGCATTTACATGGTTTCTGAATAAGAATACGTGCCAACCTCATGCGTTTCCGAAAAGAAATGAATTCATAAATGTGTCAAAATGTAGCTCCTTTAGATTTGAGAAAAGCCTAAAAAATGACAGAAATATTTTCACAAATCTACTTTTTATTATAAACTTCAAAAATTATCATGTTTTTTAACCCTTTATTGTAAACTACATTAATCTTTTAATGAACCCTTATTTAAATTTTGAAACGTCTGTAGAGACGTTGTCTAAAACACTGTAAGTAATCGTTAACATTTACTATTGTATGTTTTCTATTTTGCGAACACATAGTAATTTAAAATATACTACAAAATGTTCCCATAAATATGCATGTAGTATTCATTAAAAGAATTTTAATTGTATGTCGAGAAAAAACGGAATTTTTTGTAGAAACCGAGTCGGGCCGGGCCTGTTTTCACTGATTTTTGTACGGGCCGGGCCGGGCCGAGAACGGTAAAAATGTAAACGGCCGGGCCGGGCCAAAATAGCTTTTCTTCGGGCCGGGCCGGGCCCGGGTCTGGAAATTTCGGCCCGTGCAGACCTCTACAGTCAAGTAGTATCTCCTGGACGCAACTCACATACCTCATAAAAATAGAGACAGCTAACGTACAATTTAGTCTGTTCTTACAGCATTGTACTAAATCTATCATCTCTGGTGCATTTGATTCAACTTAACATGCCAAAAACATCTAGATAATCTTACAATTAACCATTATATGTTTATTTAAAATATTTGTAGCTATATACCATATCTATAATGCTGCATAATAACTTATACAGATAAAGTATTTTCTGAAAATGGAATATGGCCCAATCATACTTTTCTTCCTGTTCGGATATACGGACACTTAATAATATTTCCATCCATTACAGCGAAAGTCAATTCCCTATCGCAGTCTCTAAATGTAATTGACGTGGGCTTCACGCAGTTTTGCGGGGGAACGCAGATTTTTAAAGCGTTTTGGGGACACGCAATAAAGAACCGAAAGCGCGGGTAGGTGGTCGAAACCGGAAACCGGATTGAAGCTCCCCCGACTGGCATTCGCTCTGGGTGGGGTTCAGATAAGAATGTTCCATAAAGATGAGATGAGGATGCGATAGAGAACAAGTCTGGTGATGATCAGAAGAGGGAATAGAAGCAGGAATATTAGGGAGAAATAGATGTTGGAATATTCGGAAATCGCCTACCGTGTCAGAGGACCGAAAGCCGAAAATTGTGTATTTTGCATTAGAATTTGAATTGAGCTTGAATACGAAATATTCAAACTCCTTAATCCGGAGTGAAAGAAAATTAATTCATAGTTTAACACAACTAATAAAATGTAATTTAAAATTATATCAATTTTATATTTTTAGTTTAACCCTCTCGCTGCGTAAATAATTCTTCTCGATGAGTGTCTTTTACAGAATTTTTAATCTTTTGTCACCAGTTCTTTAAAGCAGAAATTTTTGACTATCGTAATCGTGGAAAATGTCTTGACTAAATCAGACAAAGTTTTCGCTAAAAAATAACTGGTGGGAATAACCAAATAGTATTAATTAGACGGAAAAATGCATGCCCGAGGATATCTGGGGTTGCGCAGCGAGAGGGTTAAATGTGAACATATATACAGTCATTGAAATCATCCGACAGTCTTTCAAAAGGGCAAAATTGTAATGTTGTTTTCTCTGTATTATGTTTTAAATGGTTAAAAAAATAATAATTAAAATTAAAAAAATAAATAAGGATTCTTTCAGCAGCATACAAAAAAAAAAAAAAAAAAAAAAAAAAAAATTGATTACGAATATGAATTTAATTCTTGAGAATATTAATCACTGTCCAATGTAATTAAAATGCATTAAATCAATAAAATTGCAGTGTGTCCGTAAAGTCATGGTTCACTTTTGACCGGTCACAGGAAAGCAACAAAACAAGATGGAAATGTGAAATCTTCACCAAATAAAAGAAAAACTCTCCAAGTTTCATACCTGTTCAGTGCAGTTCGATGTGGCCTCCATTTGAAATAGAGAATCACAGATGTTATTCACTTTGTTACACCAGACGTCCTTAACTGTGTGTGGGAAGAACTTGAATATCGTTTAGATGTGTGTTGGGCAACAAATGGAGGCCACATCGAACTGCACTGAACAGGTATGAAACTTCGAGAGTTTTTCTTTCATTTGGTGAGGATTTCACATTTCCATCTTATTTCGTTGATTTCCTGTGACCGGTCAAATGTGAATCATGACTTTCCGGACACATTGTATATTACTTCAAATGATGCTTATATTGCGGTGAAACCTGGAGCTTAGTGAACGTATTAACATGGGCTTGTCAGTGAGAGGGTTAATATTCAAATATATAGTTTTTTTCATTTGAAAAATATTCAGGGCTTTCTTTTAAAAAATCGGGTGGACCCGAAACATTCGAAACCTAACCCTAAATGAATGAACCCGAGCCGAAACATTTAAAGTCAACCAGACCCACAATCAAACAGTTGAAATCAGGTTATCCGATCCGTTACTGGACCCTAGTTTGCATGCATTGTCGTGCAAACTCGCTAAAAAAAGGTACTAATTCGAACTCAAATTCACCTTCTTCACGTTCAAATTCAAAACATTTAAAACGGATCCCCTCAATACAAACTGATTTATTTATTTTTATTTCAGAGAAATTCACTAAGGGCCACTTTAAAAAATAAAATTAAATTAAATAAGAAAAACGTAGATCGTTAGAAAAATAGGGGGGGGGGGATGCTTTGCTTAATTTTATGAACTTACAATAGTCATGTCGAAATCTTTTTAATTAATTTATTATTAAAATAAGACTTAAAATATTCAGGTGCAATTTAAATATTATAATAATTATAATTAATCCCTCTCAATCTGAGATCCCTTAAATATTTTTTAGTATTAAAACTTACTCTGACAACCTTTCTCTGCAAAATATAACTTACCTTTAAAGTAATCAAAGGAATTATATATTTTTAATTAAAACTAACTATATTTACCTTTTACTAACGTTGGAGTTTATAAAGTTTTTAAAGGAGCGATAAAGTTTTTCCGGAAAATTGTAAAAAAAAAAAAAAAAAAAAAAAAAAAAAAGGAGGGGTGGGGGTGGGGGGGGGATTAAATGATTTTTAGTTGTAAACTGACTCAAACTCGAGGATTTTTTTAGTCTAACTCAATCCACGCTCACTTTTCAAAAAGTCAATCAAACTCAACTCAACACTTTCAGAAAGTGAGGCACACTCTCGAGTTCCAACTCAGTGAGTTCACACATGCACAACACTGGCTGCATATAAAAAATTATGAAATGACTTTAAAGTGTACAACCCATAGACGTCGCAGAACGAAATCCAGGGGGGGGGGGGGCATTAAGATCTTTGGAACAGGTGTGCTTGTGGTCCACAGACTAGACCAGGGACGGCGAACCTATGGCACGCGTGCCATAAGCGGCACGCTTTAGATTATTCTTGGCATGGTACAGATTCAGGATCTACATCAAAATACAATAGAATTTCATAAAATGTATTAATTAATCTAGATGTTGTCTTTTTAACACTTTCCAACAAAGTTGAAAAGTGTTTATGACTTCGGTTTGTCTGGCCGTCTGTCCACGCTCTAACTCTCGTAAATATGCTCGGATCGTTCTGAAATTTTTGGATGTTAGTGACCTCTACCATAGCACGTTCTCTATTGCAAATTAAGTTTGTAGCATGTTTAGTTGATTTACAGGGACGGTCAAAAGTTTTCCGTTACATTACGGCCAATGGGAAAAAATCGTTTCAAATGATTTTTAATGGTGTTACACACTTTCAAACATAGTAAAATTGATATTCATTTATGAAGCCTACTAAAATATGCATTCTGTTGAATATGCGGTGCAAAGAATAGTTATTGTTCATTTACAGGGCTACACAAAAGAATTCCGTTCATAATGGTATAGGGGAAATTGTTTGCGGTGTATTTGAAAAGATTTCAGATACTATATTGTATCCGAATTATTGTATATTAGTAATGATTGCTCGAAATGCATTTTTAATTATGATATATGCTTTTTTAGAGTTTTGTTCACCTGACGAAACCCTATTCGTCTCGCTCCTCTGTCTGTCTGTCTGTCTGTCCGTCTGTCACAGAGCCCGTTCTCAGAAACTATACATGTTGGAGACTTGAAATTTCGCATACTTATAGCTGATCACCACACATCATACGACAAATCATAAAATTTTGAAAAAGTCGTACATTTAACCCTTTGAGCTCCCACATGTGTATTTTAAACAATTCTTTCTAAGTTAGTCCCTAATTAGGTTGGAGGCGTGAAATTTTGCATACGTATAGCTGAACACCACGTATCATACGACAAATCATAAAATTTTGAAAAAGTCGTACATTTAACCCTTTGGGCTCCTACATGTGTATTTTAAACAATTCTTTCTAAGTGAGCCCCCAATTAAGTTGGAGGCGTTAAATTTTGCATACTTATAACTGAACACCACGCATCATACGACAAATCATAAAATTTTGAAAAAGTCGTACATTTAATCCTTTGGGCTTCCACATGTGTATTTTAAAAAATTCTTTCTAAGTGAGCCCCTATTTAGGTTGGAGGCGTGAAATTTTGCATACTTATAGCTTAACACCACATATCATACGACAAATCATAAAATTTTGGAAAAATCGTACATTTAACCTTTTGGGCTCCCACATGCGTATTTTAATCAATTCTTTCTGATTGAGCCCCTTATTAAATTGGAGATTTGAAATTTTGCATACTTATAGCATAACACCTGAGGCCAGGCGACAAATCATAAAATCGTGAAAAAGTCTTACGTTTAGCCCTTTGAGCTACCACATATGTATTTTAAGCAATTCATCCTCCTAATTAAGTTGGAGGCATGAATTTTTGCATACGTAAAGCTGAATACCTCAAACCACACGGCAAATCATAAAATTTTCAAAACGTCTTATATTATTTACTCCTTCGGGCTCTAAATTGTGTATTTTAAGTAATTTTTCTAACTTCCGCCCTTTTCATCCGGGGGGCACTTTTCCAACTTTTGCCGACACCCCTTTGATCATTCTTTCATATTATGCATCATAGCCTTACATATTTTAATTCCACTTTTTACCGCTAGGGTGCGCTTACTTATCTCGGGTGCTATCGGCCCAATCCCCTCGACTAATATATGTACGGATAGTATATAAAACGGAGTTTCGTTCGGATAGAGGTTTGTTTAGAACGGAGTGCGCCTCTGGTTGCGAAATGTGGAACTAACAGATTTTTCAAAAGGATAAAGTGTTTTGAAAGGAATATTAAACGAAACCCTCTGTGCGATCTGTGATCACACTTATCTACTTGTTCGCTATATTTATGCATACAATAAATTGCGTATAAATGCTATAGTTCATATACAGAGCTACAGAAATGAATTCGTAAAGGTTACTGAGTATGAGCGTAAATTGCTTAAAGGTGGGTTTTAAAGGAGTTATACATTTTTACGGTGAACTGAATTTAGTGTACTAAGAAATATTTGTAGAATATCGATAAAATGATATACAGAGCCACGCAAAGAGTTGGATACATGGCCGTCTATGGGTGATAATTTCTGGAAATGTAATTTCCGTAGTTTTAAGCGTGTTTTAGTTTGAATTAAATTTTAGCTAAATAGTGGCATGTAATAAAGGTACTAGGTAAACTACAGAACTGTACAAAAGTATTCAAGTATGTTTCCATTTATTAGTATAAATTGCTGAAAGATGAATTTCAACCTATTATGCATTTTCTTGCTAAACTAAATTTTCCCATTATATAGTGTATATATCAACATACAGATCGAATACAGGGCTGTTCAAAAGAATTGGAATACATATTTGGCTATGGGCGGTAACTACTGAAATCAGATTTTTAAATGTTTACTTAGTTATCTTACTTACTTTATTTCCCTAAGTAACGAAGTTTCGTTAAAGCTTTCAGGGAGTGTTGGAAAGTGTTTCATAATCTATGCTGTACGCATGATTTTTCTTACTTGTTTTATCTGAATTCTATTAGTTCGAGTTGTTGCCTTTGCCCTTATAACTTAATGTATCCCAAAGCCTAGCTTAATATCGGCTCACAAAATTTTAAGAGAAAATTAGGAGATTATCGCAGTGGAAAGATTAAAAGTCGTTCTAAGCAAAAATGCCTATGACAAAATAATATCAAATTGGAATTCAATTCCAGACATTAAAAGCTGTAGATTTTGGTTCTTGCTATTTTGATAATTTTTTCTGCAAGACATTCTTTTCGGAAATAAATATGAAAAATCTTGTCATATGGGTCCAATTCAACTTGCATTCTCTTAAAAATAACTAAGTACGAAGCTGATATAAATTATTTGGCATCTAAGATGATAAATAGAAATAATATTTTTAAAATAAATTTCTAAAGTATAACATAAAAAAGAATCCATATTTTTTTAATGCTAAAAACAAAATTCTAAGTAATTTTGATTCATTATTATTTGATCTATTTGTTGTTGTTGTTGTTGTTGTTGTTGGCACGTCATGATCGCGTAAAATATATTTTTGGAAAAAATTGACACTTGGATATGAAAAGGTTTGTCGTCACTGAACTAGACTAATGCAGTATAATCTCGAAGACCCGAGACATCGCCAGGATTTAGATTAAGTGGATTTTTGAAAATTCCGGATTTTTGAAGGAATATCAAAAATGATCCCGATATTCTTTAATGTTGCCTTTATTCATAATTTAATTCATATCCAAGTGATTTCTATGTAAGAAAAAGATAAAATTAAATATTAAAAAATAACTTATTTTAATTGATATTTTCTAAGTTACAAAAAATAATTCTAGTCATTTTTTCTCGTGTAATTTCCAAAACGTCCACGTTAATTTTATTTGTTTCACCTTTTTTTTCTGCCGTTTTTAACAAGTGTTGCTTGGATTTTATAGAATTTAATAATATCGATTTCGGAAATACAGTCTTGTTTTTCTAAAGCAGATATTAATTTTCCAGTCAAATTTATGTATTTTTCCCAGTGATACCCTTTCTTCTGCCGGCTCCTCGTCCTCGTTCCCCTGAGCTACTACCATAGCGTTATCCACTGTTCTATTTAGCACAACGACAGCGATCTCGCTATCCGTTAATCCATCGCTGTTGATCTCGAAGTTTTTAATTCGTTAACAATTTCTATTTTTCTTTCTCCCGTAAGTTGGAAGCGTAGAAAAAGGATGAAGGAGATCACTGCGATGTCGGATTACTGAAGGTCACACTGTAGGCTTTTGTTGTCGGTGGTAGTATTGATAGTGTTTCTCTAAATTGGGGTAACAAACCGCTTTTGAAATTGATGACCAAGATGAAAATCCGGGAAAACCAAGTATATTAAGAATATTAAGAATCCCAGACAATTTAAACAGGTTCTCTCCCCCCCCCCCCCGATCTGAAATAATTTTTAAACAACAAGCATAAAAAAATAACACAATTAAAAATTGTCTTAAAACGTACTACTTACTCCATTAGTTAATGCAGACATTTTTTTCATCCACTAACCGAGCAGTATCGAAACTGCTTTATTATCATTATTATTATTATTTCAAAAGTAACTTTGACGTAACTTCGGCTATTGGGAAATCAAGAAATTGTCAGTGGCAGTACCGAAGAGAAAGAAAAAATTCTACCATCAAAAACGTGAAAGGTTCAAAATTTACTAATGGTTGTTGAACGATATTATCAATCAAAATGTGATATAACAGACTAAATTTCCGAGTATGTAGCAAAAATGGAAAATGATGTAGTAAAAGTTACACGAACAAATCTTCATGCAACGCAAAAAATAAGTTAGCGACTGCTTGAATTAAATTATGTAAGTACGGCAGTTTCTTAGCACATTTTATTTGTCCCCAGTAATTTAGTCTTTTGCATGAACAAATTGTCACTAAATTTGCTTTTTAGCTAAACTGACTAAATTAAAGGAAAAGTTTTTCTTTTTTTATAATTCAATTTATTCGATGCGAGGGATTATTTTACATCATTCAAATGTTTACATCGTGTAAGTTAGGATTGGCTTTTTGCGGTTGAAAGAATCGAATTTTTTTTATTGTTACATTTTTCTATTTCCTACAGTTTGTAGATTATTCCTCTGACATTTGGCCGAATTCGAAGTTATTTCGTAGTTATTGAGCACTTTAGCGCAACGCGTCCGTAAGCTTACACTGTTTTGGAGCACTAAAAAAAAAAAACAAAAAAAACGGACTAAAAAACGGAGATTCTACTGGCAATCGAGATGTCAGTACTATTTCCGTATTTTAACGGAAAATCCCCCCCCCCCCCCTCCATAAATTCCTGAAATCAGTATTTTTGCGGAAAATTTTCCCCATAAATTACAGAAAAATTTCCGTTTTTCTGGAATTTATGGGGGAAATTTTTCGTTAACATACGGAAATAGTACTAGCGTCTCGATTGCCAGTAGAATCTCCATTTTTTAGTGCCTTTTACAATGATACATGTGCATTTTACGCAAAATGACTTTTTAAAAACTGAGCGAGATCCGCACGCAAAAACTATTAAACTAGTCTTCTAATTTTTTTTTAATTAAAGGTATTATAATTTATTGAAGGTTGGACAACTTTCAGCCATTTTTATAAAAAATAAGTATTTTTAGATGCACGCCAAAGTGCGAAAAAAAGGGGGTCAGAAATATACTTTTTTTTTTTTTTTTTTTCAAATGGCCTGTCACTTTGTTGATTTTTCAACTTTTTGACCTCCAAGTGGTAAAAGCTCCAGACAATATTATCTATTTTCATAATCCTTAACGAAAATTGATGGCAAATGACTCTGGTGGTAAGATATTCACACACGCAACTCGAGACACAACATCAATTTTTTATTAAAAAAATTTGAAATGTTCTTAAAATTATAATAAATAACTTGCAAAAAGCACGGATCTAAAAACTTCTGAAGTTCACCGTATATAAACTGTTTTTCACAAGGTCATAATTTTTTACTCTGTGACCTAGCCTAGGTCTTGTATATAACCGCACACTGGGGAAATTTACCGAAATACGGGCCAATACACGGATATAAAAATTTGGTTCGCTTTACTCGCAACTGTGTGCAAATGAATTATTGTAGACCAGGGGTGTAAAATTGTGCCTCGCCGAATACCACTAAAATTTCATAGAAATCACTGCCTTATTTAATCATCGAATCTCTGCGATTCAAGTAGTCGTTTATTTCTTTAAAAAATTAGTAGTATCCAGCGGGCCACAGTTTGACACACCTGATGTAGGTTAGCGTCTATGGAATATACACTATATTGCCATTAATGACCGGCAATTTTCAATTTTATACATTTTATCGAATATTTAAAAATATACTTGTCAGATTCTTCTGGAATTTCCGGATTAAAAAGAACAGGTATGAACTCATATTTAGCAATGTCGATTTGATAAGGGGGACCATTAGGGGGCCAACAAAAAATCAAAGAAAAATAATATTACTTGGGATCACCCTGTAAAATAAAATGCACGAAATGATCTATCGCTACCGAATATAAATAAACAGACATTGTGCAATATGTGTATTCTTTTGTGTAAGAATAGCACTTATATTAATAGAGATATAGCGATTTATTAAAAAAAATTAAAAAATTCTTGCATGTTTTTTGCTTATAACATACAGGGTTTTCAACCAAATTTAACGCCGATTTCAGAAAAATTGACAAAATATAGTAGAAACGATATAGTGGAATTGGAATATAAATATATTAAATATTTTAGGAAATATGAGCAGTTGTATGAAATAATTTTTATCTGCGCATGCACGAACGATAACAAGGATAATTTTACATAGTTTAATAGTCAATTCTATGGAGCAACTTATAAAAAAAATCTAGTCAAATATCGTAAAAATTCAGAAAGACATCGGCGTTAGAGTGAGCCAATTTTTAGTTGTTCTCTAAAAGCAGCTGAATGATAAGGGATTTTACACAAATTATCATTTTTTATTAACTGATTTTCAGAAAAAAATTAGTATTTAGTGACTATCAACGAGTAGATTTGGAAAAAATGCTTCGATTTTGATACTTCTTTTGATCATGGTATAGGCTCGTTCTGGTGGTTATCAGAGAAGAACTAAAGCATCAATAAAAAATCAAAATTAAAAAAAAATCAAAATTGTTTAATATTATCACATATTTCCATGCCACTAAATGTAGTAAATTAATGATCGCCACAATTTCGCTTAAAATAATTCCTTTTAGTAATCATTTTGTTGATAATTGTGTTAGGGGAAAAAATGTATATTGGTGAATTTCTATTATAAGTATATAAGTATTTCAAGAAATGTCACTGCATAACGAATAATTTAATATTTCCATGTTTATCTCTCTATAAAAAGCTTAATATTTTATCGTGTTCCAACGTTATTGGAATTCCAATCACCAGTTTCATTTTTCCGAGGCTAAAATTATTTAAAAAATGTAATTCAGTTTTTGATCTAGATTTTTACGAGGTTTATTACATACATAAATATGCTACATCATATCACATTCTTAGTCAATGATATGACTATAGCACACTTTTTATCTTCCTTGTATGAAGGAATCTTGCGTAGTGTTATCAATTTTTCAATGTTTTCCTGCCAGATACGTCATTCCTTTCGGATATATATATAATCTCTTATTTTTGCCACTTCAGTTAATTCATTAGCCAGTACTCGGGGTTATAGCGAGGAGTTCTTTGAACGCGTTTTTAATTTTTAATTTCTTTTTTTTTTTTCCCAACGCTTATTTTCCCACTGATGAAGGAAATCTAAGTATCCTTGAAACGGCTGTATGTGATTTGATGTCGTTGTAGTATAATTTGTGCGTTTCAAAGTTTTAAATTTGTAGATTATGCATTTGTAACATTATGCCTACAAAATGGATGCTGTTTTATAATTTAATTATTTCATCTTTATACTTATATATTATCTAATAGCTTTAGATTTAAATATTATTGTTTTTAATGTGATTAGATGTGCAAAATATATGATTTCCTAAAATGTTTCAGAACTCTTACTACATTATTTTGTTGATTTCATACATTATTTTCTTTCTTTACTAATTATGCCTATATACAGCCGAATCTCGTTATCCCGACACTCTAATGACCAGAAAAAGTGTCGTCATAAGCGGAGTGTCGCAGTAACCTGAGTTGGAGAAAAATTTGTTTATAAAAAGCTGTATTTTTAATTAATTTAGGGCAATTTTAAATTCATAACTGTTCTTGCAGTTTTAAGCAATAAAACATTATTATTAAACAAAATAAACGCAAAAACAAAATTGAAAAGAATATAAAAAACAGATTTATGACGACTTGTTTTTTTTTTTTTTTTTTTTTTTTTTTTTTTTACTGTTACGTGAAGTATTGATGAATTAAGGTTTGCTTTTCCGTAGATTTGCTTCTTACAATTCTTTTTTTCAAAATTATACAATGACTTGTAATAAATATTCATTGTTTCAGAAATGGATGTTAGATAATTTCTGATCGTTTCAATGCAACGCTTCGGTTTTAGTCGGATGGAAAACGCCGTGTAACCACAAGAAAGCGCCGCCTGACCAGAACAAAAAGACCTCGAGTAGACTGATACGTCTATCTGGAACTTAAGTGGGTCATTCATAGCGTGTAGGTTTATTTATTCAGATAAAGGATTGAAGTAAGATTTCTCATTTATCTCAATGGATATTTTAGACACTTTTGTGAAAAGTTTGGTCAAGGCATTTCTTACCGCTTAATTTATGTGCTTATAAGATGGATTATTAAAAATGGACAATTTTCCTAAACCGTCGGGTTAGCCGGAGTTGAAAATTATTCAATGACGCAAAACCCGGAGCTTATTTACACTAAAATTATGTACGTACACAAAATCGGGACTTTGAAAAACTGACGTGATAAGCGGAGTGACGTGAAAACCGGGTGTCTGGAAAACGATGTCCGACAGTATTAACTGCAGTATCGGCCATCCCTTGAAAAACGGACAAAATGTCCTGCACATGACATTTACAAAAATACCTATGTCTATTAACTTATGAATTGTTAAAATATAAACTATGCATTTAAAATAACAACAACAACAAAAAATCCCTAGATTTCCATATTAACATAGTTGTTTTAATTTGAGAATTAAATAGCATTGTTAAAATAGCAGTAATATGTAAAAAAAGCTGCCCCACACGTGATATGGAATGGCCCTTTAACACTAGAACCGCCGGAAATTTTATTGAAGTGCTATAGAAATATTTTACACCGGAAATTTTAATTGAAACAACTTATTTATTTTTCTTATTTCACCGTGGTTACATTTTAAACTTATTTTAGAAAGAAATTTCTGGTGATAATCGAAATATTTTTATTTGGTAGCGGTCAAAATGACCGCTACAGCGGTTCTAGTGTTAATAAGTTTCAAATTCTCCATATTTTAAACCCTAGACCAGTGGTTCCCAACGTGGGGCATACGCCCCACAGGGGCTCAATTCCAGATTTCTTATTAACATAATTTGTCACTTTTTTTTTCTAATGAAGGTAGTGTCGAAGTCTAAAAATAGAAATAATAGGTGAAAAAAATTAAAAATAACTGGAATAAAAATTAATTTTCGAAATTTCAAAATACACTGACACCGGAATAATTATGTGATTGTTTTTTAGATATTTTGACACATTTTCATATAATACAAAATGTGAGAAAGATTTCAAGAATTTTTACGAAGATAAAAATGTAGACTATTTATCACTTTTAAATTTGAGGTAAGAAGCCAAAATAATAAAACTTTTGAAGATGTAAAGACGAAGATCCATGACCTCATTGATTCATAGAGTTATGATAAAAACATACTTGTAATAAATATATATATGATTTTGATAAATTGAAGAATGTGAAATCACTTATCAGAGTTAATGCTATTTTCGCATTTTTTCGGGAAAATAGAAGTTTATTTTTTTTTAAATATAAAATTAAGATTTATATGATAGTGAAGGGGGGGGGGGGGATCGTGATTTTACAGATGCTTAGGTGGGGCGTGGCCAAAAAAAGGTTGGGAGCCACTGCCCTAGACCCAAGTAATTTGCCCGTTTTTAATATGTTTAAAAACCTCCACATTTTAAACTCTCGACCTAAGTAATCTATCGTTTTCAGAGCCATTCCATAAAAAACGAAAGAAATGTCTTGCGCGTGATACTTACATATATACCTATATCTATTAACTTATAGTAAGTTGTTAAAATATAAATTAAACGTTAAAAATAACACAAAACTCTATATTTTCATATTAGCATAGTTGTTTAAATTTGAGGATATAATAACGATGTTAAAAAAAGCAGTAATATCTAAAAAAGCTGTCCTCTACGTGACATGGAATGGCCCGTTTATCTAAAACTTGGTGTTTAACACCTTAACACGTTGAATGCCAATTCTATTTTGTCTGTCTTTCCGTTTGGGTCCCGAAATAAGATTCCCGTTACACAATCTATAAGTGTCAGGGCATAAACGGAAAGTTCAGTGTCGGTCACCGGTAACTGACATGGCACTCAACGTGTTAATTCTCGCTCCCGTCAATATCACGTGCTGAGGTGTCGTCCGTTATTTTTCGTGCCCATCATATTTCCGGGCTGGAGATTTAATTGCTGGAAAGAACTTCTGAAACCAGGAAAATTTAACTGGCATTTCCGTGTGAAATGTTTGAATATTACTGTTTGGGTTTGATTTTTGGCGCTGATTCTGGTGCTGAACTTTGTATTGCATGTTTCGAAATATATCACGCTCAAAAAAATTATTAATAATCAAAATTCAATGTATATATATTATTTCAAATATTATTTGTACGAATTTGTGTGATCATGATAAATAAGAATTCTCGCATGAAGGCTTTTCTACAAATGTAAATTTGTTCTATAACTTTTTTTTTTTTTTTTTGTCTTAAAACTTTTTCCAAATATTAAGCGATTTTTAAGGGGTTAAAACAGGTTAAATTGTATTATGTCTACCGGAAAGTTCTGTCCGATAATGTTATTTCACCCCTACTTTTTGAAATGATAAAATTCCCATTGTTTTCATTGTTGTTAATTAAGGTGAAAACAGTGGGAAATTTACCATTTCAAAAAAGTGGTGCCAATGAGGTAATCCGAATTTTAAAAAAGTAGGGGTGAAATAATATTATCGGACAAAAGTTTCCAGTAGACCTAATATTTCGTGAATTGAAAACTGTGCTTCGGGTGACCAACATAGATGATCACCAGGGAAGAATTCGCAATAAGAAGAGATACTCATCTGATGAGTATTGGTTGAAGTAAGAGGTAGGGGATACATGGGCATTGTGATGTTGGAAGACTTAATCCTGGTTTTAGGAAGTTCTTTGGGACTTGATGCAGGGTTAGCCTAATTGGAAAAGCCCCCTTTTCTATGTCATAGATGTAATCATAGGCTTCAGGGTCCTATGTTTGAGCTGAAGAACATCACAGAATCTCCCATTTCTGAACATGACGAATTGGTATTGTTTGACAGGAAACATTAGCTTAGATCTTTTACTAAATTGAGGAACAAAAAACGTGCGATAAAGAAAGTAATAAGCTAGACTTATGAACCTAAAATGAATTAATGTGGTCTAATACACAACATTTCACTTTTTTTTCTTCATAAATATATTTTACTCTTTTTTTCTCTCTTGAAATGTACATTTACATCATACATCTTTGCAATAATAAAAAAATAATAACAAAAATGACCGAACCTTTTATTTAAAGACGATATGTAAAAATATCTTACATTAATTGTTATAATAAATGAATATAGATAGTATATGGAAATGATCTCAATAAATAAAGCTTTCCGGGAAATTTCAATTATATATATACCAGGGAGGCAGAACGAGCTAAGCTCGCTTAAAATTAGCTTTGTGTTCAACTCAATATAACAATAAATTCTCGCTGTATTATTGTTATAAAGCATTTTATTTTATAACAGTATTATTCACAGAAACAATCAATATTAAAACTATGTACATATTTCTAATTTTTACGTTACTTACATATTTATAACAAAAAAGTATCCTTCCAAACTTCATTTTTAGTTAAACTCTGATAGGTTAAATCATGTATATCGGCTCCTATTGTTAATTTTTAGAAAATTCCTTCAGATTCTGATAACCATTTTTTCGCCAAATATCGTCAAAATTTCATCAGATATCGCCAAATTTGCGACATATTCTTTTATTTGGCTCCAAGCATGTGTTTTAGCATTGGTAATCTTGAAAGTAAATTTTCCCGCCAATGTCGCCGATATTTCGCCAAATTTGGCGAAATTTTGTCAGTTTTGCGACTTTGTGTACTGCTAACTGTTCAACAACTTAATATTTCAACACAGCTAGATCAATTGATGGTCTATTTTGGAGCGACAAACCGATGCAACACCAACTGATCTTGCACTCAATGGGCCGCGTGATCCTGCCACTCACAAGCGATATTCAAAACCAAAACTACAACAGCAGAAAATCACGACCTTTTTAAATTCAGACTATAAAACTTATAGATGTTTTCCAATTCTGTAAAATAATGTTTGGATTGTGCAATAAAAAGTTGATTTTCTGTAATTATGTTTTATATTAATTTCTTTTTTCCGCGGTCTCCGGTTAACCTGGATTTTCGATAATCCGGACTGGCTCCAGTCCCAATTAGTCAGAGTTAACCAGGGTTTACTGTACTTCTAATAATGACACCTACCTTAGGAAACTTTATTTTTATATATGATGGCACTCAACGTGTTAAAGTAGTTTTGTACATGTAAAATATTGATTTTAAACACTCAATTAACTCATTTTCAAAAATAGCAACAAAAAGCGCTTTAATCTTATCGTATATTAATCTCACACTCTTAAAATAAACATAAAAAATACTTTAATGTATTATTACATTAAGGTCCCCAGAATGCATTGTTCAGCTATTTTTTATTTTTTCTCTTGTCACCAACAGAAAAATGGAAACTCTCCGAGAAAAGGTTTCACTTTTTATTCTAAGCCACCAACTGTTTCTAAATCACAGTTTTACATCCATCGCACTGTAGGAGGTGATAGTGAAAACCTATTCTGTTAATAGAGGCATGTTATTTATGAATTTAGAGAGGATTTATTATGAATTTAAAAATCGTGGGCAACAGCAACTTCAAATTGGAAGAAAAGGAATCTTACATAATCTAAAAGAACTTTAAACGATATTAAAACAAAGAATAAGCAAAACGTGAACCCAATTAATCATCTCATGTGTACATATTCCTTCAATTAAGTAATAAATTTAACTAAATCGTCAAAACGGTTTAATTTTTCTTAAAACATACATTTATAACAATAGGGCGGAGCTCCACTTCGTAGCTTCACCCTTTTTCCTCAAATGCTAATGAATTTATTCATAACCATGCTGTTAATAGAGGCATTTTATGTATGAATTTAGAAAGGTTTTACTATGGATTTAAAAAATGTGGGCAACAGCAATTTGAAATCGGAAGGAAAAGAATCTTATATAATCTATAACAACTTTAAGCGAATATTGTAAGAAAGAATAAGCAGAACGTAAATCAGATTTACCATATAATCTTTATTCATTTCTTAAATTGAATAATAAATTTTAACTACAGGGTGTCTATAATTAAACGACCCTACTTTAAAGTTGTTTAGTGACAAAACTATTGATCAGAAAATTGTGAAATTTTGTGAAGGAATAGGATTTTTTTTTTTTCTTTGCTCAAACAAATTTCAAAATCTCGCCACCAGGAGGCGTTTTCAATGAATTACACATTTTTAAAAGTTTTACGCTTTATTTTTGTCAGATTAAATAAGACAAATATACAAACCTCCCCCTAAAAATATAAAGCATAAAAACTTTTAAAAATTATTGGTGTTCGAATTGAACAGACCGTACAAACTCCGAAAAAAAAAAAAATCCCACTGCGACAGCCGCCATTTTTTTCACAGAGGTAAGGCCTAGTATTTAGCGAGCGGTGGCTAAACGTGTAATTTATTAAAAAACGCCTTCTGGTGGCGAAATTTTCAAGTAAAATTTTTTTTTCGCTCAAACAAATCCCCATTCCTTTATTATGTCCGACACAAAATTTCACAACTTTTTTACCAATAGTTTCGTATTTAGACAACTTTAAAGTAGGGTCGTTTAGTTATGGATACCGAGTATTTCGACAAAACTGTTTAATTTTTCCTAAAATTAAAATATTTTACATTTACAACAATAGGGCGGAGCTCAACTTTGTAGCTTCACCCATTTTCCCGTAAATGCTGATAAATTTATCCATCTTTCAAATACAGACTCGAATCCTTATAACTATGTGCATTGCAAAATTAAAAAATATTTACTGCTTTGAAGCAGTTAAATAAATATCATCCTGAATAAAATAAAAAGTTCTATAAATAAAAATTTGCGTTTTAACCAGAAGCTTGGCTTTATAAACTAATGCACTCTAATCTCGATTTTCAAAATGAAGTGACACTTTTTGGGAATAAAACTTTTATTATTATTATTATTTGTAGTAAATTTCGGTATCGCACGTTTTCTATTTCAAAGATCTTGCACACACGAATGCCGGAAAAATTTTATACTACTTTGATTAACTAATTGCAAAAGTTTCATCGGCGTTGCTAGATTGGAGATTTTGTCACCATTTTGGGGGAGTTCGAATCTTTAGTGAAATTGCTTGGGGAATATCAACAATTTTAGGAAATAACTTGGGCAATTTTTTCATTAAAGCACGTTTTCAGGTTAAAATTTACTTTTAGTCGTCTAGCAACACTGGACTTGGAAATAGAAATTTATCAATATTATCAATTATTATCCTCGTGCTTGTCGTTTACAGTTTATACGTATTTTAAGTTCTAATTTATTATTCATCTAATTCTAATATCTATTTATATTTTCGTAATTCACGTTATTTTTTTTTTTTCAAAAAAATAATCAATCACAGTAATTCGATTGCCAAGCTCGTTATTATTTTATTTCTTTCTCTAAATTGGGGGAAATTTTGAACTCAATTAGTCAACTATTTTTATAGTAGTAAATTAAAAAATAATTTTTTAATAGAAAACTGAGTGGAGATGTTCTATAAGTTACACAACATGAGAAATATATGAGAAGTTCACACATTACCAAAAATAGTAACAAAAAATCTTTTAATCTTATCGCATATTAATCTCATCTTCTTAAAATAAACTTAAAAATACTTGCACGTATTTCTTATATTAAAGTACACAGATTGAAGCATTTTCCAGTCTCTAGTCACCAGCAGTGAAAATGGAAACTCTCTGAGAAAAGATTGCACATTTTATTCTAAGGCACCAACTGGTTCTAAATCACCGTTTCACACCCTAAGCGGTGGTACTAAAAGTTCATTCTGTTAACAGAGGCATTTTATGTATAAATTTAGAAATGTTTTATTATGGGTTTAAAAATTGTGGGTAACAGCAATTTGAAATAGGAAGAAAAGGAATCTTACATAATCTAAAACAACTTTAAACTAATATTATAAGAAAAAAACATATGCAGAACGAGTTATCGTCTCATCTTTTACGAAATTCTGCACTGTACAGATCTTGCAACAATGGTCTAAATGATATTCCCCAACTAATAACTCAATCGGAAGTTCCGTTTCGAAGCTATCGAGTTCATTCTTACGCACACATCATGATTACAATACTTTCTTTACACTACGTGTTCGAAAATTATTACCAGTTTACATCATACGATTCGAAAGGCAGGGGAAAAGGGAAAAGAAACCGACACTGACAAACCTAATCGAGTTGTCATACAATTTATTAAACGTAGGATAGAACCCCCAATTCAATCAGTTGAGAAGACGTCCAAAAGTGTGTGATGAATAGACGGATAGAGAGAGATGCTGGACAGCATTGATGACCTGAAAAATGGCCACAGACTAGGCGTCCGAACTCGCTAAGTACTCCCGAAGTTTCCCAGTTCAGAAGATTTGTGGGGTCCTTTTAAAAGAAACGGAAATTTTTATCTCCCTCGGTTTTGAACATGTCTTAATTTAGAAATTGTATTTCACAGCCTGTGACTCATACGAAAAAAATCCAATAATGATGCGTGGACACCAACAAGGAGAGGGCCATTTCCCTCCCTGGATTTATTCAATTAAATTTTCTTTATAGTTGATCATATAAAAAAAAGTAACACCCATTTTTTAAAAAATACTTAAAATAATATTTTTCTATTTTAAAATAATATTTTTCTATTTTATAAGTGTAGTTCTGTACTCTTTCCCCGAAACCCCGTTCAAAAATTTGTTCATTTATTTATTTTTTCCATCTTTTAATTAGAGAATTCCAGGAAATTTTGTCCTGCGACTCCTGAACTTTCTTTGATTTGAGGAGAAAAGGACATACATAAAATCCCCTAATGCAGCTTAATTTAAGCAAATTTAACTTAGATTGGTGAGATTTGAGAGTCTTGAGGAAAAATGGGCAAATTTAAACAGAAAATTTTGGGGAATTAACAGAATTTAATAAAAAATACATGTTAATGGAAAAATACATGTCAATTCATAGACATTTTATTGTATTGAGCATTCGAAACTATTTTAAGTTGGACAATTTTTACTTATTAAAACAAAAACAAAAAAGAAAAATTTCATATTATTCAAGAAATTTCACAATCGCGTTTGTAAAAGTTGTAAATATCGAGTTAAAAACAATGTTTATATATATGCAAGCCTGAATGTTGCTGGTTTCGCTTTTTGAAAAACTACCCCAAATATTTACAACAACCTTCTTTGGGTGGATAATAATTACAGTGTGTAATATTTACGGGATCGATTTTGATTCTAATAGGAATTAAAACGTGTACATATGCATTAACATTAAATTAACCCAAATAAAAATTTATTAAAATGAATCAAAATTCTTAAAATATGCTTTGTGTCTTTTCGTAAATATTCCCGACGTATGAACCAAAAGTTAATGACATAAAGCAACTCATTGATTAACATTAATTCAAAAATACTGTAAATCTTTATCTAAAGTTAAACAGGCCACATGATGCAAGAAATGATAAGACTAAATTAATTATCAAAGTAACTAACGTATATATGAATAAATTCACCTTACTTCTTTGATACAACTTAAAGACTAAAAGTTTTAGCATTGTTGTTGTCAACAAGTTTTATTGAAATACGCTCTGCAGATAGAAAATTTTCGTTAATTGCAGCTAATTTTTTGACTCACTCACGTATGTTAATGAATAAAAGTTTCGATTCTTTACTTGTATCTAGAAAAAAAAATTTCATTAATTTTTCTCAGCTGTGAGAATTTCTCATTACTATTATTCAGTTTAATCGAACACGGAAATAAACATATAAATAACAATACAGCAATGTTAGATGTTCTCTAGACTCCTTCCACAATTAATCACGATGTAAGCAAATCGTATTTCGCTTCCGTGACACATCGAGGTCACAACTAACTTTTTGACTCATTCACGTATGTTAATAAATAAAAGTTTTCGATTATTTACTTCATCTAGGAAAATGTTTTCATGAATTTTTCTCTGCTATGTGAATTTCTTATTACTCGTATTCCATTCCATCAAATACTGAAATAAACGTATAAATAATAATACAGCAATGTTACATATTTTCCAGACTCCTTCCTCAATTAGTCTCAGTGTAAGAAAATCGTATTTCACTTCCGTAACACATCAAGATAGCAACTAACTTTTTGACTTATTCACGTATTTTAATAAATAAAAGTTTTCGATTATATACTTGTATCTAGGAAAATGTTTCATGAATTTTTAGCTGCTAGTGAATTTCTTATTACACGTAATCAATTCCACCAAGCCTTGAAATAAACGTATAAATAATAATGCATCAATGTTACGTGTTTTCTAGACTCCTTCCACAATTAATCACGATGTAAGCACATCATATTTAGCTTCCGTGACACATCGAGGTCACAACTAACTTTTTGACTCATTCACGTATGTTAATAAATATAAGTTTTCGATTATTTACTTCATCTAGGAAAATGTTTTCATGAATTTTTCTCTGCTATGTGAATTTCTCATTACTATTGTTCAATTCCATCAAACCCTGAAATTAGCGTATAATTACTAACGCAGCAATGTTACATGTTTTTTAGACTCCTTCCATAATAGACCGGAAGGCGGCACCACAGCCAATCACCTCATCGAGTTCACAGCTGAAATTTTAAAATTAGTTAAAACTCGATTCGCATATTAAAACGTAATCGGTCTGCCAAGTCACATCTTGGTGGAAAACACCTGAAAACCCGCTTTTAGTGGTTGACTCGCAGGTTTATCATTGTGTTTTCCTGCTTCCAGTCTTAACATTTTTTCATAATTTTGGGTGCAGGAAAACACTATGATAAACTTAAGAGTCAACCACTAAAATCGAGTTTTCAGGTATTTTCCAGCAAGATATCACTGGGCAGATCAATTGCGTTGTAATATGCGAATCAAGTTTGAACTAATTCTGAAATTTCATCCGTGAACTCGATGAGGTGATTGTCTGTGCTGCCATCTCCCGGTCTATAATTAATCACGATGTAAGCAAATCGTATTTCGCTTCCGTAATACATCAAGATCGCTACTAACTTTTTGACTTATTCATGTATTTTAATAAATAAAAGTTTTCGATTATTGACTTGTATCTAGGAAAATGTCTTCATGCATTTCTCTCTGCTATGTGAATTTCTTATTACTCGAATTCAATCCCATCAATTCCCTGAAATATACGCATAAATAATAATATTGCGATGTTATGTGTTTTATGGACTCTTTCCAGAACTAAGCACGATGTAAGCAAATCGTATTTCGCTTCCGTGACACATCGAGGTCAGAACTATCTTTTTGGCTCATTCACGTATGTTAATAAATAAAAGTTTTCGATTATTTACTTGTATCTAGGAAAATGTTTTCATGAATTTCTCTCTGCTATGTGAATTTCTTATTACTCGTATTCAATTCCACCAAACCCTGAAATAAACGTATAAATAATAATACATCAATGTTACTTGTTTTCTAGACTCCTTCCGCAATTAATCACGATGTAAGCAAATCGTATTTCGCTTCCGTAACACATCGAAATAATCTCAAAGATGAAAGATATTTGGGATTGATTGGGGACGCACCCAATTAAGTTGTGGTCCGTGGTCAATCGGAAACTTTGATTGGGTCGGGAAAATTCAATTTGTTTCCCCCTATTATCGCTAACAAGGCTTATAAGGTCTCACTCATGTCTCTTTTTTTTTTTCCGTACTGTATACACATTCTTCTGCTTGCGAGCTGTTTGAGGTCTTCTTCTGTTTCTTAACGCTTATAGTATTTGTAACAATCGGTTTTTATTAACAGACTTCAACTGAAAAAGCAAGTTTCGTATATGCAGCAAAGCTGTACCCGGGAAAATATTTTGAAAAGGGATTTATACCTGCAAAAATTTATTATTATTATTTTTTTAACCATTTGGAAAAATGGTTATTGTTCTCGTCAGGGTAGGAAATCAAAAGCATATCTGAAGGTTGTTATTGATTTAATCCGCATTTTATTCGTTTTCTGATTGGTCTATACAGTAATCTATATTTCCCTTTACTTTCAACAGAGATGCCTTCTGTTGCCACGATGACAAAAAAGTAATAAAAACTATAAAAAAAAAAAGAAATTAAAAACTCAGAAACAAATTGAGATACAGCTTTCAAACAAATTGCATTTAAAAGTACATTTTTTTCTCTATACGACGGTGTAAAAAGTAATATTGTGGGATGTTTAGAAGTTTAAGAATGAAATTTCATTTAAAATGGGTTGTCAGATTTCTTGGAAATCTGACGATGAAAAAGCCTTTTCTCGAACAGCCAATAAAATGCTTGGATAATACGTAAGTTTCAGGTGGATAATACGTACGAGTCGCAGGCGATTTCTGTCGATTATAATTTTTACGTGTAATAACACTATTAACGTTTAATTCATGACGTACGTAATGTATGATCAACTCCGTGCGATTTTTTATGTCTTAAATTTTAGTCTTTGAAAAAAATCATTTTTTAAATGGTCGTTGTAATTTGTTAAATTGCTTTTTTTTTTTTAGATTTGTTTTTTAATATTTTAACAGAGGTAAAATTAGTAAAAATCAGTTATTGTGAATTCGAATAACCCATACTTATTACAAAAGAAATATTGAATGTTTGAGTGTTGTTCATTGCAAAGAAATTTATAATCTCGTTTGTGTTGATTCTGTTTTGCCTATATATCAACATGAGTGGAAACCAAATTAGAGATTTCTGAAGGTTTTAACGCATATTTTCAAATGTTTTTGTCAAAAATCTCTTCCCCGGAGTCAAAGCTTTTATGTTTAGCAAATTTACCGATTTGTCGGTATTTGGAATTAGACCTTCATCATATTCAAAGAGTAGTTTTATTTAAAGTTTATTAGATAATCTCTAAAAATATTTCTAGCCATTTTGTTCAATAGCATGGATATCCCGCTTTTTCAGAGTCCCATTCTAAAAAATAGTATTAATAATAAATTTTAAATACTTTCTACAAATTGCATTCATCTTTTCAACATGCTAACGGAATTAAAGAAAAAATAAATGATAGCATGTAGAATTTTTATTTCAGTTTTTTGATTGATTTAAGTTTTTTAAATTTTAACTGTCTGGGTTGGTACTTAAAGTCATGGTTATACTCATGCTGACAAGAATTTTGGAGGGTAAGGAAAATAAAATCCTGATGATACAAAGGGTTAACCACGGCCCCGATTACTTTTAAGAAATATCCCCTGAATAACAGCCCGAAGTTTTCTTCATCTGCTAAAATACAGGTTGTTTATAATGTCTCTATATATTTTTAAGAAATAGTATCTAAATTCAATTTCTTTGTAGGTAATTAGTTAGATAGAACACTTTCAAGAGAAGATAGAACAGCCATTATTGGTACTCGTCTATATGGATTATTGTATGAATAGGGCAATACGCGCTTTCAAATTTAGAAAATCGTTCCCTATTAAAAAATCTATGAAAAATTTCGTAAATTCAAACGAACTTGTAGTGTTAACCCTTAATTGCTATGACTAAAATTGTCGCATAGTTACTGTGAGCTGTATCTGGACACGTGATTCGAAGATGAATGAAAAGATCGATTAATTCATAAGATATTGTTTCTGTACTAAACTTTACGGATATAATTTTTCGAATTAGAATTCACATATTCAAAAATCTCTAGCGAAAGTACTAGGATTCTAAACGAAACAAAATTTTACTCGTATATGTAGTTAAACGGAAAGTTAGAAAAAAAAAAGTTGTCTGTGAGACTGCTAACAGCAATTAAAAGTTAAAAATGAAGATCTTTCAGATAGACCTCTGATAATACCAGATTTTGCGCAAAAAGATGATAGTAGAAAGAAAGTTGTATAAGTTGCTGTTATGCATACCTCCAAGAGATTCCCACAAATACTCAACCCAGAAGCTCGCTATTGCGCATTCTACTGTTTGGAAAGCATAAAAAACAGCCTACCACATTCAAACTGTAAATAAGCTTGAAGCTGAGGACTATACAGATTGACAAACTATCTGGTACGATTTTCTGAAAATTGTGCAGAATGAGTCAGTCAGACCTCCGATAACATCACTTGTTGTGCAAAGAACACAAGAAGCGGTTACGCGTATCTCTAAGGCATACACGCAAATACTCTGCCAGAAGCTCGCTATTCCACATTCTAGTGTTTCAAAAGTTCTACTTTACATTTAAACAAACGAACGTACCACATTTAAACTGTAGATAAGCTTGAAAAGTTTCAATCTGAGGACTACACTGCGCGGATTGCTCCAAGACATTCACGCAAATACTTAACCAGAATTCTACATTCTACTAAATTCATACTACTACATTCTAATTCATACATTCTACTGTTTGGAAAGCTCTACCTTACACTCATACCAATAAGCGTGCCGCATTCAAACTGTGGATATGTTTGAAGTTGAGGACTACGCAGCTTGACAAACTATGCAGTGGAATTTTCTGGTAGCTATTCAGAATAAATTAGGTAAACCTCCGATAACACCAGATGTTGTGCAAAGAGCACAAGAAGTGGTTACGCGTAGCTCCAAGACATCCACACAAATACTCTACCAGAAGCTCGCTTTTCTGCACTCTACTGTTTGCAAAGTTTACGTTACATTTAAATAAACAAACGTATTACATTAAAATTGTGGATAAGCTTGAAAAGCTTGAAGCTCAGGACTACGCAGCTTCTCAAATTATGTGGTACGATTTTCTAGAAATTGTGCAGAATGAGTCAGTCAGACCTCCGATAACACCAAATGTTGTGCAAAGAGTACAAGAAGGAATTACGCATAGCTTCAAGACATCCACGCAAATACTCAGACCGAAGCTCCCTATTCCTCATTCTACTGTTTGTAAAGCTCTGTGGTACATTTAAGTAAACCAGGGTGCCACATTTAAACTGTGGAAAAGCTTTAATTTGTGGACTATGCAGTTCTGCATACTGTATTGAGGATGTCTGGAAACTGTGCAGAATGAGAACTTATTGCGGAGGAAGTCCTCCTTTTCCTGTTCATAAGCTAATCCACGTAGGTAATCACAAACAATAGCTATTCTTTCTCTGTTGAAAGTATACTATCAAACTACTTGCAAAGCAATTAAATTTACAAACTATTTCTCAATAATGTATCGTATCTTTATAAATATCTTGTATAGCGGATGATTCAAAATGGAGGTTATTGCAGTCAACGACCGTAACTAGATATTGAACCCAAACCTCGATGTTGATAAAGCTCTTTATATCCAACCACTGGCACAAATCTGCCAAAAATCACAATTATTATTCTTTTTAAAATATCATTGCACAGCTATGGCGAAAAGACACGAGTTCTGCTTTTGTGTAATTCTAGAAAAGGACGCTAAACAGAAAGCGAGGATAGACAAAGGATATCCCACGAATTCTTTATGATACTAACACTCACCATGTAAAGGATTAGAATCAGATCGAATATTTTGGGTTATATTCCATCAATATCAATTCAAATCCCTTAAATTTTAAAGACTTGTAAAAACTTTAGAAACTTAGATTTAGGCTACATTCTTTATTCGAAATAGCGAATTTTCTTTCTTTCTTCTTTCTATTTTTTTTAATTTTAATTTTTGAGAAAAATAAAATGAAAACTTCGACCCCAAGTCCTTGTCGTACCGGGGCTTGTTCTGAACACGTGTCTTCTCTACACATACAGAAATACGAAGTTTAATTTTTCGTACGGTCCTCTTTTCCTATAACTTATATTTTTTTAAATATCGCCCATGATTCAAAAAGACATTTAAAAAATCATATTATTTTACGATGTAAACTTACCGAGTTATAATGATATTTGAATTTCATAAATTTTCATTATTTTCGGGGACTAAAAACGGGTTTCTCCGTTTGTAGTTAAAAAACTGCCCAAATTTCGACGTTTATGTTACATAAACTTCATCATTAATTTTACAGATTTTTAAAGTAAAGATTCGCCATAAGTGTTTAATTGTCTTAAATTTACTTTTACTTATGAATGAGGAAGAAGAAATTTTTTAATTATAAGAAAATTCGGATTTATGATATATTTTATGATTTCTGAGTAGTATGATTTATTATATATTTTATGTGTAGAATGATTTATTACATTACTTTATGATTTATATATAATATGATTTATGGTATATTTTAAATTATATAATATTTTTTAAAACATTATGTATCTTCACTTCTAACATTATATACGATTTCGCCTTACATGACGAAAAATTCCTACTTTGTAATTTTCTTCTTTTTTTTTTCCACGTTGTAATACTTGTATATATTTTACTTAGAGAAACTAAAAAAGTTACAATATTTAAAAAGAAATAGTTACTGAATATGAAGGAAAAAAAAAAAGAAATAAAATGGAGCTTCTAAAAACTTTTAAAACACCAACTTTTTCCCGAAAAACGGGGCAGATTTAATAAAGATAAATAACATGTATTACCTGTACCTCGTAAATGCTCCCCTGTCGACCATAAAATTCTCCGATAACGTTGAAAAGCCAATGTCCTTTTGCCAGTCACAGTTTTATTCTAAAGAAAATATTCATGTGATTTTCTAAATTTTGCAACTCTTTCAATGTTTTAATTATAATTAGTAAAATGGATATCGTCTTACATGCCGTAAAATTCCTTTCTATTATTAGTATATTTCTATTTTAAATTTCACAACTCTATCAATATTCTGTTCTAAATTTTACAACTCTTTCAATGTTTTAACTATACTAAGTAAAATGGATTTCGCTTTGCATGCAAAAAATTCTATTCTATTATCCCTTTGTAATTTTCTTCTTTCTTTTTCACGTTGTAATATTTGTATATATTTTTCTTAGATAAAGTAAAAAAAGTTATAATATTTAAAAATAAATAGTTACTGAGTATGAGGGGAAAAAGAGAAAGAAAATCAAGCTTTTAAATACTTTTAAAACACCAATTTTTTCTCAAAAACGCGTCAGATTTAACAAAGATAAATAACATGTTTTATTTAAAGCCTGTACCTCGTAAATGCTCCCCTGTCTGCCATAAAATTCTCCAACACGTTAAAAAGTCAATGTTTTTTTGCCAGTCACAGTTTTATTCTAAAGAAAATATTCATGTGATTTTCTAAATTTTACAACTCTTTCAATGTTTTAATTATAATTAGTAAAATGGATATCGTCTTACATGCCGTAAAATTCCTTTCTATTATTAGTATATTTCTATTTTAAATTTCACAACTCTATCAATATTCTGTTCTAAGTTTTACAACTCTTTAAATGTTTTAATTATACTAAGTAAAATGGATTTCGCTTTGCATGCAAAAAATTCTATTCTATTATCCCTTTGTAATTTTCTTCTTTCTTTTTCACGTTGTAATATTTGTATATATTTTTCTTAGATAAAGTAAAAAAAGTTATAATGTTTAAAAATAAATAGTTACTGAGTATGAGGGGAAAAAGAGAAAGAAAATCAAGCTTTTAAATACTTTTAAAACACCAATTTTTTCTCGAAAAACGCGTCAGATTTAACAAAGATAAATAACATGTTTTATTTAAAGCCTGTACCTCGTAAATGTTCCCCTGTCTGCCATAAAATTCTCCAACACGTTAAAAAGTCAATGTTTTTTTGCCAGTCACAGTTTTATTCTAAAGAAAATATTCATGTGATTTTCTAAATTTTGCAACTCTTTCAATGTTTTAATTATAATTAGTAAAATGGATATCGTCTTACATGCCGTAAAATTCCTTTCTATTATTAGTATATTTCTATTTTAAATTTCCCAACTCTATCAATATTCTGTTCTAAATTTTACAACTCTTTCAATGTTTTAATTATACTAAGTAAAATGGATTTCGCTTTGCATGCAAAAAATTCTATTCTATTATCCCTTTCTAATTTTCTTCTTTCTTTTTCACGTTGTAATATTTGTATATATTTTTCTTAGATAAAGTAAAAAAAGTTATAATATTTAAAAATAATTAGTTACTGAGTATGAGGGGGAAAAGAGAAAGAAAATCAAGCTTTTAAATACTTTTAAAACACCAATTTTTTCTCAAAAAACGCGTCAGATTTAACAAAGATAAATAACATGTTTTATTTAAAGCCTGTACCTCGTAAATGCTCCCCTGTCTGCCATAAAATTCTCCAACACGTTTAAAAGCCAATGTTTTTTTGCCAGTCACAGTTTTATTCTAAAGAAAATATTCATGTGATTTTCTAAATTTTACAACTCTTTCAATGTTTTAATTATACTAAGTAAAATGGATATCTTCTTACATGCCGAAAAATTCCTTTCTATTATTACTTTGTAATTTTCTTCTTTTTTTTTCTTTCCACGTTGTAATACTTGTGTATATTTTACTTAGAGAAAGTAAAGAAGTTACAATATTGAAAAAAAAAAAAAATAGTTACTGAGTATGAACAAAATAAAAAGAAATAAAATGGAGCTTCTAAAAACTTTTAAAACATCAATTTTTTCTTGAAAAACACGGCAGATTTAACATAGATAAATAACATGTTTTACTTAAAGCCTGTACCTCGCAAATACTCTCCTGTCGACCCTAAAATTCTCCGACACGTTAAAAAGCCAATGTCCTTTTGCCAGTCACAGTTTTATTCTAAAGAAAATATTCATGTGATTGTCTAAATTTTGCAACTCTTTCAATGTTTCAATTATTCTAAGTAAAATGCATATCGTCTTACATGCCGAAAAATTTCTTTCTATTATTAATAAATTTCTATTCTAAATTTTACAAATCTATCAATATTCTGTTCTAAATTTTACAACTCTTTCAATGTTTTAATTATGCAACTAGTAAAATGAATTTCGCTTTGCATGCAAGAAATTCCTTTCTATTATTCCTTTGTAATTTTCTTCTTTCTTTTTCACGTTGTAACATTTGTATATATTTTTCTTAGATAAAGTAAAAAAAGTTATAATGTTTAAAAATAAATAGTTACTGAGTATGAGGGGAAAAAGTGAAAGAAAATCAAGCTCTTAAATACTTTTAAAACACCAATTTTTTCTCGAAAAACGCGTCAGATTTAACAAAGATAAATAACATGTTTTATTTTAAAGCCTGTACCTCGTAAATGCTCCCCTGTCTGCCATAAAATTCTCCAACACGTTAAAAAGTCAATGTTTTTTTGCCAGTCACAGTTTTATTCTAAAGAAAATATTCATGTGATTTTCTAAATTTTACAACTCTTTCAATGTTTTAATTATGCAACTAGTAAAATGAATTTCGCTTTGCATGCAAGAAATTCCTTTCTATTATCCCTTTGTAATTTTCTTCTTTCTTTTTCACGTTGTAACATTTGTATATATTTTTCTTAGATAAAGTAAAAAAAGTTATAATATTTAAAAATAAATAGTTACTGAGTATGAGGGGAAAAAGAGAAAGAAAATCAAGCTTTTAAATACTTTTAAAACACCAATTTTTTCTCAAAAACGCGTCAGATTTAACAAAGATAAATAACATGTTTTATTTAAAGCCTGTACCTCGTAAATGCTCCCCTGTCTGCCATAAAATTCTCCAACACGTTAAAAAGTCAATGTTTTTTTGCCAGTCACAGTTTTATTCTAAAGAAAATATTCATGTGATTTTCTAAATTTTACAACTCTTTCAATGTTTTAATTATAATTAGTAAAATGGATATCGTCTTACATGCCGTAAAATTCCTTTCTATTATTAGTATATTTCTATTTTAAATTTCACAACTCTATCAATATTCTGTTCTAAGTTTTACAACTCTTTAAATGTTTTAATTATACTAAGTAAAATGGATTTCGCTTTGCATGCAAAAAATTCTATTCTATTATCCCTTTGTAATTTTCTTCTTTCTTTTTCACGTTGTAATATTTGTATATATTTTTCTTAGATAAAGTAAAAAAAGTTATAATGTTTAAAAATAAATAGTTACTGAGTATAAGGGGAAAAAGAGAAAGAAAATCAAGCTTTTAAATACTTTTAAAACACCAATTTTTTCTCGAAAAACGCGTCAGATTTAACAAAGATAAATAACATGTTTTATTTAAAGCCTGTACCTCGTAAATGTTCCCCTGTCTGCCATAAAATTCTCCAACACGTTAAAAAGTCAATGTTTTTTTGCCAGTCACAGTTTTATTCTAAAGAAAATATTCATGTGATTTTCTAAATTTTGCAACTCTTTCAATGTTTTAATTATAATTAGTAAAATGGATATCGTCTTACATGCCGTAAAATTCCTTTCTATTATTAGTATATTTCTATTTTAAATTTCCCAACTCTATCAATATTCTGTTCTAAATTTTACAACTCTTTCAATGTTTTAATTATACTAAGTAAAATGGATTTCGCTTTGCATGCAAAAAATTCTATTCTATTATCCCTTTCTAATTTTCTTCTTTCTTTTTCACGTTGTAATATTTGTATATATTTTTCTTAGATAAAGTAAAAAAAGTTATAATATTTAAAAATAATTAGTTACTGAGTATGAGGGGGAAAAGAGAAAGAAAATCAAGCTTTTAAATACTTTTAAAACACCAATTTTTTCTCAAAAAACGCGTCAGATTTAACAAAGATAAATAACATGTTTTATTTAAAGCCTGTACCTCGTAAATGCTCCCCTGTCTGCCATAAAATTCTCCAACACGTTTAAAAGCCAATGTTTTTTTGCCAGTCACAGTTTTATTCTAAAGAAAATATTCATGTGATTTTCTAAATTTTACAACTCTTTCAATGTTTTAATTATACTAAGTAAAATGGATATCTTCTTACATGCCGAAAAATTCCTTTCTATTATTACTTTGTAATTTTCTTCTTTTTTTTTTTTCCACGTTGTAATACTTGTGTATATTTTACTTAGAGAAAGTAAAGAAGTTACAATATTGAAAAAAAAAAAAAAATAGTTACTGAGTATGAACAAAATAAAAAGAAATAAAATGGAGCTTCTAAAAACTTTTAAAACATCAATTTTTTCTTGAAAAACACGGCAGATTTAACATAGATAAATAACATGTTTTACTTAAAGCCTGTACCTCGCAAATACTCTCCTGTCGACCCTAAAATTCTCCGACACGTTAAAAAGCCAATGTCCTTTTGCCAGTCACAGTTTTATTCTAAAGAAAATATTCATGTGATTGTCTAAATTTTGCAACTCTTTCAATGTTTCAATTATTCTAAGTAAAATGCATATCGTCTTACATGCCGAAAAATTTCTTTCTATTATTAATAAATTTCTATTCTAAATTTTACAAATCTATCAATATTCTGTTCTAAATTTTACAACTCTTTCAATGTTTTAATTATGCAACTAGTAAAATGAATTTCGCTTTGCATGCAAGAAATTCCTTTCTATTATCCCTTTGTAATTTTCTTCTTTCTTTTTCACGTTGTAACATTTGTATATATTTTTCTTAGATAAAGTAAAAAAAGTTATAATGTTTAAAAATAAATAGTTACTGAGTATGAGGGGAAAAAGTGAAAGAAAATCAAGCTCTTAAATACTTTTAAAACACCAATTTTTTCTCGAAAAACGCGTCAGATTTAACAAAGATAAATAACATGTTTTATTTTAAAGCCTGTACCTCGTAAATGCTCCCCTGTCTGCCATAAAATTCTCCAACACGTTTAAAAGCCAATGTTTTTTTGCCAGTCACAGTTTTATTCTAAAGAAAATATTCATGTGATTTTCTAAATTTTACAACTCTTTCAATGTTTTAATTATACTAAGTAAAATGGATATCTTCTTACATGCCGAAAAATTCCTTTCTATTATTACTTTGTAATTTTCTACCTTTTTTTTTCCACGTTGTAATACTTGTGTATATTTTACTTAGAGAAAGTAAAGAAGTTACAATACTGAAAAAAAAATAGTTACTGAGTATGAACAAAATAAAAAGAAATAAAATGGAGCTTCTAAAAACTTTTAAAACATCAATTTTTTCTTGAAAAACGCGGCAGATTTAACATAGATAAATAACATGTTTTACTTAAAGCCTGTACCTCGCAAATATTCTCCTGTCGACCCTAAAATTCTCCGACACGTTAAAAAGCCAATGTCCTTTTGCCAGTCACAGTTTTATTCTAAAGAAAATATTCATGTGATTGTCTAAATTTTGCAACTCTTTCAATGTTTTAATTATTCTAAGTAAAATGCATATCGCCTTACATGCCGAAAAATTTCTTTCTATTATTAATAAATTTCTATTCTAAATTTTACAAATCTATCAATATTCTGTTCTAAATTTTACAACTCTTTCAATGTTTTAATTATGCAACTAGTAAAATGAATTTCGCTTTGCATGCAAGAAATTCCTTTCTATTATCCCTTTGTAATTTTCTTCTTTCTTTTTCACGTTGTAATATTTGTATATATTTTTCTTAGATAAAGTAAAAAAAAGTTATAATGTTTAAAAAGAAATAATTACTGAGTATGATGGGGGGAGGAGAAAGAAAATCAAGCTTTTAAATGCTTTTAAAACACCAATTTTTTCTCGAAAACCGCGGCAGATTTATTAAAGATAAATATCATGTTTTATTTAAAGCATGTACAGTCGTGGAAAAAAAAAGTAAACACCCCCTACTAACTCCTCAACAAATTATCGTAGACGAAAGTTACTGGTACCGAACGATTGGAAATAATGTCTACTTTTAAAGGGAGTATATAAAATTTTCTTAGGGGACCATCTACATATTAAAACGAATCCAAACTTCATTTTTTTCAATGGCAATACCCAATTTTAACGAGATATTTCAAATTTTTGGTTCAAACTATGCCTAGAAACCGAATTTCAAGTCATTTGAATGATAAGTTTTTGCATTATAAACATTCAAAATTTAGTGCTTCTAATGCTAAATTACATTTTCATATTTTTATGTATAACTTCTAAAATTATGATCCTAATGTTCTAATTTTTTGTGTAGCAATAATACTAATATACCCAAACATAAATACGTTGAATTTGCAATTTTTATAATTTTCTGATATGAATTATGAATTATGAAATTAATATTAAAAAAAAAATAGGGATTGCGACCTACAGTTTTTTTGCTGGATTCAGATTTATTAAGTCCTGCTTTATGGAAATCCAAAATTTCGCATTTTTCTTCCAAGTAGTTTTCAAATTATGCTTAAAAAACGGCAAAATGACGGTTTAAGGGGCCGTCTATGATAGAAGTGACTAAATATTTTGAAATTTCTTATGCTATCTGTAATCTAACAGGCTTATTTGACTGCTTAAGGTGCCTTGATCAAGAAGGGAGCTCTCTCGGTTAGCAATCGAGTACTGAACTTCAATTTGGATACAGCACTTAAAATAGGCTCGTTTTAAAATAATTAATTTCTCGGAAACTTATGGTACGAATTGCATAAAAATTTGTTTTTAGACGAATTGAAGGGTGTAGAGTTCATTTATGCTGTCAGAATTGTGTACTGCTATTGAAGAAAATAAAGTTATGGTTCGTTTTAATATGTAGATGCCCCCCTAAGCAAATTTTATATACATCATTTAAAAGTAGACTTTATTTCCAATTGTTCGGTACTAGTAACTGTCTTCTACGATAATTTGTTGAGAAGTTAGTAGGGGGTGTTTACTTCTTTTTCCCACGACTGTACCTCGTAAATGCTCCCCTGTCAACTATAAAATTCTCCGACACGTTAAACAGCCAATGTCCTTTTGCCAGTCACAGTTTTATTCTAAAGAAAATATTCATGTCATTTTCTAAATTTTACAACTCTTTCAATGTTTTAATTATACTAAGTAAAATGGGTTTCGCCTTACATACTGAAAAAATTCTTTCTGTTATTATTTTGTAATTTTCTTCCTTTTTTTTAAACATTGTAATACTTGTATATATTTTTATCAGAGAAAGTAAAATGAGTAAACTTTTTAATATTTTAAAATAAATAGTTACTGCGTATGAGGGGGAAAAAAGAAAGAAAATGAAGCTTTTAAATACTTTTAAAACGCCAATTTTTTACTAGAAAAACGCAGCAGATTTAATAAAGATAAATAACATGTTTTATTTAAAGCCTGTACCTCGTAAATTCTCCCCTGTTGGCCAGAAAATTCGACACGTTAGAAAGCCGCTGTCCTTTTGCCCGTCACAGTTTTATTCTAAATAAAATATTCATATTATTTTTAAAATTTTACAACTCTTTCAATGTTTTAATTATACTAAGTAAAATGGTTTTCGCCTTACATGCGGAAAAATACCTTTCTATTTTTACTTTGTAACTTTCTTTTTTTTTCACGTTGTAATACTTGTATATATTTTTCGTAGAGAAAGTAAAAAAAGTAAAAAAGTTTTAATGTTTAAAAAGAAATAATTACTAAGTATGAGGGAAAAAAAAGAAAGAAAATGAAGCTTCTATATACTTTTAAAACACCAATTCTTTCTCGAAAAACGGGGCGGAACCGAAATATTTAATAAAGATAACATGTTTTATTTAAAGTACGTACCTCGTAAATACTCCCCTGTCGACTATAAAATTCTCCGACACGTTAAAAAAACAATGCCCTTTTGCCAGCCACAGTTTTATTCTAAAGAAAATATTCATGTCATTTTCTAAGTTTTACATCTCTTTCAATGATATAATTACATTAAGTAAAATGGATTTCGCTTTACAAGCCGAAAAATTCTTTTGTATTATTACTTTGTAATTTTATTTTTATTTTTTTTCACGTTGTAATACTTTATATTTCTCTTATTTTAAAGCACCAATTTTTTCTCGAAAACCGCGACAGATTTTTTTATGATAAATCACTGCAAATAGAGGCGTCTTAAATTCAAACATATATGTGACTGAAAAAGCAATTAAGACACTTAAATGTCTGACAATAAAATTTCAGACATGATAGATGTCTAAATTTAAGACACATAAAAGTCTTATTATGATCATGGCATAAATGAACTGAAAAAAAATGTTAGAATTATGATTATATGTCTGAATTTAAGACACTTGCAATTTTAGACATTTCAGAAATTAAGCCATTTGAACCACTCACCAAGTAAAACGAACTGAAGTGAGTAGGTTTGTTTGTTGTTGCAAGCATGAACGGTGCGCGAGAAGAACGCTACCGGATTTGATTATTGCTGTTTTGGCGGGCAACGGCTTTTATTCAACTGATTGGCGAAAGTGAATTAAAGTATCCCAGTACAGTAAATTTGACTGAAGTGTAAAAATTGCTTTTAAATTTATCAACATTTGATAAATTATTTGAAAATGGGACGATATATTTTTCCTCAATCCGAAATTTCTATAATGACATTTGCTATTCACATAATAAATGGAATCGTCAATCGTCGTATAATCTTATAACGCATTAAAAGTTTCTGCTTTATTTCCAAAACATTACATTGATTGAAGATTTGAACTTTGAATTCTCTTACTTGTAAATCGAAGCTGAGTCAGAAAGTGAGTGTATCATTTAATGAAGAGAAAGTGGTGACGCAGTATTTACTTTCTTTTGTGAAATAGTATGCACATCTACATCTATGTCCGTTGGTGTGTAATAGTCGTTAGAGAAAATGTTTTTTAGCATAGTGATCGGATGTCTGTATTTTATATCTTTGTGCCTTCATTTTATAGATGCTAGACGGAAGTTTATTTGTTACATATTCTGTTTATTGGAATGGTTTGTCGGTATCTGCTTGTAAATGGAGATCGAAGAAAAAATAATCAATTGGGAATTACATTTTTCATATGGAAATATAAAAATTTCAATATTTCTACGATAGTTTTTTTTTCAAGACTCACCAAATAGTCAAAAGAATATAGCATGATATCTATAAAAATACAGTGGTAAAAAAATGTGAATACGTATATATTTTTAAAATGGCGTAATATCGTTAAAAAAATATTTCCCTCAAACTGGATTAGCTGTTATACAGTTTTGAATATTTGCGCCAAGGTAAGGTATTCCACTGGTTTGGAATGATAATTCACAGAACGTTCTTACATATATATTATTATTTATTTATTATTTAAATTATTCTTATTAGACTAATTTGCATTTTTAATATTTTTGTCTTTTTTTATCAAATAAATATTTTTTGTGTGAAAAGATTTGTTTGCTTATTTCTGATTCTTTTCAATGAGTGCATATGATTTTCAGTATTAATAAATATATTTAATTCTTATCTAGATCTTAACTTTATAAATTAAAGTTTCATGTTGTTAATAATCTATTTATTGTTTGAATAATACTATTTACGTGAAAAATACGACAGTTTCAATTAGATTTGGTAAGATGTAAAGAAGTTTTGAAATTATAGAATTAATGTTTCCGGCATGCTATTAAAAAAGAATATTTACAATTTTGTTAATGATTGTTAAATAGCTCGTATCATCTGAGCAACATACTGAAAAAATTGTTCAGTATAAGTTGTAAAAAATCTAATTTTTATATAACTTTGCACAAGTAAGTTCTTTCCTTGCGAATTCCTTTATTTTATATTAGTGATATAATTTTACATACAAATTTTGATTTTTAGTGACAAGAGTGCCATTTAATTATCTTACAGAGTATATTATTGAAGTGATTTTTTTAATATTAACAAATTTAAATTTATCTTTGAGAAACATCATGAACTTTTTTGCTTTAGATGGTGCATATACAGTATGAAAAGAAATCTCGATAGCATAAGGGTTTGTGTTATCGTGAATTTCGGAATATTTTGTAAACTTACAGTTTTTCCTATTGGAAAAAAATCCCTCTTATTGTATTCAATTGCACGGCGATACTATATATGTTATATAAAAATTTTACCTTTTTCTATTCATTTAAATTATTCTAAATTGCCGGCCTATTCATTATTTCCCTTTTTTTTTTTAATACGCTCTATTATTTATTTCTAGCTAAATTCCTATATTTTTAAAACGCGTATCTTAATAATAGATTTATTCCAAAACATAATCTAAACTTTTAATCCCTTCATTAATTTTTATCGTCTACCAAACTGTAAAATTCTGAACGCAGTTACTTATTTTTCGAATATTTATCAAAGCCATTTTTACTTTTTTATTCTATTTCATCTCATTTTCCCGCTCGCGAGGCACCAGCCTTTTCACATCGAAATCATTCCATTAGCGGCGCTGGGATTCTTTCCTGTGACTTTTCTTGATCGCTCTCCATTGGCTGAGTGTCGGATCCCAGTTTCACTTCGAGGCTCGTTCGTGATTTTCGTTGGTTTAGCTTGAAGTTTTCATTTCAATCGGAATTCCTCCGCGCATTCTCATAAATAGCGAGAGCATGAGCTCAGAGCAAGGAGATTTTTGTACTGTGATTGTTTACAAAACCTGTTACCCGGTGTCCTTAGCCATGTGGAATATTCATTTCGTAAATTAACATCTATTTAGCATGAGTAATTAGTTTATACTCGAGTGAAATGCTCTGATTTCTCATCTGCGGGAATTGTTCAGTGTTGGTATGTTCTGATGGAATAAACAGTTGTTCTATGACTACGTTTCCATGTGTTTAATTGGGAAAACCTCATATTTCTTCATACGCCTTTTTTCGCCACTCAAGCTGCCTTGTTTTCATAATGAAATAATAAGTGTTTGATTGGACTATACCAATATTATCATCGCTCTACAGTTGCTATATTTTCAGAGTTGATACCCCCGCTAGCAATGCTTGTGCTAAGTGGTAGGATTGCTTACAACATCACCAACGGCTGATTAAAATGTGGTATGACTCCAGTAATACGTAATAAGCACGATTTCAACTACACCCATTAAATTGTTTCGTAACATATATATATATCTATAAATATTTAATAATCCTTATGAAAATTTGTTTCAAAATAGAGTATACCTATTATGTATTTCCTGCGTTACATCTCAACACCATAGTACTTAAATTTTAAAACATGAAGCGATCGTGAAAGTAATTACAGTAAACTCTCTGTAAGGCGGACTCTGTGTAAAACGGAAATCTGTCTGACTCGGAAAGATTTTAAAGTCCCTGAGAATCCATAGACATAGAGTAAAATTTGTCTAAGGCGGAATATTGTTTACTACGGAAACTTTTCTCGGTCCCGACCAATTCCGCCTTAGACAGAGTTTACTGTATAAACAAATTATAAAAATCGGTGCAATTAATTAAATACGTGTGGAAATTAGTAAAAAAAAAAAAATCAATTTAAATAACATCATGCAAAAAAATTAAATAATATGAGAAAAAAAAGAAGATGGGTATAAGAACAATTTTCGCCCATGACAGTAGGAGATATTTTTCTAAGGGGTTTTACATTTTTGCAATAAAATTTAAGACCTAAATAAAGATGTTCTGAAAACACACTTTTAATGCAAGATTTCAAACAAGTATTGCCATCGGTAAAGTGTAACTATGCTGATATTTAATATATTTTGAGAAAGTAGCATGGTTTGAAGACTAATTATTCTTGATTACTTTTGCTCCGAGTATGTATGTATTTTCATATTATTCTAACATTTTTCAATACAAATTATTTTTATTGTGATGTTTATGGGAAGAAAAATGTTTTTAGAAGTGTTTTTCAACCTTCAAAGAATTTTTTTTATGCATATCTGGGTGCTAAAAAAAATCCATGAAAATAATAATAAAACAGAAACTCGTTAAAAAAATTTTTTTTACAGGATTTTAAGTTTTTTTTTTTTTTTTTTTTTTTTGTGTGTGTGTGTGTGTGTGTGTGTGTGCCTGTGTTCGTTAATGACAACGTTAATATCAACGCACGTTATCTTTTAAATCTAGTTTGCAGAATATTATTGAATAGTATCAACAACTGGACCTAGAATTTATTTGGAACATATTTCTTATACTGTCACAAAAAAGGGTAAACACTTTTTACCCTTTAGAATGTGCATATAAATGAATATACAGCAAAACCTCTGAATAGCGGACACCTCGAGAGCACGGAATTAGTCCGCTATTTGGTGGTGTCTACTTTAAAGAGGTAAAGACGTACAGATTTGTTGAGGATAAAAAAAATAGAGGTGTCCGCTATTCGCCAATGTCCGTTATGGAGGTTTTTCTTTAAATACATAGTACAGTAAAACCTGCGTAACGGACATTCCTGAATAGGGGATACGTCTATTTAGCGAAAAAGCTGCATCTGCTTAAAACATGGGCTAAGGGTCTCTCCTCCCCCCCCCCCTGGATTTTTTCTTTTTTATTGGGGGGGGGGGGATACAATTTTTGTAAATCTGCGATTTTGAAGATCTTTCGAAATTACACTGATTATAATGAATATTTTGAACGTTTAGAGTAATATATTATGATTTAAGAAGGCTTTCGCTACACAGAGATTTCCGGTATTCGGGAATGTTCATTAGCGGACACTTCCGAGTCCCAAATTCTGGTCACTTCAATTTAACGAACCATAACGTTGGGTTGGATTTTTTGCAGACACAGGATTTTATTAAAGCATTAGCAAATTGGGCTGTGCCCCCTTCCCTTTGTACTTTGGTGGCCCCAAATTTGGTATTCAATTTTTGTAAAACTGATATTTTGAATGTCTTTCAACATTATGCTGATTAATGTGCTGTTGTCAAATGTTTCAATATTTCTTGCTAATGATAAATAGTATAATAACAAAAACGAATGGAGATACTCAATTTTTTCATACTCAATTTTTTTTTTAAATGTTGGGATCTCGTATACTGAAAATTTTGTGTAATCTAGTGTTAGATTTTATTTAACACAGAAATAAAAATGCTTAAAATAATTAACTGGGAATATCTAATTTAAATGGAAAAAAATTGTACAACAAAGCAAGGATGAGATTCTTTCTGAAGGAATGAATCATTTTTTTTATAAATGGGAATAATTTGTTACCATAAAGCAGAGCTGATTGCAGCATGGGCAAACTGGGCTGTTTCTGTATGCCTTTAGCTTTATGTGCTCCCACATTTGGTATGAAATTTCTATTAGTGATGTAACGAATAGTGATTTTGCCGAATAGCCGAATACCGAATATTCGGCCAAGTTTTAGGCCGAATACTGACTTTAATATAAATGACTTTTATTTTAATTGTTTATTATTTTTTTTTCAATTTTAAAATAAAAAATTAAATTAAGGACTAATTGAAATTAATTTTTTGTTTGAGTTTTCAAAAATCATAACAGCTGAATGTATTTTTTGTTATACTTTAAATGTCTTAAAAAATACTTTAAAGATAACATATGACTTTTAAAAATGTAAATAATAATTTAATTCATAATTTTTTTATTTAATCCATAGATAGTTCTAGTAATTTATATATATATATACTATCTAAAATAGAACTCATTTCCTCTGTAAAAATGAAACTCTTTTTATCTTAGTAAAATCCTTTCACCCCATAAAAATAAGAACTTGCATGTGTCCTCTGTCTTTTATATCCTTTTTCTTAGTAAATTTACACTCTGTATGGCAAAAAAAAAAAAAAAAAAAAAAAAAAAAAAAAAGTTATTTTCTTAAAATATAATTATTCATTCCATTAAAATATTATATATTCTTTTCTGCTACCAAGATATACTTTTCTTTTTTCTTTCTCTCAAAATTAACAAGCCCCTCATAATACTTCCTCCACCCCATATTTCAGAATGAGATCTTTTTCTTATAATAATTAATGTATTTAGGTATAATTTTTTAATATTGTTTGTCGAAAATATTTAAAATCATATTTTGTTTTGATTTTCTGGAACATATCTAACCAAATATCTTAAAATATTCGGCCAAATATGCCACTATTCGGCTACAGGTATTCGGTCAAATGTCCCACTATTCGGCCACAGGTATTCGGCGGGCCGAATATTCGGCAAAAGGGCCGAATAGGCCGAATATTCGTTACATCCCTAATTTCTATAAAGCTGATATTTTAAATTTGTTTTGATCTTATACTTATTTTAATAAATATTTTGTACTTTTAGAAAATGATTAGGTTAAAAAAAACATATATTTATCCAAATATGTATTTGATGGCATCGAATAGGCTTAATTTTTTTTTTGTAACTGTATATGAAGGCGGCAGGGGGAGGGAGCGAATGAATACTAGATCTTTGGACTAGAATTAATTTGAAATTTGAAGTAATTTGAAAGTAATAAACATTTTTGATGCGCGCATCTATGATATCACATAAATACATTTTTAGATGAATATATATATATATATATATATATATATATATATATTATTCTATTCCAAAACTACAAAATGCTGATTACAATCGTCATAAGTTCAAAAGTGATTTAAAATATCAGCTTTATGAAAATTTCGTACCCAATTTGGGGTACCCTAAAATTAGGGGGCAGAGATGCTTCCCAGTTTTCCCACGTTGCGATCAGCTCTGCTTTATGGTAACAAATTATTCCCATTTATAAAAAATGTTTCAATGTGGTCAAATATGGCTGCGTATTTGGAAAGAAAAGCGGTCAAAGATGGCTTCATATTGGTTGGGGGGGGAGGGGGAGGAAACGGCTCAAAGATGGCCGCAATTAAGACATTTAAAATGTCTGAAATTCAGATGCAAAAAGTGTCTAAAATTTTTAAGACATTTTAAAACGTCTGAAAATCGAACACACTTGTTTCAGACACTTAAGTGTCTGAAATTCAGACACAAGAAGTGTCTGATAATTTTCGGACATTTTAAAACGTCTGAAAATTGAACACTGCGTTTCAGACACTTAAGTGTCTGAATTTCAGACATTTCAGTTTACAGTGCATGTTTTATTTAAAGTCTGTACCTCGTAAATTCTCCCCTGTCGACATGTAAATTATCCGACACGTTAAAAAACCAATGTACTTTTGCCAGTCACAATTTTATTCTAAAGAAAATATTCATGTAATGTTCTAAATCTTACAACTCCTTCAATGTTTTAATTATACTAAGTAATATGGATTACGCCTTACATGCCGAAAAATTCCTTTCTATAATTAGGTACTTTGTAATGCTCTTCTTTTTCTTTTTTTCACTTTGTAATGCTTATATATATTTTTCTTAGGGAAAGTAAAAAAAGTTATAATATTTAAAAAGAAATAGTTACTGAGTATGATGGAAAAAAAGAAAGAAAATGAAGCTTCTAAATACTTAAAAAAAAAAAAAAAAAAAAAAAAAAAAAAAAAAAATTCTCGTAAGACGCGGCAGATTTAATGAGATAAACGTTAAAAATCCAATGTATTTTTTTCCACCAGTGGCTGAGAGGTTCTGCTCTCGAAGCTGGTAGACGGGAGGTGGTGGGTTCGAACCCAATCGCGCCCGTCGGCCTAATCGTTCGGAGTTTTCGTGGTTTTCTTCGAGCCATGGATTTCCATGCGTAAATACGGGTTAGGTTCCCTTAGAAAGACCCCCCACGAAGGGCACCCCCCCTGGGCCTATATCCATCGTGCAGATAATTGGCCGTCACAAATCAACCAACCAATGTCTTTTTGCCAGTCACAATTTTATTCTAAAGAAAATATTCATGTAATATTCTATATTTTACAACTCTTTCAATGTTTTAATTATACTAAGTAAAATGGATTTCGCCTTACATGCTGAAATTTTTTTTCTTCTATTATTACTTTGTAATTTTCCTCTTTTTTTCCGCGTTATAATACTTGTACCTATTTTCCTTATAGAAAGTAAAAAAAGTAAAAAGTTACAATTTCTAAAAAGAAATAGTTACTGAGTATGAAGAAAAAAAAAATGAAGCTTCTAAATACTTTTAAAACACCAATTTTTTCTCGAAAAAAGCGGCAGATTTAATAAAGATTTATTTAAAGTATATACCTCGTAAATGCTCCTCTGCCGACTATTCTCCGACACGTTAAAAAGTTCGTTTGCCAGTCACAACTTTATTCTAAAGAAAATATTCATGTAATTTTCTAAACTTTACAGCTCTTTTAATGTTTTAATTATACTAAGTAAAATGGACGTATGAAACAATCGGAAAATTCATTATGAAAATGCATCATTAATTTGGAGATAGGAGTAAAGTAAAAATGTACTAATAGTCTTTAACTGTATGCTGTACGAGTTACATTACCTTACTAGTCCGGCGTTGCCCGGCACCGTCGAAAAAATCGCACAAAACGCGAAAACCGATCTAAAAATCGCATTAAAAAAAATCTCTGCACAGATTCCGAATAAACTTTATTGAAAAGAGGACAAAATTTAATATATCGGACTAGAAGATTGAAAGCGGCTTCATTTTACTAATGTGGAAAAATAGCCGGGACAACACGCGCAACGAACCAAGTTAAAGCAACAAACCGCTAAAAATTGGTGAGGGCAAAATTTACTATAGCGGGATAAAAAGTTGTAAACGGAATTCTTTCACAGATTTCAAGAAATCGCCACGGAACGCGAAAAAATCCAAAATATCACATTAAAAATCCCTAAAAATCTGAAACTTGCGGAGAACAAAATTTGCTACATTAGGCTAAATGTTTGAAACCAAAATCCGTATGCGAATGTAAAAAATCGCCGTAAAACGCGAAATAATCGCTGTACGTATTACGAATAAACTGTATTGTAAAGAAGACAGTATTTATTATAATGGGCTAAAAGTTTAAAAACTGATTTCTTTTTCTAATGTGAACAAATCGACAAGAAACGCCAAAAAAAAAGAAAAAAAAAAAAAAAAAAAAAAAAAAAAAAGAAAGAAAGAAAGAATTTAAGAAAAGAATTGAAATCCTTAAAAATTGAAAAATCGCAGAGGGCAAAATTTACTGTAATGGGCTAAATCATTATAGCCGTAATTCTTTCACTAATGACTAAAAATTGTCGCGGAACGCAAAAGAATCCGCTAAAAATCGCATTAAATGTGCTAAAAATTCAAAAATCGCTATGGAAAAAATTTACTGAGCCTAAAAGTTTGAAACAGAATTCTTTTCACAAATGTCAAAAAATCGCCGCACAAGTCGTATTTAGAGGTGAGTGAAAATTCTATTACAAGATTCGATCTCAACGTATAAAAACAATGTTGGGTTAAATAAAAGAGTACAAAAACATGAACAGACGGACATTTTAACAGAAATTTTAAACTTCATCATAAATCTTGCAAAACTTCTTCTTCTTCTTTTTTTTTTTTTAATATAACATTTAAATGTATACAGTACTTGAAAATATCATATCTTAGAATAGATAATCTTTATCATATAGAACACACTAGTTAAAGCAAATATGGTTTTTCCTTTTTTTTTTTACCAAATTAAAAAATTAATTAATGAAAGCACATATAAATCCTATAATATAGCATGTAGAGTAAGGGGTATATGTACTTTTTTACATATATTAATTCTTTATGCACAGTAGTCATATTGAAAGGTTGGTTGGTTTTTGTTACACGTTAATAATATCTAAAAAGGATAATCGGTCAAGTGCGAGTTTTACTTACACACAAAGGTTCCGTACAATAATGACCTTGTATAAAGTTTAAACTTGACATTGTGCCCAGCGCGCTTCGGAAAAGAGGTCGCGCAATTGCAACGCCGCCTTGGTATTGGCCGATGTTTTCCAGATAGGTTTTTATTAATATCTCGGCTAATTACAGACAAATTTTTCTTGAAAACCGTAATCAATAATATTTGGATGATTAAGTGTCGATGAATACCTGAGCGCCCGCAAAGCAAAGTTTGTGTGCAACGGAAAAATGCGTTTTTCTCAAAAACTATATAATTTTGGATAATCGCTATATTGCAAGCTTTAATAATCGCTTTAATGCGAGGTTTAAATAAACTCCTACTATACCAAATTTTTTCATAATTTTAGTTACAGTAGATTCGGAAATAGGGGGGGGGGGGCGTGGTTATATTTTTGCATTACATTTTCGACGATATCCCTGAAAATACAATACCTAAAATTAAAACAAATATATTTTTGAATTTGGTGTTACGAGAACTTTCGAACGATACCCCACACGAAAAACAATTTTTTTTTTCAAGTAACTCAATTACCCCCCCCCCCCTCCTTCAATTTTTCTTTCAAATATTTGTGAATGGCTAATAAAATATAAATAAATTCAATAGCCTTTATAATTCTGGCAAGTTCGAATTTTCCATGTTCATAGTCATCGAGAAAAACGGCTTTGACGGACGGACAGACAAGTGATCTTATAATGGTTGCGTTTTTATCTTTTTAAGTACGGAACCCTAAAAATAATTACTTCGTAACAAAAAACATAATGAATAAAGCTTTTAATAACGTTTAAAACGCTAATTTTTTTTTCTCGCGAAATTCGGCAAATTTAATAAAGATAAATAACATGTTTTATTGAAGTCCGCATCTCGTAAATGTTCCCCTGTCGACTATAAAATTCTCTAGCACTTTTAATGGCCAACGTTGCTTGTAGGTCACGGTTTTCTTCTCAATAATTTATTTATGTCGTTCTTTTTCCTGAAATTTTCAACTCTTTCATTACTTTAATTATGTTAAATGATACGAATATGTGACACAATCGCATGCTGTATTTTAAAAGTAACACATACTCTTAACCTGAAATATGTTAATATGTTTTGCGCTTTTTTTCTTTACACAAATGTATATATATATATATATATATATATATATATATATATATATATATATATATACATGAGATATTTTATGCTATTTCTACGTAATTATTGAAATAATTGGACATTTTGTTCTTACCATCGATGCATATTATTATATTGTTTTATAAAAAGATATATGTACATATATAAGGTAAAGCGAGGAGAGTCTGCGCACATTTCAAAAGAATAATAATTAAAAATCTAAATATTAATATTTTGCTAAACTATGCATGAATAATTTTGACTTCATTTGTTTTTTATGCATTTCCATTGTTATTTTGTTGTTATACTGTAATTTAATAGAACCAAGAAACCTATTTTGCGCAATCTCTCCTTACAGGGTAGGAGAGAATGCGCACATGGGTAGGAGAGATTGTTATTAATAATAACCACAATTAAATTGTTAACAATAATAATTACACTTAATCGACATTGTTGAATGGTTTTTGTGAGTAAATATTATTGTATTAGGAGTGAATATTTCAACCAAATGTTTAAATAATAAATAAAAGAAAGAATTTTAACTTAAGAAATTTTAATTTAAGAAGATTAAAATATCAGAAAAAGCAAGCCCTACTAAGATTACCAAATAACATTAATCTAGTTCATAACATGTTTAACTTGAAAATTACTTCATTTCCATATCCACAGTTTCATTGTATTTTGTTTGCTGAACGAAGTTGTCGTTCACAATCCAATCAATGCACTTATTGTTGTAAATCGCGCATCAATCGTGCAATCACATGCAACAAGCAATACATTGAATCCAGTCAGTTGTCGAAGTTGTGTCCTGGTACATTTCCAGACATTCAGTGCACTGATCCTCACTGACCTTCAGTTTTTTTCCCTTTAGTGTTTTATCCCACTTTTTGTGGAAACACCTTATCTTCAGCAGTTTTTTTTTTGCAGCGGCATCCTTCTTAAGTCTTTTTTCATGTATATTTTGTGGATCAGTAACATTAGTTGAACTCTGTTTCCTTTTGATTTCGATGGTATGACACAACTTGGGATGGGTGAAAGCTTTTTCAAAACATTGTATTAGAAAATTTATTTTAGTTAACAAAATTAATTTATTAGCAAATTAATTGTCCATAAATTAAAAAATATATATAAATATTTAATTAAATTATTAACAAATATATTATTAATTTATTAACAAAAATAATGACATAAAATTAATTTAATAACAACTGTATTATTAATTTAATATTAAAATTTTTATCTGCAAAAGTATATTTTTGCAAATTAATTTGTTGCCAAATTTAGTTTTCATAATTATGTGTGTTTCCGAAATTATATCAAAATTGATTCATTCATACGTTTTACACGTAATTTGCAATTCATACAAATTTATCAATAAGTTGTGTAAACTCTCCTAGCACTTAAACTTATGGGGAAATGCGCTATCTCTCCTAAGTAGCAGATGCGTAAACTCTCCTATTTTGGTAGGAGAGATTGCACGGCCTTTTATTTAAATATGACCACTTCTAAAATGAATTGTTGATGTTCGCATACTTAGTCCAGGTTAGTAGTTTATAAGAAATCGTTTAAGTTCAAAATATTTTGTATTACTGACGTTCTATAAAAATTTAAAAACAGTTATGAAAATTCAAGCACTTACTTTGGAAAAACAAAACAAAATAGCACTGCTTTATGCAAAGACGCTTGGAACAATCAATATGCACATTCATGTAGACACTGCACTAATGTTGCTGTACAACTACCTGGGGTCGCTGCGCGCGCACTCTAGTCCTTCCCGTCGAATCTCTTTGTGCGCAATCTCTCCTACCGCGCGAACTCTCCTCGCTTTACTATATATACCGGGTGTCCTAAAAAGGACTGACTGATTTTAAAATTCAATAACTCGCAAACGGTAACAGATATTTAAAAACATTTTGCAGGAGGGTTATGTATGATGTCAAAAGTATTTTTTACCGTGATTCTCGAATTTAGTTCGAATTACAAACTTTGGACCTAATGCATAACCCTCCTGCAAGAATTTTTTAAATGTCTGTCACCGTTTGCGAGTTCTTGGATTTTAAAATCAGTCAGTCCTTTATAGGACATCCGGTATACATACAACATACATACATACATACATATATATTCCCTCATATATATGCCCTATGCCCCTATACATATATATGCCCTCTCCGGAGACCTGTGCATCGGTATAAATATGCTGTATTTCGCATTATTCCAGCTAGGGGCCGTTGAAGTCAAAGGAGGCGTCTTTAAACTATAATTGGTCGTTAGCTGAATGATTGACTGCCCGGGATACAGGCTGTGGTTTGAGTTGGCCGATCGAATGCAGCAAGACTTATAAATTGCACTTATTCAGCAAAAGTATTCTTATGAGATGTGCCAAAACGATCTCTAAAAGTTATAAAATGCGATGCGGGAAAACTGACTTAACAGGGGCAACCTCATTCAATCAACTGAGACACAATTACAAAAGCATTTTAAAAGTTTTAATTTTAATTTCTAAATTTAAATTTTAAAAAGGGACAAAAAAGGGGATTTTAAAAAGGGGCTTTTTTATCATTTCATATCCCCCCCCCCACTAAAACAAGAGCCACAGGGCTCGCCTGCAAGACCTGTGGGTCTTATCTCGTAAATTTAACCCAGGGTGTTTTTTTTTTTTTTTTTTTTTTTTTTTTTTTTTTTTTTTTTTGCTCCAGCTCTCAAGTCAATTGGACCTATTTTTACATTCATATCAAGTTACATAAAAATATTGTTCACATAAAAATATTGGTTACACTAAAACATTGGAATTCTTTAAATGGTGCTGCAGCAAAATAATAAGGGGACAGTCTCGAGACATGGGACCTTTAATTACACCAAACTGTCTCTAAAGCAAGTCTTTTGGATGTTTTTTGTAAATGTCTCTGGGTATTGTCCATTGAGAAACATCCTTTTTTGGTGTAAAATTGTAACATTAACATATACAGAATATATAACATATACTAAAATACTCAAAGATAAACCTACTGAAAACTATATAACATATTCAAATGTAAAAAATATTTACAAATACAAAATATTCAAAATTATAAAATATTCATTAATACAAAATGTTCAAAAATATAAAATATTCAATAATACACAATATTCAAAAATATAAAATATTCAATACTACAAAATGTTCAAAAGTATAAAATATTCAATAACATAAAATGTTCAAAAATATAAAATATGCACTAATACTATCAACACAAATATATTGTCTACCAAAATGCACTTTGGCAAGTTTGCATTTCTAAAAATACTGAATTTTCACACTGAGCTAACATAAAAGTAAAATACACTGTAATACTAACAACAACAAACACATTCCTTCTTATTCTACCTTTCTGTTTCGGTAGGGACTTTACTACTTCTTTGATGCAGCCAAGGGTTATTTTTATGAAAAACAAACTAAGTTGTCTTAAAAAAAGGAAAACTATAGCTAAAAAATTATAAATATGCGTTTGCTATAATTTTCACCATGCCCAGGGTCAGTGTGACATGGATTTTAATACTCTGAGGTGAATATCCTCCCAAAAAATGTGCCTCTTGCACAACTGAAAAAGGAAGGTGGGCAATCGACATTCACCTACAGAGGGGAAGCGAAGCAGTTTTGCCAGATTCTCCGTTCAACCTGGAAAGAGAATCTGGGAAAACAGTCCGGCTAAAGATGGGTGGCCACGGAGTGGAGGACCCCTTCATAGGTCACAAAATTATCATAATAATATAGTTATAAAAAAAACAAAAATTCTAACAGTACTTTTAAACTGTCATCATCATTCTACGCCGCCGGGGAGTTAGGTTACACGCCCAGCTGGGTCCTCGTCCAAATGCTACGAGCAAGGGGGACGATAGGAAAGCAAAAATAAAAAATTGAAAGATGAAAGAGATAGATTGGGTTTTATTCATGGTTGAGCTTAAGGTTTTGAGGTGGGTGGTAGTATCTTAACTTGGAGGAATGGACAATTTCAGAATTTCTCTTAAAATGTGGACTGGGTTTATCAATTTCAAAGGATACATCAGAAAGTTGTTTTAAAATGGTGTATGGGCCAGAGTATGGCGAAGTCAGTTTACGGGTATTAGGATAATGAAATTCTTCATACATTACAATGTCACCAACTTTAAATTTTACAGGAAGGAAACGAGCATCATAATGGACTTTATTCTTTTTATGGTAAGCAATTGTTCTCTCTTTAGCCAATTTTCTAGCTTCCTCCACAGGGGGATAATAACTATTATTTGGTAAAGGAGGATCATATGGTAATTTTCCTAACAATAAATAACTAGGGGTGAACTGGGTTACAGAATGGGGAGTATTATTATATTCATATAAGACTTCATCTAAAAGCTTAGTCCAGGGTATTTTCTTGGTTGTGGAATTGACTTTACATTTTAATCTAGTGACAATAGTCTGATTTAGGCGTTCAATTTTCCCATTCGTTTCTGGGTGATGGCTGCTTGTTAATCTGTGTTTTACATTGTAAGTACGAAGAAATCTTTTAAACCTGGAAGCTGTAAATGCTCCATTTCTGTCGGTTAACAATCTATTTGGTACTTGTATCTGAAATAATTGCTTCAAAATGTTTGTATAAGTTTCGGTGGTTACACTTTTTGAAGGAAAACCCCACACATAGCGAGTTGCATGGTCAACGACTAAATGCAAATATTTTTTTGTAGAATTGTAATAATTAAATCCGCCAACAGAGTCTACTGCTAAACATTCAAAAGGTATATCTGTTGGGGGCATTAATTGCAATAAGCCAAATCTTTTTTGCCTACATTTTTTGTTTATCTGACAAGTGTGACAGTGTTTTACAAAATTTTCAATGTCCTGATTAATGTTAGGCCAATAATACTGCAGAGAGATTAAATTTATCATCTTATAAATTCCAGGATGGCCAAATTGTGTGTGGGTTTTTTCTAAGAGGGGTAGACGTAAAGACATGGGGACCACAATCTTATACAAACTTTTCTTTCTAATTACAACAACATCATTTATCTCAGTGTATTTTTTACCATCAACTGTTACATTTTCTTTTCTCTGATTGTCTCTTACTTCATTCAAGTCAAGGAGATGTATAATATGGGGTAAATTTTCTGAAACAGGCTGTCTAGATAGCATATCAGCTTCAACATTAGTGGAGCCTTTTTGGTATTTAATTTCATAGTCAAACATACTAAGTTTTAGGGACCAGCGGAAAAGACGTCCTCTTAAATTTTTAACACTTTTGAGCCAGGTAAGTGCCGCATGGTCTGTATGTATGACAAATTTTTGACCGTGTAAATAATGATAAAATTTATCTAAAGCATCCACAATCGCCAAACATTCTAACTCAGTAATTGCATAATTTTTTTCATAATCGCGAAGATTTCTAGAGTGATATGCTATAGGATGTAATGTTCCTTTTTCATCAACTTGTTTTACAACACATCCCACTCCATGACTTGATGCATCTACAAACAAATGACAAGGTGTTTTGGGATCAAACAACTTTAATATAGGTTTTTCAATTAAAGCATTTTTTAACTTTTCGAAAGAATTTTGACAATTTTGGTCCCATACATAGGGGACATTTTTCTTCAACAAATTGTTGAGAGGGTATCGAATGTTAGCATATTTTGGAATAAATTTGTGATAAACGTTTATAGATCCCAAAAAACGTTGTAATTCTTTTACATTCGTAGGTGGTGTTAATTTCTTAATTGTCTCTATATTAGGGTTGTCAGGTGTGATACAACCATTCGAGACTTCATATCCTAGGAAATTAATTTTGGATTTAACAAAATTACACTTTGACAATTTTAGTTTAAGGTTTTCTTGGACACAGATATTAAATAAGGTCTCTAAATGACACAAATGTTCTTCTTCATTTTGGGAGAATACAATAACATCATCAAAGTAACTACAGGCAAAGTCAATTTTGTATTTATTAAGGATTCTTCTGAGGGTACGGTTAAACCAAGCAGGTGCGTTTTTCCATCCGAATGGTAAACGATTCCACTCATATAATCCAAAGGTAGTGGCAAACGCCAGCTTCTCCGTATCTCGAGGGTGGATAGGGATGTGCTAATATCCACTGGCCAAATCAAGAGTGGAAAAAACTTTAGCATGTGCCAATTTATCTAACAGGGTGTCTATTCTAGGTAAGGGTTCTGCATCTGTTTTTGTAATGGCATTCAATTTTCGAAAGTCAATACATAACCGGGTTTTCTTCCCTTCTTCACGTTTATACACCAAAGTTACGGGTGATGAATAAGGGGAATAGCTTTCTTTAATGATACCGGCTCGCAATAAATTCTGAATTTGGTCTTTAATTTCTTCTTCTTCCTTAGGGGAAGTGCGATATGCTCTTAAAGAAACGGGGAGGTCTGATGTTAACTGTATTCTCTGGGGTTCAATGTTTACACAACCTACATCATATTTATCTTTAGCAAAAATACAGACATATTTGGCTAGAAGAGCAGGTAATTGTTCCTTGACAGTCTGAACATTTGGCACATGTTCAGTGGTCTCGAACAACTCCGGCTCAAAATTTTCTTCGAATATCTCTGCATTTTTAACTGTATTTTCCATTTCTGGCTGGTTAGTATATGATTCTGATAAATGTAAGGTATGATGGGATGAATTTGTTGAAATATTGTCCATGAGAGGTACTTTCTTTTTCTCTTGCGTGATTTGCATTTTAACACAGTCAATACTCAATTTAAACAGTTTACAGTGGGGTAGCCCAATCAAAGCATAAGGTAAGTGATTATTAATTATAAAAAGTTCAACATTCTTAGAGATATGTCCTAATTTCAAACTAACAAGGCATTTTTCTTTCAAAGCTAGAACACCTTGTGTTTGTGTGACCGATATACTCTGCTGAACTTTACATATTTTTAGGTTAAGTTTGTGGGCTAAATGATAAGGAATAACACTGATAGAACTCCCTGTATCGATCAAACAAGGTAGTGAGCCTTCACTTTTTACATCAGTAATTTTTTGACAATTTCTATTTGATTTTTTGTAGCTAGCTTTTTCTTTTTGTACATGTCCGGACATAAGAAACCGTCATTGATTACTAGATATATTTTCAGATGACTCATTAGCTCTCTGATCTGGGTTGGGGTTCGCAAAATTCATATTGGGACTAGGGGTTGGAACTGCTAAGACTTGTTGTCGAAAAGGGCAGTATTCCACCCAATGATACGCATTTGGTATTCCTATATTAAAACAAACTTTGCATGGCGAGGGTGGCAAAGTGGTCTGGTGATGTACATTTGGTCTCGGTTGACCATTTGTCGTCGGTCTAACTGTATTTTGGGGATTTCGTGCTTGATTAGAAGCAAAAGGTCGAGTCGGGGGGTTTTGATAGGGAACTCTGTAGTTCCACTGCCGGTTATAATTCTGTCCTGTCTCATATGGGGGGCGAAACGGTCGCCATTGTCGATACTGATTGGGGTTTTGTGGGCTTGCATCTATTTTGCTCTCATTTCCTTTTCTGTCCAGTTGCAGCTTGCAAATTCTGAATACTAATTCACGCCATGAATGTGTATTTGAGGGGTTGCTTGCAATAACTAGCTTTTGCATTTCTAACGGCAAGCCCTCCGTTAATCCTTCCAAGATAAGCTTCTGGTCTAACCCTAAGGTTCTCCCTATTTTAGTCTTTTTCTGATAGTATTCGTTCAGGTCCTCTCCAATCTTGTATCCAATACGGGAAAAATCAGTTAAAGAAAGAGTGTCGGGAATTTCGTAATGTTCATTGAACAAAGTGACAAATTCGGACCAATGCAGCACATTTAAACAATTATTAATGTACAACGTAAGTGCACTGTCTTTTAAGTATTTCTGTATGTGCCTAATTTTCCAGAAGTCGTCTTTTTCCTGTTCTACACAAACACTCTCAAAATAGGCCAGCCAAGCGGTCCAATTCATATTTGAATTAGGCGAAAACGCAATAATATCAGGTTCTATGGACATTTTCGGGCTAGCGGTTACTGAGTTGTGACCAGACCCAGCTTGAGCTGACAGGGTCTGTTCACCTAATGTTGTTACATTATGTGTCTGTGTGGCAATCTCGGACTTCTGAGTATCTTTCTCTTTATCTGATTTGTTTTCTAAGTCATTCTTTTCAGGAGGGGGAGTGACACTCATCTTGAAATACAAAATAGTACAAGATTACACAAAAATATAAGGCACAATTTAAAACAAATAAAAATGGAATATTTTTCAAAAAAATTGCAACACAATATTTGTAACAAAAATGGGCTTAAATCTAAATAAAATTCAAATTTAATACATCATTTTTTTTTTTCAAATTGAGATTTAAAAAAAAACGAACTTTGAACTAAAATTTTAAAATTCCAAAGATTTAAATACTGTCTAAATTTCAGAAAATTACTCTCTTATAGCAAAAATAAATAAAATAAACGTTGTCTTATTCTAATTTTGGCTATTAAAATGACAAACAATTAAAAAACTACCTTTTAAAACTGTATTCTTTTTCTCTTTTTTAATTCAAGAATAGATTAAAATGGTCTTACCTTCAACAAATCTATTCAAGGACAGCCTTACATATCCACAAACAAAACAACAACAACAAAAAAAAAACGATCTTCATAAAAATTTTCAGGATTAAATTTACTCCCTGCATAAAAAAAAAGAAATCATTTTCTCTTTTTCTTCTTAACACAAATCAGTGAGTTATCTGCCGGTAGAAAATTCGTTTTTCAACACGGTTCTTCATTTTGACCTGGTGACCCACTTTCTCAGCTGATAACCTCCATGGCTGGGCTGGGAGGAGAGAGTTTTATTTTTCTTTCTTGCAAAGACTGTTTCAGAGGCTTGTTCGTTGGAGAAATAATTGATTTTCAGTAACAGATAATTTTTTCTTGATTGCTAGGCAGATGAATGTTTTTCCCGTTCTTTTTGACCAGTCTTTTCCTTTTAATGACCAGATTTTTTTTCTTTTTAATTAATTGCTAGGGAACGACACTTTTTTTTTTTTTTTTTTCGTTTTCTTTTTCACTCATGGAAGGCAGAAAAAGGATTTGAAAACTGTTCTTTTTAGAGATTTCTTTCGTCACTTGTTACACACCTCTTGAGTTTTGTTGGAATTAATTGCTGGTTAAATAAACAGTAGATACGTCATTTTTTAGGACTTCATTACACATCTCGTTGTTGTTCTTGCTGGAATTAATTGCTGGAACTCTGGGATTTGAGCCGCGCAAATAAACCGTCGTGCCGACTTTTCAATGTAACGAATTCGTCGCTACTCCAGTTATGGATCTTCTGTCGTGTCGTCGGCCAAGGCCCGACCGCTGGGGGCAGGGGCGCGAACCGCGGACGCGTGCGTGCCGATTTCTGAGCGAATCCTCGGAACTTCTATCATCTTTAGGTAGTCGCAGGCCGCGAGTGGTATCCGGGAAATCAAAGTCAGATTCAGACAGTAGTTATTCCAATAAAGACACAGTTTTTCCGGGGACCTGATTTATTGTTCCTTTGTTACATCCTTTTGAGAAATCAGGCCCCTTTTAGCTTGAGAGCTGCTAATTTACTTTATGGACATCGGGCTTGGGAATTATGTGTACCGCTAAGCGATACTTAGAGAGCCGAGTGTCGTGGAGTTAGGGCATTCTTTTGATGGTCAAAAGCCCTCTCCGGGGACCTGTGCATCGGTATAAATATGCTGTATTTCGCATTATTTCAGCTAGGGGCCGTTGAAGTCAAAGGAGGCGTCTTTAAACTATAATTGGTCGTTAGCTGAATGATTGACTGCCCGGGATACAGGCTGTGGTTTGAGTTGGCCGATCGAATGCAGCAAGACTTATAAATTGCACTTATTCAGCAAAAGTATTCTTATGAGATGTGCCAAAACGATCTCTAAAAGTTATAAAATGCGATGCGGGAAAACTGACTTAACAGGGGCAACCTCATTCAATCAACTGAGACACAATTACAAAAGCATTTTAAAAGTTTTAATTTTAATTTCTAAATTTAAATTTTAAAAAGGGACAAAAAAGGGGATTTTAAAAAGGGGATTTTTTATCATTTCATATATATATATAAAATAAATAAATAAATTAAATATAGTATGTCTATAACATAAATTTTACTATTACGTATACATACATATATATCTTTTATTCAACTTTATTGTATGAAAATCATATTTTAAAATCCTTTTTGATATCAGCATTCATTTCAGAATAATTTGTTTCTGGTTTATTTTTCAAACTTTAGGTATTATGTACATGTACATCATAATATATAAATTTTGTAACATAAAACCCGAAACAATTTATTCTGAAATTAATGACGATATCAAACAGTATTTTGAAATATAATTTTCATAAAACAAAGTTAAATGAAGAGTACTACATGAAAAAAATATAATAAGATAAAGATAAAATATAATGAAAATAATATGCAAGGAAATTTAAAAAAAAAATTTGAAAAAAAAAAATGTTCAGCCCGGACACTTTTTCAATGTGATAAAAAAATTCTTTTATTTGTATGATTTCTTTGCGAATTAGTATCATTGTTTTGAAATAAGAAAATGTTATGGTTAGACTTTTAAGTCGATATGACAAATTTATTAGTTATATAATCAAAATCAGGTGGTTTTACAACTTCCTCTCTATCTTAAGAGTTTTACTTTCTTCTTTTTGTTTAATCATGATTTTTTCGCATATTAATCTTTTATATTAACAAGCTACATTAAAATGTAGCTACTATCGTATTTATTTATCATCTTTTCGTAGTTTTAATAACGCCAAAATTGGTTTAAAACATTCATTTTAACAATGTTTTTCTCTTCTTGATACATTGTTGTGTTTATATATATATATATATATATATAAAGCTGTTAAACAATTTAAACTTTATATTAGCCCAAACTTTTAAGAATGACATAAAATATTATATGATTTAATGCCAAATATTGCATAAAGTTTTTTGCTTTTTTAAGGTAAAAAGTATAGATTTTTATAGCTATAAAATTTAAAACAAACTACTAATAGTATAATTATTTTAGTATTTTCTGCATAAAAACAAGTTTCGAGGTAATTGAATATTTTAAACTTTAGTTAGGCAATGTTTTTTTTTATGTGTAATTAAATTCAAATTTTAAATCTGTCTTAGCTATAACAAATCATTTATAACTGACACGTCATTCCATAATTGACGAAATCCGCAAATGGCAATTTTCAGATTACGAAAAATTGCTTTACATTTTTATGGAATATCTTTTTGTATATGTAATTACGCATTTAATTACTAAATACCGTTAACACGGCAATCCTAATGATAATTAAGTACTTAATGCCAGGATAAAGAATTCTCCCGAAAATGTTCGTTGTACGAAACTGCATCTTAATTGATGATTTTCAAGGTGAGAAAAAAATTATGCAAATTAGTTTTCGTCCGCCGAAAGATTTGTCACTGATAAGTACCTGTGTTAATACTTTCAGTAACGCCTTGTTTAACATCCATTATTCCAAAATATTCTTTTTCTGAGGTTAACGAGGATACTTTTAAGAATCGACCGAAACAGGTTTTTACGGTCGGAACCGAAACCGAATTTAGGTAATCTCTCTATTTTCGGCCGAAAACGAAAACCAAAATGTCCCCAGAAATCTTTTTAGTAATTAATACATACATAAATATGCATAATTATTAATTAATTGTGCGTTTTTATTGAATGTACATAATTATTAATACGTTAAGCCCCACGTCAGCCACCGGTGGCTGACACTGAACTTCCCGTTTAAAACGCGTCATTCACCGATGGCACACATCTAAAATATGATATAAAACTAAAAAATTATACATTGTTTTAAATAATTACTGAAAATGTATTTAAAATTTACCTACCTTTTATTTATTACAGGATTATACTTTCTTAAAAATTACTTAAAACACTGTAAATTTTCCAGCGCTTTAGTGTCAGTCACCGTGGCGTTCAACGTGTTAACCCTTTATTGACTGAATTATGAATTCGTGAAAATTTAAAAATGAAATTAAATGAAAAAATCTTCTAAAGCATTTATCGTGAATTGTTTAAACTGTATTACAAGATTTACATAATCATTTAATAAATTTTAGAAAGATTTTGGAAGAATTTTGAATTCATAGAAATTTTGTGCAATATTTATAACCCCACTCAAACCTTTTATTTTAAATACTTTTCTTAGTAAGTTGTTGAATTAGGAAATGTACAAATATAATGTTCTAACAATAGAAATATAGAAATATTTCTGAATTGTAAAAATCCCCCCCCCCCCAATGCCAGGAAAGCTGAAAAGATGCAAAGGCAAAAGAAATCATCCTTTTAAAAATATTTTTGTTTTGTGTAACCCATAATGCTTTTGGAACAAGATAAAGTAATGTATCTACAACTCATTCTAAACTGTGTTACGACTAATCGATATATTAAATTAATTTAAAACAAGTTATTTTAATGGTACTTATAAGTACCGTCAGTAGATAAAGCGCGTTAATTAATTATGCGCGTGGCCCAAGTTGCTCTCTGTGCCTCTGACGAAAATTTTTTCTTCCCATATAAAATAAAATGTAATTATAATTGTTCAACGACATCTATGACACAGAATGATTTTCTAATTATACGAATTTTATCTCATTAAAAAATGTTTTAGGTATACGTACTTCGATTTATCCTTTATAATAATTTTTGTTAATGATCATCTGTTATACTAGAACGTTCTTAAAGAGTATTCGAAACACCTCTGCGGCTTCAAACTAAAATTTTTCTATTACTGTAAAGTCTGCAACTTTTAATGAGCACGTGAAAAGCATCTTCAAAGGTGAGTCCTATAGACATTGCTTTCCTTATAATTTGCACTCACTTCTTGAGTCATTAATGACTGATAATTACAAACAGTGAAGTTCATAGCAATAAATAAAAAGTGTCTCATTTGAACCGATGCTACTCAAATCAGAAAATTTCCGAAAGAAGAAAAGAGATTTTTGGAATGCAGATACTTTCGATCCGGCCGATTTTTCGACAACATTTTCGCCGAAAACAAATGTGTGGCGAGACTCTGATTTTCGGTCGAAAACGAAAACGAATTTTCGGTCAAACTCTACTTATACTCTAATCATCTACCTTAGTGCAAGCTTATTTAGTCGGGAGCTTCCAAAGGAACTTCTTTCTGACACATTTCTGAGTTCACTTTTGTTCGGAAACAAAGTTAAAAGGCAAAAGATGTTTCAGAAAATAATATCAAAGCGGGAACAAAGTGAACGGAGTTCTCGACGCAGCAGCCCCAGAAAGGAGAAGAACTTGTCACCACTTGACAAGAATTGCTTGTAATTCAATAAATAATATATTTATCATCAAATGGAAAAAGCTATTCGATTCCAAATCGCTTCAATAGTCAGCCCTGCCAATTTTATGTCTTTGCGTTTAAAAATGAGGTGAAAAATGCCCAGAGAGTTACCTGGAAAGACCGGGACTCGTACAAACCCGCAAAGTCTAAAGTTCGGAATTGTTCAAAGTTCAGACTTTCCAGCGGCAATATTCAAGAAAGGAGTGAAAAACAAATTTGTTGAAACAAACAAACAAAAAAGCAAAGATCTAGAACAAAGGAGCTTTATTACTGAATCAGAACTTATGTCTGTTAGCAATATTTAATCTTTGCTATCATAAAATTTGCGTGATATTCGTTTTTTATCCTCAAAAATTAATTATCTATTTCTCAATATAAAAAACATAGGTAAGATAAATTGGGCTTACCTTATATTTATGTATATCCGATTGTCGTCTCATCTGGTATTTTTCCTCCGGAAAGGTAAATGAATCTATATCTTCTTCCTGTATTTCTTATTTATCCGTATATGTGACTGATGGTCTGAACTTCATGTTGTTTAAAAAGACGCATATTTTGAGTGACTTGTGAAGTTAAATTTATGCCGAACTTATAAATAGAAAAGTAAAATTAAATTTAATAAGAGATTTAACATACACATCTCTCAGTTTGAGAGTTTGAGTTACAAGTAAGAGTAGAGGAAAAAATACATGAATAAAATATCATTAGTAATAAAAAACAGGAAATTAATGCCATAAATCAGCATAACAAATAATTTGTATCAATATTTATATTTACGATAATTTAAAGTGAAAGTATATAAATGTCTTATAGTTCATAAGTATTGCGAAAATGTTTATAATAAAGTATCTGTTTACGATTGTGCAATCACTTTTCAATTTCACTTCCTTCTTTTAGATCATAAACACTTTCGATAATTACTTTTGTAAATCACATTTGACACATGAAAAACAATTTACTATTATTTTAATGTTCTTGTTTGGAGATTATTTTTCACAATATATCTGTCAACAATGTCTTTGTAACAGAATAAAATAAAAACTTCTTAATGAGAAACCTAAGTTAATAAAGCAGCGCACATTAACTGAAAAGTTCAGTAGTTAAGTAAGTTAGAATTTGTTCTTAAATTGTATGTTCCCTTAAATAAAGGTTTTTGTTTACTTTTTATTTTATTATGATTTATTTAATTAAAATGGTTGTTTAATTTTGTTTTAATAACTGTTATATGCCATTTTTAATATATGAACGTCATATTTTCCATTTTTAAGTAGTGAAATTTGTTTTTCTTTTTATTGGAAAAGCAGTTTTTTTTGATAACCCAAAATTCGGAAAAATCTGAAGTTCGGACTTAGTAAATAAAGTCCCAAGGATTCTGGACTTTAGATTTTGTAATGTACTCAATAATTTTTCTTATTTTTTTCAGGTTTTCCTATAAAATTAAATTTATTTTTCGTTTTATTATAACTTTTCTAAAGAAGAACTAAATATTGAAATAAAATAAATGAGTAAATAAAATAAATATTAAACTTTTTGTTATTATAATTATATTCCATTCAACAAAAATCAATGTTTTCAACAAATCATTACTTTTAAAAATGCGGCAAATTCACTGACGCATACCAAAAAATATGATTTTTTTTTCGCTAAAACGGGTAACCATTACTGTGTATTAAATCTACATTAAATAAGACCACAAAAAAATATAGAATGTTTCTTACTGTTTTCGAATACTTTGAAACCCATTCAAATGCACAACGTTAAATATCTTGCAATAACATGAAATGGGTATTTCCCACTTTCAAAATCAACTTCTCATATATTAATTCTTTATATAATAGCTATATCGAAAAGTTGATTGGTTTGTTGGCTGCGCTAGGGCCATCTTTTGCTCTCGAGAGATAAACAGTGCGGGACCTCCATTTATAAAACTTTCCGATCTATTAATCTACATATCCAAGCTTGATTGGGATTCGAACCCTCTACCGCTTATCCAGTACCCAGCGCCCAACTACTGGAAACGCAGGTGGTCAAAAAGGTTGTTTATTTAGTAGCTATTTACAATTTCAGAAAGAACTCCCTAACTTTAAAATGACATAACTGCGAAACAGTGAGAGACAGAAAGGTGAAACAATAAGGTATGTTGGACAGATAGTTCTGGAAGTTGTTATACTCCGGTTTGCAGAAATAGTTCCAATATTGGCTAACAGGTTGGCAGCAAGGACATGAAACTTTAAATAGTACTCAGAAGTACAGAAAGTTCATTCGTGAGTATGTTCCATTGTTGACACGTGTAAAGGAGTTGTATTGGATTAGTTATTATACGGAAATTGAAGAACATCATGTCATTTTCCTTAGAGCAACGTGTTTTTATTGTACTGGAATACCACCTATTAGGTCGCATTCCGACGATGACAAAGAGAAGTTTTTAAAAAAAATTTTGTTAAAATAAATCCAAACCAGAAAGCAATTCATTATTTATTCTACAATTTTGAACGGACAGGCAGTGTGGCAGATGATTTAGCCGGAAATGTGGGATGTACCCGATTAGTCATGGCACCTCAAAATGTGCAAGCAGTCGAAGAAATTGTTAAACGTAGTCCTCGGAAATTCATCAGACCAGCCGCTGCTGAAGCGGGATTCTCAAACACCACTACGTACAGAATAATGCGAAAGGGCCTGAAGCTGTTTCCCTATAAAATACAGTGTCATCAAGCGATCACAAATGCAGCTCTGCGACAAAGAAAAGACCAGGGCCGTGCGAAGCGGAGGGCGAAAGGGGCGGTCGCCTAGGGCGCGGAAATTGAGGGGGCGTCAAATTTATACTACAAATCTCGTTTTTTCTCTCTTTTGGGGAAAAATTATATATTGGGAATTTTTGCGAACTATTGGAAATTTTTTTACCAATAGAAATACGTTCATTTTTTGTTTCGAAATTATTGCATGGCCCCTTACGCTACACCTAAATACAAATTTCTGAATAAGGACGACTTCTTTCTTTTGAAAACTTATTTTAGGTCTTTGTCTTTTCTGAGTCTGTAATTTTCTTTCTGTGCTTGCAACAAAAACATTTACTCTCAAAATACCATTAGGTTTCCATCTGTTCTGGGAATACAAAAGAGTTGAAAACTGCTATACTGTACTGTTATATACATTTTTTCTACACCCATTTCCCAGATTCTCTTTGCCAAAATATAAGAGCAATTTTCTTTTATGTTATTTAGTGGTTTGGAATTTTTGAATTAAAATTAAGCATAAAGTTCCAAAATAAACGCGAAATTTGTATTCAATAGAATTTATTTCTGTTTCTGCACTTTTCAATTTTGTGACACATATCAGAAAGAAAAAGTGTGTATGGGGGAAGGGGGGCAAATTGAAACTTCACCCCGGTCGCAATTTTCTCTTCGCACGCTGCTGGAAAAGACTTCGCAAATGAGTTACTCCAGATGACTGATGAGAGTAAAAATGATGTCTGCTGAGTATGGTTCATCGATGAGGACCATTTTCATTTAGATTTAGAGGGATTTGTGAATAAACAAAACTGGCAAATATGAAGCACTTTAAACCTGCTTGTGTGTCTTGCAAAATTACTGCACTCTGCAAAAGTTGCAGTTTGGACTGGACTGTCCAGTAAAGTGATCATTGGGCCCTTTTTCACGAGGGAAACGATTAACTCATTCCGATATATTGAAATTTTACAGCAATTTGTTGCCACATTTCAAGCTCAAGAGGATGCACTAGAGAATTCACGATTTATGTAGGATGGGGCCCGACCACACTGTACAACTGCAGGGTTTGAGTTCCTTTAGGAATACTTCAGTGACCGAGTCATTGCTCTCAATTATTCCCGAGTGACAGACATTGGTACGGATTGGCCTCCATATTCCCTGGATTTCAATCCATGTGACTTCTTGTAGAGCTATTTGAAAGACATTGTTTACTCTAAGAATCCTCAAACGTTGGAACAGCACGAACAATTCATCTGTGAGACATGTGCAAGTGCAACCGTTTGCTAAGAAAGGTGACCATATCGAAAACATTGTAATGTGATTTGATCTCTGTTCACGAAGCCACTTTCAGACACTATTTCAAAGACACTGCTCTGTGACTGCAGCACCCTCTGATGTCCAATCTTGGAACTATTTCTTCAAACCAGTGTGTAAAAAATTCCAGACATGTCATTTCAAAGTTAGGGAGTCCTTTCTGAAACACCCTGTATAATTTCTTTTTTTAAAGCATTTAATGTTAGTAAAATTGTTTTAAAACAGAAGCTTTAAATGCTCTTTTTTAAGGCATATAACATATATTACTGACATACTAAATATTAAAAAAATTACTAAATTATTTGGAATTACATTTATAAAACTCAAAATTTTAAGGCTAATATTAAACGTTACACATTCAACTGTTTCATGTTTTCTATATGAGGTATTTTTTCGCATTAATGACATACTTTTACCCTTTTAATTACAAAATACCATTAAAACGGCCATCCTAATGATTATTAAGTACGTAATGTCAGAATAAAGAATTCCTTCGAAAATGCCCGTTGTTTCAAACTGCATCTTAATTGATGATTTTCAAGGTGAGAAAAAAATTATGCAAATTAGTTTTCGCCAGTCGAAACATTTGTCACTGATAAGTACCTGCGTTAATACCTCAAGTAACGCCTTGTTTTAACATCCATTATTCCAAAATATCCTTTTCTATAAGTCACCGATGATACTACCTCTACCCTCTTCATACCTTATTCATAACAACCCCACATCTCATCAATTACGCTCTATCGGTATCGCATCAATAAAGTCCGAAAAAGAGTTTTCACCTGCTCTATCTAAATTAAACATCTCTCTTTTGTCTCTTGACTAATTCGTGTAACAAATCGATGGACACACAAACCTCCTCTGTTACTCTTTTCCATTTTTTCGTTCTATTTTTTCACCCTCCCTATGTAGTAGGTTCGGAATGCGGGAAGATTATAAGGATTAGGGGCTGAATTAAGAGTTTGCCCGTCGTGGTTAAAAGGCCGCGGACATGAGAGCATTAGGTTGAAAAATGACTGCGCCGTTCTTCAAAGCCAACTAAGACAACAGAAGGGATGTGTTTATTATGCGCTGGGTACTTTGTTTTTCTTTGCGATATTTCACTTTCTTGACTTTTCTAAGATAGTGGAGTATTTATGCATGGCGTTTGGTTAATTTATAGAGTCTGATTTTATAATATGTAAATGCAACGCATCAGAGAATTTTATCGCATTAGTAATTGTTTCTGTTATCGATTCTTTGCAATCGCATTAGTAATTGTTTCTGTAATCGATTCATTAATTCACAATAGTAATTGTTTCTGTAATAGATTAATTAAAATCGCTTTAGTAATTGTTTCTGTAATCGATTCAGTACAATCATATTAGTAATTTTTTCTGCAATTGGTTCATTACAATCAGGGCTAAAACTAAGGTTATTTTCACCCGGAACAAATATAAATTTTGGCGACACTCCCTATCTTTTCCAAAATGCATTTATAAACAAAAGTTTTCGATCCAATACTTTTTTTTTTATGTGAAATTAGAGTATATTAATCTTAATATTTTTAGGTTAATTCCTTTATCGACCTATTGCAATAATTTCGTTTACATGCATATACTATAATGCAATTTTGTTTAATTTTGAATAATTCGTGTACAATTCGATGGACATAGAAACCTCCTCTGTTACTCTTTTCCATTTTTTTTGTTCTATTTTTTCACACTCCCCATGTAGTAGGTTCGGAATGCGGGAAGATTATAAGGATTAAGTGCTGAATTAAGAGCGTGCCCGGCCTGGTTAAAAAGGCTGCGGACATGGCAGCATTAGGTTGAAAAATGATTGCGCCGTTCTTCAAAGCCAACTAAGACAACAAAAAGCATGTGTTTACTATGCACTAGGTACTTTGTTTTTCTTTGCGATATTTCACTTTCTTGTGTTTTCTAAGTTAGTAGGGTATTTATGCATGGCGTTTAGATTATTTATAGATTCTGATTTTATAATGTGTAAATACAGTCCTCAGCAAAAGTTTAGACACTGGTGATATTTAACCTTTAAATAAAAAATACGAAAACTTGGGTTATATAAATGGCTGTATTTATTTTTAAATATATTTTAAACGTTTTAGGATGGAAATAACGGTTTTAATGTAGGATATTATTTAATTAAACTGAAAAATGTGAAATTTGCATATTGCAAAAGTTTAGACACTTTTGTGATTTTTGGAAACTGTTCACGGGAAAACGAATATTTCAAACTTATGACGTCACATGCATGAAGTATTTAAGTGCATCTCGCGATAGTATCGGTTAGTGAAGATGCCGCGAGCTAGAAATTTTCAGTCAGATGAAGTAATTAAAACATGGAAGCTGAAATCGAAAGGGAAGACTGTTGCAGAAATTTCAGCTACTTTGAATCGTCCAAAGAAGTCTGTCTATCAAGTACTATCTAAGGGTAACTCTTTCAAAGCAAAACATAGATCTGGAAGGCCTCGTGTGGCCAGAAAACGAAATTATAGAAGGATGCATAAACTGGCATTTGGACAAATGATGATTACTAAACGCATTAAAAGTGAGCCACAGCTTTCTGTGCCAACGGATACTTTCGTAGATGAATTAAACAAAGATGCAAATTAGTTTACATGAAAATGATAAAACAACCAGCCTTGAAATCTCACAACAAATTGACCCCTTTCCATTGCGGAGTAATTCTGTTTATAAACTGATGAAATAATGGACTGACACCAGAATTTATAAACGAATTTATTAGAAAAAAAGAAATTGCTTATTTTCACGTACAAGGAAATTTTTAATTAAATATTCTTGGTGCCGTTTGTCACTTTTGGAATTAGAATTAGGTGTCCTTTGCCCTCGAAAGGGTTAATAATTTGGTCCTCACTTTGTCTTAATTCTAAAGTATCTTTGGAGTTTCTCAATGGTCGCCAAGCAGCGTAAGGCTACATACGTACATTGGAAAACAATTTACAGACATTTGGTAAACTTTTAGCTCTTCCAAAGTATCTATTTGAGCAAAATAATGCGTCTATTTGTATTGCATACAAATCAAAAAATTGGTTTAACTCTCAAACTATTACTGTTCTCAACTGGCCCGCGTGTAGCCCTGATCTGAACTCAATCGAAAATCTTTGTGGCATCATATCTCATACGGTTTTTGCAATTTTTTGACGATACTCCTCTGTAAATGAACTTCGATCTGCTGTTGAACATGTTTGGTACGAAATAGACTCCCGAGTGATGCGGTATTTAGTTTCTTTGATGGAGAGTCACATTTTTGCATTAATAGAAGACAATGTAGGTGCAGTTCGATTTTAATTTATGGATTCTTTTCTGTTAACAGACAGATTGTCTATACTTTTGCGACAATGTAAAATTTGTTTTTTTTGTCATTATATATTATGTAAAGTGTATAAATTAAAATTTATTGTTTGTGAATGAGGGATAAGTCCCCAGCAATATATGACAGTTGAGTTACAACAATTCGTTACGTACTTCTCAATACAGAAGCATAATCGATCATTGTCTAAACTTTTGCTGCGCACTGTATAATGCAACAGATAATTTTATCGCATTAATATTTGTTTCTGTCATCGATTCATTACAATCGCATTAGTAATTGTTTCTGTAATCGATTCATGACAATCACTTTAGTAATTGTTACTGTAATCGATTTATTAAAATCAGGGCCGAAACTATGATTATTTTCAGCCGGGGCAAACATAAATTTAAACGACATTCCATCTTTTCCAAAAAGAAATTAAATACAGAAGTTTTCGATCCAATGCTTTTTCTTTTAATGTGAAATGCTTACTAGAAAGTGTATTATCTTAATATTTTCATTTAATTCCTTTAAAAATCGACCTATTGCAATTATTTCATTTACATGTATATATAATGCAAATTTTGTCTAATTTTGACTAATTGGTGTAATAAATCGGTGGATACATAAAATTCCTCTTTTACTCTTTTCGATTTTTTTTTGTTCAATTTTTTCACCCTTCCCATGTAGTAGGTTCGGAATGCGGTAAGATTATAAGGATTAGGTGCTGAATTAAGAGTTTGCCTGTCCTGGATAACAGGCCTCGGACATGGGACCACTAGGTTGAAAAATGACTACACCGTTCTGCAAAGCCAACTATGACAACAGAAGCGATGTGTTTATTATGCGCTGGGTACTTTGTTTTTCTTTACGATATTTCACTTTCTTGACTTTTCTAAGATAGTGGAGTATTTATGCATGGCGTTTGGTTAATTTATAGATTCTGATTTTATAATATGTAAATGCAATGCAACAGAGAATTTTATCGCATTAGTATTTACTTCTGTCATCGATTCATTACAATCGCATTAGTAATTGTTTCTGTAATCGATTCATTAAATCGTATTAGTAATTGTTTCTGTAATCGATTCATTAAATCACATTAGTAATTGTTTCTGTAATAGATTAATTAAAATCGCATTAGTAATCGTTTCCGTAATCGATTCAGTACGGTTCTTAATTGTTTCTGTATTAATTCCTTTATCGACCTATTGCAATAATTTCGTTTAAATGCATATATAACGCAAATTTTGTTTAATTTTGACTAATTCGTGTAACAAATCGATGGACACACAAACTTCCTCTTTTACCATTTTCAATTTTTTCGCTCAATTTTTTTCACTATCCCCATGTAGTAGGTTCAGAAAACGGAAAGTTTATAAGGATTAATTGCTAAATTAAGAGTGTGCCCGTCCTGGTTAAAAGGACGCGGACATGGGAGCATTAGTTTCAAAGATGACTGCGCCGTTCCTCAAAGCCAACTAAGATAACATAAGGTATGTGTTTATTATGCGCTGGGTACTTTGATTTTCTTTGCTTGCGATATCTTACTTTCTTGACTTTTCTAAGATAGTGGAATATTTATCCATGGCGTTTGGTTTAATTTATAGATTCTGATTTTATAATATGTAATTATGATGCAACAGAGAATTTTATCGCATTAGTAATTATTTCTGTAATCGATTCATTACAATCGCATTAGTAATTGTTTCTGTATTTAATTTAGTACAGTCACATTAGTAATTGTTTCTGTAATCGATTTATTACAATCAGGGCCGAAACTAAGATTGTTTTCATCCCGGACAAACATAAATTTTGGCGACACCGCTATCTATTCCAAAATAAATTTATAAACAGATATTTCGATCCAAAGATTTTTTTTTTTTTAAATGGGAAATAATTGATAGAAAATATATTAATCTTAATATTTTTAGTTTAATTCCTTTAAAAATTGACCTATCGCATATCATTTCGTTTACATGCATATATATAAAGCAAATTGTGTTTAATTTTGACTAATTCCTTTACAAATCAATGGACAGACAAACCTCCTCTTTTACTCTTTTCGATTTTCTTCGTTCTATTTTTTCCACCCTCCGCATGTAGTAGGTTCGGAATGCGGGAATATTATAAAGATTAAGTGCGGAATTAAAGATTTTGCCCGTCCTGGTTAAAAGGCCGCGGACATAGGAGCATTAGGTTGAAAAATGACTGCGCCGTTCTTCAAAGTCAACTAAGACAGAAGATAGAATGTGTTTATTATGCGCTGGGTACTTTGTTTTTCTTTGCTATATTTCACTTTCTTGACTTTTCTAAGATAGTGGAGTATTTATGCACGGCGTTTGGTTAATTTATAGATTCCGATTTTGTAATATGCAAATATAATGCAACAGAGAATTTTATCGCATTAGTAATTGTTTATGTAATCGATTCATTACAATAGCATTTGTAATTGTTTTTGTAATCGATTCATTACAGTCGCATTAGTAATTGTTTATGTAATCGATTTATTACAATCAGATCAGTGTCGAAACTAGGATTATTTTCAACCAGGGCAAATATAAATTTTGGCGACAACCCCCACCCCCCCACCCCCGCCCCTTTTTTTTCCAAATTAAAATTATAAACAGAAGTTTTCGATCCAATACTTTTTTTTTAATGTGAAATAATTGGTAGAAAATATATTAATCTCAATATTTTTAGGTTGATTCCTTTAAAAACTGACCTATTGCAATCATTTCGTTTACATGTACATATAATGTAACAAATCAATGAACACACAGAACACCTCATTTTGATTTTTTCGTTCAATTTTTTTCACCCACCGGATGTGGTTCAGAAAATGCGGGAAGATTACAGGGATTGGGTGCTGAATTAAAGCTGTTCTGAAAGCCAAAAGGGCAACTTTATGACACAAGTTTTAATTTATTTTTGTTCGAAACGCGTGAAATTGTTTGGTGTTGCTAATCAGAATCTACGTAATCAAAAGACGTTTTCCACTTTTTGGTGAACGTAAAAGATCTTTCAGAAAATACTGTCAAAGCTGGCGCTTTGAACCGAATTTCCCGACGAAAGGGGAAAAAGCCCCACCAAAGAAAGAAGAAAAAAAACCCGACCCAAAATCGCTTATAACTCGTTAAATAATTTATTTATCAAAATAATAATAATAATAATAATAAATAAATAAAAGCAATTTAAGAAATTACAACGACCATTTGGAAAATGATTTTTTCAAAAACTAAAATTTAAGGCATAGAAAATTGCACGGAGTTGATCCTACATTACGTACGCCATGAATTAAACATTAATAGTGTTATTTCACGTAAAAATTGCAAGCGACAAAAATCGCCTGCGACTCGTCAGATTTCCTGAAACTTACGTATTATCCACCTGAAACTTACGAATTATCCAAGCATTTCATTGGCTGTTCGGGAAAAGGCTTTTCCATCGTCAGACGACCCATTTTAAATGAAATTTCATTCTTAAACTTCTAAACATCCACAATATTACTTTTTACACCGTCGCATGGAGAAAAAAAATGTACTTTTAAATGCAATTTGTTTGAAAGCTGTATCTCAATTTGTCTCTGAGTTATTAATTTTTTTTTTTTTTTTTGTAGTTTCTATTACTTTTGTGTCATAGTAGCAACAGAAGTATCCATCTCTGTTGAAAGTAGAGGGAAAACACAGATTACTGTATAGACCAATCAGAAAACGAATAAAATGCGGATTCAGCCAATAAAACGCTTCAGATATGTTTTTGATTTCCTACCCTGACAGAGGACAATAACCATTTCTCCAAATGGTTAAAAAAAAAGAAAGAAAGAAAAGAAAAGAAAACGCATTTCGATTGCAAACCGCTGCAATAGTCATCCCTGCCAATTTTGTGGCTTTACGTTTATAAATGAGTTAGTAAATATGTCAGAAAGTGTCTGGCTTGTTCAGCAGTGCACTTGGGAACTGCCTTGCCCGATAAAAAGCCGGGGATATGGGGAAGTATTGCAGTGAAAAAAACTGACTGTTCCTCAAAGCCAATTAAGACAACAGAAGGAGTGTTCTTATTATGTGCGGTATGCTTAATCTTTCTTCGTGATATTTCACTTTCTTGACTTTTTAAAGACAGCGGAAGATTTTGCGGCGGGAAATTTAGCCTAATCTTGCATTTGAATATTGCAAATTCCTGATTTGCTAATGGAGAAGAACATGTTGCCATATTATTAACTGTTTCTATTGGATTCGTTATAAAGAAAAAGTTTAAATAAGTTTACTTATACACTTTTTTTTTTAAATATAAAAGAAGCTTTGTCGTGGAAATATATATTTTCTGAAAATCCTGAAATTGCGTGTAATGTGACACGTGATTAATTTAGATCTTCTTATTTGTCGATAATGTAAAAGAAATTTTAACCATTGTAGTATTCATGGTTTCTATATTTAACATAATGTAAATGGATATAAAAAAATTGTATAAATGTTATTTATTTATTTGTTCAAAATACCGGAAGATTATAAGAATTAGGCGCTAAATTATTAGAGTTCCCCAAAGGGGCATTCCACGTCAAATCAGGCAGTAAAATATCAATATGTAACCCACCATCACAGATTTTAATGAAACTGCGCGTGTTTGTTCTTACTATTAAGATATGATCACCAGTAATTATTTTTGCTCCTTGGTGAAATAGTTTCTGAGAAAAAATTGTCAAAATTTTGAAAAACTGCCATCAGTTGGCATTCTTGACTGCTCGATTTTCAAATGTAGCATGACATATATATGATCATATTTCAATATCTATTCCACAAATTATCTTCAAATAATTTATGCATAATATATAGGGTACGTATTTTATGAAAAAAAATACTGTTACGCTTATATAACATTTTAAGTGTGTCTAAAAAAATGTTTAATCTTTGAAGTCTTGATTTTTTTTATGAAAAATAATGCATTAACTAAAATAGCATTATTAACAAAAGGCGGTATTTTTATTAAATTTATTTTTTGTGGGAGATATACTTAAAGGTGTCCTTTACCTGATTCTGAAATAAAAATAGTGGGATTTTGGGTGTTTTTGGTAGTATTTCCTATTTAAAAATATTTTGAGGTGCATTTCATATCAAATCAAGCAGAGTCATTCCATGTCAGTTCCCCTAAGCCATTTAATCACTGTCACAAATTTCAATGAAATTGGGTTTGTTTATAGCTTATTTTAAGACGTAATCACCTTTAATTTTCTTGATCCTAAGTAGAATATTTTTTAAGATAAAAAATATCAAAACTTTGAAAAATTGTTTTAAATTTTTTTAATGACAGTTCGATATTCAAAGACTGCATTAAAAAAAAAAAAAAAAAAAAGTAATTTCAATATAAAATCACTAAATAGGTTTCAAATAATGTATATGTGACAAATAATGTAGGCTGATTATTATTTCTTGTTTTTTATCATGTTTAAACACTAAGAGTGTCTTTTATCTTATGAATTTCTAAAATCAAGAATTTTGTCAAAAATAATATGTTAATCAAAAATTTATTATTAACCGAAGGCAGGGTGTTATTGCTTTTTTTTTAATTGTACGTAAAAATATCTTTTAAATGGTTATAAAATAAAAATAGTGAACATATGAGAAAAAATTATCAAAATTTTGGAAAAATGCCACGAGTTGCCATTAATGATTGTTCAATTTTCAAAGGCCTCATTTTATATATAAAATCACATTTCAATAACTAATAAAGAAATCTTCTTCGAATAATTTAAGCAAGGTAAATAAAGTATGTAGATTATGAAAAAAATATTGCTGTAATGTTAAAAAATATTTAAATGTGTCTAAAAAATTGTATAATCTTTGAAATCAAAAATATTTTACAAAAAATAATGAAATTATTAAAAAATCTTTATCAATCAGAGGCGGAGTTTCTATGACTAATTTTTTAATTTTAAATTGTACATAATGCTACATTATAACTGGATCTGAAATAAAAATAGTGGGATTTTGGTTGGTTTTAGTAGTATTTAAATCATATTTAAAATTATCAATATTTTCAAATGTAAAACCTATCCAATGTATCATCCCTGGAAATATTTTTATTTATACATTTATTTTATTTTTCAAATTATCTTTTATGTTCGTTTCTTAAGGAAAAAAATAAACAATATTGTTTTTTAGTAAAACTTCTAGGGCGAAGAGCAATTATCCCTTTCCAAAAAAGAGAAAAATCACTAGCTCCTCACCGCCCAATAGAAATTTTCAAAATGACAGTCCTAATCTTTAAACTCATATTTGGCTGTTAATATTGAAAATTTAGCATTGAGCTGCTAATATTGGAAAAAAAATTAGAAATTTCACTCTTTTGAAGAAAATTTTGACGTATTGTGCTTTAAATATATGCAAAAAATGCATAATCCATTATATTTATATCTTTCAAATAACTATATCTAAAAAAATATTTAAAACTTAATGAGTTGCACTTTTGTAACTTTATTCAGTTTCTAATGATATGTACCGTAATTTCGGGTGTATAGCCCGCAGATCAAACAATTCAGTTTGGACCCAGAAATTTTATTCAGTATTTGAAGACCAATATTTACTGTGATCTAAAAAGTTACATTTTATTTTTAAAAATTTCTGGGTCGAAACACGATTGTTTGATCCGCGGGCTATACACCGGAAATTACGGTAATTTGATTTATTTCATCACAATATTGCTGAAAGATGGATTTTCAACATATATATGTGTGTATATATATCCCTGTTCTCAAACAAATTATTTAAAAATTATTCATTTATGTTTAATAAAGCATATATATATTGTTTATACACTTATAGAAAATACATATAGTAAATTTTATGATATTATGTCAATAATGTCTAAAAGTAAAGAACTTATCTAATAGTATGTAACGAAAAATTTAACCTCTGGTGTAATGACAACAAAATTTTATAATTGTTTTACTTAATTTAGATGAATGAAAAAAGCTTACATGTTTATATTTTATTGAAGTACAGGTGAAAATGTCACAAAGACATTTCTACCTCAACAACCACTGAGTATGTCACATTCACACTACAGATGATTTTTTTTTCTTTTTGATCTTTCGGGTTTGATTTCAGATGGTAATGAATTAATTAGTTTTGTTAGAAGTGTCATTGCAGTCAGCATATTAGGCTCACTATTTTTTTTTATATAATTTGTTTTGATTGACTCGATGAACAACAATATTTAAAGGGACTATTTCATGACTTTTCAATTAAAAGCTGATTTATAAATTCATCATGTTGTTTAGTTATTATTATCGTCTTAAGATAATAAGTTGATATTAAAATTTTTAAATGCAGTTTATTTATTATTTGAACAGTTGAAAGTATTTTTCAATAAGAGTGGGCTGTTGATTTTAAGTCGGCTGTTGAGCAATGTAGTGCTGGTAAAGGAACTGGTACGATTTAATTTAATTTTTATTGCTGTAAATAATATTTGTTATTTTATTATTGTATGTATTATATTTAAGCAAGAGTAGAAATACACGATATCGTAGTCATTTTAGTACATCTTAGCATGAAAAGCTTCAATATTTATCATTAAACATTGACATTTTATGAAAATTTTGTTAAAATTGCTCATATTTTCACTATTTTTATTTTATAACTATTGAAAAGATATTTTTACGTACAATTAAAAAAAGTAATAACAGCCTGCCTTCGGTTAATAATAAATTTTTGATTAACACATTATTTTTCACAAAATTCTTGATTTTAAGAATTCACAAGATTAAACACACTCTTAGCATTTAAACATGACAAACAACAATAAATAATAATCTGCCTACATTATTTGTCACATATACATTATTTGAAACTTATTTAGTGATTTTATATTGAAATGACTTTTTTTTTATGCAGTCTTTGAATATAGATCTGTCATTAAAAACATTTTAAAAAAATTTCAAAATTTAGATATTTTTTTATCTTAAAAAATATTTTACTTGTAATCACCTTTAATTTCCTTGATCCTGTCTTAAAATGAGCTATAAACATACCCAGTTTCATTGAAATTTGTGACAGTGAATTAAATGTCTTAGGCGAACTGACATGGAATGACTCTGCTTGATTTGATTTGAAATACGCCTCAAAATATTTTTAAATATGAAATACTACTAAAAACACCCAAAATCCCACTGCTTTTATTTCAGAATCAGGTAAAGGACACCTTTAAGTATATCCCCCACAAAAAATAAATTTAATAAAAATATCGCCTTTTGTTAATAATGCTATTTTAGTTAATGCATTATTTTTCATAAAAAAATCACGACTTCAAAGATTAAACATTTTTTTAGACACACATAAAATGTTATATAAGCGTAACAGCATTTTTTTTTCATAAAATACGTACCCTATATATTATGCATAAATTATTTGAAGATGATTTGTGGAATAGATATTGAAATATGATCATATTTATGTCATGCTACATTTGAAAATCGAGCAGTCAAGAATGCCAACTGATGGCAGTTTTTCAAAATTTTGACAATTTTTTTCTCAGAAACTATTTGACCAAGAAGTAAAAAAAAATACTGGGAATCATATCTTAATAAAAGGAACAAACACACGCAGTTTCATCAAAATCAGTGATGGTGGGTTACATGCCTGCCTGAACTGACATGGAATGACCCCAAAGCCAACTAAGACAACAAAATAGATGTGTGTTTATGCGCTACTTTGTTTGCCCTCAGGATATTTCTCTTTCTTCACTTTTCAAAGATAGCTGAAGATTTTTCGGGGAACATTTAGCCGTTGTCTTGCTTTTGAAAAATGCAGATTCCTGATTTGTTAACTGAGAGGAACATGTTGCAATATTACTAATTGTTTTCTATTGGATACGTTATAAAGAAAAAAGCTTAACACTAGAAAGACGGCGAGTGGTCATTTTGACCGCTACCAAATGAATACATTTCAGTTCGAGCCAGAAATTTGTTTATAAAACTAGTTTTTAAACTAGAAAGAAAAAAAAACTGGTTAAATAAATAAGTTAATAATTTAAAATAAAATTTCTGGTGTCTAAATATTTTTATAAAATGTGAGTAAAATTCCCCGTTTTTCTAGTGTTAAATAAGTTTACCTACGTACTTTTTAAAATATAAAAGTTGTCGTATAAAAATAATATAAAAGTAATATATAAGTAATATAAAAGTTTTAATATAAAATTTGTCGTCATGGAAATATTGTATTTTCTGAAAATCCGGAAATCACGTGTAATGTGACAAATTTAGACATTCTATTTTTTCTGCTGCATATAAAACTAGTCGTAGGGGGCTACCGTAATACTTACCAATCATGGATATACATAATATAAAATATGAAAATAAAACATGTGATACATGCTAAGCATTGTATCATGTTACTTTTATTCATAATTTAATTTACTTGGACTCCCTTAAATATAATTAATATAATCCCTTAAGCTAATATTACTTTTTTTTGCACTAAAATATCTCAATTTGTTGATTTTCTATAAGCAAGTAAACCCTATTGGTTTACAATGGAAGTCTATGGGAATTTGGCGAAATATTAGAGATACCGCCAATTTCGCGTCACTTTTGACGACTAATTTTGGTCGCCAAATTTGGCGATATACCGCTAAGTTGACGACAAACTTGGCGGTATTTGGCGACAGAACAGGGTCCCCCTATGGTAAACCCCCTTGGTATGGAGAAGCATTAAATGCTTGACATTTACGATAAGCCATTATTGGCATTTAATCTTATAGTTTGGCGATAGTTTTTTGGCCGGCGGGATAATCGAGTAGTACCAAATTGCGTAAAAGAAACATCCGTATAACTCGAAAAATTATAATCCTATTAATTAACAGTTTACTGCGTCGGATTAAGCATCTCATTTCCAATTAAAATATATCTTTGAATTGAAATTTGAATGAAATACAGGGTCATGAAAAATCGAACAGTGTGAAAAATAGAATTACAAATATCTCGGTAACTAATTATTCATGAGTTCATTCATGATACAAAATTTATGTTTTTTTATTGTCTTTTATATTCATTCCTTCAAATAAACAATTTCGAAAATTTTTGTATACCTTTTATCAGAACGAATATTTCAAGAGTCCGAAAAATATAGTTCCGGTTAATCGAAGTAACTGATATTCAATAGTCTTCTTTCCATTATTACTCCCTAAGTACACACCAAATTTCAAGTCTCTATCTCAATTTGTTCGGGAAATAGAGCTATTACAGACACACAGACATACAGACGGACGGACAATTTTTTTTTTTTTAAGTATGTTTTTCGGAATCTCCAGTGTCTGAAACGTGTAAATCCGTCAAAAAAAAATGTTTCGATTTTTAAAACGATTACAAGACTTGCCCTATACTACGTATGATGGGTAAGTAAAAATTAACTGTGTTAGATATGTTTTCTATAACTCATTGCAAACAAATAGCGTAAAATTGTATAAATGCTATTTATTTAATTAATTATAGTAACAAAATCTTCTATTTAACGTTATAAGGGAAAAACTGCATTATTTGTGGGTTTAGATTATAGATTATTTAATTTTCAAAGATATATGAAGATTTTTCGAGGACGGGGGAGCATTAGGTTGAAAAATGACTCCGCTGTTCCTCAAGCTCAAATAAGACAACAGAAATAATATGTTTATTATTGTAGTGTGCTTTTTCTTTTCCGCGATATTTCACTTTCAGGACATTTTAAAGCTAGTGGAGTATTTATCAGTGGATATGGTTACGTTTGATTAAGTTAGAGATGATGATTTGTGGATAACGTTAAAAAGAATTCTATCGTATTAGTAATTGTTTTACTAATACGATTATACAGTGTGTCCACGTATAACCTGATCGACCTTTATTTTCGCAACCGTTGGTCCTAGATGCATACTTCCAATTACAAAAGTGGTCAAAATTAGGTGCACAGTTAAGATAAAAAATGTTTGAAGCGAAAAAACAATTTAGCGAAGAATTGCAGAATTTAAATTTTTATACGGTCTTCCGGTCCTATAAGTTATATTTAGTAAAATTTTCCTGTTACACTGACAAGTAAGGCAAAAAAAGTCCCGTTATTCTACGATTAAAATTGACCAAATAGCTGTTTAAAGTTGGTGCATATTTTTTGCTGCAAATTAGGGGTCATTCACAAATTTAGTAGAAATATAATTTTGTCAGACATATTAAAGAAATGGTTGAGAGTAAAATTAGCATTGCAATATAAATTTGAAATCTTTAATCATACTGACATATTACTGCAAAATATATAATTTGTACTGAACATATAAGAGGATAAAAATAAGAGTTTTTATTAAGTAAAATGATGAAAAACAACAGCCTCAATTCATTACAAAAATGATACATATTTTAAAATGCCGTTAGCTTACACCATCTTTCAAATTTTGGGTTGTGCCAAGTTTTTTAGCTTTTGAAAATTGATTCACTTGTATTTTTTAGCGCTGAATCCGAAAATGACCTTCATTTTAAACCATCACGTCAGGATTTTTCTCAAATCGCAAATTTCGAAGTTAAAAATCTCTAAGTTAAAATTGATCCCCCCTCCCCTCCCAACCTCGTCGGACCCCTGAGCTGTTCAGCTGTAAGAAACCCAGGATAAGTCACAAAATTGAATAAATTATTGAATTAAATAAAATTAAACGGAATAAAAAAGTCTTACATCTATTTTTAGTATAAGATTTTTCGCTATTTTTTAACCTTGAAATTTAAGATTTGCGAAAAATCCTGACATGATGGTTACAAATGAAGGTAATTTTCTTTATTTAGTGTTAACAAATACATAAAACGTAATTATAAAAGTTAAAAAACACAACCATCGCAGGTTTATGTTATCTAATCTAAAACCATTTCTTAAACTTGTTGACGGTAATATATCCGAATTTTTTTGTGTTATCCTCTAATACAAGTATTTATAAGATGGTAATCGTGGAAAATCATAACAATATTACATTGTAATCGGATCAGATTTAAGTCAGTGTGTAAAATTTTAACTTCGATCGGAAATTTGAAAGTCAGTTAAAGTTCGCGTACAAATTTTAAACTGGAAAGACAATCGTTGCAAGCTAAATAAAACCTTATGAAAATAACATAATCTTTGTTAAAAGATATCATAGCCTCAAATTTTTACAAAATACAACATATGTTAAAATACAATTATTTTAACTAATCTGAAACTTAACTAATAAAGTTAACTCAATCGTAATAATTGTACGATTTCTTTCAAACCGCAGATACCTTGAAATAAGTTTAAGTACTTTATATACGACCCCTGAAAGCATGGTCGAAATCATCTGTTTTGATCTGCAAAAATGTGGTATAAGTCATGCATTTCAAAGTTTCATAACTCGGTCAATTTTAATATTTGATGAATGGGATTTTTTCTGTCTTACTTGTTAGTGTCACAGTAAATATTTACTAAATATCACTTATAGGACCGGGGGACAGTATAAAACTTTAAATTTCGTAATTTTTTAATAAATGTTTTTCTTGGCCCAAATCGCTTTAAAAATAATTCTTTACCTTATTTAAACCATTTTTGTAATTGGAAATATACATCTAGGACCAACGGTTGCGAAAATAAAGGCCGGCCAAGTTATACGTGGACACACTGTATATTTGATTCGTTACAAACAAAGAGTGTAATAATGTATAAATGCCATTTACTTATACACATTAAAAAAACATTACTTGTAAATATATATTTGTGATATGATATATTTGTGTGAAAGATACATTTGAGATGAAAGAAATGAATTTTTGAAAGTTGTAAAATAGTGAAACCTAACATTATTTTTCAAAAGAGTTTTCATCTGCTCTATCTAAATTAAACATATATTTTACTTCTCGTGACGAATTCGTGAAACAAATCAATGAACACGCTAAATCTTTCTCACACTCTCCCTCATTTTCATTTTTTTAGGGTGGTTTTTTTGTTCATTTTTTTTTTCATTCTCCCCAATTAGTGTGAGTTAAAAACGCGGAGAGCTTATCAGGATTAGGTGTTGAATTAAGAGTTTGCCTATCCTGTGTAAAGGCCCCAAACATCGGAGTATTAGTGAAAAAATTGGCCGTTCCGCAAAGCCAACTAAGACAACGGAAGAGATGTGTTTATTTATTCGCGGAGTACTTTGTCTTTCTTCGCAATATTTCACTTTCTGGATTTGTCTAAGGTAGTGGATTATTTATGCATAGATACATTATATGCATAGATATATTAGATAGAGAAGCTTATTTGTGGGTTACATTATTATCATTATTATTAATATTATTTTAATTATAGTGTTAGTAATTGCTTACTAATATGATTATATATTTGATTCGTTACAAACAAAAAAGCGTATTGATGAAACACTACTGTGCACATTTGCCGATGAAAGCAATGTATTGTTGTAAAGGCATAAAATAATGAAACATAACTTTATTATACTCTGCATTTTTCAAAAGAGTTTTCACCTTTTCTATCTAAATGAAACATAGCTCTTACTTCTTGACACGAATTCGTGTAACAAACCAATGGACACGCTGAATCCTTCTCAAACATTCCCTCATTTTCACTTTATAAGATTTTTTTTTGTTCAATTTTTTCACTTTTACCAATTAGTGCAAGTTAAAAATTCGGAGAGCTTATCAGGATTAGTTGTTGAATTTAAATTTTGCCTATCCTGTGAAAAGGCCACAGACATCGGTGTATTACAGTTACAGTAAAAAAACTGGCTTTTCCACAAAATCATCTTAGACAACGGAACAGATGTGATTATTATGCACAGAGTCTTTCTTCGCAATATATTAATTTCTGGATTTTTCTGAGGTAGTGGAGTATTTATGCATGGATACATTTGATTTAGTTAGAGATTCTGATTTGTGGATTACATTACACAAATCATTCAAAAAGTTCCGGGGCTGATCGCACACAGACCATATAACACAAAGATTATACTTACATTTGATATTCATCTTCTACGCAGTCTCCTCCCAATCCCATACAACACTTGGAATGAGTGTGCAGGTCAATAAACATTTTCTGGAACGCCTCAACACTAACACTATTGAGTTATGATGTCACAGCTGCTTCAATGTCGTATATAGACACTTACCGGTGCCCCTTCATCTTCAATTTCAATTTGGGAAATAAAAAGTAGTCCGGATTAAAAAAGATCTGGTGAGTAAATTGGGTGGTTGATGCAGACAACCAGCCTTCTCGCCAAAAATTGCTGCACAAGGATGGACTTTGTGATCTGGAGCGTTGTCGTGCAAGAGGCACCAATTTCTATTGTCAGTAAATCGGGCGTCATACGCCGCATTCGTTTCAGAAACCGATTCAACACATCTTTGTGGAATGCGCCAGTCACAGTGTGTGGTCTGCTGTCATCAACAATTGTACATGCCGAAAATTTTTACCTCATTTTGACTTGAAGGTGGCTGATCTGATCTCTCATCGCCTGCACTCGACTGTTTTCGAACGTGAAACCTTGAAAAACACTAAAATACTCGCGAACAACTTATAGCATCGTCACCATACGCAGATTTAATCATTTCATACGTTTCTGTTCGATTTTTCTAATTTAAGACAAAATTTGATGTTCATTCGTTGTTTCATTTTTTTCCCGATGACAATGACCCACACACACGTTTTACGGAAATGATCGCTACCAAGCCAGAATTCCACAGAAATTAATGCAACCACTTAATGCGAATAGATGAAGTCGTTGATCTGTCATTCCGCCGGTTTAGCAGAGATAGCACCATCTGTGTTTTTTTTAAGCAGGCGTCCTGGAACTTTTTGAATGCACTGCGTATTATTATTTTTTTAATCATAGTATTAGTAATTGCTTACAGTACTATCATATATTTGATTCATTATAAACAAAAAGTGTAATATTACTTTGTAATTTACTTATTCATATATTAATGAAACATTACTGTGCACGTTTGCTGATGAAGGCAGTGCACTGTTTGAAAGACGTAAAGTAATGCAATTTAACTTTATTATAATCTGCATTTTGCAAAAGAGTTTTCACCTGTTCTACCTAAATGAAACATATCCCTTACTTCTCGACACGAATTCGTGTAACAAATCAATGGACACGCTAAATATTTCTCACACACTCCCTCATTTTCGCTTTTTTAGATTTTTTTTCGTTCGATTTTTTCACTTTTCCCAATTTGTGCAAGTTAAAAATGCGGAGAGCTTATTAGGATTAGGTGTTGAATATTTAAAGTTTGCTTGTCCTATCAAAATGCCGCAGACATGGGAATATTACGGTGAAAAATAACTGGCTGTTCCTCAAAGTCAACTAAGACAACGGAAGAGATGTGTTTACTATGCGCGGAGTACTTTGTCTTTCTTCGCGATATTTCACTTTCTGGGCTTTTCACAGGAAGTGGAGTTTTCAAACCTGAAGTTTGATTTAGTTAGAGATGATGATTTGTGGATAACGTTAAAAAGAATTGTATCGCATTAGTAATTGTTTACTAATACGATTACATGTTTGATTCGTTACGAACAAATTGTGTAATAATATAAAAATGACTTTTATTTATTCCTATTAAAAGAACACTGTTATGCACATTTGCCAATGAAAGAAATCCGTAGTTTCAAAGTCGTAAAGTAATGAAACCTAACTTTATTATAATCTGCACTTTGCAAAAGAGTTTTCACCTGTTCTATCTAAATAAAACATACCTCTTACGTCTCGACACGAATTCATGTAACAAATCAATGTACATACTAAATCTTTCCCACACACTCCCTCATTTTCAACTTTTAGAATTTTTTTTTTCGCTTTTCCCCATTAATGTGAGTTAAAAATGCGGAAAGCTTATCAAGATTAGGTGCTGAATTTAAAATTTGCCTGTCCTATCAAAAGGCCGCAAACATGGGAATATTACGGTGAAAAATAACTGGCTGTTACTCAAAGTCAACTAACACAACGGAAGAGATGTGTTTATTATGCGCGGAGTACTTTGTCTTTCTTCGCAATATTTCATTTTCTGGACTTTTCAAAGGTAGTGGAGCATATTACGTGGATACATTTGATTTAGTTAGAGATGATAATTTGTGGATAACATTAAAAACAATTTTGTCGTATTAGTAATTGTTTACTAATTCGGCATATTTGATTCGTTACAAACAAAAAGTGTAATATTGTATAAATGCCATTTACTTATTTTTATTAAAGAAACATTGTTATGCATAGTTGCCGATGGAAGAAATGGGTTGTTTGACAGTCCTAAAATGGGGAAATGTAACTTTATTATGGTCTGCATTTTCCAAAAGAGTTTTCACATGTCCTATCGTACGTCTCGAGAATGGAGTCATTAAATCTTTCTCACAAATTACCTCTTTTTCACTTTACGATTTTTTCGGTCATTTCTTCCACTCTCCCCTAAATAGTGTAGGTTCAAAATGAGGAGAACTTATCAGGATGTGTTAAATTAAGAGTTTGTCTATTCTGTGAAACAGACACAGACATCGGAGTATTGCAGTGCAAAAAACTGGAGTTTCGCAAAGCCAACTAAGACAACGGAAGAAATGTGTTTATTTATGCGCAGAGTATTTTGTCTTTCTTCGTAGTATTTCACTTTCTGGATTTTTCTAAGGTAGTGGAGTATTTTTGCACGCATACATTTGATTTAATTAGAGATGATGATTTGTGGATAACATTAAAAAGAATTTTATTGTATTAGTAATTGTTTACTAATACGGTTATACATTTGATTCCTCACAAACAAAAAGTGTAATGTTGTATAAATGCCATTTACTTATTCATATTAAAGAAAAATTGTTATGCGTATTTGCCGATGGAAGAAATGCATTGCTTGAAAGTCGTAAAATAGGGAAGCGTAACTTCATTATGATCTGCATTTTTCAAAAGAATTTTCATCTGCTCCATCTATAGTAAACATATCTAAAGTAAACATATCGTACTAAATCATGTAATATATCTTACTAAATCATATGTTGCTAACATATCTGAAATTATCAATAGAAAGTAAATTTGAAAATATGAAAGTAAAAAGAAGTAAATTTTATAAATGTGACTTACTAAACATATCTCGAGAATAATTTGTGTAACAAATCAATGGGCATACCAAATCTTTCTTACACATTCTCTCTTTTTTCGCTTTCTTCACTAATTTTTTGACACTCCCCAAATAATGTGGGTTCAAAATGTGGAGAGCTTATCAGAATTAGGTGGTGAATTAAATGTTTGTCCATCATGTGAAAAGGCCGCAGGCATGGGAGCAGTGCAGTGAAAACAGTGTTGAATTCAGGGAGTCCGGAGCAATGAGATGTCCACCCGGGAGATTTGAGATTTAGAATTTTCAATGATCAGAAAGTGCAATTCCCCCCCCTCCCCCCGAAGCCACAGAAATCCCCCACGGGGAAAAGTGTCTGAATTCACCACTGAGTGAAAAAAAACTGTCTGTTCTTCAAAGATAACTAAGAGAATTTTATGGTATTAGTAATTGTTCAATAATACTATTATTATTATTATTATTATTATTATTATTATTATTATTATTATTTGTTTCGTTACAAACAGAAAGTGGAATATTTTATTAATGGGACTTACTCATTTATATTGAATATATCTACATCGTTATGCACATTTGTGATGAAAGAAGTGCATTTTTTGAAAGTCGTAAAGTAGTGAAACCTAACTTCATTATGATCTGCATTTTACATCACTGATTAGTTGTCATGAGTTGGTTCATTTGACTGGGTATTGGCCGCCTTTAGCCATATTATCGTAAAAAAAGTTTACTTTTAAAGGTAGACTTCGAACGTAAAGTGACTCAAAATCTAGTTTTTGTGCTGAGAAAACATAGAAATTTCACACATTATTTTGTTCGTTCTTAACGCTGTGCTTCATTACATTTTCTCATTTCTCTATGTTGCATCAATTCACATGCTTACTACGCTCAAAATGCGTAAGATATTATATGAATTAAGTGTGGAATTAAGATGTTTCCTGCCCTGTCAAAAGGCCGGACACTTAGAAGCATTAAGTTGAAAAAATGACTATACCGTTCTTCTTCTTGAGACAACAGACGGAATGTGTTTATAGTGTTAGGGGTGCTTTGTTTTCTTTGCAATTTTTCATTTTCTTCACATTTCAAAGATAGCGGAATTTTTCGTTAAAAATTTAGCTGTACCATGATTTTGATGAATACAGATGTCTGCTTTACTAATAGAAAGGAATAGTTCATGTATTGCTGATTTTTTCTATTAGATTAGTTGATGAATTTAAAGATTTCACTTTATTAATAATGGAAAAGGAAAATTAAACACATTTCTTTCGTATCTAGACTAATTTGCGAACAAATCAATAGACAAATTAAATCTTTTTCACACACTCCCTCTTTTTCATTCATTTCGTTAAATTTTTCCACTCTCCCCAAATAGTGTAAGTTCAAAATGAGGAGAGCTTACTTGGATTAGGTGTTGAATTAAGATTTTGCTCATCCTCTTAAAATACTTCGGACAAGGGAGCATTAAGTTGAAAATACCTTGATGTTCCTCAAACTCTAAGACAACAGAAAGGATGTGTTTATTATGCACGGGTACTTTGTCTTTCGTGATATTTTACTTTTGGGCTTTTCAAAGATAGAAGAGTCTTTATGCGTGCAGTAAAGTTTGATTAATTTAAATACTCTAATGTGTTGATTACGTAAAAGATAATTTCATGCCATTAGCAATTGTTTACGAACACAATTTATTATTATTATTATTATTATGTGATTTTTTACAAACAAAAAGTGTAATTTTGTTCCATTGTGATTTACTTATTCATATTAATATATATATACATTGTTACACACATTTTTGGCGAAATAAGTACTACATTTTTAGTAGTAAAGTAGTGAAACCTAACGTTATTATGACTTGCATTTTTCATCACTAATTGTCACGAGTTGGTCAGTTTTACTAGGTATCGGTTATATGTGACATTATTATAATTATAACTTTTTTGTTTTAAAGGGTGACTTTGAACTGAAGGTGATATTCTGATCCCAAATTCTAATTTTTTCTCGAAAAAAAACGCAGAAATTTTTCTGGTTCTGTTTTCCCTCTTAAGGTTTCTTTCATTACATTTTCTCACTTCTCTATGTTGTTCAACTCAGATGTTTAGTTAGTTCAAAATGTGCAAGGCATTATATGAATTAGTTAAATTAAGAAAGTTACCAATCCTGTTAAAAGACCGGAGACTTAGAAACATTAAATTGAAAAAAAAAAATTGAACCGTTCTTCAAAGCCACTTGAAACAACAGAAGGGGTGTGCTTATAATGTTCGGGGGAGCACTTTCTTTTCTTTGCGATTTTTCATTTTCTTCACATTTCAAAAATAACGAAATTTTTCTGCAAAAATTTAGGTCGACCGTGAGTTTAATGAATACAGATGACTGATTTGTTAAAAGAAAGTAGTAATTCATCGTATTGCTGATTATTTCTATTGGATTAGTTGATGAATTTAAAGATTCTGCTTTATTAGTAACGGGAACGGAAATTTAAAGTCGTAAAATACTGAAACTTAACTTTTTTATGATCTGTATTTTTAAAAATATGTTTTACCTGTTCTATCAAAATTAAACATATTTCTTTCGTCTCTGGACTAAATTATGTAACAAATCAATAGATTCGCTACATCTCAATTACACATTCTCTATTTTTCCTGAGGTTTTTTTTTTTTTTTGTTATATTTTACCGCTTACTCCAAATAGTGTGGGTTCAAAATTTGGAGAGCTTATCAGGATTAGATGCTGAATTAAGACTTTGTTCATCCTGTTAAAAGATCTCGGACAAAGGAGTATTGCAGTGAAAAATTCCTTATTGTTCCTCAAACTCAAAGCCAACTGAGACAACAGAAGGGATACGTTTATTATGTATGGGTACTTTCTTTCTTCACGATATTTCACTTATGGACTTTTCAAAGATAGTGTAATATTTATGCGCGCAATAAAGTTTGAATAATTTAGATATTCTGATTTATTGATTTAATTTTATGTTGATCTGATTTGATTAATTTAGATATTCTGAGTTTTCCGTTCTATTAAAACGCCCGAGACTTAGAAGAATTAACCTGAAAAATGACTGTACCGTTCTTGAGACAGAAGTGCTGTGTTTATAATGTTCGGGGTACTTTGTTTTCTTTGCGATTTTTCATTTTATTCACATTTCAAAGATAGCGGAATTTTTGGTTAAACATTTAGCTGTGCCGTGTTTTTGATGAATACAGATTCATGATTTGTTAATAGAAAGGTGTAATTGATCGTATTGCTAATTATTTCTATTGGATTAGTTGATGAGTTTAAAGATTCTGTTTTATTAATAACGGAAAAGAAAATTTTAAGTCGTAAAATATTGAAACCTAACTTTATTATGACCTGCGTTTTTTAAAGTAGTTTTCAATTGCTCTGTCAAATTTAAACATACAGGGTAAAGTGCCCATATTTCGCCCCCTCTCATAATTTCGTCCCCCTTAACTTCTCCGCTTCTGCTAAAGTCGCGCCAGTTATGACGCAAGACACAGAGGACGGGAGGTAAAAGGGGTCAGTGTTGAAAGTTTCGGTCGCCAAGACGCATACATAAATTAAAGACGGCGAATTTCCTATTTTTAGAAGACATGAGTTCTTATTACGTCGTTTGTAGAACGTTATTTACTGTACTGTAAGTATTTCTTATTCATTGCATGTATTTTACGTTGGTAAGATACTGACAGTAGCATACAGTGAGTTTTAGGACGCTCAGTTCATCTTGCGGGAACTGAAGATCCGTCATATTGGGAAGTAGCGTGTTTCCAATATCGTCCCCCTTGCAGTTCTTATTTTCATCTCGGGGACGAAATTAGGAATCCTTTTTCATGACATTTTTTTTTCCCTCGTGTTTGGATGGCTAATGTTTCGTTATGTTATTCTTCCACTAACAATTAGTACATTTCTTTGTGCCTTACTTTAATGCAAATTAAATTACTTGCTCATTTAAAATAAATTTTGATTTAGTTATAAGTTAAGCCTCGGCGTATTGGAATTTTTGGGGGACGAAATTGGGACCATTTTTTTTCTTTTGCATTTTTTAGATACTTTTGAAAAAACAATTTTTCGCATTGTTAAATTTTTTTTTTTTTCGTATGATATTTGCCTATGTTTCTATGTGCCTTGGTAGTTAGTCTATGTAAAATCGAAATTTAGTAGATTTTCACTGAAAATTTCAACTTCCAAGGGCCTAAAAGTAACTGGGGGACGGTAATAGGGCACCTTACCCTATTTATTTCGTCTCCAGAGTAATTTGTGTAATAAATTAATGGACATGCTAAATCTTTCTCACATTCTCCTTTTTTCCCTTTTTTCGTTAATTTTTTTCACTATCTCCGAATAGTGTGGTTTCAGAATGCGGAGAGTTTATCAAGACGTGTTGAATTAAGTCTTTGCTCATCCTGTCCACTGACAAGGGAGCACTACCATGAAAAATACCTTGCTGTTCCTCAAACACTCAAAGCCAACTAAGACAACAGAAAGGATGTGTTTATTGTGTGCGGGGAACTTTGTCTTTCTTCTCGAATATTTCACTTATAGTCTTTTCAAAGATAGAGGCAGGGGCGTAGCTACAAAAAAAATTCTGGGGGTGGGGGGGGGGGGGGAGAGTTCAAAATTTCCCCAACTTATAATTCAAAAATTTCCCAACGTGAAACAAATTGCTCTATTTTCCAATTAAAATGATATGTTCAATGTGTTTTTAATGATAATAATAATTATAAGAAAAAAAAAATTCTCTCCAAAGTAAAATGCTGAAACTACAAACATAAAAATTATAATTATTGGTATATTTAATGAAAGTTTTTGTCTTCAATTCACGTGTACGAGTCATAATCGCACTTCATATGAAAATAGCCTCATATTTCTAGATTTTTGATAAAGGATCAAATTTTTGGAGGAGATAGATTAGAGACATTGTTCATGTACAAACGTAGAGAATTTAAGGTCTGGTATGATATTTTCGTAGCACAGAGAAACATAATGAGAAATTGAGTCTGGCTGCTTTTTGTATTTCTTTTGAAGGTTTAACTATTTTACTATAACAGAACTCAGAAAAATAGTCAGCAAAACAATAAAAAATTCTTTTTTTTTTTTTTTTTTTTTTTTTTTACGTTATTTAAAGAAAAGAAAAAGTGTTTCAAAAATCTATAATTTCCCAACTCTAAGCTCAAATTTCCCAAGTTCACATATATTGGGTGGGTGGGGTGGGGGGGGGAGAGGCTACCCCCATAACCCCCCATCGCGACGCCACTGGATAGAGGAGTATTTATGCGTACACTAAAGTTTGATTAATTTAGAAAATCTGATTTGTTGATTACGTAAAGCAGTAAACTTTATAAGTAAAACTGCAGTAAAACTTGTGTAAACAGAATCGTTAGGAACTTTTTAAAAAATTCCGTTTTAGGCAGGTATCCACCTCGGTAGGTAGATTTATAAGTTGTTCCTTAGAAAAAGAGTATAAAATTTTCCCGTTATAAACAGGTTCATTTTACACAGGAAATAATATGACCTAATTACACCTGAATAAAGCACAATAAAATTTGTGAAAACAAAATCTGTAGCAATTGATAAACATTCCGTTTTATACAGGTTTCCGTAGCAGGTAGATTTGTAGGGTATTTCTTTTGAAAGGAGTACAAAAATTTTCCGTTATAGATAGGTTTTATATTCACAGGTGTTACTGTTCCACTTAAGACAGACTTGCAAATAGCATAGTATTAAAAGAAATTGAAAAGAATTTGTACAAATATCGGTACTTTCGGCGTCCCGCGCATTCGTTACGCGGGCGGGTCTTGGACCCTCTGAAAATCAGGATGTCCCACTTAAATTGGGACACTTGACAACACTAGTTGTAATCAACATTTTGAGAGAAGTATAACACTAAATTTTGCTGTGATATACAGGGTAAGTCAAAATGAATATAGCGATTACAAACGGCTATAACTATTTAGTGGAAAAGAATTTACCGATACGATTAACACAGAATGTAGACGGAACTTCAAAATTTCTTTACGTAAGCCGCAGGTGCAGTGAAGCGGAAGCCTACGCATGCGCGAGTTGAAACTTCGCAACGACAAGAGTCTGTGCAAGAAACCTGTTCATTGCAGGCGTCTCATTAGTAAAAATGGCGAGTCCCATGCAGAAAAAATTCTGCATGTTAGAATTTAACAAATGTTATTCTGTTATCACAGTGCAGGAAGATGGAGCACCCCCACACTTTTGAACTAACATCTTCCAAAGCGTTGGATCGGTCGAAGTGAAGATACCGACGATGTCTTCTACTCTTGGCCACCAAGATCTCCGGACTTGACACCCTGTGATTTTGTGCCTCCCATGCCCAAAACAATTGAAGAACTCAAAGTACGCATTTGTAATGCGCTTGTGTCGGTGACTGAACAAATGCTTCAGAATGCATGGCGTGAAATGGACTACCGTTTAGATGTTGTCCGTGTGACCAAGGGATGTCACATAGAACAATTTATGATGTATGTATACAAAATTTTGAAGTTCTGTCTACATTCTGTGTTAATCTTATCGATAAATTCTTTTCCATTAAATAGTTATAGCTATTTGTAATCGCTATATTCATTTTGACTTAGCCTGTGCTTTAGGATATATTGTCTGTTTTAATATAAAAATCTCATTATCGATATTTTTTGACAGATTTTGTAATTTTTGAAAGCTTTATTATTGATGTTTTTAACTACATTTATTCTTATTTAAGTTATTTTTATTTTTATACAGGTCGGCGAGGAAAAAGGGGGATGAAAGGCGAGCCTGGAGACCCTGGAACGACGGTAATATTTAAACTTATTCGTTTTCTTAAATGAGTGAAAAGCAAAAGTAACGCTGACAGTAACTATCGTAATGATTATTTTTTTATTCTGCTTTATATATGTATATATATTTGTTCTGCTTGTTTGAAATTGTGTTGTATTTATTTGTATTATAGATTTGTAATGCTCAACTTTGACATGCTCATGATAATAGAATGTTTCAGATTGATAGATGGATATTTTAAAAGTAAATTTTTCATCTTGATCAAGCTTTTAACTCCATAAAAATTAAAAATCGAAGAAAATAAGAACTTATCTTTTATTTATTTCTACAGAAGGTGGTCATGCATTTTTGTAGGGATTTTAACTTTCACTATGATTTAAATTCAACTGAACAAATAAATAAAACCTATATGACATCAATTTGCAATACAGTTGAATTATCGTCTGCATCATTAAAAACATTCTTTGCTTTAAAATGTTCCTGGAAAATAAACAATGGACCGAACTGTATGTATCTCCACTTTGCGAAGAGAAATAATCTTATTAGATTATTTTTTAAAAAGTGTGAAAAGTAAGGTTTTAACGTTTATACACGTAAGTGACACATAATTACTTGAAAAAAAAGGAAAGAAATGTTGATAGTAGGTAACTATCGAGATGGATTTGTTTCGTTAGCTTATTTTTATATATTTGTACTGCTTGTTTAAAATTATTTTATATTTATTTGTATTGATTATCTCAGACATGCTAATGAGAATAGAATTTCAAGTCGATAGATGGTTATTTTAAAAGCAAATTTTGAATCGCGATCAATTTCACATATTTTCTATTTTCAACTTCATAAAAAGTAAAAAATCGTAGAAAATAAAATTTTTATCTTTCATCAACATTTATTTCTACGTTTATGTTCGTTTGCTTTCATACATTTTTTGTGGAGATAAAAAGTGAAATTTGTTGATAGGGTCAAAACTCAATTTTTGATTAGTCATGCAGAAAGCCAAACTCTTGATGAAGCTCAAACATTTTAATAAACACTTAAACGACAGTATGGAATTATATGTACGAACTTCCGCATGTTATTCATCTCAACCTTAATAAATTTTGAATAAAATAAATGAATTTCCAACATTGAAGGCTTATAATTCAGAATATGGAAAGAAACTTGAAAGCCTCAATTTATGAAACGTTGAAATTGGATTTAAAAAAAAGAAAAGGAGAAATTAAATTATGCGGAAGGCAATAAGAGACCTTAAATGAATCGAAATAAATTTGATTAGGTTTTTACACATAAGTTTTAAAATAAAATTTATGTAGTCTTTCTTATAGTTTTGTAAATTCTTGCAAAGGTAAACTATAAAAAAGACAAATGTTTCTTATTCTAGGAAAATATTATGTAACCACCATCGAAAATACTAGGTTGGGCAAAAAGTTCTGAGAAATTTGTGAAAGTTGCATTGTTATGCGAAAATTAACAACAAAAACAACAAAGACTATTCTTCAAAGTAGAGACCATCATAGTCCGCGACTTTCTGCCATCGTTCTGCCAGATTCTGGATTTTTCTGGAAGTACCATGGCGGTTCCGTGGAATCGAAAAACTCTTGACATGCTTCTTCAACCTCATTAAAGGATTCAAATCGACGGCCCTTGAAAAACTGTCGCATTGATCGAAAGAGGCCATTATCGGATGGAGCCACGTCTGGACCGTAGGCGGAGTGTGGAAGAATTTCGACGCCGTTCAACTGTGCAAACTCATCAACGGCTTTCAGAATCGTTAGACCTTTTCTCCAATAATGCCGGATCAATACACGCAAATCATGCTGTTCAATAGACATTTTGGAGCCGAAATTCCTGAACTCCTAAAGATATACCACTAGTACTCATATATACGACACAAATTCTGGTAACTATTAGATTAAAAATTTTCCCGAACTTTTTGCTCAACCTAATATAAATGAACCTCTACCGATTTAATTACAATTCCCCAAAACCTTGCTTATCTTAATATAAGCAGTAGAAACGTGTAGAAACCTCAGAAACAAATATATTATCGATATTTAAAGAAGTTCATATTACTGCCATTGATTTTCGCACGGGTTTACAAGTAGTTTTTATAGTGTATTAATCCGTTTTCTATACCTGTAATATACAGTTGGCTCTCTGTTTAACGACTTTCAAGAAACCTCGAAAAATCGTCCTTAAATAGAGGTCGTCCTTAAACAGAATTTGTGGAAAAATAACATTTGAAAAACCTTTCCCTTCACAGTTCACAGGCTTAGGCCTATCAATACATTTCTTAATATATTGGCGTGTTTAGAAATATTTTATTTATTTATTTAAATTTATTTTATGTTTTCTTTCTTTCTTTTGTTTTATTGATACAGATATACTACATATTTTTATTGCACAAATACAAATTGCATTAATTATACTCATACAAGAAAACATTACAGCATACAATGTTACTTAAAGTACAATAAAAAATATTTATAATACATTTAATTAAGCAAATTAAGTTTTTAAAAAATCAAAAAGTGTAGATTATTTCAATAGTGGTTTAGTTTTAAGTACCCTTGCTTCAAGCTTTTCAAGAAGGTTGAATGAGTCATCTTCCATATTTGATGAAACAATGTACTGGCGAAGAATATCCAGGGCAGAATTCGCATGTGAGTAAGAAGGAGGTGGTGTCTCGCTTTCTGTATCATCAGCTTCATTACCATCTTCTGCATCTGAAGTTGCATTTTCATGTGCGATGTCTTCATAAATTTGATCTAAACATCTGAAGTCGGTTGTTAAAACGTCTTCGTCACATGGGTACAGTTCATTACAATCTCCTCCTTTATCTGTACTCATCTGAATTGCAAAAGAAAACTTGTTTTTCTATCAGAGGAAGTTCCCTCGTTTAACATGTTTAAAGGGATCGGGAAAAAAAAAACTACGTGGAAATCGTCGTTAAATAGAAACCATTTCGTCTTTAAATCGAGATTTTTTTACTTAAAACAGCCGGGACCGCAAAATATCGTCCTTAAATAGAGATCGTCGTTAAGTAGAGCAACGTTAAACAAAGAGTCGACTGTATAGGTTTTTGGAATGCTTTCCATTCTCAAGTAAACATTTTCATGCTAAACAAACATTTTTTACAGTCAAACATGATGAATTACCATCATTAAAATTAAAATTAACATTAACATTAAAATGATTATTATTTTGTTACTCTTGCATGTATACCTACGCAGCTGGAAATGCTTAATTCATAATGGATAGCATCCTATAAAGCGATATTCTAGTTTTTGAAAATGATTTACTACACTGCAAAAACCACTCAGAAACATTACGAAAAATCAGTGGTTGCAAAAGGAACTTTGTTTTCATAAATATTTCTTTTAATTTCGAAAGTATATTGGTTTCTGAGGTTTCTAAAAAGAAAGAACACTTCTCGGATTCGTGGGGAACTCGAAAGAGATTATTCTCTATTTTCATATGTGGTTTAATTATATTAGGTTGAGCAAAAAGTTCTGGGAAATTTTTAATCTAATAGTTACCAGAATTTATATCGTATATAGGATGAACTAGGTACTAGGGTACTAGGATAGTACTAGGGTATACTAGGAGTTCTGGAATTTCGGCTCCAAAATATCTTTATAAATTTCTTCCATAGGATTAGCATTAGCGAATGAGTCTTTTCATTTGAGTGAAGTAGCCTCTTAAGAGGCTACTTCAAGCGAAAAGATCCGTTCGCTAATGTTAATCCTATGGAAAAATTTATAAATATATCTCGTTTGTATTTTAATATTTTTAAATAATTTTCTTTGCATTCGATAGCTAAGATCGATCTGTACAAAGGCCATTTTTTACTTTTTCGATTTTGGTTGCAGATTTTTTTTAAGAGGATGCTTTCACTTTCGAAACCGGTTCCAAAAATGAAAGTGTCCTCACTAAAAATATCTGTAAGCAAAATCGAAAAAGTAAAATACTTCTTTTGTACAGATCGATCTCAGCTATCCAATGCAAAGAAAATCATTTAAAAATATTGAAATGCAGCCGCAAATATCTTTATAAATTTCTTCCATAGGATTAGCATTAGCGAATATGTATTTTCGCTTGACTGAAGTAGCTTCTTAACGTATAGGGAAATTCAAAAACAGTGTTACTCATTGCCTAATGCAGTTACAAAAATTTGGGTTCCACTAAATTTTTGGGTTCCACCAAGTTGACATCTGATACCAACATATTGCGTTTTTTAAAAGTGTCGTCTTAAAATTTTAAATATAAGCATTTTTGAAAATTTTATTTAGGGGCCGTTCAAGTATTATGTAAGAATATTTTTAGTCATTTTGTACCCCTCCCTCCCCCTTGTAAGGAAAAATAAGCAAATATTAGACCCCCCCCCCTTTGCTTACGTAAGATTTTATGACACTCTAACATCAACACTATTTGCCATAAAAAATTACAGTTAGCGATAAATTGCATTATTAATCCAGCAAATTTACATAAACAGACACATATGGGTTGTGGTATTGAAGGAAAAAAATCGGTTTAATATATTGTTACTTATGGCATTAAACAATTCATAGAACACAAAATAGTTTTTATATATTATTATTTATCGCATTGAACAACAACAACAACAAAAAAAAACTTTAAGAAATACAGTCGGCCCTAACTTATTTAGACACATAACTAAAAATTTTAGCAAGAATCATAGGAATATTATGTGTTTGGCGTTCCCATTTCTAGTCTGGTGTCCAAGATCTTTGAATCCGTGTTTCTGCATTGTCTATTTTTAAATTTTCAATGTAATGGTGGGCTGGAATGATCCTCGTTTCCAGTCCTTGTTTACTCCATATCTTTTTTCTCAAGTCGTTCAACATCCGCAGAACGCTCATCTAAATCATACTTTTTTGCTTTTTGTTGATAAACTTATAGTTGCTTCGTTGTCTAATGCTTACGTAAGAATTTTCGTGACCCCCCCCCCCCTTATTAGCAAAAATAAGCAGACACTGGACCCCCATCCCCCACTTACTGCTTACGTAATACTTGAACGACCCCTTAAGTAAAAATTTAAACATTTGTTACCTTTTAAAAAATTATGTAGGATTAAAAAAAGTAGCTATTGAAAATGCAATATCATTTAGACGAAGAAAATCAAACTTTAGAAATTTTAAATATTTAATGAGTAATTGTACTTTTTAATTTCAAATTAATATTGAATTTTTAGATTTGTGAAAGGATAACATGGTTAGCTACAGCGTAGCTTCCATATCAAAGAGCTGTTTAATAGGACTTCCATTCAATTACTTTGTTATGTTACACTTTTTAAATATTTCAGGGACCAATAGGACCTCCAGGCAAGCCAGGATTCCCTGTAAGTATAAATTCTATTTATTATAACATTCTTTTTTTAAGGGCAGGTTCGATATCATTGGGGGAAAATTTTTAATTTTTTGTATTTTAAATTTTTTAAATGACTCAATTATTGTAGATTGTTGCCCTAAACCGATTTCACGGTATTAGAATTCCTAAAAAAACTGTTTTGCTCGTTGAACGAAACGCTATTGTAAAACTTTAAATGTGTTTTTTTTTATCGGAAATCCCGTTTTTTAAACAGGGAGACCATTCTTCACGAGAAATATCGGACCGGTTTCCTTTATTTTTTATTTAAAAAAAAAATACGTAATTTGCTGGATAATAAAAATTTGCTGGAGCTTATATTACTAAAAAGTATAATTTTCATCGATTGATTAGTTTCTCAAGCTCGCAAAATGTGAAAAAATACTACCTTTTTTGTTCATATGACCGCCATTTTGATTATGAGTACTTCTTTATGAGCACGTAATCCATATTTTCAAAGTAAAAAAAAAAAAAAAAAATCACGAAGTCAATTTAATGAATATGTAACGGAAAATAGCTATGCTAAATCTGACAAACCTAATCTTTAAATTTAGATATATCATTTTAAATATGACGAATATTGAAGAAATACAGCATTTACTCGTGTATGCTGCGCGATTGTTATGCCTAAAATCTATGTTATAAAATAAAAACATGAGCAACGCTGACTTCATATTGACGATGACAACCCCCCCCCCCCCCCATCTCACTTTTCAATTTTTACACCGTTGAATAGCACAAAAAATGTTCTTTTCAAATGCAATTAATTTGAAAATTATATCTCAATTTACTGATTTTTTATATTTTTTAAAATAATTTTCAAACACGATTTTTTGTCTCTATAGCGTGCAGCCCGATTACTAACGATTCACCCATTTGCACTTAAAACACTATAAATAGCTCGCGTTTGTTTCCAGCTAATATTCCTTAACGAAATTAAAATTATATCAATAAATAAATAAAATAATACAATAATATAAATAAAACACAAATTTAACAGACAGGTGATCGAACTACTACGCACTTAACCACTGAAATTATCAGAATAAAAAAGGCTGCAATAAGTAGCGATGTTTGACGTTCTCTTCGGCTATGAACTCCCGATATTCAATTAATATGAAAATATCGGTTTTAATAAAATGCAAAACTTTATTTGACTACATTTTTAATATTTTTCACATAAAAATGCTTTTTGATGTTGTTAGTGTGTAATCCAAAAAATTATAATTAAATGTTAAAAAAAAAAAAAAAAAAAAATGCTAGAATTTTCAGTAAAAAAAAAAAAAAAAAAAAAAAAAAAAAAAAAAAAAAGATTTTCACCTATGTTCTGTAATTTGGGAAGCACGAGCTGGATTCCCTATTCTTTTTTTTTTTTTTCCGGGTTACGCGTGATACGCCAGGATTTGATAAGGAAAAGGATACTCCTTATACAAATAGTGAGTACAGCGGTGGTGTGATTAAATGTAAGTTAAAAAAATACATATAATTTTTAGAAATAATATTTTTTTCTTCATTAATTAATTAATTTTAGTATTTTTTAAATTGTTGTTAGCGTTAACTTTAGGTTTATCAATGCGGATCTTTCTATATTACATTATTATTGACATCCCTATGTATGATAGTTGGACAACATTTTAATATACGAAATTATGAAATAATATTTATATATTGCACAAAATTCATTATAATTGTTTAATTTTGATGCAATAAAAAGTGTTTGAAAAAGTTTTTTCCCATATTTTTCTGTTAAATTCCCCTCCCCTCCCTTCCTCCAAATAAGTTATTGAAACTCGGGGGGGGGGGGGGGGATTGTTACCGAAAACGCGGCATACACAAGTCAATACAGTACATTCTGAGACAAAAGGGTTTAATGTTTTAAGACGGTTCTAAAAAAATAGTATTCCCCGCTCAACAACATGAAACTTTCTGGCTGATTTTCTGACTCATTTTTAAACATAAAAGCATGATACTTGCATATTATTGAAATGATTTGTAATCGAACAGTTTTCCTCATTTTCTGATAAAAGTATTACATCTTGAGTTATAAATGATTATTGTATAACGACGGTTTGTTTGGATTTTTTTTTTCTTTTCTGTGCTGTCGGCTCTAAAAATTCGGTTCAAAATGCCAACTTTGGCAGCATTTTCTGAGACATCTGGTATTTTTACAAAAAAATAAATAAATAAATAAATAAATAAATAAAATAAAATAAAATAAAAAGGAAAACGCAACTTGATTACAGAGTTTCTGAATAACAGCACCTGCCAATTTGATACGTTTTCGAACAAAAATAAATGTAAAACTGTGCCCAGGAAGTAGCTAGTTTTGATTTGAGAACAGCCTTAAGTACTCTTTAGACACCCTGAGATAGTACGCCATAAATAGGCTGATTATATCTTCTGGTCTGATTTTTGTATCTATATGCGGTTCTGAAAAGTAAAAATGTGACCATTTTTTGAAATTTTTGTGTTCCGGACCAGTTTTGACTTAGTTTAACCTTATTTGCTTTCGATTATTTATCTATTTATTATGATTCTGTTGTTCTATATTAATTTTTCTGCATTGTTCTTTCTCCACCAGGGAGCGATAGGAATAGACGGCCCAAAAGGAGAGCCGGTAAGTTTATAATATTTTCATTATCGTATATATTTCTTTTTGCATTTTGTAAACAAAACGCATCTAAAATGTATGTATGAAGTACTAGCTAAAGTACCCGGCGTTGCCCGGAATTTTAAGAATGTTTGTTTTGAAAAATCAATTTCAAAATTAAACATGCAGTATAAACCAAACTATAAAAATAAATATCAAAAAAGCAATTTAACAAATTACAACGACCATTTGGAAAATGATTTTTTCAAAGACTAAAATTTAAGACATAAAAAATCGCACGGAGTTGATCATACATTACGTACGCCATGAATTGAACATTAATAGTGTTATTACACGTAAATATTGCAAGCGACAAAAATCGCCTGCGATTCCTCAGATTTCCTGAAACTTACGTATTATCCACCTGAAACTTACGTATTATCCAAGCATTTCATTGGCTGTTCGGGAAAAGGCTTTTCCATTGTAGAAATCGGACGACCAATTTTAAATGAAATTTCATTCTTAAACTTCTAAACATCCCACAATATTACTTTTTACACCGTCGTATAGAGAAAAAAATGTACTTTAAAATGCAATTTGTTTGAAAGCTGTATCTCAATTTGTTTCTGAGTTATTAATTTTTTTTTTTTTGTAGTTTTTATTACTTTTTTGTCATAGTGGCAACAGAAGATATCCATCTCTGTTGAAAGTAAAGGAAAATACATATTACTGTATAGACCAATCAGAAAACGAATAAAATGCGGATTCATCCAATAAAAACCTTGAGATATGCTTTTGATTTCCTACCCTGATGATGACAATAACCATTTTTCCAAATGGTAAAAAAAAAAAAAAAAAAAAAAAAAAAAAAGTAGCCGAAGTGGTATACACATGAATCAAATGAACACCCAATATAAAAATGTATAAACCTCAAAACATTAAAGTATGTCAATATTTCCATAATCGGGTTTTTAATCATGTTTCAATACTTTTTTTCAAACTCATATGACGTTATATATTCACCTGCTGACGTCCATTATATTTCCATATATGACGCAATATTCACATTTTTTTTTTTTTTTTTTTTAATACGTCGAACTATTTATTTGATTTTCATTTTTCACGTGGAAATCTTGCAATAGGAAGGTTATGATGTAATATTCACTTCTTTTTTTAATTCGTCCAACTATTTATTTCATTTTCATTTTTCGCGTGGAAATCTTGCAGTTGAAAAGTAATTGTTGTGGTAAGGATTTTTAATTGTTGGCAACTGCTATAACGAAAAATGTGTAAATTTGACAGGAAATTGCTGTGAAATTGGTAGCTTTTTATTAATTAAAATTAAGTATGAAGTATTTCGATTTCGGATTACTTTAGTTGCCTCGGCCGTGTTTCATGTGCGTAACATTTCACAACTCTAGCTTCCAAATGGAGGATTTGTATAGAATTACAGACAGACAGACAAATTTTCATTTTTAAATATTAGATATATCACTGAATGTAACATTCACCTTGGAGTAAATGAAAATAAAAACAATAATCTTTTCTTAAAAGGTGCATTTAATTCTGCAAATATGTCAAAATATGTAAAAGTTGTTATTATATTAACTTAAAGCTCTCTATATCACACGCCGAGTACTTTCGATCATAACTTGATCATCTTTAGGTCTGCTTCGATTACGCACAAAGCATTATTATATTTCGCTGGATTACGCAGTGGTGCGTTAGCGAAGCAGCCCTGAAGACGGTCAAGTTATGATCGAAGGTACTCGGCGTATGGTATTGAGAGTTTTAAGTTTTTAAAACTGTTTTTAAATGTAATAACATCTTTTACATATTGTGACATCTTTCAAGAATTAAATGCACCTTTTTGCAAAGATTACTTGTTTTCATTTTGAAAACACAAACAAACATATAAACAAAAAACGATGTTTAATTCAATAAATAAACCGAGTTCAGGATAGGAGAGCAATTAAAATGTTTATTAGGCACATTATTATCACAGACAGATATTCCACCTTGGAGTTCCCGAATTATAAATTAGATATAAATAATACAACTTTCACATAGTATTTTTAATCAATGACAATTTTCGTTATTCTTACATAGGGCCTGACATAGAGCATTTTGCTCCGAAAGGAACATTTCTATGAAACGTCATGAAGTTTACATTAATTTAACAAAATGATATTTTTGACTAAACTACTATCAGCATAAAATAAACACACGAAAAACTCTAACGTAAACTAAAACGTAAAGATCTTATCGAAGTTCTAAGGGAGGAGCGATGATAAAAGGTCTCCAAGTTGACACATGTAAAGCAAACGCACCAGTAGTGGGCCACTGAAGGTCATTTATCTAATTATTATTAAAGTGTTAATGAATTCCAAAAGATATATACATTTTTAGCCTAGTCCTAACGTTCATGTATCAAAATAAACAATCAAAGTTTCAAAATATATTCACTGGAAAAAATGAAAAATAAAAAATGTTACCTTCCTATATGCTCCAAAAGAGGGTCTAGCAAATTTCTGATGCATGGTCTTTTAAGTTTTTGACTTATCCAACAAATTATTTACGATTTAATAGAGTATATCAACATCAGTTTAATTAAAAATAAAACATAATATTAAAGAAACAATGTTTTAGATAAAAATTTATCTCTTAATGAAACTCTAAGAATTTGCCAAAAAATCAATTTTTGAAGACACTCTAGAAAATAAACAAATGTACCAGCAAAAAAAAAAAAAAAAAATTCCAGACAGTTTACGGAAAGTTAGCATTTAATAATGTTAGTCAATCAGATTTCTTTCAGTCGTTTTTCTGAAATGCAATGCATTTGAGGCTTGTTTTTAAACTTTAAAAACTAGTGGCCCACTATAGAGCATTTACCTTAAACCTGTTTTTTTTCTTTTTTTTTTAAAAGCTTTTTATGTTTTTTAAGTACTTAAAACAGATACATTTGTCTTTCTTATTCTTTATTGCATAAAAATTCTAAAATATGACTAATATCAAAATAATTTTATCAAAAATATACCTACTATAAAAACCTAAAATTGCGCATAAAGCATTCTGTTAACAGGAGATCTACCTTCCTATTTCCCAACATGATTTCCAGCGGTCAGCACGGAAGGATACAATGAGGTCAATTCGATTTCGCATTCAGGGCAAAAAATGTTGTTTATCACATTCCCTTACATGATTACAGAATCATTTATTAATTTGATACCTATTACTTAATTAGAGAATCCTAAATTAGGGTAATAGTAAATGAGAACACTAATATCTAACATTGATAACGCGGACTATTTTTTGCCTTTGCCTTGCATGCTCCATTTGCCTTGCAAGCTTCTGGCCGCTGACTAAGAATTACAACTTACCCTATTATATAATGAATGGAAATTAGAGACTTTGGATGAGTCCGACGTATAGAAAGTACTTCATCTTAAAAGGGATACAATTGCTGAATCCAGTTTTCAGAAAACTACCCTCAGTTGCGATATTAATAAATTGCGAAGTATTCCTTATTGAACTACTTTAGAAATAAAGAAATAAGCTGTTTTATAGGCAGTAAGCCTTTTTCAAATGCCTGCTGCAATAATTCTGAAAATAAAAGATCCACTGTGTTCAAAGCTTGTATAGAGTACAATAATAAGTCATTGCATTACTTTTCATCCATGAACGTAGAAACAATCGATAATTTTTTTTTCTTTTTGAAATACTCTAAATTATGAAACATTCTCTTGCGTCGTTAAATTGGATGTAAAAGTAACTCTGCATCAGTGGTTACATAAGGTATTTTTTTTTTTTAAATCAATCTTTATAATAAGAAAGTTGCTATTACGAATGATCATTGTATCGAGGGCTCCTTGGCGACTTTTTACATTCGCTCTTGTGCACTGGGTAATTAAATTCGAAAATCCGCCATTTCGCTACAAAACAAAATTTCAAAAAACGTCGGTTAAGCAGTAGACAATTAAATACAGTAGAAGCTCTTTCATCCGGCATTCTATAGTTCGTCACATTCTATAATTTGGCACGCTAGCCCGCGACATTTTTTTTTGTACTATCTCTCTTGACTGGGATCACTAGGTTAAGAGCAGTTCATTCTGGATTCAGACGTTCTGGACCTTGACCACTAGGTCTACTGCATGCTTAGTTTAGTTCGCGCATGTTCAACATTCAAATGTTCGAAGTGAAGACCAAAATATAGTGCTAGATTTGGTAGAAGCCGTGCCAAATAACCCTTTCAGAGATATACACCGTGAAGAAGTTATAGACTGGATTGAAATAGACGACATCGTGTCAGTGGTCGAAGAAATCAGTGACGCACTGATTATACAAAGTGTTTTGAACCCACAAGCAGGACAAATTCAGGAGGTTGAATCGGATGAAGAAGGCGCCGTGGCAGATGAATGTAAAGTCTCGTGGAAATTGAAACAATCTTCTGATGCATTAGATATATTCATGAAATGTGCCGAAGAAATCCGAATCTCTGAAGCAACGTGATATCAGAGACTTTTTTTTTTTTTAATGTAATGTCTATATTAGTTTTTTACTACATGTACAATGTAATGTACATATACAGTATACATTAAATAATTGAAATTTAATTTTGTATTCTGTGCTTCTTTAATTCTCACACTTGTTAGAATGGCGAAATACAAAACAGTATTTGTTAGATATTTATACATAGCACAGGTTCATAATGTAGGTGAACACAAAAATGCATTGAATTTCGATAGTCCGGAAAAATCACTAATTCGGCACGGCTGTAGTCCCGAACGTTCCGGATTAAAGAGCTTCTATTGTATATATATTAATGTGCTTTTTTGTTTTATTGATTTCAATGAAACCACTCAGACAAATATTGTGTACCGCTGTAAGCTACACCCCGCCAAACATCGAATAAAAGCGAGCCAATAAATTTGCATTTTACAATAAAATAATAATTTTTTTTAAATACTAAAATATATATTTTTTAATCGAAAAACATGCATATTTCTAATTCATTCCTTGACATCAGAAGTACGTCATAAAGTGTGCTGAAATTTGAAACCAAAAGACTCCCACGCTCACTTAAAAAACATACTCAAATATCGTCTGCCATACAGGTTCAGCTACAATCAAAACTTGGTAATTTTTACTTGCTTATTTAACCCTTTATGTACCGAATTATGAATTTTTTATCTTCTAAAGCCTTTTTCGTGAATTGTTTAAATTACATTAGAAGATTTACATAATCATTTAACAAATTTTAGAAGGATTGAAGGATTTAAAAGGATTCATTAAATTTGAATTTATAGGAATTTTGTACAATATTTATAACCCCACTCAAATATTTCATTTTAAATATTTTTCTTAGCATTTTGTAGAATTAGAAAATATACAAATATGGTGTTCTTACATTAGAAATATAGAAATATTTCCAAATTGAAAAATCCCCCCTCCTCAACGCCAAGAAAGCTGAAAAGATGCAAAGGCAAAATAAATCATCCCTTTAAAAATATTTTTGTTTTGTGTAACCTATAATACTTTTGGAACAAGATAAAGTAATGTACCTATAACTCATTCTAAACTGTATTACAACTAATCGATGTATTAAAGGAATTTCATAATAAGTTATTTTAATGGCACTTATAAGTACCGCCAGTAGATAAAGGGTTAAAATGGAGACAGTGGACTTTAAATAGATTTTTATTATTAGTAGTATTCCGACGAATTCAATGGTTAGACAACAGTTTTTCAATAATTCATAAAGGGTTTTTTTTTTCCGAAATACAACAGGACGATTACTAACATGTTAAAAAACTTTCTTTTAAATGAGCAACTATGTACGCTATTATAATGAGCATTAAATAATGTCTTTAAACTGTCCTTTTTTATGAATGATTAGGTTTCTAAAAGATTTTAACGTCCAATATACTGCGAAATAAAATGCATTTTATAATGAAAAGTAATCAACGATAACAAATTTCAACAGTTAAAATTTATTTTCAAAATTATATAAACATTACAGGCTTGGTAATAGCTAAATGCGCAAAACCCTACTTCATAGATTTGAGAAATTTCAATGCATTTTATTCCAGTGATCGGCTTATAAACATTATGTAATACCCTTAAAGCTAATTTTTTATTGTGTTTCTTTTTATTTTTAAAATTTCAAATGTTATTTATTTACTTTTAAAACACTCCACCTGGTAGGCATTGTCGGTGCGAAAAAAGAAATTACTTTTCAATAAGAATACAATAACTAAATTCAACGAAATGGTGTTAATTTGTTTTATATTGGGTAAATATAGAGAAACAACAAGAGATGTATTACTTGTATAACATTTTTATATTTTTGATTATGCATTTCTTTTCAAATAACTTTAACAATTAAAGGTATATACAAACATCATAAATACATACAATAAACCCAACTGGAGTGAAAAATTAGTCAGAGCAGGAATCGAACCTGGGACCACAATGTGCTAGGCTGTTGCTCTAACCACTAACTTCATGGCTCTGGCTAATTTTTCACTCCAGTTGGGTTTATTGTATGTAGGTCTGTATAATATTTGCATATACTTTTAAGTGTTGAATGCATGCGTTATTTATGTGTGTACGTGTGTTTTAAAACTTTAGCAATGTTTACTTATATATTTAAAACTAACTCTGTCTCCCATTTAAGTTCGCCGTTTGAATGTTTTAATACTGAAAAAAGCCTGTTAAATTGATAAAATGAAATTGTCACTAAAGATTTTCTTACTTGATGTTATTTTCATTTTTAGGGTGAAAAAGGAGATAAAGGAGATAAAGTAAGTGTTCTTTTGTACATATAAAATTTATTAATTTACAAATAAATGTTATATTTGCTTAATAATTCTCGTGTAGCATAATTTAATCAAATTGTAGATTTTTGTATAAAATAATATAAATTTATTGCTCCAGTATATATTTTAAAATGTTTACTATTTGAAGTTTGTTTATATAACGTCTAACTGATTTAACTTTTTCGACTTTCATAAGAGTTAAGAGTTCGTAAGAGTTTGAGAGTTTCGTAAGAGTAAGAGTCCTAAAAATCAATTATTAAAAGTTAAAAAACACAACAATCACATCTATTTTATCATATGCGATTTTCGTTATTTTTTTACTTTTTAACTGTAAAATTTACGATTTTAAAAAAATACGTACTTGACAGTAAACAAGTAATATAAAAAATTTGTTTTTAAAGTCAATTCCTACTTAGGTCAACAAAGAAAAATTTAATATAATCCCTTAAGCTAATATTAGTTTTTGTTGCATTAAAATATCTCAATATTGTTGATTTTCTATAAGCAAGTAGGTTTACAATGGAAGTCTATGGGAATTTGGCGAAATATTAGAGATATCGCCAAGTTGGCGTCACTTTTGGCGACTCAATTTGGTCGCCAAATTTGGCGATATATTGCCAAGTTGGCGACAAACTTGGCGGTATTTGGCGACAGAACAGGGTCCCCCCTATGGTAACCCCTTATTGAAAATACTTTCATTGATCTTCAATAACCAATGGCCGCCATTTTGACACTCATATAAACCCATATAAAACCATTCTCCCATATAAAAATAAAATTAATTAATTAAAATTTAATTAATGAATTGATGTTTGAAAAATCTGTATTAACATCAATTGTCATCCAGTACAAGTTTTAAAAAATTTATTTCAACTTGATAGGATGAATAATAAGTATTTTACTAACGATTGAAAATTTGAACAAGATATATATATATATATATATAGGGAGAGTGTGAACTAATAGTACGAATTGAAAAAAATTACAGTCAATTTCGGATACAGCGCAACAGAATACATAATAATCAATTATCAAAAGCTGAAAAACATGACACAGCCCAAATTTTGCAGACTAGTGTAATAAAATTTACTAAATTCATAGTTCAGTAAATTATGTAACCTCGATATTGCGAATTTTCGGCTTGCACTATTATTACTCTAAAAATAAGACTTAATGGATTTTTGTATAAATTAATCCAATAAATAGAAAAATTAATTCATTCACATCTTTACAACGGCATTTCAGACTTGCCAGGAAAAGTGACTTCTGTTATGAGATAAGAAATTGTACACGAGGTCACTTTTTTCAGGGTCACCAAAATCTGTATCAATTATTCCGAAATTAGCACTAACACATGAAAAACAGTCATTCGGAATTCTCTTATCGGTAGAAACGTGAATAGTTTCTCTTATTTGATATTTCTTTACATGAAAAGGTCATTTGCAACGTGATAACGGCTGTAAAGCTTTATGAAGCGGTTTTCCATCGTAGATTTATTTCTAATTTAGTATTTTCCTGGAATTTTCGTTTCGTTCTTTTTAGATTTGGAATGCAAATTAACCCTTAAAATGTCGGGTGTTGCTTTTCGGCAAAATACCCAATTTAGGCCCTAAAATACTATTAGAATAATATTGAAGCTATAATGCCTAATGTTGCCAATAAAATACATTCTGAAAATATTATTAAATCGATTTTCAACATGTAGATGGCAATACTTGTGCTGTTTAAGAATAAAGATAGATTTATTTTTTCAATTGTTGCTACTTGTTCTTTTTGGTTTATTTGGAAGCTTGCGAAATACCCTATTTTGACCTGCAGTGAGCAAGTAAAATTTATCCTAAAATTCTTGTGTGTTTAATATTACAGAATTTTATCAAGGAAAATTATTTTTTAAATTAAAGACCAGTATTGCCGAATAGTAAACTGTTTTTTAGCCGTAAACCATACTTAAAACAAAATAGGATTTTTAAAAGTATTTTTCCCATGATTTATTTTAAAAATGAAAGCCGAAAAACATTATTACAATGATTTTTGAAAAATCAGACATTTAAGGGTTAATGCAATGGCTGGAAATTTACAATAACCAATTCCGAGTTACCAATAATCCCGAAATCGTCCTTTATCATTAGAAACTTCAGAAACGCACTTTTTTTTCGAGAAAATTTCTTTTGTTGCCACAGATTTTCGGAAACGTTTACGGGTAGTTTTTATAATACAGGGTGGCCATAATTAAAACACCTCTACTTTGACACCTCTATACATTGAACTACTCAATGTATGACTTTCTGTAAAATCTGCAGTCTATGGAAAGCTTGTTCCACTGCAGATCGTAACTAGTCGACTGAGATGTTTCTCACAAGTAGGGTGATACATTCTTTCAGCTATGCCAAGGTTAATAGAAGTCCTGCACGAAAAAAAAAACATTTTTTAAGTGTCCCCACAGCAAAAAATCACACGGAGTAAGATCTGGAGAACAAAATGGCCAGGTTGTCAGAAATGCATGACTGGTTACTTTGTCCTTATTGAAATGTTGCAGAAGAAATAACATTCTCCCCAGCTCTTTTACTCTGTTATACCCAGTACACGGCTGCGAACCATGGGTTTATGGAAAGTTTTGTACTTACAAAGTGAAATGGCAGTTACAATCGTAGTTTAAAACTTATTTACTTTTTTTCCCATTAGGGCAATAGAAATTAAAACGAAAAGAGTTTAAACATATAATATGAACTTTAAAAAGTTCACTGTTTTACATAAAAGGCGATTAAAATATTGAAAGAGATGTTACAAGTTAAAAATATACATTTTATTTAAAACTTCTTAGTACTTTCAAGTACTTTTAAGCTTTTAAGTAAAACAGTGAACTTTTAAAAGTTTATATTATATATTTTATGTTTGAATGAAGGTGAAATATTGCGTTTCGTCTTATGGTTTTATTTGGAAAAGTTTTTTTCCCATTTGTTTGGTTTTATTATTAGTCCCCTGTACGGTATGCTATTTTTTTCTCCCAGCTTATTTTGTCTCCAAAAAATAACGTTACCTTACAGAAGCCAGCAATAAACAAAGCAGATGTATCATTGAACGATTAAATGCTCTATAGCAATTTTTTTAATTTCTAAGCATCGCACATTTTCAGTTCTTATACCGTCGTATTGGGGAAAAAAAGTACTTTTAAATGCAATTTGTTTGAAAACTGTTATCTCCATTTATTTTTGAAATATTAATTTTTTTGTAGTTTTTAGCGCCATTTGTTTAATTTTGACAACTCAAGTACTCCATTTCTGTAGAAAGAAAAAGGAAAATAGTTGAAAAATAGCACTTATATCTCTTTGTTGAAATTTTCTCATAACAACCGAAAGAAAATGTAATTAAAATACGTGCTATTTTGAAAAAATATAAATGAATAATTTCTGTTAAAACATGGTGCTATTATAAACTATATTTAATTTTAAGTATCTGTAGACGCTTTCAGTGTGACGTCAGTCATGACGTTTTGGTTGGAAACTGACTCCAAACAAACGGTTGCTACGCGTCATTTCTTTTTAAATGTAAATCGTGGAAAATGTTACCAGTACATATCAAGTATTAAAACACTTAGATGTGAGATATAGACATAAGATATAACTGCAACACACAAACAAAATAGAAAATACAACATAGCAACCGTTTGTTTGGAGTCTGTTTCCAACCAAAACGTCACGACTGTAATCGTCTATATTAATGTTACAAACAAATGAATACCTATGAATCATTAGATAGCCGTTTCTTAGTCGAGTTTCCTTAATGACGTCATCTTTTTGCTGCATTTGCGTATTATTTTGCGATAGTGACATCCTATGCATGATTAACTGTAGATGTCTAAGAGTTGATCGTAAATGTGGAATTCTTAAGCGGATGCGAATGACGTCATTTTACATAAAATAAAAGTGTGTGTTTTAAGTCTTAAAATTGAAATATGTTTTGTACTATTTATATATACATATATTTTTTTTTTCATCGGGGCGACACTAAATTCTGAAAAAGCAGAATTCCTGTTTTCTAGTTATTATTTTTGTCTTTTCTCCCCCCCCCCCCTATTTTCTGTTGTACAGCACCATCTATCGGTGTTCCTGGAACTAATTTTTCTTTGCATAGTCCGTTTCCCCATGACTTGAATTGTATGCCCACAAAATTTGAAGCCTTCACACTGAGTAATTCGATGTATACAGGGTGACTCTAAATTCATAGTACAAACTATAAGAGTTGGTACAGGACACTGTAACAATTATTTATCGTATAGGAATGTATGGGTGCAAGTGACACGTTGAGGTACAAACAGCAGAGGGCCAATTTGGTCCTTTTTTATTTCAAAATTTCTCATTCATACCAGAAAATTCCTATACTATTCTTTTCTTTATTTAAGACAGACATTTCAGATTACATATAGAAAAATTTCTTCTCTGAAAATTTCCGGTATGAAATGGAAAGTTTTGAATTAAAAAAAACGCAAAACAGGCAATTTCTATTTCTTTTCATGTATTTTCTGTGTTTGACAGATTTGCCATTTTTGAGGGGTTTTTTTTAATTAAAAAATTACGATTAAATACCGGAAATTTTCAAAGAAGAAATTTTTCTTTATCTAATCATTAAATGTCTGTCTTAAATAAAGAAAAGAATAGTATAGAAATTTTCTGGTATGAGTGAGAAATTTTGAAATTAGAAAAAAAGGACCAAATTGCCTCCCTGATGTTTGAATCTTAACGCGTCACTTGCGCCCATACAATCCTATACAATAAGTGATTGTTACAGTGTCTTGTACCAACTCTCAAAGTTTGTACCATGAATTTAGAAGCACCCTGTAGAGAGGTCAGAGTAGGGGTGTTTCAATTGTGGCCACCCAGTATATTAAATAGTTTTCTGAATCCGGATTATAGGTTTTATCGAAGCTATTCAATCTCAAGTAAACATTTTTCATGTTCAACAAATATGTTTTACAAACAAACATGATAAATTAACAGGATTAACATTAGTATTATTTTATTACTCTTGCATGTGCAAATTCAATTACGCAGCTGAAAATGAGAAAATGTTAATAACAAATAATTCTATATTACAGAAAAAAATAGTGCAGTTTCATTATCAATATGGATTCACTGCGTAGTACTATCACATCATTTAACTTTCATTAACTAAAAGAAAATTTTGATAACAAATATTTCTATATTTATAGAAAAAAAAATAGCGTAGTTTCATTATCAATATGGATTCACTGCGTGGTAATATCACGTCATTTAACTTTCGTGAACTAAGGAAAATTTTTATAACAAATAATCCTATATTTCAGCAAAAAATAACGTAGTTTCATTAGCAATATGGATTCACTACGTACTAATACCGCATCATTTAACTTTCCTTAATTAAAGAAAATTTTGATAACAAATAATTCTATATTTAAACAGAAAATAGCATGCTTTCATTATCAATATGGATTTACTGCGTAGTAATAGCACATCATTTAACTTTCCTTATCACAGGAACTGCATTATATGGATACTAGGTAAACATGCAAATTTTTCATTAATTTTCTTAACAATATGCATTAAATAAGAATTTGTCCTTATTCTAGGCTAGTAAACGATACAGAAACAAGATATGAGTAACACAATAAACAGGAACAATAAGTACAGAGAAAAAAATACAGGAACACACTAGATATATACGAAAAACTGAAAATATTGTACAGGAAAAATGCAGAAAATACTGGATACTACATTATACTACAGGAAGTTTCAGAAAATACAAAATAATACAGAAAGTACAGGACTAAAGATAATACGAAATTCTACAATACTACTGATAACGGATTGAAGTACAGAATATAATACAGAATACTGATACGGGCAGGAGACTACAAGGTACTAGAGGACTACAGAAAAAAATTAGGAAATACTGGATACTCCATTATTCTACAGAAAGTTTCAGGAAATGCAAAATAATACAGGAACTACAGGACTAAAGATAATACATAATACTACAGTGCTACTGATAACGGATTGAAGTTCAGACTATTTTACAGAATACTGATACTGATACGGACAGGTGACTACGGGATACTAGAGGACTACAGACAGTTAATACAGATACTATAGAACAATAGTAACTATAGATACTATATGATATTATTGGAAACACAGTATACCACAGGAAATACTGTACTGTAAAATAGAAGAAATACTAGTATAAGTCTTATTCGATTCTAAATCAATCTTCACATTAGTAAACAGTACAAGAATAAAATATTATACAGAAATAAAACAATAAGCAGCAATAGAAAGTAGGAACAATAAAAAAGAGCAAAACAATAAACGGGATCAATATAATAAACAGAATACTGATACTGATACGGATAGTAGGCTAAAGGATACTAGACGACTGCAGACAGATAATACAGGATACTATAGAACAATAGAAACTACAGAAAGTAGGTCCAATAAATACAGGAACAATAAAAAAGAGCAAAACAATAAACGGGAAAAATATAATAAACAGATTACTGATACTGATATGGATAGTAGACTAAAGGATACTGGAGTACTACAGACAGATAATACAGTTTACTATAGAACAATAGAAACTACAGATACTAGATATTATTGGAAACACAGGATATTACAGGAAATACTGTACTGTAAAATTTAAGAAATTCTAGAATAAACTTTATTCCAAACCGATTTGCACATAAGTAAACAACAGGAAATACTGTACTGTAAAATAGAGGAAATACTAGAGTAAACTTTATTACAAACCAATCTGCAAATTAGTAAACAATACAAGAACAAAACATTGTACATAAAACAATAAACAATAATAGAAAATAGGAACAACAAATAATAGAAACAATAAAAAAAGAATAAAAAAATAAACAGGATCAAAATAATAAACAGAGTCTATAAACAAAATAATTATAATAATGCCTCTTAAAGGACAGGATTCTTCTCACTGTACCTGTACTTAAAAAAAAAAAAAAAAAAAATTTGTTAGCATATAAATATTTTTAACCTTTCGGCAGAAAGTAACATAATTTCCTTTCTCAATACAGTTCGTACAACTAATTATAACGTCAATTATCAACGTATTTAACTTCCCTAGGCAAATGAATTATAAATAGATATATAAACAGTTTTGTTCTTGAATTTATTCTATTAGGCAGTATTAAAAAAGCAGAAAAAGTTTCTTTATGTTACACCAAAAGTAAATGAACAATACAGAAACAAATATACAACAATAACAGAAAATATTGAACATAATTTAGAAATCGGGGCTGATTTTTGAACTTTTTTATCAAAAATTTTAAAAATGTTAAATTAAATTTATTTTCGCTGAATTTATTTGAAATGTCACGTTTAGTGTACGAAATGTTTAAATAAGCTCTGATTGTCTATTATTTATTAGTTATGTGTATTTTGAATTAGGCGATTTTTATAGCCTTTTCGCGTATAACTGAGCAAAAATTTTAAGTATTGTTTGGTTCGTTCGTCGGTTTCTCTCTTTTGTCTTTATTATGTTCCTCACTCTTCCTTCGGTTTTTCGATGCGTTCAGAGTCACATATTTGAATGCCGGACCACAGCATGTCTTGAGAGCAATTCTGGAAGGAGAGGAGAATGTAGAGTAGAAACCAATGAAAACGCAATCAGTCATCATGAGGATGAAGGAGGAAATAGGAGATGGGAGTAACAGCGAGATGGGTTGTTGATTAATTTTTCTGCTCTAAAATACAGCTATTGTCAAAAGGCTAAAAAAGTGGGAACTTTGAAAGCAGGCAGTTCGTCTGAATCAGAATTTGAACCAGGGCCTTCAAAAGCAGACACTCCCAAACGCATATTCCCTTTCTCACACAGCGTTCGCTGGATTTAGAACTGGTATATCATATAGGTAAATTGCGTTAAGAGCTTCATCTATGCTTCACGATGCAGGAATTGTGACAACCAGGAATAAGGATCTCGTCATCCACAATGACTTGGTCAGGAGAGAGAAAAAGAAACTTGAAAAGAAGATACAGGAGGAGGAATATCTTGGAGGATGAAATATTTCAACTATATTTTTTGATGGTAGAAATAATAACCCGATCTTTATAGAAAAAAGGGAACAAGCGGCACCGTCGAGAGAAATACGAAGCACAATATCACTAATGGCGTGCGGAAATGTACGTGTCCATTTCTACGAGCCTATTCCTGTTTCATGGACATCAGAAATGCAAAAGGCTAAAGATTTGAGTACTTTCTTAATCTAATTCCGTTTCAGTTGGTAAATGTCTTAGGTCAAGTGGTTATACCATCTACTTTAGACAGTTGATGTCGCTGTCAGAGTGGAAGCTCGTTCGTATGAAGAATACATATCAAATGTTGCAGTTCTCTTCTTGATTTTTTAGAACTCAGACTTTATTCTGGCTAAAAAAATGTACAATGATTTTGCTATTTCACCGCAGTGACCAGAACGAGGTGTCAAGTGACCCAAATATTCCGCACCACGTTCAGACTTCATGGTGATATTTGTTTCGTCTTTCTGTCGGCGGTGCTGCTAGTCCCCCTTTTTTCTATGGTGATCGTTTTATTTTTTCTACTATCAAAAAAGATGCTTGTAATTTTTCTTCCTCCAAGATCTTCCTCCTCCTGTATCTTCTTTCCAAGTTTCTTTTTCTGCCTTCTGACCAAGACTTTATCGATGACAAGATCCTTACTCCCTATTGTCGCAATTCCTGCAATTTTTGCTCACTTATACGCGAAAAAGCTATAAAAGTCACCTAATTCAAAATGCACATAATTATTAAATAATACATAATCACAGCTTATTTAAACATTTCGTACACTAAACATCGCATTTCAAGTAAATTCAGCTAAACTTACTTAAATTTAACATTTTTTAAATTTTTGCTAAAAGTGTTCAAAAATCAGCATTTGAGCAAAACTTGAAGCCAATTGCAGCAAATGAAGGAATTGTCCGAAAAATCTCAAATTGTTTGTGTGAACTTAGTGCTACCAGTGGCAACTTTTCCGCACTACCCATCATCGAAATTCGATAAAAAGTTTTTTTCGGCCCACCCTACTATGTATCTAAAATGAAAATTAAATTCTGTTAATGTCTGGCTATTTTTATAATTTTCAGTAAAAAAATTAATTTTATTCATCAACATAATAACAAATGATTAGATGATGATCTAAAGATTAGAACCACATTTAATTGTCTTCGGTAAATGAACGATAATCTAGATAAAAATACCTAAAGTCTTTTCTTGAATTTGTTCTTTTGCACTATGTTCATTAAAGAAGAAAAATCCTTATGTCATACTGAATTATGTGGCAATAAACAATACAGAAATAAAAAGGGAAATAGTTAGCAGAATCTTTAAACAGTATAATAAAATAGTACTTTAGTGAAACTAGCAAGTTGCTGCTCATTGCACATATGTATCCAAATGAAGATAAAATGATGTTATTTTAATGGTTTTAACTTTCAGCAAAAAATAACGAAGGTTGATTCAAGTATAAATCCACCATTAAATAATGAAATCCCAGTCAACGCATTCAGCTATCCCCAGCAGATGCACTATAACGTGGATACATAAGCAATTTTTTCTTATATATATATTTTTTTCCATTAAAGAACGATATCAAGCATGCACTAGTTCGAATGTACCAATACAGTACGTCGTCAGAAGACTGTCTGTCTCCAACATTTTACATTTTTCTGTAACGGAATTACGTAATGCTGTGCTCGGAATATTATAAATCCCATCTTTCAATTTTTTCCCCTCAGCATTCTAAATATGCGATCACAGAAGCGTGTTTCATTTAATTAGGGCGGAAGGGGGGCATTGCAGTGAATAATTCCCGATTCTGGATCCCAACTCTCCCGCACACTTAATCGTCTGCATGTACCTGTATCTGACGTCTCTCGTTCAAGGGACAGGATAAAAGTGTACAGTCATCGCTTCCGTTTAGTGGTCTAAATGAATTGCAGAAAGTCTATATGAGAAACTCGATAATTTGAAGTAGTTATTTAGTAAAATCAGAACTACTTCCTGTTGAATATGAGGGTTGGCAGCGTAATTACACTCTATACTGATATTTTGCGTTAAGCGCTTAATAATCTTGCGTATTTCCAAAGGAATAACTTCTTTAACCCTTTAAGACCTGAAGAGTTTTGGTAGAAATTAAAAGTCTTGGTTTTTAACCTTAATTAAAGAGTTCTTAAAATTTAAAAAAAAGGACCATTTTCAACATTTAATATCTTAAAAAGTATATGATTTAAAAACACAATTTATATTGTGATGAAAGGTATAAGTATGTTCTTTCATTTCATGTATTTAAAAAATTGCAAGATGCAGAATTAGTATTTATAGGGCACATCAAAATGTCAGACATTTGTCGAGCAGAAAATTGGTAAAACAGCTTACGCGCAGGACAAGAAAATACATTTTGCACCTAGTATGAAATCTTTCGTGCCTTATCATACTTCAGACGATAATAATTACCCTGAACCTAAATAAATTTGTATTTAAAGCATTTTTATATGTTTAATACAAAGTTGTATTTAGCTAATACAAAATTTTGAAATTTTCAACAGTATAATGATCAAATATATATATATATATATATATATATATATATATATTTTTTTTTTTTTTTTTTTTTTTTTTGAACAATAAAAATGAAATTTTAGGTTCAGTTTATACAGACTAACATGAAATATATGTTTCAAAAATTTCATGAGAAAATATTCAGAAGTTTTTGAGATAACGTGCGTGTTATGCCTAAAAACATCATTTGGAGAAAAATTACTTTAAAGTTTAGGAAACGCCACTTCAGCTATTGAGCGGGTACGATTCTAAAGTCATAACTTCTGTTCTAATGGGAATTTCAAGGAAACAAATATATCCAGAAAAAAATAGGAGTTTAACATCTAAAAAATTAAAATTTCGAAAATTTGAAGCAGTAAGAGTATGAGACCCCTTAATAGGATCATATTTGATTGAAAAAAAAATATTTAAAAAAATATCCGATTTCAGGTTACGTCAAGGGAGGATCCACACATTTGTGTGGTGCAGGTTCGGCTTTGACCCCTTGAAGGGCGGTCACGGCATCACATAATTTTAATACCAAATTGCCACACTGGCACCGGAATTTTATGATGAAAATGTCATCTTTATTAAGTACGCGAAAATTTATTTTTATTTTTTTACAAATAAAATCTCTTGTTAATACTAGTGTCATTAAATTATTTGAACATTTTACGAAAGCAAGTACTTTGCCCCTGAAAGGGTTAAATCACAGAAAAAATGGGAAATTATTTTTTTCCCCTTAGGATCACCTACATAATTGTATAAGTCAGGTCTTAAAGGATTAGGACTTAAAATTCGAAAAAATTATATTCCGACTAAAGGATGTCCATATTTTTGAGAATTGTGAAATATATGCATAAAAGTCTCTAGGACACAAGGGCAGAGTTTACGGGTTAACGAAGGGATGAGTTTATGTGCATATATGGAAAACTGAGCAAGAGGGTTGTAGTTTGTAACCTATAAAGTCCCAATAAACAGTAGAAGGTTAAGGGCTGAATTTTGATTCCTACAGATAAAATAAAGCACGCAAAAAATGAAATGTGCCTGAAGCGTCAAAAATTCGTTAAAATGATGCTTTATTATCGAAGTTGAATATTTTAAACTATTAAAATCATTAACAAAGTTTTATGCTTACAATCAAACAGACCTATTCTTTTAAATCTTGGATTTGCTTTAACCCTTTATGTACTGAATTATGAATTCATGAAAATTTTATCTTCTAAAGCTCTTTTCGTGAATTTTTGAAACTACATTAGAATATTTACATAATCATTTAATAAATTTTAGAAGGATTTTAGAAGGATTGAAGGATTTAGAAGGATTCATTAAATTTGTATTTTAGGGATTTTGTGCACTATTTATAACCACACTCAAATCTTTTATTGTAAATATTTTCTTAGTATTTTGTAGAATTAGGAAATGTTCAAATATACTGTTCTTAGATGCAAAGGCAAAAGAAATCATCTTTTTAAAAATATTTTTGTTTTGTGTAACCAATAATGCTTTTGAAACAAGATAAAGTAATGCATCTATAACTCATTCTAAACTGTATTACTACTAATCGATGTATTAAATGAATTTTATAGCAAGTTATTTTAATGGTACTTATAAGTACCGTCAGTAGATAAAGGGTTAATTCGAATAAACTTACTTCAGTAGTTTAATGAAGTTATTTTGTAAATATTAGAGCTTTTTCCTACTGAATGTAATTTATGACAAGAACATAAAATTAAAAATTCATGGATGGATGGCAAGAAATGAATATGACATAAACATCGAACTTAATCGTCTGCATGTCCCTGTATTCGACATCTACCGTTCAAGGGACAGAATAAAAGTGTACAGTCATCACTTCCGTTTGGTGGTCTGAATGAATTCCGAAAAGTCCATGAGAAATTCGATAATTTGTAGGAGTTATGTAGTAAATTCAGAAATCTTTCCTGTTGAATATGAGGAAATGGCAGCGTAATTATACTAGTGTATGGGTCACTCTATAATAAAGAATAACTGATATTTTGTGGTAAAAGCTTAATAATTTCGCCTTGTTTCTTCTAGTTTAATCTTCAACAGTTCAGATTAATTTTACGTATTTCCAAATAAATAACTTCTTTAAGATTTAAAATTCGAAAGATTTATATCCAGGCTAAAAAAGCACAGCCATGTTTAAAGTTTTAAGTTACATAGTCTTTAGTCGAGTCGTCATTTTTTTTTTTTTTTTTTTTTTTTTTTTAGCATTGTGAAATCTATACATAGGAGTCCCTGCGACAGAGATTACGAGTTAAGTTTGAGTTTATATTAAAAAACCGTGCAAGAAAACTGTGGTTTAGGATGTACAATTTCACATTAAATAGTAGAAGGTTAATGATGGACTTTTAATTCCTACAGCTAAATTAAAGCCTACGATAAACCATTTTAACCCATTAATTCTCGTCCCGTGATATTCACGGACTGTGTTTTTTATTCAGATTGTTTGATTCCCACCAGTTTTATAAAATAGTGTAATTGGCTTTATTATGGTATCATTTTATCTGTCATTAAATAAAGTGAATATTTCTTTTTCAAAAAAGTGGTGCCAATAAGCAATTTAAATTTTTAAACAGTAATTTAATGCGACCGTTAAGGGGTTAAGAGATGATATGTGTGTTAAGCGTCAAAAATTCTTTAAAACGATGCACCATTTTCAAAGTTCAATATTTTAAACTACTGAAATCATTAACAAAGTTTTATGCTCAGATTTAAAAAGACTTTTAAATCTTGGATTCATTATAATTCGAATAAACTTAACTCAGTAGTTTAATAAAGCTATTCAGCAAATATTAGAGAGAGCTTCTCCCTGTTTAATGAAAGTTATGATAAGGACATTAAATTCGTATGTGGATGGCAAGACAATATGTGGTAGACATGGTACATCGTCTGCATATACCTGCATTTGACGTCTCTCGTTCAAGGGACAGGATAAAAGTGTACAGTCATCGCTTTCGTTTAGTGGTCTAAATGAATTGCGGAAAGCCTATGAGAAACTTGATAATTTGTAGCAGTTATTTAGTAAAATCAGAACTCCTTCCTGTTGAATATGAGGGTTTGCCAACGTAATTACACTCTATACTAATATTTTGTGGTACGCGTTTAATAATCTTACGTAATTCCAAAGGAATAACGTCTTTAGGGCTTAAAGTTCGAAATATTTATATTTCGACTACAAGAAGTCAGCCATATTTTTGAGATTTGTGATATATATTTCATGAAATTCCCTGGGACAAAAAGGCAAGTATTACGGATTAACGAAGGGATGAGTTTATTTCTGTATATTGAAAACTGTGCAAGAAGATTCTAGTTTGTAACTTAAAAAGTCATAGTAAATAGTAGAAGGATAATAGCTGAATTTAGATTCCTGCAGATAAAATAAAGCCTGCAGAAAATTAAATGTGTCTGAAGCGTAAAAAATTCTTTAAAATTATGCTTTATTATCGAAGTTCACTATTTTAAACTACTAAAATCATTAACTAAGTTTTATACATACAATTAAACAGGCCTATTCTTTTAAATCATAGATTTGCTAGAATCCGGATAAACTTGCTTCAGTATTTAATAAAGTTATTTGGCAAATATTAGAGCTTCTTCCTTCTGAATGTAAGTTATGACAAGAACATTAAATTCATACATGAATGGCAAGACATCAATATGTGGTAGACATGGCACTTAATCGTCTGCATGTATCTGACATCTCCCGTTCAAGGGACAGGATAAAAGTGTTCATTCATCGCTTCGATTTAGTGGTCTAAATGAATTGCGGAAAATCTATGAGTAACTCCATAATTTGAAGTAGTTATTTAGTAAACTAGAACGCCTTGCCGTTGAATGTGAGGTTTGGCAGCGTAATTACGGTCTTTTATGAAGAGTAACTGATGTATTTTGATTTATTTCTTACAGCTAAATCTTCAACTGCCCAGATTAATTTTACGCATTTCCCAATGAATAACTACTTTATGATAAAATTCGACTCCAGACTTGAAATTTGAAAGATTTACATATAATTTTCTAAAGTCAAATAGGTTAACCCATAATTCGCGCCGTCAATTTTTTTTTAGAATTATGAGATATGTATACACAGAGGTCCTTGGGACCCAATGACAGGGATTACGGACGGGTGAGCGAGTTCAATGAGCGAGTTCGTGTTGCTATACCATCTGGATTTTGTTAAGAAAATCTGTAGAAAAGGGCATACAAGACATGCATAGATTGTCAGACATCAATATGTCATAAACACCGCACTTAATCTTAATCCTCTGCATCTCCCTGATGTCTGAATGAATTGCGGAAAGTCTATGAGAAACTCAATAATTTGAAGTAGTTAGGATGATGCCCGTCGAGTCAGGATATTTTGGTACAGGTCAACACGACTGCAGATTTCCAACGTTATGTGTGACCAAATTTAACAACAAAAAATATTTTTAAATGCTTAAAAACAACGTTTTTTAAAGTTTTTGGATAAAATTATTTGCACTCATCTACGCGTAATTAAATTGTCTAAGAGCCATAGAGACATTTTCCGAAAATTTTAATTTTTTATCTTTTTCCAATAAGTTTAGAAATCAAATTTTTAAACAAAAAATGTTTTTTTTATTTTCAAAACAGCCCAATTTTCTTATTTTTCAAAAATTAAAAAAATTGAGCCGATGGCCCATAACCTTATTTTAATAATTTTTTGCTTCTACAAGAAGTTAGGATGATGCCTATCGAGTCAGGATATTTTGGTACAGGTCAACGCGACTGCAAGTTTCCAACGTTATCTGTGACCAACTTTAACAACAAAAAATATTTTTAACTACCTGAAGCAATAAAAAACAACGATGAATTATTAGTTTTTCAATTAATTTTACTGCCATCCTAAAAAAAAAAAAAATTCCAAAATATGTCAATTTTTCGCCGAACCGGAATAACGGTTTTTAGGGTGCCATCAATTCTACGTCAGCTGAAATTCAGAATCAATAGCGTCCTAAAACAGATATTCCGGTTTGAAAAATCTGATTCGTATACTATAAAAACTATTCACAATTAAACATTTTGAGCTGTATAATTGAATTTATAAGTAACAAAATAATATTAATTTTAATGTTTATGTTAATGTTATTAATTTATCCTGAAACATGTTTATTGAATATGAAAATATCAAGAATTAAAAGCATTCGAAAAGCCTATATTCCGGGTTGCGAAAACAGATTAATAGACTATAAAAGCTACTCGAAAACGTTTTTCTAAGTCAGTGGCAACAAAGGAAGCTTTGTTTTTATAAATGCTTCTTTAAAATTCGAAAATATACCGGTTTCTAATGCTAAAGGAACGCTTTTCGGAATTGTTAGTAACTCCGAAGCGATTATTCTACGGAGTGTTCATAATTAAATGACCCAATTTTAAAGTTACCTACAGACGGAAGTATTTTTCAGAATGTTGTGAAATTTTGCGGAAGACATAATAAAGGTATGGGAATTTCTTTGAGCAAAAAAAAAAATAATATTCCAAAATTTCGCCGCCAGAGGGCGTTTTTTTACGATTAAACATTTAACATACATTTACGATAGTTTATAAATTTTATTACAGCCAAACATGTTCTGTCATCATTTTCAGATACCACCTGGAATCGTAAAATAGCATGTTCCACAGTTGAAGATGCTAAGAACATATCGTGAACTGCTCTCTTTAAGATCAGATAAAATTCCTAAACTATCGTAAATGTATGCTACGTGTGTATTTCATTAAAAAAAAAAGCCCTTTGTTGGCGAAATTTCTAACTTTTTTTTTTTTTTTTTTTTTTTTTTTGCTTAAACTAATTCCATAAACTAGCCCTTTATTATGTCTTTCACAAAAGTTCACAACTTTATAAACAATAGTTTTGTCTGCAGACAACTTTAAAGTAGTGTTGTTTAATTATGGATACCTTTATATTTTCGTTCGTTATATCGGGTGTCCCAAAAATAACCGAGGATTTTAAAATTCAATAACTTGTAGACGGTGACAGATATTTAAAAAATTCTTGCTGGAGGGTTATTTATGATGTCAAGTGTTTTTTTACTGTGATTCTTTTTTTTTTCAAACAACAGATGGCGCTAAGAGCAATAGGTGCTCAGTCCAGACCCGATTTTAGTACTTCGGGATCCATTCAATAAATTTTAATCTACTTATTTCGCATGGACGAAGAGACAGACCGAAAAATCGCGCCTGGATTTAGCGGTTATTGCATGCAGCGCTATCTATCGTTGCTATTTGTAACTAAAACTCAGAATCGCAGCATAGAAACTCCTGACATCTTACATAACACTCCTACAAGATTTTTTTTTAATATCTGTCACCATTAGCAAGTTATTGAATTTTTAAATCATCGGTCATTTTCGGGCACCCTGTATTATATTTTCATAGATGAAGAAATATCTGTCGATTTCTACAGTGTAATTAGAACACTAAACATGCATGAGTTATTTTCTTTTAATTGAATTTCTGTATATTAATGTAAATTATGTATGCTTTTATTTAATAATTTTCGCATTGTACTACTACTTTCTAATCATTCACAATTACATTTGCTTGTTTTAAAAATAATATAATCATTAAATATAATTTCTTATGTATTTATGTTGTTACTTTCATTCTGTAAAAACTTTTTTTTTTTTTTTCATTTTAGGGTGAAAGTGGATTTGATTTGTTTACAACATCAAAAGTAAGTGTGTGTGCAAAAAAATAAAATAAATCTACTTGAATTATATAACCTTTGCTTGCTACTTATCCGAATATGGATTTTTGTTTAGAAAAACATTGCTTTCATCTCTAGGGGTACATATTATCATGAAAGTTTTCTTTTTAATATTAGTTAATTTTAGATTCTTGGGAAATCTACTTATGTCAAGGGCTCTTAGACGTCACATGAATATTCAAAAATTTACTACCGTATAATGCTGCTACAAAAATTTTATCGACTTTTATGAATAATTCAAAAGAAATGCTACATCTTTACAAATTACAAGAGGCCATTTATCAGAGGACGTAGTGAAGCTTATAAGAATAAATTTTTATCGGAAAAAAGATGTTTTAATCGTTCGCTCTTTATTATTTTTATTGCCGCTAAGGAATTATTTTTGAGGCATTATAAACTTTGTAATCTAATCAATATTGGCATATTTTTTTTTTAATTTCGAATATGAGAGATTAGCTAAGTTGTGTATAATATATATATATATATATACAGGGTGTCCCGGCTAAGATGTTACAAACTTCGAAGGGAGGTAGAGTACACCTAGATGAATCGAAATTACATAGGAATGCCGGGTCGGAAACGCCGTACTGACCCAGTAAGGGCATGGACAGTGTTGCCAATGGGCTACTTTTTAAAAATCCAGATTTCTAAGTTGACACCACTTTTCTGAAATGGTAAAATTTCCATTCTTTCCACCTTAATTAATATGTCATTGAATAAGGCGAATTTTATTATTTCAAAAAACTGGTGCCAATCAAGAAATCTGAATTTTAAAAAAGTAGCCCACTGGCAACACTTTTGGCATTGAAAATGTGGATCACAGAAAGCTGAACTTTGCCCCTGGAAGAGTTGCTAGTGGACTACTTTTTTTTTAATTGAGATTTCTTGATTGGCACCACTATTTTGAAATGATAAAATTCTCCTTGTTTAATGACATATTAATTAAGTTTAAAGCAAACCATTTCATAAAAGAGTTGCCAATCAAGAAATCGGAATTTAAAAAAAAGTAGTCCACTGGCAACACTGATTTAATGCCCTCTAGTGCGTCAGAAAGGCGTTTCGGCCCCGGCATTCCTATGCGATTCCGAGTCGTCTAGTGTCCTGGTATACCCTACCACCACTCGATGTTTATATATATATATATATATATATGATGATAGTAGGCATCAAGTGGATGAAAAATTACCATAGCACGGGGTCGCAAACGAGATATTTAATCAAAAATACAGGCTGTTCTACCGTAATTCAATTTGGGTTAACGGTTATAAATTTCAGAAAACTGAAGTATATTATAATAAAACTTTTAATAGACATTCTCACCTTTGTTATAAATGTGATAATATAAAAAAAGTGGTAGACGTTTCCATTATACGCGCCAGCATTTGATGCTCCACATTTTGCACTGCGATTACCACTTCATATAGTATCATTGATTGTAAATACAAAACATATGTGGAAATATAAGTCACATAAAAACAACGTTTAAACACACAATAAAATACATAAGGTTTGAACAGACGTATACGTTTCGTGAGTTCCAGGACTCACATCATCAGTGTATAAAATCTATTAAAACAATATCACCCCAACTACATGTACGGTCTAAACCCAAATGTCAAAACACAATACCAAAAGACCATCAAGTTCCAACAGCCAATGAAATAAAATCATTGATTGCTTGAGCACCCTATTTTTCCAGAACTTTCCATGATGTTATCACATATCACACAAAACAAGGTACATATTGTTGCATTTTCATTGCAAAGTTTTTATTTTTCTCAAAATTCAACCCAAGTTCGGTCAACCCAAGTTCTGTTATGATGCAACACTGATGCACACACTTATGATGCAACTTGTATTTGTGACTAAATAAGTGGTTTGCGGCCCCATGTTCTATGGCAATTTTTCATCCTCTTGATGCCTTCTATCACCCCTCTGAACTTGTGAGTCAAATTCGGCAACACTCTGTATATGTATATATGAAAGGTTTTTAACAGTTATATTTTCCGTGAAACGAAATTTAAATATTTTTAAATTAGAAGATGTACTTTATAGAATACTAGAAGGCTCTGCCCCCTACGAGCTACGCTCGCCAACCCCCGTTCAGACGGAGCAAACTCTAAAAGCATGCTAATTTGATCGGCTTTATGAAAAAAATTCGGAAAAAAACAGTGGCGATCTCCCTGTTAACGGGCTGTTTTCTTCCTTGATTAAATGAGATCAGCGAAACATTTCAAAATAAGCTAATATAAAATTAATTAAGTAAACAGAGTCTTTGTCTCCCGGAATTGTTTAACAACGCTATAAAGAAGTTCTTTTAAATAAGACATTTTAAATGTATCGTTTTAAATCTGACGTAATTTTCACCAAAGTTTTCTTGCTCTTCTTAATATTCACGTGAAAATACTTTTGTTGTTAGAAAGGAAATATTATTTGCGCTGTCTTAGAATTCCCAACAATAGTTTAAAAGATTATCTCAAAATATGAAATAAATGTCTCGCGCAAATACATTTTTAAATTTAAACTGTTTCGCAATATTGTTGTTTGTCCATTTTAAATATGACGTAATTTACTCCATTTAGGAATTTAATAAAATCTAATGACTTTATTATTTTACAATTTTCTTTCCCTTTTAAAATTCACGTGTAAATATAGTTTTTATGACGAAGTTATCAATATTTTCCTGCTTTTCATATGTAATCATTTAATTCTCATTTGAAAGTTTTTTCTATTTATAATAGTCACGTGTAAATAAACTTTTTATTTGAAGGAAATATTATTCTTTGCGCTGTTTTTAAATTTGGCAACAATTTAAAATAATACCCTTTTCTAAAAGTTATAAAAAATATCTCTCGAAATGCTGAAAATTTGATTTAAAATAGAAATAAGTCCTCAAAAAATGAGTCAAATTAAAAAAAAAAAAAAAAATGCAGTCTGCACATCGGGAACGTCTCATGTATATCCTCAGAAAAAAACTATTACATTTCTATGTATAGTTTTTGCTTTTATAAAACTCTTTTAATGGAACGATTTTGACCAACTTTAACATTAAATATCTCTTAAAATAATTATTCGATTTCAAAACTGTCAGTATCAGCGTGTTTATCAAATATTTCTCTATAATATCACTGATTTTCATATTTAGTATGCAGTAGTTTTCTTGATAATAACGAAGAAAAACCCCAGGTCACAAAAAATTCAAAACTGGCGGCGGTGATAGCATTAGCTACTTTTTTTTTAGAATGGAGAGATTCCTAAAACAATTGGTAGAAATACAGAAATGCACTTTATTAAAAACGAGCTTCCTTTATGGCATTATATTACATAATAAAACTTTTTGTAAATAAATTTACTATTAAATCAGAAGATAAAATTGACGCTAGTAAAATTAACAAAGTATTAGAAAATGCTAGAAAATAACTTCAGCTTAATAGTGTTAAATACGCCGTTTGATCAAAACCTAAAACAGAATGCAAGAACAATTTCCATAAGAAAACTGAAACTTTTATTGTGAAACATGTTATCAAGAGCAATATTCAACAATATAAGGTAGTCGCAAATGATTTCTGTTTGGAATACACTTCTTTTAAGCAGAATTTTATATACCAAATTGCCCGAACGTTTGCGACAAACGAAACTAAAATAAGAAGAATAAAGATTGAATAATATCAATTCCATACAAATTCAATATGTATATGTCTAATTAAAATGTAACTAATGGAAAAGAAAATACAAAAAGTTATGGGTTCGTCAGCATAATTCAGAGTAAATATGTGTTGCTTCGTCAAATATTCTCGGCCTTAAGCGTAAAAAGTACAATATTAAGCTTAGTATAACATATTTTAAAAATTGTAGGGTAAAGGAATGTATATATATATATATAAACCCCTACACTGTAAAAAAAATACGACCAGTTTTCCTGTAGGAATCGGAAAAATAGTTGCCCTTATCGTACCGGAAAAATTTCTGACCCAGCTCGGAATAAAATCCGTAAAATCGGAATAAAATCCGTAAAATACGGTTTCATTCAGTATTTCCTTTTTTTTTATGGATTTTATTCCGAGCTGGGTCGGAAATTTTTCCGGTTCGATAAGGGCAACTATTTTTCCGATTCCTACAGGAAAACTGGTCGGATATTTTTTACAGTGTAGCGGCCTAACCGCTCAGCCATTCGAAAGCAAATTTCAGATATTGTTATTTGAATGTATGCGCACGCGATCGTGATGGTTTAAAACAATAGCAGTTTCACTGTTATGGTTATAGCGAAAAAATTTCAAAATTTTCGAATGCAACATCCACTGTTTTCGTGCGCAGATTCATCAGTGCATTGAAAAACCATAAATGGCGTTTAAACGATACACGTATGTCGAAAATTGCCAGCGTAAAGCATTTGCAAAGAATATCATTTTATATACAGAGAGGATGTGCGTTGACGCACTTTGCATAATTCAGAGTGATAGACAGTGGAAACACCAATAACAGAACACCATATGCAAAGCATTGCGTGTGGAAACCTTTAATAATCAGTGTGGGAAGATTGTTTCTTCAATCAGGTGTTCGAACGTGGAAACAAAATGACACTTGCAGGGAAACAACGCGGTAAATTGATAAAGCTGTTTTATCTGAATGGGGAAAATGGTGCCGAAGCGAGTTTATCAGTGCGAGTTTATCGGCGAAATCATAAGCTACGGCGAGGCTCAAACTCCGTAAAAATTGTACATGATTTGGTAAAATTAATTGAAGAAACTGGATGCACATGTAATAGGCTCGATTCGGATGACCATTTTTTCCTGTTGAAGTTGTTGCGGAAGGGCATAATACAATTACTGCAAGTCCATTGCTTACGACAAGAAGTGTGCAATTTCGATGTACAGAAAATTGCAGTCCTCAAGATTCTGCATTCTGTTCTGCGGATGTTTCCTTATCGATTTCAGCGCTTCCAGATGTTGTAACCTGGAAACGAGCAATAACATTTCAACTTAGCGAATTATTTCCTCATCGGATATGGTGAAGGATAGCAAGTGGTCGCTGCGGACGAATGAGGTACATTTCCCCTTACCTGATAACGTAAACTTCAAGAATTGCGTTCACTGGGCTGACGAAAATCTTCACGATGTAGCACCAAAGCCTTTACAAGAACCTAAAGTGACTGTGCAATGCAGCATCGCAAGCACATTCGTTCTCGGTCCGTACTTCTTCAAACAGGTCACTTTCACTAGTATGAAAATGTGCTTCATCACAAATTCTCGGTATACAACAATGTTGCAGAATTATGTAATTCCAGAATTTCAGCAGCGAAATGTCATTAATGCAGACCTGCCAACCTTTGAAAATGAGAAATCGTAGCACACAAAATTTAAATTAATCTGGAGATTGGTTGGTTGGTTTTTCGCGTTTCACAGCCATCTTTTGACATTCGTAAAAGAAATAAGGTTTCCGTCTTTCAACTCAATATAGTAAATTTTTTCCTCTGAAAATTTTTCTACGATTTTTAGAGGTTTTTTTGTTTCGCAGCGTTATTTTTTTTTTTTTTTACATTTGTAAAAGGAGCCTGGTTCCAATTTTTTAGCTCAGTGCAGTAAATTTTGACGGAATTCACGATTTTTTTCTCGCCATCATTTCAGGATATTCACAATTTTTCCCCACAATCGTAATTCCCATCTTCCTATCACGTTTCTTTGTTGAAATCCGCACTTTTTACCATGAACTTTTGACGAAATTCGCATTTTTTATGCGATCCTTTGACGAATTTTGCGTTTTTTTACCACGATCCTTTGACTAAATTAGTATTTTCTTTCTGCGATCTTACGGTGAAATTTGCGTTTTCTTACTAATCTTTCGATGAAATTTGGATTATCTTACTGATCTTTTGACGGAATTCGCGTTTTCTTTCTGCGATATTTTGACAAAATTCACGTTTTTACCACGATCCTTTAAAGAAATATATTTTCTTCTGCGACCAACTGACGAAATTGATTTTTTTTTTTATACGGTCATTTGTCGAAATTCGCGATAGTTTATCGCAAATCGTGCGATTTTGCACACTATTTCAAACCTTGCCCCTCAAGGAACCCCCTCCAGAATTTTTAAAATGGCACCCTTGTTTCTAAGAAAGGGAATTCCTGTATAAATATTTACAAAAACACGATTAGAGTGTTTTATGTTAAGAAGTTTTTTTTGCAGCCCAGAGCTTTTTTTTTCTCGTGAGCATTTTTTAATGTCCGAATTTTCGGACTATAATGGCCAATTTTTTTAAAACTTTCGGAAATGAATACTTGGAAATTTCGGAACAGAATCACTCCTGAAGAATATGCTGCGCGGGATAAAAATCGCAACTTGAAACAAAAAATGCTTTTGTGTTTTTTGCAAAAAATCGTAGTTTAAGACCAATTTTCGTAGCATCGTAGTTTATAGGTCCAAATCGTAGCAACTACGATTTTTTCGTAGCAGTTGGCAGGTATGTTAATGACATTGTATGGATGCAAGATGGTGCTCCTCCATATGTCGCCACATCTGTTCGACAAGTGCTGAAACAGATCTTTGGTGATAGAATCATCTCCCGTAACATTGCAGTTTCGCGGCCACCGCGATCCGCTGACCTAACCCCGGTGGGTTTCCGGTTCTGGTGTTTTCTGAAATCGAAGGTGTACACATTAAATCCAAGAGATTTGTCAGAATTGAAAGATGTAAAACGTGAAGTTATACAGGTTCCTCCTGCGACGTTACGTTTGTCATTGTTGTTAACAATCTTCCGCATGCAATGCATTATCGACTGCGAAGGTTAGCACGTTGAAAAATGCTAATTACGATAAAGTTTTTCTTTTCTTTCTTCTCTCATGTGATGTCATTGGTCTTTCACAATGCTCTTCTTCGCAAATCTTTTAAACCGGCAATTTTTGTCATACGTGTGTCGTTCTAACGCCATTCATGGTTTTTCAATGCGGTGATAAATCTGCGCAGGAGAAAAGTGGGTGTTGTCATTCAAAAATTTCGAAATTTTTGTCACTGTAATTACAACCGTAAGGATTTTATTGTTTTAAATCATCACAATCTCAAGCCCAAATAAGACCTTCTCGACCTTCAAATAACAATATCTGAAATTTTCTTTTCATTGATTGAGCGGTTAGGCCACAAGGAGTTCATATATCGAGGAAGTTTTTTTTTATGACCACCCTGTATCTACAGGACGTTTCAAAATTATATGTCAGAATTGTAAAGGCAGGTAGAGGGGACCTTAGTAAGCAGATTTCGTATAGGAATGTGGGTGCGGAAATGCAGCGTTGAGGCGATTGAGGGCGCTATTAAGTTCAGTGGATAAAAGCATTTTGTCGGCTTGAATCGTCATTCTCCGCACGGATTTCGAGCAACATGCATCGTTACACCAATGCGAGCTTGCCGACATGCATTTCCTGTATGTGGCTGCGCAAGGAAATGCCTCACACGCAACACACGTCCAACAGTTCTCGAGCTTTTCAAAGGACATACCTCTACTGTGCATACTATTACTTTTTCCACTGCAGGGATTCTGCGATATCTTCCAGTGCCCGTATCATGCCTCGAAGCGTAAAATGATCGACACGCGCACAACTCTCGATGAAGATGCCTAAATGTTCGGCGATCCGGCGATCCGTTCCATGTATTTGCATACATCCTTTGAACAGCTGCTCCATTTTCTTGAGCAGCTTCATACATGAAATGCATGTCGGCAAACTCCGCATTGGTGTAACGACGCCTGTTGCTCGAAATCCATGCGGAGAATTACGATTCAAGCTAGCAAAATGCTTTTATTCACTGAACTTAACAGCGCCCTCTACCGCCTCAACGCTGCATTTCCGCACCCACATTCCTATACAAAATCCGCTTATTTAGGTCCCCTCTACCTGTCTTTACATTTCTGACATATGATTTTGAAACAACCTGTATGTATATATACACTGGTGTGCAAAAATTAAAGACCAATCACAAAATGCTAATTTTCAAATATGCGAACACTCAAAAAGAAATAATATAATTCGAGTAGTTACTATCTGTACAACACAGCTATAATCCATATAATATCTCATTCGTGTCACACATGGTTACAAGTGTCACAGTCACTACGGTGAAGCAAAAAAATAGGAAATTCCATACATCTCATTATGAGTCTCAAATGATCACTATATGTGACTCCACTGAGACGTCAATCTGACTGCTGCTTTGTGATGGGTCACCAGGTGACTTTACAATGTAGGTAAATTGTGACTCTTATGTGACTGTCATTTTTAGACTCAATTTCAAAGTCATCATGAACGTTGCATTATGATAAGTCATTAAATAATATCACATTATAGTCACATGGAGACTTTTTCCAAAACAGCAGAATGCTGACTTCACAGTAGTCTCTCTGTCACCTGAAAGTCATCATAAGATTTTAATGTGACATTATTTGGTAACTTATCACAATGCAGCGTTCACGATGACTTTGAAATTGAGTCTACAGAAGACAGTCAAATAAGTGTCACAATGTAACTAACTACATTGTAAAGTCACATGGTGACTCGTCACGAAGCAGCAGTCACAGTGACGTCTCAGTGGAGTCACATATAGTGATCATTTGAGACTCATAATGAGATGTATGGAATTTCCATTTTTTTTTTTGCTTCACAGTAGAGACTGTGACACTTGTGACCATGTGTGACATGAATGAGATGTTATATGGACTAGCTGTGTTGTAGAGATAGTAATTACTGGAATTATATTATTTCCTTTTGAGTGTTCGCGTATTTGAAAATTAGTATTTTGTGATTGGTCCTTAATTTTTGCACACCAGTGTATATGTATATATATACAGAACCGTGTGTAAACTTCCACCAGTAAAAAAGTAGCAATTTTCGTTTTATTTAATCACAGATAAATATTTTCTATTATTTTTTACTGGTGGACACGTGCTGCACGGCCCTGTATATATATATGCTACAAATTGAATTTGTTTTTAATAAAGTGCATTTGTGTATTTTTATTAGTTATTTCAGAAGATATTTTTTCTAATTTTAAACTGTTCCATTTCTTTTAATGGAAAATATAACTGCTAAAAACGTTTCAAAATAAATCATTTATATGTTTAGACATTAGTTACAATGAATTCTTTTAACACGCGAAAAGATTTTTTATCGATTTATTATGACAACTCTTGAATGCGACATGAATATTCAAAAATATATTACATTAGCATATTACCAATAAAAGAAAGATTTTTAAGAATACGTGAATAATTAAAAAAATACATAGCGTTTTAAAACTTAGCAAATTACCAGAGGCCATCTATCAAAGGATATATTACAGATTTATGAGAATAAATTTTCATTTGAGAAAAAAAATAGAGTTTCCGAGTGTTCGTCTTTTGTTATTTTTACTACCGCCTAAGAATTCTTTTTGCGCGTGTATAAATTTTGTAAACGAATCAATATTGATTTGAATTTTTTTTTTTATTTAGCATAGGATAGCTTAATTAAATTATTTATAAAAATAATTAAGTGAAATTTTTCTTAAATATCTTTAGCGGTTTTCTTTTTAAAAAGATTGTAAAAAATATTTAAGTTTTAAATATTATATGATTCAATTTTATGTAATGGAAAATGTTACTAAATGTAAAGTAGATTGTCTTGTATTTATTTTAAGTTTTTTAAAATGTTTAAATTTATGTCTTATGAAGCACGTCTAAAAGGTATAAGACCCCTTAAGTCCCTGGTTCAAATCCTGGCCTGAACACTTTTTCGTTCAGTTGCAAAATTACAACTCATATTTTTGTAATCTCTCCTACTTGATAATAGGAACATCCAAACCTACTGGATTAACCTCTTCGGTCCCTGGGTCCCCAAACGGGGACCTCTGTTCTTTTCCTTATAAAAACTAAAATGTCCGATTTTTTTACATTTTCGCATCACTTCTTAATAGCTGAATGTTTTTTACGTTCAAAGTAAACAAATAAATGGAAGCATCTAAGCTGATTCCCACATAAATAAATGTTATTTTCATCTGAGTTTGCAAAATGCCTAAAAATGCCCAAACGACAGTATGACCAAGAAAGAGAGAAATTTTCATAAGTATTTAACTTAAATCTTTTTCAATAAAAAAAAAATTGAGGATTTGTAGATTATTTACTTGTTTAAAGCTCTTAGATTTGAGATTGCGTTAATTTAGGTTAATGGTTATTAAATTGATGTTTTTAAGGGGTTTGTAGTTATAGATCCATATTTTTGAACCTAAATTACTAAGCGCCTAAAGGACCAATTTCAGAAAAGGTATTTTTTCTGTCATTTACAATGTCATTTTGTTTGAAAAAAAACCAATGAATAAGCATTTGTATTATTATTTTAGCTTCGGAACTGAAGAGGTTAAAACAAATGCTCACTTAACCACAACTAGCATCGCATTTATAGCTTCTGCCATGCTTTCAGGCGGAAAGCTGTTCATCACGCTCCTGTATAGTTTCTTGTGGCACCATTGGCTATGCTGAGGTCATAGCTATAACCTTACAAACAGAATAAATTCTGCGACAGAAAATTATAAATTATTTCTTTGGCCTTTCTTTTACAAAAACTGTGTGAAGTTTGAATCTTTTTTATTGTTTTTCAAAGGTTTCTAAGCAAGATGTATAAAATAAAGAAAATAATTTCTCCTTAGAGGGCATGATAAACATATCTCGAGCACTTTTTTACCACTGTCGCCGGCGACATCATCAAAGTCACTAATCAACCACATAAAAAACAAACAAACAAAAAATCCGCCTTGTCGCAGTTGGTCTGCTTGCCTCTGAAAGATTAGTCTGCTAACTGACACCTACTCTATCATTAGCACCCAGATTTATTAATCTGGAATAACTGTTATGATATTTTAATATAAATAATATTTAATTTTGATGATTTTTTTTTCAGACATCTTGTTTTAGTATGCACATAATTTCATGTTAAATAAACATTTAATTCTCCATGCAAACAATTGTATATTGTCTTTACTGTGTATTAGATTACTGGTAAGTATATTATATACTGTATAATATGCCCAATGACAGTCTGAAATAACCAGTACTTGTCAAGTGCATCCATTTATGATGTATGTGATCCCCCGCTTGATAATCTGAACATCCAAACCCACTGTATAAAATCAAATGCTCACTTAATCACAACTAGCATTGCATTCATTGCTTGTGCCATGTTTTCAGGGTGGAAAGCGGTCCATCACGCGCCTGCATGGTGGCACCATTGGTTACGCCGAGGTCATAGCCATAAAGGTCAGTCTGATGACTAACAACCCCTCTATCCCTCATTAGCATCCAGTATTCCCATGCACATTTTTCCTTATCCTGTTCGATATGGTTGTTCCCTTTTACTTTTCACTCCCACCCAATCCCTGTATGTTAATATTGCCCTGGGGAGACAATGATTTGAATGCCTTTTGTGTCGGGATGTTGTGTCTACTTGCATGATTTTGTATTGATTGAGTTTTGTTTTCATTTATATTTTCTGTTTTAATGATGCCTTTCAAGAACAATGTCTGGTAATTTATCATTATTGTGTTTGTAGTAAGACGTTAGGGTAATTCTGTAAGATCAGTTCGGTGTAACACTGACACATTTGCGCATGCGTGAAATTAAATTTAGAACCTCTTCAATTTAGAGGAAGGTAGGACGCGATGCGGTTACTGCAGTAGTCGAAAGCATCAGCTTAAAGCTCTGAATTTTTGTAATGGAAGCGGGTTCGAACCCAACGACCGGCAAAAAAAATTCTGTAATATTTGTGGCGATAATTCATTTCAATAATGTCACATTTTATTAGGAGCAGAAGTTATATTACTTTAAATTTTTATTATTATATTTTTTGAATGCTTTATATATATATATATAAACTCGGTTTATGGCGTCAGATGCCGCCATCCGAAGAATCTACAAGAGTCTTTTTCCATCTCTTCCGGTCAAGGGTCCATTCCTCTTCCAGATCTCTATCCCTCATTGCCTTTGAAATATCATCCATCCAGTTCTTTCGTGGTCTTCCCCGTTTCCTTTTTTTGTTTGTTTCATAATTGAATGTTATTTTGGGTTGTCTTTCCTCATTCATTCTTTTGAATGCTTTATAATTAAATAAAATTTAACACTCAACAATATTTTTTTAAAATAACAATTTTATATTTAAAATATTTAAGCAAAAATATTTTGCATATAATAATCAATTAAATAAATTAAGTTGATCTACAATTTTTGTTATATTTTTTTACCATTATCAAGAATATATATGTGCGGGCGCGTCAGAAAGTAAAGTCTGTCATTCTTTTCCGTTAAAAATAAAAAATAAAACAGAAAGAAAGAAAAATATTCAAATAAGAACTATAAATGAAATTACCTTGATATTCATGGTTTAATATTTAAAAAGTGTATGAAAATATAAAATAAAATTAGAGTAATAAAAAAATATATACAGTGAAACCTCCATGAACGGTCACCTCTAAACAACGGCAACCTCCAAATACCGGCCACATATTGGTGGAACCAAACACATTCCATAACATTAACATAAGTACGAACCTCTAAATAAGGAATTCTGAACAACGGCCGCTCAAAAGTCAAGAAAAAAATTTTTTTTAACAGTTTCTGGTACAATTTCATATTTATTTGCAAACCAAAATCTGAAGCAGATCAAACAAAGTTTACTTAATATGTCAACAAAATGTTACTTAATTTCTTGAACACGTAATCCTTTTCCAAAACTAGACATAAAAATTGAAGACAATAATGATGGGGAAAATTTAGAAAATATTCTTAGAATAGCAAGCATAACTAACACAAACGCCAGTAAGTTTGTGTGTCTGGACAAAGATTTGGTAGTTACTGCTACATTTGATTCATACAGTAAATTGTGGAAGATAGGAGTGAGGAAGAGAAAAGTGATGCGGAAGGGGATATGGAAGAGATTATACAATCACCTAAAATTTCCAGTATTAACACATATACCAAATTTTTTACGAACCTTCATGAAATCAAAAATTTTGCATTAAATCATAATGATGATGAGCTGCACAGCAAAACAGCTCATGCTATTATTTCTTTGGAGAAAGCTATTTGCAGAAAAAAAAGCAACTACAAATCACTGATTTTTTTAATATATTAAAACAATGATGGTTAATTAAAATGACTGTGTATTTCTATTTAAATTTATGTAATTATGATTTTTTTTTTTTATCAAACTTTTGAATAACACCCACCTCTGAATAGCGGTCACTTTTCATCGGTCTCACTGGTAGCCGTTATTCAGAGGTTACACTGTATTATAAATCGTTAGCTGATTCATAGTTTCAAATTTAGGTTTTTAGAGAATGGGACTGATAAAAATAAAATCCATGACAGCATTTCATAGTCGTGTCGAAAAATAAATAAATAAATAAATAGAAAATACAAAATATCGTTATTTTTTTCAAAAAAATTTAAATCCTAGTAAGTAAAAATAAATGTTCTACCCAATATTTTAGTTAAACTTATGATAGCATAATTTGATCAAGCATAATTGGTTATTAATTACGAACTTAAAATTCTTTCACTTTATTGAATAAGTTAGACTTACAGCACCATCTATCGCCTTAAATCAGTAGGAATCACTTATACAATACGGCAATTTGACACGATTTCAATATTTAATTAATTTTAAAGCAACTTATCAAAAATTCAAGCATTTTTCGAATGAAACATTCAAGTTATTTACCGTCAAATCTTGACGGGTACTACTATATTGTGATAAATCAAATATTTGTATATGGGCTTGCATATTCAGTCATATTTATCTTGTCAGTTTTTGAGCTAATCGTTAGGAATGCATATGTTGGCAGGCAATAACTGGCGATTATATCCACGTAGAACGGACGTTTGTGAGAACCACATTTATGCTACAAAATCGAGAAAACCACGACTAAAGTTTTGAGAGCAGATTAGCGTCTCCCTCCACCAAGTTAAAAGATCACATCTAAACAACTACCAGGGCCAGTCTCTATAAACCAGTCTTGACCATCAAAATGCGTCGAAAACGACTTTTGCCCGTAGACCATAATGTAACGGAATTCTTTTAAGTGTCCTTGTAAACGAATTATAAATGCTACCCACTTCATTTTCGATAGCGATCGAGCTATACCAAACCTGAATAACATATGTCAATTACATGCAGGATTCTGAGTGGCTATTGACCAACATTAGCGATTTGGCGAATAAGAAATAAAAAACAGTACCCAAATGAAAAGAAATGTTAGCAAAATAGATTCGGCTTGAAATAATAATAAATCTATGTCTAATCCCTTATTTTATCCCCTTTTTTAATACAACTAAACAATTGTTCTAAAACAACCTAATTTATTGTAATTCCTTATAAAATAAAAATTCGACTATCTGCTACAGAAACTGTTAAAAATAAGTACATTCTAAATGTCTCCTAAATGTGTAAATGTTTCAGACATTCTTTTAGCTGTCTAAATAAAAATTCAAAATAGCTATCTTTGATTTACCATTGTGAAAATATACACTAAAAATTGCTATGAGATTTTGACTGTAATCGATAGAAAAAACTGACCACCCAATGATATTTTGCATACAAGTAATAAATAGTATGTAGGCAAATGGCCAATTTCAACGTCGCATTCCAGCAAATCTTTTAGTCCAAGAGCCGACAGCACAAAAACCTATGCTATCAAGCACAAGAAAAAAACCTTTATTTTATGGGAGAGTAGAAGTAGGGAAATCTAATGATCCATGTCTGCCGGAAGTGAAGTGGTGCATAAGCCAAAAGTTAATACCACCAGTGGTTTACTCGTAGATTTATCATTGTGTTTGTCCTACAAACAAAGATATGATCCAACATGGAGGACTGAGAGCAGGAAAACACAATGATAAACCTACGAGTCAACCACTGGTGGTATTAATTTTTAGTTTATGCACCACTTCACTTCCGTCAGACATGGATCATTAGATTCCCCTACTTCTACTCTCCCATAAAAAAAAGTTTTTTTTTCTTGTGCTTGATAACATAGGTTTTTGTGTTGCCGGCTCTTGGACTATTTCCTTTATTTGGCGCTTGATGCGAGTAATTTTGTTTGTGTTTTTACTGGTGCGACGCCGGGGCATAGATAGTGATTAACTGGCAATTATCTGTCGCATAATCCTTCGCATGTGTACCTATCTTTGGCTGTTGCTAAACTGAATTCGTGTTGAGTCAGTATGTCTATAAATAGAGTAATGTAAATGGCATGGTGCGATTGGACATGAAAAGCGACAAGAATCGTTTAGAAACGCGGATAAGAATCTCGACTGTATTGGTACACACACACATACACAAAAAAAGCAGAAATTGAGCAACTGAAATTTGGCGATTCTGATTGTTCGTTTACTCGCCAAATGAAGCATGTCGCAATTTGACGCAAATTACGTAGCAATGCGAGTATATTTGAGTGAGTTAGAGTATGGACAAACAGACAGACAGATGACCAGACAAGTCGAATCATAAGCACTTTTGAACTACGTTGGAAAGGGGTAAAAATAAAATAAATATATGAAGAAATATAGAAACACGTTCGTTTAATATTCCTTTCAAAACACCTTATCCTTTAATTAATAAATCCAAATCGTTAAATTATAATCCTTAATCTTTTTCAATAAAAATGTAGATGACAGCACTATAAACTTTAACTTTAAAATTATTAAAATTGGGAGATATTTTTTAGTAAATTAAAAATATTCAAGAACTGCTTTTCAGAAAATTGTAATAGCATATGTTTGTATATCTGAAAAGCATATTTAATTACATAATTTAATTTTAACAAAAAAAAAAAAAAAAAAGAAAAGAAAAGAAAAGAAAGAAAAACCGAAAATTTCACGATTTCTCAAAAACAGAATTTTTTCAGAGTTATTAAAAAAAACAGATTATTTTGAATTTAAAAATTATTAATACTAATATATTTTACAATAACTTTTGGCTTCAAAAAAAAAAAAAAAAAAAAAAAAACTGTAAAATTGTATCTATCAGATAATGAACTCTATTCCAAGGGGGGAGAATTTCAAACTTTGACGTTTGATCTGGGAACCTTTCGATTAGCAGGTGAATGCTTTATTTTACGAAGCCATGAAGGCTGCACTCTGATTGAAATTAAGGTTCCGTTTTAAAATGTAAATTGCAAAAATGGTCGAATGTCATTAAATTAATTAATTTAATTAAAATAATATTAGACTTTTTCCAAATTTTATGATTTGCCGTGTGATCGAAGGTATTCAGCTATAAGCATGCAAGATTTCAAGTTTCTAACTTATGCAGTTTCAGAGAACGAGCTCTGTGGCGGACAGACAGACAGGGGGGTGAGACGAATAGGATTTCGTCTGATGAACGAAATGCTAAAAAGAAGAAAATGCATCCCGGCGAAAACAGGTTCAGCTAGGTGGAGAGGCCTACCAGTTGGCTTGAGCCCTACCTTCCCGACCAAAACACGCAGCACTTCTTGAAATGAAATAATAAAATAAAATAAAAAATCTTCGTTGTATGTGGCGCCCGGGGCCTGAATTTATTTTTTAAATTTCTCAACAATATGCAAAAAAAAAAAAAAAACCTTCAAAAAATCTGCATTATTTCTTGAGTTATAATCATTTATAGACGGTTAGAACATTGAAGTCCGTAGATATTGCAACTTTAAAACTCGTTTTCTCATATTAGTAAATTTGGAGTTAGTACTGTTACTTTCAAACTATGTAAGCTACAGATTAAAAAAATTAACCAAATACGCGTTTCTTTATAGTCTGCATGCTAAAACAAAAACAAAAACAAAACAAAAAAAAACATATCTTTTTTGTTGTTGTTGTTGTTGTTTGTTTTTTCACTTGAAAAACTTGAAAAAACTTTGAAATTTTTATTTAATTTTTTTTACTAAAATTAAATTTTAAACAAAACTTTTTGCGCATATTTTGGCTTTAATTTAGAAGTAGGTAATGATTCTATTTTGTCCAAGAATTGTTTTATATATGTATAATTTAGAGTTTTATAATGCGCGCAGCACTTAATGGTTTTAATTGACGCATTAGTGAGATGAATTTTTAAATTTCAAATTTAAATATTAGTTTTGCATATACAACATTTATTTTTCTAGATAATATAGTTCAGAATATATACTTTAGGCAAAAAGGTAAAAAGACCTTAATTTCAGATTACTTGTGTTTTGGTATTTGGAAAAAGGCAATGTGTTTGATCGTTTCGACAAACTGAAAGGTCCTGTGCCCCCTTAAATTTGAAGAAATAAAAAATTTAAAATTTTATACGACATCCGTACAAAAAATTTCCAATGAGTAAAATGTGCAATATACACTATTAAGGGGATGTACAAAATTTTAGCATTTTATCATAAAAATTCTCAGAGATATGAAAATACATAAATGATGACTTAAACTACTTTCCGATGCCGGGATATGAGTTCACAAAGGAGAAAAATCATGTCGGATGGTCGCGTGTTGGAGGGCCTTACACAAATTACGAAAGAAAACGATGATTAACATTGAGTTGAAATTATTTACATTTAATTTATGATTAATCCCTCACCAAATTTGTTTAAACATATCTCTGCGATTTTTTATGATAAAATGCTGAAATTTTGTAAATCAATTTACTAATGAATGGGGCACATTTTAAATCTTTGGAAAAAATTTTGTACGGGGAACATATAAAAATTTAAATCTAGTCTTTCTTCAAATTTAATACCCTGAAAATTTTAATCAATTTCATAAAATTCTCTACCTATTTCTACGTAACTTTGTAATTTATAATATATGCCTATGATTAATATTTAAAGAATAAAAGTCGAGGTCAATGTGTTTGGGACACCGTGCATTTAAGTGAACTTATTGCAATAGGCGCATTTATAAAGAAATCAACCATAAACTTTGAGATTAATATACTTCCTAACAATTATTTATATTTGATATAAATTTATTTTAGAAAGAAGGGGAAGAAGGCGCGACGCCAAAAGTCATGCTTGACCCCGAGTGAAAAATTCATAGCCAGCCCTGAGGTATAATAAATTATTCGGCTCTGGGGTGTGTTAACATTAATATTTTCCTAAATACAAGATATGGATAAAAAATCTAATTCAGTAATACAAACTACTAAATCACAAGTTAATAATATATAAATTATTTTAACTATTACCTTAAGCAGGTTTTCCGAAAATATTTTCTTTTTAGTGACATTACTGATAGTTTGGATTATGAAAAAATACAAAAGCTAAGAGACAAAATGCGTCAAACGTATTTGTTATGCTTAGAATTTATTTTCAAGAAAGATCTTCTTTTTAATTATGTTACTTTGTATATTTTGTATTACAAAAATGAAAAAAAAAAAAGCTAAGAGGCCTAATGTATGATATGTGTTCGTTATGTTTAGATTTCTTTGGGGCTAATTATCTCGTTAAAATAGTTAGTTGCGGGAAAGAAAATAAACAATACTTAACTACATCCATCATTACCTTTGCCAAATTAAATATTTAATAGCGTCTGCAGTACGTAGAATTTTTCAGAGAACAGTTAATTAATTATTCATTATTGTAAAAAGCATGCTTTAGAAAAATAAAACACCGGCATATTCAAATTTTGTCTGCTTTTAAATTTAAGAGAAATAAATAAAGTTCTTTCCATTTTAAATTAGCTAAATACACCTCTCAAAAAGTTATATTTTTTATTTCATATTTCACTAACGGAAAATACCTTTGGCATAAAATATTTACAGATTTTTGGGAAACCTCATATATCCAGATAAAGCTATTTACTTATCTATTTATTATTTATATTTATTTTAATTACAGGAGTAAAGTAACACGACTAATAAGATCGCGTTACAAGTCTCCTACATTTCACTGTTACTTAAAAGAAATTATTTTCTATCATATCACAAAATTTGCAATTTGCAACAAAACTTATAAATACTAAGTAGTATTCTTTATGGGATTTTAACTATTTTCTTTAACTATCAAAACATGATGTTGTTACTCAACTATAGTTAATATCACTAAATTAGAATAATATTGACGTTCGTAGAGAAAGATGTGGCATTTTGGAAAAAAAAAATTATCGAGTTTGTAAATTAAAAAAGTTAAATAAAGAGTTTTATGTTTAAATTAGCAAAAAAAAAAAAAAAACTTCAAAAACTTTATTTTTTGTATTCCAGTAAAATATATGTTAAATGTTATAGCTTGAGAAATAGCATATATCCAGATGGATTAATTACCTATTCAATTTATTTTATTTTTAGAGGAAAATTAACATAATAATATGAATTATTTTACGTTGAATTTTATTTTTATTTATTTATTTATTTATTTATTTATTTTATTTTATTTTATTTTTTTTGTTGAAAATTCTATACATTATGGAACTAAGAAAAATTTAGATCATATAGATCGCTCAACAAGTTAGCATAGAGGAAAACTGACTAACACAGCAATAAATATAACTGTTCAAATTTATACTGAACTTGGTTAACATCACCAGCAATGAGATTTTATAATTATTTACGAATTTTATGAAATTTATCTGCAAAAAATGGAGAATAAGATTTTTTTTCAGCGCGTCGCTCCAACAACAGGTATCCAAACAAGACTGAGCACAGTGCCTTATGGGAGGTCTAGGAAGTTGTTTGGGAGTTTTACGCTTGGCTGCAACACCTTATACGCCAGATATTGAACTATTCAGTATTATCCGACCACTCCATAATACCCGAATTTCCTCTGTTCATATCATTTTTTGCTGCTTTAATCTGCATTAACATTTAACTCTTTCATTTGCCCTTTTGCCAAATTTGTTTCAATGCACCAAAATTATTTTTAATAGTAATAATAATAATAATAATGATAATGATAATAATAATAATAACAATAATCCAAAAGAGAGACAAATATACATCTAAAGAAGAAATAGCAATTCCAATATTGATAATACAATATAAATGGATCTAAGTATTTATAAGAAAAATAAGATACGAATGAAGATATAGTTAAAATTTTTCTACAAAGTAGTTAAGCAAAAAAGTTAAAAAATCTTAAGAATAAAAATTAAATGTGAGAGAAGTGCTATTTAATAACACGTTTTTTCAAATATAAATTTTCCTTTTACTGACGCCTCTATAATAAGAAATAATTTATTTATCTTCATTTTCGCAGATTATCATTCCTTATTCAAAAGAAAATCACATTAGTAGTCATTTTTAAAAGTAAAAAAAAAAAAAAAAAAATATGCTCATGAATATACAAAGTCCAAAAAATAAATATCCGTGAAATGACGAGAAAATTACTGACAACAGATTGGCCTAGCATATTCCCGTTTCGTTGATCATTCCCTGTTTCCTCACAGAAATACCAATTTTAGTTTTACCCTTTTCGATTATCGCCTGTTTTCATAGAACTGATTTTTTCGTTTTTAATTTTACATTTTCGATCTTAACATCTGTTTACATAAGTTCCGTTTTTAGTTATGCGTTTTCGATTTTCCGTGTTTTCACATAAGTTCCATTTTTCATTTTCGTTTTTCATTTTTAATGTGACTATTTTCGATTCTGTCGTGTTTTCACAAAAAATCAGTTTTCGATTTTTTCGTTTTTTAGTTTTACCGTTTTCGATTCTTTTTTATTTCCGTGGAAATTCCGTATTTGTTTGTTCGTTTATACTTTTATCATGTTTGGTTTTCATGTGTTTTCACAGAAATTCCTTTGTGATCATTCCGTTTCTGTTTTTACAATGCTGGTTTGAAAAAATACATTATGGATAAATGGAGAAAAAAACTCAACAAGTAGGAAACTGTACTTCAAACGTGGCAAATGAGAGACGTTCGTACTATAACTAATTTTATAAATATTTTTTGCACCGCATAGTGTACTGAATGTATATTTTAGTGCACTTCATAAGTGCCTATCAATTTCATTCTGTTCGAAAGGCTGTAACATCATTAAAATGCACTTGAAATAATTTTTTTCCATTGTCCGTAATGTAACGGAAAACTTTTGACTGTCCCTGTAATTAAACCATACATCCGATTTTCATCAAATTTGAAATGACTCGACAAAATTTTGCAACAATTATATATTTAAAATTTCAGATAATTTGGTTGGGCAGTTTTTGCTCTGTTACATGCAGACGGACGGACAGACAGACTTACCGAACGACGACTATAGGTGCTACGTATTTATATAATTACGAACTCACCTAAAAAGGGATATTTCCTTATTAGCTTTTGCTAAGCTGTTCTTTTGGCTTTCTCAACAAAAAATCTTTATTAAAATCAGATAATTCGATGATTTTTATTTTCTATCGATGATTTTATTTTTATTTATTTATTTATTGACTTTAAGCGTTAAATCTCTATAGTGGATAGCACAGACACAATCAAAGAGCCACTGATTGAATTCATAGTTTGCAATACCATGAATTTGAAATGGTCCAGCTGTTTATCACATTCCACTACGTTTTCACAAATTACTATGTTTTGTGATAATAAATGGCGTAATTAATCCTCTAAGCTGTAAATTTAGCCTAATTAAACTATGATTTGAAATACGGCTTAAATTTTACTTAAAATGAATTAAATTTCATGGCTTCAAGGGCTGTATTTTAGGTATTTTCATTTCACATTGTACTGTAAGAACGTATTGCCAGAAATACTTTAAAATCAGACACACTTTTATAATTTCCTTTTCATGTTAGTCAGATGTCGTTTTCAAATATGGGAAACGTTATTTAAACCTGTAATTTCTTCGTGTATTGTTTCCTGTAAATCTATAAAAGAAGTTAAAATAATTTTCTATCAGATTAAAAAATATATATATTATTTCCATATCAGGTGAAATAATAACAAAGAAGCGGTAATCTTAAAGTGAATAGTTATACTGTGTTTTGAGGTTCGTATTCACTTTTAAAGAGAAATTAAAGGGTTTTAATAAGATATTTTTCTTTTCTTTTTTTATGTGTCAATATAAATCATACTTTTCGCAAAAAAAATTAAGAAAATAACGAAAATTAAAAACAAAATAATCAAAGAGTTTTTTAGATTAAAATATTTTATTTGTAATGCAGTGAAATCGCAAATAAAATTAATTTTTTTTTTACATTCATAAAAATTTCAAAATTTCCAGAATGTGACTGAAAATATTTACGTGCCTATTTTGACGAATAATAATAGCTTGTTTAGTGTGTTACGGTACATCTTATATAGTTAATTCCTTTTTATTCGCTATCTTTTTTCACTACTTTTTTTTAAAAAACTGATTACGATAGTTAGATTAACGAATAAGCATAAGAGATTTCTTGAAAATTCCATTTATTGCTCTAAATTACTGCGACTTTTAGATTAATGACTGTTTAAAAAAATAAATATTACCTTTAAAGATTCCATTGCATGTAATTTTCATTTAAATTAATAACTATGCAACAAAAAAAAAAGGGTTTTTTAAAAAACATTATTTTAAAAGACGTCAATGCCAATTATTATTTTAAATGATTGTTAATTTTTAGGTGAAAGAAAATTATTTTTAAAAAGTTCGTGAAAGGCATCATTGCAAAGTTATTTTTGCATGTAATTTTTCTTTTTGTTTGCACTGCAACCGTTTCCGTTCTGGTGTTTTAATTTTACTCTGCCCATAGGGCCTTGCTAGTGTAGGTGTTACAGTTTCTCCTGGTGATCTTCTATTACTAAAAGTGAGTTTTTTTCGTAACATGCATGTATTTATATTTTATTTCTACTTACAATTATTTATGTCTTCCTAACCTGATTAACATTGTACTTTTTATGACTGTTTATTATATTGTGAAATAATGATATAAATATGAGGAGGTAAGTTTCAAAACTCGCCTAATCCAGAAAATCAAATTTTGGGAAATCGCGAAAAACCTCTGGCTGCGTCCATTGGTTTTCATTTTAAACCAAGATTTTACATTCTAAAAACGACATTTTCAAAACTGAGTAAAAAATACTCAAATCTGAGTATGTCGCATAGTCAAAATGGCTCCGAAACAAAATTACTCAAGTTTGAAACATGTATATCTTCCTGAGACCTATCATCCATTTAAATGGATGTTTTGCTTTCTCCTTCTATTGCGTTAAATTTCATTGTAGCAATCTAAAACCAGTTTGGCATGGTAATATATGAATTAAAAATCAACATTCAGATTTTGGAAATTGGCAACGGTAACTACTTTGTTTACAAAATGGAATAATAAAAGAGTCAAGTTGGAATTCTACGTTCTGCTGGTAAGTTTCGTTTTTATGTTATTTTAATTTGTTTAAACTTATTTTTCTTTATTTATTATTTTTTTTTTCGCAATTTTAATAGCAGAAATTAATACTTGCCTTATGTTCTTTACAATAAATTCTATTCTTTCCTATACTTTTAGCATTTTTAAAATTATTTTAAAGCGAGTTATGGCTTGAATATCCATTTAGATGGATGTGCTGTAAAACAAAATTAAACAATCGAAATTTATTAATTTATTTAAAAACATCATTTTTGATGCCTATTTGTTGAAATAAACTCAAATTAAAAAAAATATATGCATTATATTTTACTTGGGTCTCAGGAGGATATACTCATTTCTGAAAACATGGACATACTCAAATATGAGCACATGATGCTTTATTCATGATGTTTACTCACAATTATCACATGATGTTTGTATTCATATATCATATATTGTTCATGGTTGTCAAATCCGACCTGCGAAGTCTTTCCTCTACGAATTCATCCATTCTTCGATTTCGAAGATTGAAGAATAAAATTTAGGCTTTCGCGATTATATTACGACGGCTCTTACGTGTTCTTCCGCGAACACGATAAAAATGTAGTTCGCCACATTTCATGTTATAAATTATTACTGAAAGGAGCGTTTCGTTCGAAATCTTAACAAATGACATAATATGAATAAATTCAACTACCCTGGTAAAATTTACTACGTTTAACGAATGAAAAGTAATTTTGTTTGAAACTGAGTATTTCTGATATTTCAGAATTGAAAGCTTTGGGTCGTCCTATTAGAAACAAAAAGTTTCATAACAAAATGAAAACATAGATTTACTCTGATTTGAAAGTGTCATTTTTCTCAGTGTACAATGCCAGAAATACACGATAAAACCTTTTTTTTCCTATGTGTGTGTTCTTTCGGCGCAGTTTTACCAATATTGACTGATAAAGAAAATACGATTTTTTAAATTTTGGATAAGGCGAGTTTTGGAACTCACGTCCTCATTATCGAATAAAAAGTAATAAATTAAAGCAGATATTTGTTTTAAATAATGATTTTAGTAATTGTGAATACTACTGTCTATTTATACACACGTAAATAACTTTTTGTATGTATATGTAAAAATTTATGTACGCATAATTATATTCATCAGGTAAAAAAATATTTTTATTAATATCATTATTGCCTATATAGTAATTAAGATAAGTCTTCGGACGTGCATGTAATAGTAAGATGCTAATCTAAAGAATAACTGCTCAGCTGAAAAAAACTTTCACTCACCTGTAAAAAACTGCTCAGCTGAAAAAAAAAACTTCCTACCGGTGAAGCATTACCGTTGACGGTCTCTGATGGGTTGCTTGAGAGCCGAGTTTCCCAGCTATACTAACGTCTAGTAGGACATGTACGAAAGACTAATGCAACCATAAAGCAGAAATCGTAAGTGTAGAAGGCGGCTTCCATTGTTCAGAAAGAAATAAAATGACGGCAACATGATTATTCAAAAGAGCTTCTTTTTGGTGGTGATTGCTGTTTTGGAAATTTTCTGTTTTCATTTTTGCTATTAAAAACGACAAGAATTGTGAAATGGTAATTCAATGAACAGTGTATTGCGTGCTGTGGGGATCGCGATGGGATTCCTTTTTTAATTCTACTCTACTTTTCATTGAAATTCAAATTAAAGAGAACGATATTTTGCTCGTATTAGTCGTGATCGTATGTTTGTAGCTCGTAATAAGCGGAAAATCTTAATATAGTTTAAAGCACGAACCTTTCTTAATGTGCAAATTGTTCGTCTTAACCGTGCCTTCGTATTAGCCGGGCGCGTATTAACCGAGTTCGACTTTATGTATGTATATGTGTGTATACATTATGATATATGACGATTTAATTTTTTTTAAATATTTCACTCTTACACTTTCTTCCTGTCAATTTTGTTTCATTTCGCGGTGTGTTAATTTAATACAATATTTTCTCGTTGATGGCACTCAACTAAAGATTCTTCAGAAATGTTTTTCTTAAATATAAATGATGTCACTAAGCAATCTTTAAAGACATTTCAAGTACCACCCAAAAAAATTGTTGAATTTTTTATATTTCTATGTTTATAAATTAATCAAGTATTGCTTTGTCTGAAACTTTTGAAGTCTCCCGATGTTTCAAAAATAAATTCAGAGCTTTCATAATGAAATTGTTTTCTTAATTTCAGATTTAAGTCTATAAAAAATATATCTATATTAAGTACCTCTTGAGAGTTCATTGAACTCCAGTCAAACCGCGATTTTTTACTTAATATGTGACGATGTATTGTAAGCGTAAATATTTTTGTAATATTTCATAAACTCTTGAAAGAATGTTTTATTATTTGAATAACTATTATCTATTTTAAAGTGCTTTAACTTTACGCTCGTTAAAAAGTGTTTGAATTTTTCTTTACGAAATGAAAAGAGTTTCTGATGAACAATGTGAAACAAAATAATAGTAATATTTAACACGAAATAGAAAAATGTAATTCTGTAATAAATTTTGTATTAACTGAAATGCATATCTCGAGAAAATGTCGTGCATATTACTTTAGCAATATTATTATCCTTTTTACTGCGTTTTGCAGGTTTCTTTAAAAATAAATTAAAACTTTTTGCATAGAAAAGGATTCAAAAAACAAAATTTTAATTTTCATGCAAAATGATTAAAATAGTTTATTCAGAGATTAATTTGACATCGTTTCATGAAGACTTCAGAAATCTTAACATTTTAAATAAAAGATAAATTTGAAATTAAATATTCGTTAAAATATAGCAGGTTCTCCTTTATCATAGCTGCCAAATGCTGCTAATTTTGCAATCAGTATTTCCAAAAAGGAAACCTCGACCTATGTAATCGGAGAAATTTGTGATTAAGTAAGGCGAAGAAAACGAGAGAACTTTTCGAAAATGTTGTGAACAAAATTTTTGCAGTTGATAGCTGCAAAAAAAGTTAAAAAAAAAAAATCCATGAAAAAAACGAACAAAAATAACGTAAAATGACTGGCAACAAAATTGCTGTCTATTCTCCGTTTTTTCACAAAACTTTTTTTCGGTTTTGTGATACCCCCGTTTTCAAGGTGGAAATATTCCGCTTTTTAAAACAGGAAATTTCTGTTTTTAGAGATAAATGTGAGCAATAGCGCGGTATTTAAAGTAAAATCTAAGTAATAATTAGATATTAGTGATTTCACACGATATACAAAGAGAATATTTTTTTCCCCAAGTAACTTAATTAGACCCTCTATATTTTCCCCAAATATATTTGTGAATGTTTAATAATCTGTAAATATGTGGTCAATAGTCTTTATTACTTCCCCCAATTTGATCTTTCCACGTCCCATAGTTTACGAATAAAATGGCAGTGACAGACACAGATGTGATCTTATAATGGTTCCAATTTTAATTTTTAAGTACGGAATCCTAAAAACTACCCGCATAGTTGAGCTACCACAGTTGAAAAGCTACTGACTACAAATGATTTTTACAGTAGAAGTTCCAATTTTTTAAATCTTCATATTTCCTAAACTACTTGACCGATGATTTCCTGTCTGGTATTCTAAAGTAAAATTTACCAAAAAAGCTAAATATGCTGTGAAAATCAGGTGTTCGTATTAAAAATTCTAGAGTTTGGAACAATTTCACTATGAAGACGATCCCCCCTAAGCTTATTTTTATAACATAAATAAAAAAGACATAATTTCCAGATAAATGCCTATTTCTGTTTTTCTGGGAATTTTTTTTTTTTTTTTATGTGGCAATTTAGAAGTTAAAATTTATGTATCTCTCTGTTTCTCTCTTTTTACTATATCAGTAAGTAATTTTAAGCTTTTAAAATTGAAGTTTTTGAATAAACAAATCAACAGTATTGCTTAAGAAATGTAAAATAAAGTTTGAAGAAGAACTCTTCATAATTAGATTAAATCAAAAAATATTTCTCAAATATATAAACTTAAATTTAACTTTTAATATAATAATTAATTTTATTCTGACAAACACATTTTTGATATTTTTCATATCATTTAATTATTAAATATTTTTATTTAAACTTTTTCAAGGACTTTAAAAATAAGTGTCGTTAAATGCTTCTCTGATTCTCTGATGGTACCATATTCTAGAACAAAAATAAACGCAAATTCTTTATAGTTTATTTCAGCTTCTAAAAATACGTTAAATATATTAGGATTATTCTTCCCAAATTTTTTTCCAACTTCATAAACGAGAGAAGTAGTTGAATTATTATGGACTTTCTCATTTTTTTAATCCAAAATCGTAAAATATTTGTCCTTAGAAGAAAAATATAATTGAAAATCACATATTGAATATTACTTGCTGAGCGAACTGTATATATGTATAAAATACAAGATAATTTTATAAACGCAAAATAGCACCCATGACGATGCATTTCAAGACAGTGAACTTAGGTAAAGGCACAGCTGCTAACTGCTAACGTTTTTGGTAACCGGTAATTTCGAAAAGCATCCTTTGTATATGTAAAAAAGAAGAACACTCTTTGAAAAATGTAAATGCATATACTAATTTCAAATGCTAAAAGGTATAAATTAAAACTTTAAAACTAGTGAAAATACGCTTATTTCAACTGTTGACATGCTTCGACTCACCCGAGTCATTTTTAGAACAAATAAATAAAACTATTCCAAATTTGCACGGTCTATGAAACGCCATCATTCAGTTTTCCACGTTTTCTTTCATACTATGCACGTTATTTTTTATTTTACTTGGATGTTTATTTTATTTTTATTTTCATAACCATTGAGTAGCTCGAACCATATTTTTGGAAATGATGCTGTATTGTTACATATTGATTTTTTTCGCGTTACAAGCTCTATGGTTTCTCTTATAATGGATGGCTAGTATAGACTATAGAGAAAGAAATTATTTTACTCTTATTGAAATTTATTTGGATGGTTTCTTCTTGATAAAATCTTGCTAAGGGATGTGGTTTTTCTATTATATTTAACATCAGCTATATGCTACTTTTTTTTTGCTATATTTAAATTTCCTGCTAGTCATACCAATACAGTAATTCCTTGATCCGTTTGCTCTAATACACGGCATTTTATACACCTCTGACTAGCAGGAAATTTAAGTATAGAAAAAAGGAGCATATAGCTGAAATTAAATATAATAGAAAAACCACAGCCATAGCAAGAATTTAGAAACCATCCAAATAAATTTCAATAAAAGTAGAATAATTTTCCCTCAGTTTATACTATCCATCCCTTATAAGAGATATCATAGAGATTGTAGCGCGCAGAAACTCAATATGTAACGATGCAACATCAATTCACTTACCAAAAATATGGCTCGAGCTACTCAATGGTTATGAAAATAAAAATAAAATAAACATCCAAGTAAAATAAAAAATAACGTGTATAGTATGAAAGAATACGTGGAAAACTGAATGATGGCGTTTCATAGAACCGTGCAAATTTGGAATAGTTTTATTTATTTGTTCTGAAAATGACTCTGAGTGAGTCGAAGAATGTCAACAGTCGAAATAAACGCATTTTTACTGGTTGTTTTAATTTACACCTTAGCATTTGAAATTAGTATATAAATGCATTTTCATGGGGTATTCTTTCATTTTATACTACATCAAAAGAAAGGAAAAAATTGACGTGTATAAATTTAAATCTGATTTTTAAAACGCCAACTATATATTTAACTATATATTATGCCCTAAATATATATTTAAAATATGTTAGAGGGGAGATTTTAATCACAAATATTTAAGAAATATTTTCTTCCAGATCATTAGAAAGCTTTATTTTTACTAATCTGTTCTACAACATCAAAAATGAAAAAAAGCTGGTTATGAAAAAAATAAAATAAATAAAATAAAATAAAGCAACCGAGAAAACGTATTACCACTTTCAAAACTTCTGCATTAAAATAAAAATATAAAATAAAAATTATTCTGCTCTTTCAAACATCAATTTTCGTTATGTCTTCTTTTAATAATAAAAGGACAGAGGTAGATTGGCGTGAAATATTTCAACTCAGGCCAGAGTAATATAAATACACTCGACTTTTTTAGCGCAAACTTCAAATTCATTTTTACGGCTACAATTTTTTAAGAAGAGATATTTTTACTAAGTAAAACTTCGCGGAAACAAAAATGTTTTTTTTTTCTTTTTTGCCTTCTGGCAATGACGTGAACCTCATAAGAGCTGATATAAATAAACTGTTGTTTTAAAATTGATACTGGTAGTTGAAAAAACATATTTATTAAGTACCACTTAAAAACACATTAAAGTCTATTTTTTCTTTATTTGTTTGTTTTGTTTTTATTCATAATGTATAAAGGTTTCTCTTTTTTAAGTTTCTCTTGTTAGGTAAGTTTTTTAACTTTCATTGAAAAAAAATATATATATATTAGACATATTTTTCTCTTGAGTGCAAGAAGTTTTGTTTGGATAATTTAAAAAATAATTGATAAAGAGTTTGTGAATTAAAATAGTTGTTTTTAAGAGGCGATATAGCAACAGACTCGTTAAAAGAATTTGCTTTTCTTCTGTGTGCAGTTTTCGTGATAGTTTTATGTAAAAGAAAGAAATTAAAGTATTTTTGTAGTTGTACTACTAAATATTTTCTGAAGAATAATATAATTGAATTAAATTAAGAAGTTAGTAAATTAAACGAAATGCTTCATCTAAAAACCGAAATCCCAAAATTTAACAGCATTCGTACCTGGGGCATTCTCACAATCTTTTGACTTTCATGTCCCTGAATAATAATTTTTATTCTAATACACTCTTTTGTGTTTTTTTTAATTTCATATACTGGGGAAAATCCCATTGCATGATTGCACAACAATATTAACGAGATAAATAAGTTTTGGGCGATGTTGGGGGTCCAAACACCTGGAAAACTCCTATACCATCCCGTATCCCTGATGCTGATTTTTAAGTTTTGAGCTAGCTGTCTGGATAAAGTTGTTTCAATAAAAATAATTCGATGTAATTTTTTTCTGAAACTGGAACTATTGTTTTATATAAATATGTAGCTAAAAATTAACCTGCACACATTTTTAGAATTGTTATTATTTTTCAAACTCTGTCCCTGGGTTTTAGATTCCTTACCATCCTTCTTCTAAAATTATACAGAAAATCATTTCAGATGCAGCCATAGAATTTTTTTCAAGTTTTTTCTCATGCTAGAGAAATAATGTCTAAAATTCTTTGGCAGGAAATTTACTGTAGAATTTAAATCAGCATTTAAATATCAATTTCAAGCATCGTGGCTTTATTGGTAGTCTCACCGTCCCCAAGGTTTATTCCTGCACTTTCCGAGGTAAATTATTATTATTATTTTTTTTTAATCCAATGTAAATAACTGTTTCTAAAAATCAATGAAAATCGTGGCTATCACTTAGTTTTAACATGATTTGCCCAAAATATGTGTTAATTTTCCTTACCGTTCCATCCTTACCGTCCCTTTTTTTCCCATTTCGTTGCTTTTTCCCTATACCGTCCCCTTTTTTTACCTCACCGTCCCTTTTTAACACCCCTTTAAGACAATGTTATACTAAAATTTTGTACTAAAAATACTACATTGTTATTATTTCTTATTTGAATGTCCTGTCGATACTATGCAAATTCATTATAAGTAAAAATTTAGAAGAAAATAAAAAGTTATAGTGGTAAAATGGTAAGGAAAATTAAACTCGCAAGTTTAACTTAAACCTCAGTTAAATAAAAAAATTTTCGCTGCTGACCATTTTTTCTTTATTTTGATTCATTAAGGCATTCATCTATCAGATTAAAATGTTATTTTAGCAAGTTTAATTTTGTAAGTTTTTTTTTTTCCTCAAAAGTCAAAAGATTGTGAGAATGCCCACCTCTGTAAATTACAAGCAGAATTTGGATTTAAAAATACAGCTTATATTTATATGTTTTATGTATTTTTTTCTGATTGGTAATGTTTTATTGTGTAAAAAAGTGAAGTTCAAAGAATCTTTATATAGTTTTTATACTAACATTTTTCCTAAAAAAGTGTATGGTTGAGTTAAGAGTTAAATAAACTGACACAGGATAATTTATTTCAGAATAAATATTACAAAACTCAAGCACGATCTCGCTTCAGCCAACTACAAGCAAAATTATGATTATAAAGAACACTTTCTTTATATTTATTAAATTATTAAGATCGATTATATTATTAGAATTATGAACAACGATTGCAAAATATTTGTAATATGGCCAAGCTTACGTTTTAATTATTATAAGATTTATAAAAAAAAATATATTGATTAAATTATCTTTGAAATACAAATTTATATTTATACAAATTAATTTATGCAAATTAAAAAACAAAAATGAAAAATGCTGGTTATGAAAAAATAATAATAAAGCAATCGAGAAAACGTATTACCACTTTCAAAACTTCGGCATTCAAATAAATACTACATAAAATAAAAATTATTCTGCTCTTTTTAAACATCGATTTTCGTTATGTCTCTTTTTAATAATAAAAGGACAGAGGTAGACTGGTGTGAAATATTCCAACTCAAGTCAAAGTAATATAAATGCACTCGACTTTTTTAGCGCTAACTTCAAATTCATTTTTACGGTTACAATTTTTTTTTTAAGTAGAGTTATTTTTACAAACGAAGTAAAACTTCGCGGAAACAAAAGTGTCTTTTTTTTTTTTTCTTTTACCCTTCTGGCGGTGACGTGAAGTTCATGAGAGCTGATATAAATAAACTGTTGTTTTAAAATTGATACTGGTAGTTGAAAAAACATATTTATTAAGTACCACTTAAAAACCCATTAAAGTCTATTTTTTGTTTGTTTAGTTTTTAATCATAATGCATAAAAGTTTCTTTTGAAGTTTTTTAACTTTCATTGAAAAAAAAAATATATATATTAGAAATATTTTTTCTCTTGAGTGTAAGAAGTTTTGTTTGGATAATTAAAAAAAATCATTGTTAAAGAGTTTGTGAATTAAAACAGTTGTTTTTAAGATACGATATAGAAACAGGCTCGTTAAGAGAATTTGTTTTTCTTCTGTGTGCAGTTTTTGTGACAGTTTTATGTGAAACAAAGAATATTAAAATATTTTTGAATTTGTACTACTAAATATTTTCTGAAGAATAATGTAATTGCGTTAAATTATGAAGTTAGTAAATTAAACGAAATGCTTCCTCTAAACACCGAAATCCCAAAATTTAACAACAATCGTACCTCTGTAAATTACCAGCAAAATTAGGATTTAAAAAATACAACTCATATTTACATGTTTTATGTATTTTTTTCTGTTTAGTAATTTTTTATTGCGTAAAAAAGTGAATTTCAGAGGATTTTTTCAAACAGTTTTCATATTAACATTTTTCGTAAAAAAGCGTATGGTTGAGTTAAGAGTTAAATAAACTGACACAAAATAATTTATTTAAGGATAAATATTACGAAATTCAAGCACGATCTCGCTTCAGCGAACTACAAGCAAAAAAAGGATTAAAAAAATCACTTTCTTTATATTTATTAAATTACTAAGATTTATTATATTATCAGAATTATGAACAACGATCGCAAAATATTTATAATATGGCGAAACTTACGTTAATTATTATAAAATTAAAAATACATATATATTAATTAAATTACCTTTGAAATACAAATTGATATTTATAGAAATTAATTTATGCAAATTTAAAAAAAAACGAAAATGAAAACAATAAAATAAAGCAATACAAATACACTCAACTTTTTTAGCATTAACTTCAAATTCATTTTTACGACCACAGTTTTTTTTTTTTTTTTTTTTTTTTTTTTTTTTTTTTTTTAAGTGGAGTTATTTTAACAAACGAAGTAAAACTTCGCAGAAACAAAAATGTTTTTTTTTCTTTTTATCTTCTGGCGGTGACCTGAACCTCATAAGAGCTGATATAAATAAATTGTTTTAAAATTTTTTAGTGGTAGTTAAAAAAAATATATTAAGTACCACTTAAAAACCCATTAAAGTCTATTTTTTTGTTTTGTTTTTATTCATAATGCGTAAAAGTATCTCTTGAAGTTTTTAAACTTTCATTTAATATCTATATATATATACATATTAGAAAGATTGTTTTATGGAGTGTAGTAAGTTTTGTTTGGATAATTAAAAAAATAATTATTAAAGAGTTTGTGAATTGAAAATAATTAGTTAATTTTAAGATATGATATAGCAACAGGCGTGTCAAGAGACTTTGTTATTTCTGTGTGTATTTTTTGTGGTAGTTTAATGGAAAAGAAAGGACATTAAAGTATTTTTGTAGTTTTACTACCATATATTTTCTGAAAAATAGTATAATTGAGTTAAATTAAGAAGTTTGTAAATTAAATGAAATGATCCATTTAGAAACCGAAATCACAAAATTCAACTACAATTGTACTTCTGTAAATTACAAGCAAAATTTAAAAAAGAGAAATTATATGTTTTGTGTATTTTTTTTTCTGCTTGGTAATAATTTATTGTGTAAATAGTGAAGTTCAATTTTTTTTAAAATAGTTTTCATACTAACATTTTTCCTAAAAAAATGTTTATAGTTGAGTTAAATAATTTCAGTCAAATAAATATTACAAAACTCAACCACGATCTTGCTTCAGCGAACTAGAAGCAAAATTGTGAAAGAGAACTTTTCTTATATTTCTTAAATTACACAGCATTTATTAAATTACTAAGATTTATTTATTGTTAGAATTATGAACAACCAATGCAAATTATTTATAATATGGACAAACTAACGTTTTAATTATTATACGGTTTAAAAACAAATATATTGATTGAATTATCTTTCAAATACAAATTTATATCTATACAAATTAATACCGATACAAATTAGTTACAATATAGTCAAATAATTTTTTAAATTATTATAATGTTTTTAAATTTTTTTATTGATGGATTTATCTTTCAAAGATCTTTCAACCCTCTTTTATTGAGTATTTAATATTTTCCCTCATAGTTCAGTTAAGATTTAAATAAGTTGACACAAAACAACATATTTAAAAATTAATATTAGAAAACTCAACCATGATATCCAATTTCTGTCAACTGCATGCAATATTGTGATTAAAAATAGTATATTCTTATCTTTATTAAGTTACACAGAATTTTTTAAATTACTCGGATTAATTAAATTATTAGGATTATGAACCAATCCATACAAATTAATCACAATACAGCCAAATCATCTTTTTTAAATAATGTGTATATACAGGGTGCAATATGTTATCTGTCGCCAACCTTTAATTTCTCAACCGCTGGTCGTAGTTCCAATTACAAAAACGTTTCAAATGAGGTAAATATTCATGTTGTGGCTTTATTTAAAGTAAAAAATCAATCTTATAAAAATTACGAAAACTAACTTTTTATACAGTCCCCCAGTCCCTATAGTTATATTTAGTAAAAGTTTACACATATCATAACAGATACAACACGAAAAGTTTGACATCTGTACTGTAAAAATTGACAGAATTATTAAATTTCAAAGTTTGAGATTTTTGCACATGATTTTGTCTTTCATTAAGGAATCAGTTAAAAGTTGAATTAAATTAATTCGAGATCAAAATAAGGGTGCAATTCCGCTGCCATTCAACTAGTCCTTAGTGAGTATGTTTTATTTTCCGGTTGTCGATTCTACCTACTTTGACGTTTGAATGTTGTTCAATCCATAAAAATTAGCTCAAATTTTTAGATGAAATGACCCTCTTTGGTGATTCCCCGATTGGGTGATACTGGTTAAAGGTGGTTTCGCCTTAAAAAGGACATTGCACCTTGACTTTGATCTCGAATTACTTTAATTCATCTTTTCACTGATCCCTCAATGAAAGATAAAATCATTTACAAAAATCTCAAACTTTGAAATGTAATAACTGTGTCAATTTTTGCAGTACAAATGTCAAACCTTTTGTGTTATAACTGTTATGATATGTGTAAAATTTTACTAAATATAACTATAGGAACTGGGGGACTGTATAAAAAGTTAAATTTCCTAATTTGTATAAAATTGATTTTTTACTTTAAATAATGCCACAACATGAATATTTAGCTCATTTGAACTGCTTTTGCAATTGGAACTATATGTCTACGGCCAACGGTTGAGAAATTAAAGATCGGCGATAGATAACATATTGCACCATGTATATAACCATTATAGAATATTACAATTCATCATCAATTTCAAATAAAACTTATAAATTGAGTATCAAGACATGATACAATATATTAATTTTTATTGATTGAGCTATCTTTTAAAGGCGTTAAAACCCTTTTTTTCATAGACATATTTTTCAGACAAGTATATTTTCTAAGAACAGTATAATTGAATTAACAGTTAAATAAATTGATACAAAATCATTTATTTAAATATGAATATTACAAAACTCAATAGTGATCCCGCTTCAGCGAACTAAGAGAACTAAGAAAACTTATTAAATTGTATAGGAATAGGATTCATTAAATTACTAGTATTTATTAAATTATTAGGATTATGAACCAACCAATGCAAATTATTTATAATATAGACAAACCAACTTTTTAATTATTATAAGGATTTTTGAGTTTTTTATTGATTGAGTTATATTTTAAAGAAATTAAACTCTTTTTTTTCAGACAAGTATATTTCCTAAAAAAAGTATAATGGAATTAAGAATTAAATAAATTGACACATTTTTTTAAAAATATATAAATCTTACAAAATTCAATCATGATCCCGCTTCAGCAAACTAAGAGAACTTCCCTTATATTTATTAAATTATATAGGATTTATTAAATTACTAAGATATGTTAAATTATTAGGATTATGAACCAAAGAATGCAAATTTTTATAATATAGACAAACCAACGTTTTAATTATTATAAGCTTTTTTAATTTTTTGATTGATTTATATTTCAAAGACATTAAAACTTTTTCTTTTGGTCCATGCAAGTAAAAAAAAAAAAAAAAAAAAAAAAAAAAAAAAAAAAAAAAAATTAAAAACTATGTCTTGATGCAGTATGCGTTAACTGTTCAGAGTAAAAAAAGTGTCTATTAACTAAGTGTGGTGATAAGTGAGATCTCAAATTCTCCTTGCTGATGTTAAGCCTACGAGTGTGGCATGCATTCGTATTTCTAAATCCTCAGGAAATTAATAGTTGTAACTTCTTTTTTGTATGCACTCCTCCTTAAGCGGACATTGGGCATTAAATATAAAATCCTTCAATTTTCAATGGCTTCATCTGAAAATTTGAAGACTTATTAATGGCAAGCTTAAATAGTTAGATTCAAAATGTGTTCTTAAAATAATAAAATTTTTTCTTATGCATTTTCTTATGCAATTTTTAAGTAAGCGAATACTCAAAAGGAAATAATATAATTCTGATAATTTCTATCCCTACAGCACTGCTAGTCTATATAGCATCTCATTCATGGCACACATGGTCACAAGTGTCACAGTCACTACGGTGAAACAAAAAAATAGGAAATTCCACACGTCTCATTATGAGTCTCAAATGATCACTATGTGTGACCCCACTGAGTCGTCAATGTGACTGTTGCTTTGTGACGAGTCACCAGGTGACTTTACAATGTAGTTACATTGTGACTCTCATGTGACTGTCATTTTTAGACTCAATTTCAAAATCATCATGAACGTTGCATTATGATAAGCCACCAAATAATATCACATTATAGTCACATGGTGACTTTTCACAAAAGAGCACAATGGTGACTTTACAGTAGTCTCTCTGTCGCCTGAAAGTCATCATGTGACTTTAATGTGACATTATTTGGTAACTTATCACAATGTAGCGTTTACGATGACTTTGAAATTGAGTCTGCAGATGACAGTCACACGAGAGTCTCAATGTAACTGCATTGTAAAGTCACATGGTGACTCGTCAGAAAGCAGCAGTCACAGTGACGTCTCACTGGAGTCACATATATAAATCATGTGAGACTCATAATGAGATGTATGAAACTTCCTATTTTTTGCTTCACCGTAGTGACTGTGACATTTGTGGCCATATGTGACATGAATGAGATGTTATATGGACTTGCTGTGCTGTAGAGACAGTAATTATTCGAATTATATTATTTCCTTTTGAGTATTCGCTTACTTGAAAATTAGCATTTTGTGATTGGTCCTTAATTTTGGACACCAGTGTATTTTCATATGCGTATAAATTTCAACACTAAAATCCCCCTGAAATGAAACTTTTTATGCTAACATTTATTTTGTATTGTAAAGACTATATAGGATATTTGTACAAATTTCAAATGAATTTGATAATTAGCAATGCACATGGAGCGTTTCGAAAGTTAGAAAAGGTATGAAATTTTCAATTTTGAAAAATCAGCATTTTAAGTAAAAAAAAAAATGTATAAATATATAACGTCTTTACAAACATAAAAACTTATATCTCAGCGAAGACGAGCCAGAATTGTAAATGATTTTTTTCATCAAATAAATTTGAACATCTCATAATTCTCAATAAATAAATAAATAAATAAATAAATAAAATTAGATTTTTTTTTAGTCGAATTTCATGATTTTGAAAGCCCACTGTGCCCTTAAATGATCTCCTCACCACCTTTTTTTTTGTTGTTGTTGTCAAAATATTTCGAAATTATATGCTTAATTTAATATTTTATGTATTTAAACCTAACAAGTTGCGAGTAAGATTTTAAACACTTAATATAAATATAAGTATATATTTTAGAAATATTTTGACAACTAACAAAAAAAAAATAGATATCCTTCAAAAACAGTAACACGGTAATAAAAAAAGAAGTTAAAAGTAGTAATTTCTTGAAGAGTGCGATACGAATGCATTACATGCCCATAGGTTTAAGAGGCTACTTCACTCAAATGAAAAGACTCATTCGCTAATGCTAATCCTATGGAAGAAATTTATAAAGATATCTCGGTTGCATTTCAATATTTTTAAATGATTTCTTTTACATTGAATAGTTGAGATCGATCTGTATGCAGGCCGTTTTTTACTTTTTCGATTTTGATTGCAGATATTTTTTATGGGGATGCTTTTACTTTCGAAACCGGTTCCGAAAATGAAAGTGTCTTCATAAAAAATACCTGTAAACAAAATCGAAAAAGTAAATAACGGCCTGCATACAGGTCGATCTCAACTATTCAATGCAAAAGAAATCATTTAAAAATATTGAAATGCGACCGAGATATCTTTATAAATTTCTTCCATAGGATTAGCATTGGCGAACGGGTCTTTCCGTTTGACTGAAGTAGCCTCTTAACATTAGCAAGGGAAATTTGAGTTATCATTGACCAACAGCCTTAACCCGTTTGTGAGGAGCGTCCCGTATCAGACTTTCTATTTTTATCACCAATATTTCCTAATATTAATCTTTACCTTATTTTATCGCTGGAACTATGTAGTTAGATAAGGAATTGCTATTCGGAAACAGTAGTACTCAAAAAATAAGAACTACACGCACCCTATATGACTCGTATGTGTGACGCTCGTCCAAAAATGTATAAATTCCACTTTTTCATTAAAGTATTTGGCTTCGTTTCTTGACAAATGGTTATCACACGTAATATAACATAATTATCACCGTAATTTAACATGTCAACGAGTTTTGTAAAGATACATATTTATACTCTCTTTTTTTTCTTTTTTTTCCGCCATGTTTCTTTATTATTGCAAATTCATCATAATTAATAATGTCGTTCCTTTACTTTATCCATTTATTTTCTTTTTAAGTTTTTCACACATCCCTTCCCCAAAAGAATGGAGAAAAAATTGTTGAGTTTGCGTTTATTCTAAACTAATATGATATTAGAAAAAAATATAAAGACCTAGATCTTTTATTTTCTCCATATCTTCTATCATAATAAAGATAGAACGCTTCCAAACATCGTGTTCGTGTGTATTCTATGTTCTGAAGAGACCGCTGCATTCAGAACTACAAGATTTGGCAGGAAGATACTTGCATATCTGCAGTTATGCACCTCGAAACCAGTCTTTTAATTTTTTTGATCAGATTTTTTTATGCGACTTTTAAAGTTTTTGGAATTGCCCGGCGATTTTTCTACATTAGTAAAAGGAAATTTCTCTTTTCAATAAAGTTCATTCAAAATTCGTGCAGCGAACAATGAATTTTTCGGGAATTTTTTTAAGCGATTTTTAGAGGGATTTTTTTCTAGTTTCGAGGTGATTTTTTGACATTCATAAAGGGAATCCGGTTTAAAACTTTTAGCCTAATATAGTAAATATTGTACACCGCAATTTTTAAATATTTACCGATTTTTAATGCGATGAACATGACTATAGTTTTGAGTGCAATTGATTATTTGTTCTTATCATCGGTTGGAAGTAGCAGAGACTTGTTATCCGGCCAAAGATTTCTAAAAAATCATGTTCTACCCGATATGAATAGCAGAGTAGAACAAGTTTTTATTCTTGTCCGGATAACAACTCTCTGATACTATCACCTGATGATGGAAGCATATAATCAATTGCACTCGAAACTATAGTCGTGTTCATATAACTTATATGGAGAAAAATAGTAGTTCTATGTATGTCTAAATCGGTTATTTAAATGTTTAATTTTAAATGTGCAGTCGTGAAAAACAAACGACCCCCCTTTCCACAACTTTGTTGCAAATCATCCTATAAAAATGTGACTGGTACCAAATGAAGAGTAGTAACGGCTACTAATTAATATTATACTTACTTTTGGCTTAAGGGGACGTCTATGTACAGAGTTTGTAGCGAACTGTACTTCAGCACTAACACCTATTTTTGACATCATATTTGGGTTTTTCAGTAAATTTTACCCTAATATACCAAACGGGAAGTCATTCGATCGAGTAGTTTAGGAATTATGAAGATTTAAACTTTGGAGCTCCTAATGCTAAATTCATTTGTAGTCTTTGCAAAACAGATCACAATACGAGTAGTTTTTTAAGCATGACTCAAAAACTCAATATCAGAAGGAGCTATGCCTTTGATTCGCCTATGTAAAGCTTCTAAAAATCTATTTCTTTTTTTTTTTAATTATATATTACTATTCACTTTTTTTTTCGAAAATTAATCTTAAAAAAATATACATCTATTCGAAATTAACTTTCGAAAAAAAAATATGAACTCCAACCTATGAATTTTTAATTGATATTGATTTCTAGAAACTTCAAATTTACGAATTCAAATTTATATTCGATTCCGGCAAGTAGTTTTTGAGTCATGCTTAACGATATACCCGCATTGAAATATGTTTTGCAGTGATTAAAAATGAATTTAACAGTGAGAGTTTCGAACTTCAAACCTTCATAATTCCTAAACTACTTCATAAAATGACATCCCATTTGATTTATGAAAGTAAAATTTGCCGAAAAATTCAAATATGCTGTCAAATTTAGGCGTTAGTATTCAAAAATTAATAATTTCTATAAGTAAAGGAGTCCCTAAGCAAAATTTAAATACGGCATCAATTAGTAGATTTTGTTGCTAATTGACTGATACCGATCACATTTTTGTACGATTTTTGCAGCAGAGTTTAAATGGCAATCTTTTTCTTTTTTAGGGTTCCGTACTTAAAAAGTAAAAACGGAACCATTATAAGATCACTCCTGTGTCTGTCTGTCTGTCTGTCACAGCCATTTTACTCGTAAACTATGGAACGTGGAAAGTTCAAATTCGGGGAAGTAATAAAAACCATTGACCTACATATTTTCAGATTAATAAACATTCATAAATATATTTAGTAAAAAAGTAGAGGGGCTAATTATGCTACTTGAAAAAAAAAATATTTTCTTTGTATATCATGTGGGGTATCCTGTGAAAGCTTTTGTAACGCTGAAATCAAAAATATATTCCTTTTAATTTTCGGTATTATATTTTCAAATATATTGTTGAAAATGTAGCGCAAAAATATGTATCCCCCCCCCCCCCATCTAATTCCGAATCTACTGAAACTAAAATTATGAAAAAATTAAAGGTTGTAGACGTTAATATAAACCTTGCCGGAAAATTATAGCGATTACCCTAGGTCACATAGTTTTTGAGTAATTAGTCACATAGTTTTTGAGTAATTAGCATTTTTCTGTTATACGCAAATTTCGATTTACGGGCATTCAGAAAAATTGTTGAGCATCGGTGAATATACCTATCGTTGCAGAAATTGTTGATAATGATTTTCGAAAAAAATCATCGGTAATTAGCCGAGATATTAACCCTTGAAGGTACGGTCAGTTTGGACATACACAAGGACAGGGGCGGCGTACTCTATGCCTAGTTAACAACTGTTAATGATATATATGTGTAATGTAATGTCCAGTAACAGTATAAAAGCAATAAACGTCAAATTGTTAAAAACATACTAATTTAAGGGGTCTCGGGACTCTAAAAACTGGAAAAAATGAAAAAAAGACCATTTTCAACATCAGACATTAAAATGTCTTAAAATGTATATGATTTTAAAACACAATTTTAATTGGGATGAAAGATATAAGTATGTTCTTTCGTTTCATGTATTTAAAAAATTGCAAGATACAGAATTAGTATTTATAGGGGGCTCGAAACTGTTAGACATTTGTCGAACAAAAAATTGGCATAACAGCCTGCGCGCAGGATTACAAAATAAATATTGCAACTAGAATGAAAATTTTAGTGCTTACTTATACTTCAGATGGTAATAATTTCCCTGAACTTAAATAAATTTGTATTCAAAGCATTTTTATATTTTTAATGCAATGTTGCATTTAGCTAATACAAAATTTTGAAAATTTCAACAGTAAAATCACGTAAAAAATTATTTTTTTGAACAATAAAAAGGAAATTTTAGGTTCAGTTTATACAGACTAACATGCAATATATGTTTTGAAAATTTCATGATAAAATATTCAGAAATGTTTGAAGTATCCTGCGCGTTATGCCCAAAAAGCGCCATTTGGAAAATAATGATTTTAAAGTTTCGGAAACGCCGCTTCAGCTATTGAGCGGGTATAATTCTAAAAGCCAAAACTTCTGTTCTAATGGGAATTTCAAGGAAACAATTATATCAAAATATTCAGAAATGATAGGAGTTTAATATCTAAAAAAATTAAAATTTCTTAAATTTTGTAACTTTAAGAGTCCTGCGACCACTTAATCCTTTCCGACATGGAGTAATTCTATTTATAAACTTATGAAATAATGAACTGACACCAGAATTTATAAACGAATTTATTAGAAAATGCGAACTTGCTTATTTTCACGTACATGATAAAAGGAAAAATTTATTAAATATTCTTGGTGCCGTTTGTCTGTTTTGGAATTAAAATTAGGTGTTCGTTTTTTAAAGGCATCGCCCTCGAAAGATTTAATTAGAATGAATCACATAAATACTGTGGGATTCGCGATAGTTTGCATTGATTGTATCTCTCAATACGCCTCGAGTGACTTTAAAAGTTAATTAAACACGTATCTGGAAACACGCGGTGCTGACCAAGGCGGCGTTGCAACTTTGAGACCTCAATCCGAAGCGCGCTTAGCACAATGCCAAATTTAAACTTTGAACAAATGTTTTGTTTTAGCTACACTGTAGAAATAAAGGTTATTACTACACTGAATTTAGTTTCATGAAATGCCAAATAAAGTTTAACTATGCACTGCTTTTATTGTCAGTGCCGAATTAAGTTCATCATAAATAGATTAGGATAATATTAAAAAAAGAGTTATACGAATAGCTATATTTGATATTATTTAGGTTCCATATCTCTTTGAACTTTCATGGTATACCCATTTACACTTTTCTAATATATACAGTTATACCCAACCATACGTTGTATAGTTTTTTACAAAGTCTTAGTATTCTTTTAGCAACTTTTTTTTTATTATAATACAATTACAAATTCATATATTTATTCTACGGAACCCTCTGTACGCGAGTAATGCTCGCACTTGACCGTTTATTTTTTAGGACGGCACCATCTTTTTCTCCCATTTTTTTAAAGAACAGTAGTATATTTTATTTATTTTTTTCTTTAAGGACAGTACTATCTTTTTTCCCCCTTTTTTAAAGAACAGTATTATATTTATTTTTTTAGGGACATTACTATCCCCCCCTTTTTTTTAAGAACAGTATGATATTATATTGTATTTTTTTAAGGACAGTTCTGTCCTTTTTTTTTTCTTTTTAAAGAACAGTTCTATATTTTTTTTTCTAAGGACAGTACTATCTTTTTTCCCCTTTTTGTAAGAACAGTACTATATTTTATTTTATTTTATTAAGAACTGTACTATCTTTTTTTAGAAAGGACTGTACTATCTTTAAATGAACATTGTGAAATTCTGTTTTCTTTTACAATTTATTTGATGCATATTAATGTTATGTTCTGTCGTTCATTGCTATATGCAGGGTGAGCCTGGAAGTCCCGGACCTCCTGGTCCCCCGGGACCTCCGGGACCTACCGGATTGCCAGGATTCGATGGTAGAGTTGGTCTTCCAGGAGAGCCAGTAAGAATAAGCTTTTTGTTACGTTTTGTGTAAAAATATTAATCGAAATTCAATTTCTTTTCACTTTACGACATTTAAATGGACAACACTATAAAAAACAAATCCGTCAAACTGACAAAAAAATTAGTCAATTTTAGCACCAGTGGAAAGCCGTTTAATTTACAGAAAATATATGTATTTTTTTACAGAAAGCAGTTTTTTTTCTGTGAAAAATAGTATTATTTTTATTTTATTTATTTATTTATTTATTTTTTGTAAAAATTATAAAATCCATATTTTTTCAGAAAAAACTGTTTTTTTCTTAAAAACAGTTCCTGTAAAAATTACAGGGTTTTTTTATAGTGAGTCAATTAGTTGGGAGTGACAATACGGTTATTAGAGATAACTGTTGTTATAAAATATTTATTTATTTATTAGGGTAGTTTAAAATATTCCTTTTTTCTGCACTTTATTATAATGATTCTTAATTTTGAAACTGTGATGTGCATATGTCGACCTTTTGTGGTTAATATATAGAAACAAAATTTTAGTTGAAAAATGTTACGAAATATGCTTGACTTTTTATTTCTTTATTAGGGTAGTTTAAAATATTCTCTTTCTCTGCACTTTATTATAATGATTCTTAATTTTGAAATTTTGATATGCATATATCGACCTTTCGTGGTTAATATAGAAACAAAATTTTATTACAAGAGCTTTACCGATCTTGCAAACAATAATTTCTCAACATATTTTCTGTATTACTTTTGTGCAAAATCAAAGTTCAATAGAAATATTCGTTATGGAGAACAAAATAAAATAAAAATTCAGCTGCAGAGAGATAATCTAGCCTATATTTTTTTCTGCATTTTTAAATGAATTAACCTAATATATGTCTATATTTTCATATTTTTAGGGACCACCTGGAGAACCAGGAGCGACAGGCTCACCGGGACCTGTGGTATGTTTTCAAAAGTTTTTCAAAATGTAATTTAGACCCCCCCCCCCCTTGTGAAGCCCTAAAATGCTTATTACACCGTGCAACAAAGATTATCTCTAATTAGGACTATCTGATAGAAGTGAGGTCCGGCTCGCTTTTTGAAGACCGAATCCTCCTGAGCCCGGCGATTTTAAACCAAGCCCGATACCAAAAAAAAAAAAAAAAAAAAAAAAAAAATTGCATAATATTTAAAAGTTTTTTTAATGTAATATCTCCTTTTTTAACAACTTCTTACATGGAGATAACTGTTAATCCCCAGCATACAGTTAATTTTATGAAATTTACATTCAATCTTATCAAATAAGAAATTTAGTATAAAATACAAATATACTTCCTTAAAAGGATTCTGATATGGGGCATTCTCACAATCTTTTGACTAATAAAAATCTGGTGAAATTAAACTTGCTAAAATAACATTCTGATAGACGAATGCCTTAATGATTCAAAATGAAAAAAAAATGGTCAGCAGCGAATTTTTTTTTTTTTTTTTTTTTTTTTTTTTTTTTTTTTTTTTTTATAATGAGGTTTAAGTTAAACTTGCGAGTTTAATTTTCCTTACCATTTTACCACTATAACTTTCTATTTTCTTCTAAATTTTTACTCATAATGAATTTGCGTAGTACCCACAGGACATTCAAATAAGAAATAATAACAATGTAGTATTTTTAGTACAAAATTTTGGTATAAAATTGTCTTAAAGGGGTGTTAAAGAAGAGACGAAAAGAAAAAAAAGGGAATGGTATAGGGAAAAAGGGACGGTAATTGAAAAAAAAAAAAAAAAAAAGATAGTAAGGATGGGACGGTAAGGAAAATTACCACATTTTTAGGCAAATCATGTTAAGACTAAGTGATAGCCCACAATGTTCATTGATTTTTAGAAATAGTTATTTACATTGGATTAAATTTTTTTTAAATTTAATTTACCTCGAAAAGTGCAGGAATAAACCTTGGGGACGGTAAGACTATCAATAAAGCCACGATGTTTAAAATTGTCATTTAAATGCTGATTTAAATTACGCAGTAAATTTCCTGTCAAAGAATTTTAGACATTCCTTCTCTAGCACACTTCTGCACGAGAAAATACTTGAAAAAAATTCTGTGACTGCATCTGAAGTGATTTTCTGTATAAGTTTAGCAAGAGTGATGGTAAGGAATCTAAAACCCAGGGACAGAGTTCAAAAAATAATATCAACCGTAAAAATGTGTGCAGGTTAATTTTTTGCTACATATTTATATAAAACAATTGTCGCAGTTTCGGAAAAAATTACATCGAATTACTTTTATTGAAACAATTTGATACAGCCAGCTCCAAACTTAAAAATCAGCATCAGGGACACGGGACGGTATAGGAGTTTTCCTAGTATTTGGACGCCCAACATCATCCAAAACTTATTTATCTCGTTAATATTGTTATGCAATCATGCAATGGGATGTTTCCCAGTATATGAAATAAAAAGACACAAGAATATGTACTAAAATAAAAATTATTATTCAGGGATTTAAAAGTTAAAAGATTGTGAGAATGCCCCATATGTTTCTTCCACAGCAAGCAAATTTGATGGACACATTAACGAAGTGCGTTTTATGAATAAATGAATGAAATTTCCAGAAATTACTATTTATATAACAGAAAATTTAACAACTTTTTTTATTTCCTATAAAAACTGTCCATCTTAAATTATAATCGATTCTTTCCTCAAAAAAAAAAAAAAAAAAAAAAAAAGTTCGTAATTCTTATATCCTTGAAATTCAGCTGAAATGAAAAACTTGACACCGTTATCTGAAAGATCCGATGCTTTTATGGGAAAAGAAGAATCATTGCTCGATTGCTTTCTATCGGAACAATACATACCAAATATAGCTACTTATGTACTTACTAATGAAAGTGACTTCGTGAATGTGAAGACCAAAACCGCAGCATGAGCAGAGTTCATAATGAAAAATGGACGGAATCACTAACGTTAATTTTATATAAAGAGTGATTATGACTCGTACACGATAGAAGACTAAAAATTTGCAAACCTTAAGCTAATGCTGGTTAATTATAAACGTTCCAATTAAAAAATATCTTAATGGCGCCATATCAACAGGTCATCGCCATCCATGCCAGACATAAATCTGCAAATATCACAAATTTTCTTTTAAAATAGTATTCTAATACTAAAGAAAAAAAAAACACGTTTTCTGTTTCCGCTTTATTCTGATGAAATTGCATTAAAACGGAATAAGTAAATTTTAAGAAAAAAAAGTATTTTTTATATTTTCTATACGAGAATAAATAGAATTATCAATTTCAGAAAGATTGAGCCCGAGCCCGTCTCATCTCTACTCTATGAGACTTAAAAGACTTTTCTTTCTTTCTTTCGCCTCTTAACCCTTTGAGTTAACCCCCGTTGTTAAAATTTTGAAAATATGCCAAAAAAAAAAAAAAAAAAAAAAAAAAAAAAAAAAAAAAACACTCTATAAATGGGATTAGGGGGCAATCTGAAATTGGATTATAAAGCTTCAATTTTTTTTTAATCCACGCTCCCTTTAGGCTGAGGTCGGTGGGAAGATTTTTTTCTCATGAGAGAGGTCTAGGGCATTATTTCAGCGTGCAAACACAAGAAATGGCATTGCAAATTTATGTTTAAATCATTATAATTGTAAAAAATTCAAATTATTTACTAGGATTGTCGAAAGTAAAAATATATCTCTTATTTAAAAATTTTTTTTTTTTTTTTATAACGCTCGAAAAACGCAAAATTTCTAACTCATGAAAATTGGGACGTTTCAATTCGTCTTTGCAAATTGCAGGCATTGACAGAATGTGCCATATAGGTGAGGCAAAGAGGAAAAAACCTCTAAATCGCGTTATCCATTTTAATATCAAAAGAATTCGATTGTAAATATATACTTTTTTTTTTATCCCTCTAAAGGGTTGTGAGAATCGTAACGAGTTTAAGAGCTTAAAGGGTTAAGGGGACCAGACAGGTTTAAATGACGAAAATTCACTGAAGTTTGATCGTGGATTTGAAAGGTTGTAATTAGTTTATACTGCTGTTGCTTTTTGCATTTACAGTGATCTCTCACTTACACGCAACCTCCGTTATAGACGTATTTCCGTGGGCCCGGCCAGCGAAATGGAAAAACAATGCTAACACTTATTAATTTATACGCGAAACCTAAAATGCACCTTTCACTTATGTGCGGAAAAAAAGTTCAAGTTTTAGTAAAATCGCCACCTTTCGCTTATCGAAAGAATGTACCCTTCCTTTTCTGTCTCTTGGAATGCATTCACATGCCCTTAAGGGCATGTGAATGCCATTGTTCGGATTCTTCCAAGAACGCGTTCTTTTTCGCTTGTGATTGACATCGAGAGAAGAGAATGGGTTACATACGAAAATTCTGACGTCACTAAAAGTCGCAGCCAATCGGTGTGGACGGTAAGCACTGCTCGCGGAACAAGCTTTAGGTTTGCGTTACTACACCATTCGCTTACGTACTGTACAGTGTATAAAAAATGGCAAAACGTACGAACTTGTCGCTTTCTTTAAAAATGGATATCATAAAAAAATTGATAAAAAGTGCTTTAAATCAAAAACAGCGTTAGCTGATCGTTTCCGTGGGGAAAAAAATGCGAAAAGTTCCGAAAGAACTTTTTCGCACCTAGATGAACTTGAAAAGACTCTCATCGACAGTTCCCGAAAACAAAAACAAATCTTCATTGATGACTTCTTTGTAAAGAAAATGTTATTTAACAAAAGTTTAGTACGTATGTAACAACTTTGAATTTTTACATTCTTATTAAATTATAATATATAAACGGAAATTATGTGCGTATTTATTTATTAGTGTATCAGTAGTGTACCATTAGTATTAGTTATGTTAACTTTTCACGTTCAAGCTTATTTTATGGTTTTTCACTTATTCGCGAATCTCACTTGTGCGCGAAAATTTTGTTGTCCCCTTTTGTCGCGCATAAGCGAGAGATCACTGTATTTATTTATGCCTTATAGAAATAAATGATATTTGTTAAATTGTAAAAAATCAATAACACAAGTTTTAATATTGTACGACAAAATTAATCTCACAAAACTAGTTTTGCTACGATTTCGAAGTCTAAGATTTCATATTTTTATTTTTTATTTAAACAACTTATTATGTTTCTCAATTATACCAAAAAAAAATTTGTAAAATATTAAAAAGTATTAATAAAAAATTAAAAATCCATAAAAATTGATCATATTTTTTGTTATAACTCGAAAAAAGATTTGTTTTTTAGGTATAGCGTGTGGAGAATTTAATACACGTTATTTAAAAAAAAGAGAGAAACTTGTAGATCCGTTAAATTGTTAAGTTTTCCATGCAAAACTAATGGAAAACAATATTTGGAGATAATTGAATTTAGCAGTTTTCCCTTCGCAGGTAAAGCTGGTCTGTGCCGCTCAATATTTACTGCTCGTACGACCCATGTAGGAATCGAATCACTGTTGGAATTTTCCTATCGTATCACGTGTACGGCAATCTCAAAGATTAAAAGATAATAAAAAGAAAATAATAATAAATGCATTTTTTTGCCATTTCAAACTTTTATGGTCTCAAATAAAATCATAAGCAATTTTTCACCTTCATTCAAACATAAAATGTATAATATGAACTTTAAAAAGTTCACAGTTTTACTTAAAAGGTGATTAAAATAATTTGTAACATCTCTTTCATTATTTTAATCAAATTTTAATGAGTCTTGTACAATTTAAAAGCGTCGAAAATTAACGAAAAACTTCAAAGCTTGAATTAGGGGTCATTCGATGTCAGTTCAGGCAGGCATGTAGCCCACCATCACAGATTTTGATGAAACTGCATGTGTTTGTTCCTATTATTAAGAAATGATCACCAGTATATATTTTTTTTACTCCTTGGTGAAATAGTTTCTGAGAAAAAAATTGTCAAAATTTTGAAAAACTGCTGTCAGTTGGCATTCTTGACTGCTCGGTTTTCAAATGTAGCATGACATAAATATAATCATATTTCAATATCTACTCTACAAATCATCTTCAAATAATTTATGCATTATATTTAGGGTACCCAGTTTATGAAAAAAAAATACTGTTACGCTTATAACATTTTAAGTGTGTCTAAAAAAAATGTTTAAACTTTGAAGTGGTGAATTTTTTATGAAAAATAATGCATTAACAAAAAAAGCATTATCAACAAAAGGCGGTATTTTTATTAAATTTATTTTTTGCGGGGAATATACTTAAATGTGTTCTTTACCTGATTCTGAAATAAAAATTGTGAGATTTTGAGTGTTTTTAGTAGTATTTCTTATTTGAAAATATTTTGAGGCGTATTTCAAATCAAATCAAGCAGAGTCATTCCATGTCAGTTCCCCTAAGCCATTTAATTCAACGTCACAAATTTCAATGAAACTGGGTATGTTTATAGCTCATTTTAAGACGTAATCATCTTTAATTTTCTTGATTTTCTTCTAAGTAAAATATTTTTTAAGATAAAAGAATCTAAATTTTGAATTTTTTTTTTATGTTTTTAATGACAGTTCTATATTTAAAGACTGAATAAAAAAAGTAATTTCAATATAAAATCACTAAATAAATTTCAAATAATGTATATGTGACAAATAATGTAGGCAGATTATTATTTATTGTTGTTTGTCATGTGTAAACACTAAGGGTGTGTTTAATCTTGTGAATTTTTAAAATCAAGAATTTTGTGAAAAATAATGCGTTAATCAAAAATTAAATTTTTTAACCGAAGTCAGGGTGTTATTATTTTTTTTAATTGTGCGTAAAAATATCTTTTAAATAGTTATAAAATAAAAATAGTGAAAATATGAGCAATTTTAACAAAATTTTCATAACATGTGAAAGTTTAATGATAAATATTGAAGCTTTTCATGCTAAGATGTACTATAACGACTACGATATCGTGTACTGCTACTCTTGCTTAAATATAATACATACAATAATAAAATAACAAATATTATTTACAGCAATAAAAATTAAATTAAATAGTACCAAATCCTTTACCAACACTACACTGCTCAACAGCCGACTTAAAATCAACAGCCCACACTTATTGAAAAATACTTTCATTTGTTCAAATAATAAATAAACTACATTTAAAAATCTTAATAGCAACTTATTATCTTAAGACGATATTAATAATTAAACAACATAATGAATTTATAAATCAGCTTTTAATTGAAAATACATGAAATGGTCGCTTTAAATGTTGCTGTTCATCGAGTCAATCAAAATAAATAAAAAAAAATAGTGAACCTAATATGCTGACTGCAATGACACTTCTAACAAAACTGATTAATTCATGACCATTTGCCATCAATCCCGAAAGATCAAAAAGGAAAAATCAGCTATAGTGTCAATGTGACATACTCAGTTGTTGGGATAGGAATGTCTGTGAAATTTTCACTTGTACTTCAATAAAATATAAATATGTACGCTTTCTTCTTTGATTCAAATTAAGTAAAACAATTATAAAATTTTGTTGTCATTACACCAGATGTTAAATTTTTCGTTACATACTATTAGATAAGTTCTTTACTTTTAGATATTATTGACATAATATCATAAAATTTACCATATGTATTCTCTATAAGTGTATAAACAATATATATGATTTATTAAACATAAGTGAATAAATTTTTAATAATTTGTTTGAGAACACGGATATATATACACACACACACACATATATATATATATATATATATATATAACCATTAATTAAACATAACCTACCACCGTCAATTATTATGAATTAAAGCTGTAAGTATTAAAAAAAAATTATTATAAGAATTATTAGAATTATTAGAATTATTATGGAAGAAAAAAGAAAAAAGTGGACACCGACAAAAATTGAAAAGCTTATACATTGAATTACGTTATCAAGGGCACAGAATTCAATGATATAAGCAAAATGGTTGTTTTCTGTGGGAAAAATAAGCTAAAGCTAAAAATTATTTTCCCCTGTGCCCGAACAACCTTTAAAATCAAGTGAATTGATTAAAAATGAAAGCAAAATAGAAACAAATAATATGAAATGGAAGAATCAATAAAACGTATTTAAATATTTATAGGATATAAAATATAAATAATAAACACCATACCGATTAATATTTCAGTATTTTACAAAAATCCATGCGCACATGTCTACCAGTATATCAAAAAGATTAAGCTGAATAAAACAGTTAAGAAATCACAGTAAATGATACCAAAGGATGCAGTTAATACATTTTGAAATAAAATTTGAAATACAGTGAAACTCGTTTAAGATACGCCCGCTTAAGATACGATCCCGCTTAAGATACGAATTTCTTCCGGTCCCTTGAAAAATGCCTATTAAACCTGTGTAAAATTACCCGCTTAATATACGTACGGATAAGATACGATCCCGCTTAAGATACGAAGAAAATTTGTATGTTCATGTCAAAAACCCGCTTTATATACGAAACGGTGTTTGTGCAGTCCGTTTACTACGTGTCTTTAAGACAAAAGGGAAGAAGAACAAAGGATTTCCTCACCAAATAATTATTCTTACATACGTCTAGTTTGTCGTTTTAAAAATAATTACGGAAATTTATTATTTTTCCTCTTTGAGTGTGTAATATTTAAATTTCTGTTTTCCAAAGATTAACACGAATTTTGTTTTATTATCTTTCATTTAATTTGGTAGAGAGTATTGAATAAAGACACTTTTGTTTTGTTACTGTACAAACAGTAACACAATAAATTTTAGAAAGTGAAAAAAATGCCATTCTTTATTTCAAAAGTGAAAAAAAAAAAAGGCTGTTCTTTATTTCAAAATCTTAAACTCATATTTTCTAGACTATCTAAAAATTGTTAGAAAGAATTAAAATAAGAGTTACAAACAGTTAAAACATGTTGATAATAATGTGTACTGGCTGCGTATGCATTACTATTCGAGAATCTGTGAAATCCGGATAAGATACGATCCCGCTTAAGATACGAAATGCCCTCGGTCCCTTCATTCGTATCTTAAACGAGTTTCACTGTACTTTGTTAAACACATTTAATCTAATATAAAATAAATAGATATTAATTACATTATTTAAAATGCACTATTAAATTAATTAATAACAGTTTAACAATATCGTCAAAATTTAGCTAAAAATACCCCCTGGTGTATAAATTATAACTGAAATGTAGCTAGAAAAATTAAAAATTGGAGCTATCTTAAAGAGACAAATTTGGTGCTGCCATCTATTATTACTTATATTAAACATCTATCGCGAGATAAATATTTTTAAGCATTTGAATGTAAATAACTGTTTAAACAGCAAAACCAAACATATCCTTATATATAGAGAATTATAATCCTAATATAAACCACACAATGTATTTAAAAACTATTGTTAATAAAATTTAAAAGCATACAATATATTCTATTAGCTAACTTATTTAAACTAAACTAAGAATTTAAATAATTCTAGAACATTGATAATATATAGCATATAGCTATATGCTATAAAACAAAATAAATTCAGTAATAATTAATATAAATAATTATTAAAAATAATATAAAAATTATTTTTTAATGAATTATATATAAGATATTTATAAAATGAATAGGAAATAAAAAACATGTGGAAGTATATAGAAGGTTAAATGATACTTAAATTCCCATTACTTAAAAAGCACAAATATAGAGTGTGGATTATTTTCAGATATCCATAAAAATCCATAAAGTATGAATGTGGGACATTCAAAAACATTAAACCGATAATAAATATTAAAAAGAATAGAGGAATAATAATAAAAATAATTACCCAATTTTAATGCATACAGTATAACTATATTTATATTAAACATACTTATATGTATATTATTCACTATAAGAATGGCATACTATTAGTAATTAATATGATATTGTCCTGAGTAAATTAAAATTTAATAACAAATAATTGTAAATTAGATTAATCAATAATTAAGCTAATTATAATATTAATGAAATTCTCCAATTACATATAAAATATCAAATCAACATCCATATAAAATTCGTAACAAAAATATAGTAATAATACAAGAGCCCCCATTTTTTTTTAATAATTAACCATTGCGTATTATCCAGACAACACCACCCTCCTCCGTACTCTAACATCTACCCACCCAACCAACCTATAATATTTTTTTTATATTATTTTACAATTTTTAATTTTTTATAGATATTTTTTTATTTTATAATTTTTTTGTAATTTTGTTTACGCATGTGTTAATTTGTTTTTATAGATCATGTAAGAAAAGTACTAATTGTATATTAATGAATATATGAATTTTTTTGGAAAACCATGATTTAATGCATCATAAATTAGTTTTTTAATATTACTGTTAATTAGAGGAGAAGAACATAAACATTTTATTCTATATAGATGATTAAGTATTATATTACGAAATACAGAATGATGTAGACAAGATTTAAAATTTGTAATTGTATTAACTGTGAATTTAAATTGTTTACGTTTGTCATATAAATCTGTGATTGTTTTATTGTCTTTTATTGTAATTTTAAGATCTAAGAAGTTAATTGTATTGTTAGATAAAAGGTTTTCCGTTAATTCCAAATTAGTGGGATAATCAACTGGAAATCGAGTAATTGCAGATTGATCAGTATCAATTAAAATGATGTTATCAATATAACGATATAAATGTAGATTATTATTAATAAAATTACGTTCATAATGAGATAAGTATAAGTCTGAGAGTAAACTGGAAGTACAACCGCCTTGTGGTATACCGACATGCTGTAAATATAAAGTATTATCTTGCAATATATAATTATTATAGATAATGAAGTTAGTTAAAGATTTAAAATATGCAATATCTATATTAGATGGTAATTCCAGTTTTTTATAATACTTTTTAAATAATGCATTTATAATTTTATGTAAATCTAATAGGTCTATATTATTAAAAAGATCTTTGAAGTCATATGTCGTTATATTACATACAGAATGAAGATTTTTTAAAATATTAACAAGTTGATAGCTATTTTTTATACAATGTGTATTATCATTGTTTGTAGTAAGTACATATAATTGATTAAGAATTTTTAAGAGAAGTGTATTGGCTTTATTATTATATGTATTGCAACCAATAGTAACAGTCCTAAATTTAATAGGAGTTTTATGAAATTTGGGAATAAGAACTAAATATGTATAATTAAAATTAGTAGATAAAATATTTAATAGTTTATAATAACTTCGAATTTTACGATTATTTACAATTACATTTTCATTAGTTTTTTTAAATGACTTATTAGAAGAAATAGAATTTGTAAGAAGTTGGTGATAATATGATTTACAAATAATAGCATAATTGTTAGGAGATTTGTCTATATATGTAATAACGAAGTTTTTTTGTAATTTAGTAATTTGTTGGAAATAATGCTTTGTATTAATTGAAACCAAATCAGCAATATTATTTTTTAAAGCCATAGTTAATTTTTCAATTACTAATATCTTCCATTGATTAAAATATTCAATAGGCTTATTATAAGAGATAGAAATTTTATAAATAAAAATATCAATATCATATGTAAGCTGTTTGATAATAGATTTAACATTAAATTTAGATGGAAGTCTATATTTAGTACCATAACCCATTAGTTGTTTCAATTTAAAATCATGAACAATATCAAGATTTCCAGATGTCAACAATTCATTTTGATGTATTTTTTCCTTAAGGTATCTTATATATATTTATATATATATATATGTTGAAAATCCATCTTTCAGCAATATTGTGATGAAATAAATCAAATTGCATATCATAAGAAACTGAATAAAGTTACAAAAATGCATCTCATTAAGTTTTAAGTATTTTTTTAGATATAGTTATTTGAAAGGTATAAATATAATGGATTATGCATTTTTTGCATATTTTTAAAGCACAATATGTCAAAATTTTCTTCAAAAGAGTGAAATTTGGTATTTTTTTTAATATTAGCAGCTGAATGCTAAATTTTCAATATTAGCAGACAAATATGAATTTTAAGATTAGGAGTGTCATTTTGAAAATTTCTGTTGGGCAGTGAGGAGCTAGTGATTTTTCTCTTTTTTGGAAAGGGATAATTGCTCTTCGCTCCAGAAGTTTTACTAGAAAACAATATTGTTTATTTTTTTCCTTAAGAAACGAACATAAAAGATAATTTGAAAAATAAAATAAATGTATAAATAAAATATTTCCAGAGATTGGATAAATTTTACATCTGAAAATATTGATAATTTTAAATATGATTTAAATACTACTAAAACCAACCAAAATCCCACTATTTTTATTTCAGATCCAGTTATATTGTAGTATTATGTACAACTTAAAATTAAAAAATTAGTCTTAGAAACTCCGCCTCTGATTGATAAAGATTTTTTAATAATTTCATTATTTTTTGTAAAATATTTTTGATTTCAAAGATTATACAATTTTTTAGACACATTTAAATATTTTGTACATTACAGCAATATTTTTTTTCATAATCTACATACCTTATTTACCTTGCTTAAATTATTTGAAGAAGATTTCTTTATTAGTTATTGAAATATGATTTTATGTATAAAATCAGGCTTTTGAAAATTGAACAATCATTAATGGCAACTCGTGGCAATTTCCCAAAACTTTGATAATTTTTTCTCATATTTTCAATATTTTTATTTTATAACCATTTAAAAGATATTTTTACGTACAACTAAAAAAAAAAAAAAAAAAAAAAAAAAAAAAAAAAGCAATAACACCCTGCCTTCGGTAAATAATAAATTTTTAATTAACACATTATTTTTGACAAAATTCTTGATTTTAAAAATTCTCAAGATAAAAGACACTCTTATTGTTTAAACATGACAAAAAAGAAGAAATAATAATCTGCCTACATTATTTGTCACGTATACATTATTTGAAAACCTATTTAGTGATTTTATATTGAAATGACTTTTTTTTTAATGCAGTCTTTGAATATAGAACTGTCATTAAAAAATTTTTTAAAACAATTTTTCAAAATTTTGATATTTTTTTTATCTTAAAAAATATTTTACTTAGGTTCAAGAAAATTAAAGGTGATTACGTCTTAAAATGAGCTATAAACAAACCCAGTTTCATTGAAATTTGTGGCAGTGAATTAAATGGCTTAGAGGAACTGACATGGAATGACTCTGCTTGATTTGATTTGAAATGCGCCTCAAAATATTTTTAAATAGAAAATACTACTAAAAACACCCAAAATCCCACTATTTTTATTTCAGAATCAGGTAAAGGACACCTTTAAGTATATATCCCACAAAAAATAAATTTAATAAAAATACCGCCTTTTGTTGATAGTGCTTTTTTTGTTAATGCATTATTTTTCATAAAAAATTCAGCACTTCAAAGTTTAAACTTTTTTTTAGACACACTTAAAATGTTATAAGCGGAACAGTATTTTTTTCCATAAACTGGGTACCCTAAATATTATGCATAAATTATTTGAAGATGATTTGTAGAGTAGATATTGAAATATGATTATATATATGACATGCTACATTTGAAAACCGAGCAGTCAAGAATGCAAGAATGCCAACTGACAGCAGTTTTCAGAAATTTTGACAATTTTTTTTCTCAGAAACTATTTCACCAAGGAGCCCAAAAAAAAAAAAAAAAAAAAAAAAAAAAAAAAAAATACTGGTGATCATATCTTAATAGTAAGAACAAACACACGCAGTTTCATTAAAATCTGTGATGGTGCATGGGTTACATATTGATATTTTACTGCCTGATTTGATGTGGAATGCCCCTTAGTCAATCTTCAAAACCTTTTTATGTATAAACATGAAATTTTAGATATTGATTAAACAGATTGTGCTTTGTAATATGCTACCATTACGAATTTATTAGCCTTTTACAGAATTTGTGTATTGTTGAAATCAAAATAGCTCTTTTTTTATTCCAGAAGTTATTGCGCGCATAATATCTTGAGAAAGTATGTATGGATTGTCATGAAATTGGGTAAAGATACTGAACGAATATGTGTGTTTAAAATGAACTACTTTTAAGTATTTACAAAGGTAATGTTTTTAGTTATGTCTATTTTTATTCATTAAAAATATAAAATTTTTATTTATTTTTTACAAAAATATTTTTTATAAAGTTAATGAAATAATTTTGGCCTAAGAGTAGTTCCTTTTAAACACACATATATGTTTAGGATCTTTACCAAATTTCATGACTTTCTCAAGATATCATGTGCGCAATGACTTCTGGAGTAGAAAAAAGAGCTATATTGATTTGCATAATACACAAAGTCTGTAAAAGGCTAATAAATTTCTAATGGTAGAATATTAGAAAGCACAATCTGTTTAATGAATATCCAAAATTTCATGTTTATGCATAAGAAGGTTTTGAAGATGAACTAGTTTTGACGACTAACTTTGAAGTTTTTGGTTAAATTTCGTCGCGTTTAAAAGGTGCAATACCCCTTAAGTAAAACAGTGAACTTTTTAAAGTTCATATTTTATATTTTATGGTCCGTTTAAGAATCATATAAGTGAGATGTCATTTTTTATTAAATCTTAATTTAAAAATGATTCCGGACCCTTAATTTTTCTTTAAGTTATTAAATGTCGATGAACTCTTCAATGCATTGTACTTGTTGCAAAAGGATTTTTTTTTTAACTACATGTATTCATTGGATTTCCCCCAGTAAAGACAGCGGGCGCATAGTTTTTCTTCGCTCATTCAAACTATCGAAGGCTTATTGACCTTTTTTCTTACCACCTTAAGGCTATATCTGCTACAGAACAAAAGCTCTAGAGTTACTCGACCTAACCTTGACTTATTTTTTTGGCTTATGAAAAACTAATATTAGTGTTTTATTACAGATATTTATAGATTTCTTAGAGTTGTTATATAATATATTTGAAAAAAAGATATACAGTAGAACCTCGATTATCCGAAGTAATTGGGACCGATCCATCAAAATTTTCGGATAATCGAGAATGCTTCAATTTTAATATTAAGGAGAAATATATGCAATATTTCTTATTATGGTAACAAGTGCTTAATAAAAATAAAGCAATAGCAAAATAGAAACAAGAATAAATTACTTCAATTTGAATTTTGAAATTAAGTACCTTTTACATCACGTCACATCAGATATCATAAGGATTTGAAAAAAGTTTTGTTTGTCGCAGTTTCGATTGCTTTTGCTTTGAAGCTCTATCACGGAGTTTTTAAATATTATTAGTTCCCCACTAGCACATTCTTTCTGCTGCTCCAGTCATGCCAAACCTTTCGCAAAACATTCGAAAGCTTCAGCATTGCTAATTTGTTTGTCTTCTTCGTTCCACTCCGCAGCTTATGGGAGCTCAAGTTAAATTCAAAGGAACTCTTAGAAAGGGGATAGAAAATATTTATATGTACTCGTAGTTTGGAAAGGACTGCTTGCACAAAAGAAATATGATAGTTAAAAAAAAAAAAAAAAAGAAAAAGAAAAAAAAAAGCTTTCAAAATGAATTTTGCACACAAGGAATGTGATAGTAAAAAAAAGGGGCTTTAAAAATGGCTTTCGGTTAACAGAGAGTTTCGGATAAAAGAGGTTCTACTGTATATACTTTAAATATTCCTCAGAGCTACTATAGTAATGCTTGTGTTTGCTGCGTACGCCATTCAAGTTTCTCTTGCGAACTGCAAATTGTAATAATATGCATAAATTGTGAAATCTCATACTATCTACAAAGCGTTATATATTTTCTTGCTATGAATTTAGCACACAAACACACAAATTTATGATTGACAGATAGGAATATTTTCTGATACTGTGGAATATATGCGTGCATGTGTAATGTCCGTAGATTGATAGATAGGACTGACGTTTTACAGATATTGTGGCACATGTTTGTGCATTTGTGCTGATTGCAACATAGGAATTATGCAACGTTTTGCAGATACTGTAGAATATATGTATGCAAGTGTATGTCTGTAGATTTATAGTCTTACTGACAATATTTTGCATATATTATGACGTATATGTGTGTGCAATTTATAAAATATGAATTATGTAAGGTTTTGCAGATAGGGGAGACCGGGGCTAGTTGGCTACAGGTGTAAGTAGGCGCAGTCCTTATAAATCGGCTGTTTGTGAATAGATTGAAAAACCAGTAACAGAGTACCTTTCTTTTTGCTTTTTACAATCCTCATTGTAGGTTTGCAGCGTTACCTACGTGCGGTGGACATTTATTACGATTTTTCTGTTTTTTGCACTCATAAGTAATTTTTTGTTGCTTCATTCTTTTTCTAATTCCTAATACTTAATAATTGCGATTTAACTTCTGCAGTTTTTCTTAGTGTATGATTAACTGTACCTACCCTATATGTGATATACTTGGATTATTTATACTTAGATGGTTATATGTCCCTTTTGTGAAGAAATTTATTACGGGGCTAGTAGGCGCATTGAACACGGGGCAAGTTGGTTCGGTGTCTGGTGTATGCTGGTAACTTGAAAATCAGCAAACACCGAGAAAAGTGGTTGCAATGCTAGATTTTGGGCACACGAGACTTGCCCAAACGGAGAAAATCAATTTTGTATTTGTGACAACTGTAACTCTGATGATGGTATCGAGTAGGATAGAAGTTACTCAATGTTAATGTTTTATTCATTATTTTTATGTCTTTAGAATTTAGAATTTACATTGTACGGCGATAACGCCTTTGTTTAAACTTACTGGTAATAATGAAATTGATTTCTGTTAACTGCGTGTCTTATTTGAGTTTCATTTAAATTTTTATAAGGCGTGTGCCAACTTACCCCATAGGTATAGGCAACTTGCCCCGCGACGGGGTAGGTTGGCGCACAATTTTCCTTTTACTTTAGGCTTCCGCTCAACATAAACAACAAAAGCTAGAAACTCAAAACTCCGGGTATTTATATCCCAATGCCTGTTCTTTAAACAATGCAAAATAAGCATGCAAAATAATGCTTTAATGCAAAAATAAGCTAATTTAAATAAATATTTACCGATTTAAAGGAACTTTGAAAATGAGCTCGAAAAATCACGTCAAACATCAATGGCGCACAGGGTTTTTTTTTTTTTTTTTTTTTTTTTTTTTTTTTTTTTTTTTTAAACCCTGTGCGCCATTGATGTTTGACGTGATTTTTCGAGCTCATTTTCAAAGTTCCTTTAAATCGGTAAATATTTATTTAATTTAGCTTATTTTTGCATTCATGGTTAACTTATTCATTTCAGTTTCATATTATGTATTTATTTTGAGATTATTTTGATATTTAGGAACATTTTGAACTTAGTTTATTTTTCCGTTGCCGAAGCACATGTGAAAGCATTGCGCTTTTGGCATTTCAATCTTTTTACTAATATTTTACTACTTTTACTTTATTATATCAGTTTAATAAGTTTTCATAAGTACTCACTTAGTATTTCTCTTTCTCTGGATATGTATATTATTGTTCTGCATATATTAATTACTTGTTAATAGTTCTTTTAAGTTTTCGGTGGGCATTTCTTTTTTCTGTATTTACGTCGCCATTTTGAGCTCAGTGTCGTGTTGAGTTGTTTTCCTGCTTATTAAGTTAGGCTTACTTGTTTTTCTTTGTGTTGAGCTGTCTTTAAGTTTTAGTTTAGTTTGGAGTTTTGTAAGATGGAGTTGTCCTGAGTTTCTTTTTTTTCAGCGCTATTACGTCATAGTTTTAGTTGGGCTCTCTTTTGTTTTCTTGTTGTGTCCTAGCCTGGCTAAGTCTGGGTCACGTGTCGTGGGAGAGTCGTTCTGAGTTTCTTTTTTTTCAGTGCTATTGCGTCATAGTTTTAGTTGGGCTCTCTTTTGTTTTCTTGTTGTGTCCTAGCCTGAGTTAGTCTGGGTCACGTGTCGTGGGAGTGCTTTAGTTTGTTTGTTTATGAGTTGACTTGGTATTGTTTTTGAATCAGGCGTTTATCAGCTGTCTATGACGTACTTCTTTACTGACCCGTTTGTCCGGCGTTGGTATTGATCCATTTAAGCGGTGGTTGCCTAGTTACTTTTTTACTCTCTTTCTCTAGTTGCTTTCTGCTGTGTTTTTTTTTATCAGTTTTTGTTGCTATTTGGGTTAGAGACTAGCTCTACATATATAGTGAAAGTTAGTGCTGTTTGTAATCAGCTTCATATTCATCGACGGTGGGTTTTTTCTTTATGTGATTTTTTGATAGAGGGTCTCTGGCTCGGGTTTATCTGATTAATTTTTAGTTATTTTTATAAAATTTTGGTGGTCTTTTGTGGTCTATTCTGGCGGTTAAGTTGATTTTGATCATGGCGAAAGTGGATAAGTTTCTGGAGGGTTTAGCGGATGATGAGTTCCCGGAAGCTGTGCAAAAGGTTAACTCATATATGTATGAATTATTGGAGGGGCAACAGGCCAAGAGTAGCGGAGGTAAAGTAACCCGTGAAATTTTAAATACTATAAAGAAATGCTTGGATTATGTTAATCTAAGACTGGTAAAGGCACACACGGATTATGTATCTAGTGAGACGAAATTACGGACAATGATTACGGATAGCAAGGCTTACGAGGCGTTGTTGATGAGAAGATCAGGTACTTTGGACTCGACTCCAGTTTATAGATTGGCGGATCGTGCTGATAAATCTAAGCCGTCAAGAGTGGATACAGGGTTCTCGGTTTTGATAACACCCAGTGAAGGCACGGTGGATGATATCAGGGGAGAGCTGAGAAGGTTTTCCAAGCGGTATATGGAGTTTCCAAAGCTCTCGGATGTGGTAACAACAAAGAGTGGCCAGTTGGTGCTAAAGGTGAAATCTAAACAAGAGTCAGACAAGTTCATTAAGAAAATTGAGCCACTGGGAAATAAAGTGAAAATATCAGCGCTACAGAGACGAAGATCAAGATTGCTATTATTGAGTCTGGATCAGGAAATTGACGAGAGTGTGGTTCTTGATTCTGTTAAGGAGGCATTGGTTTGTGAGGGGTTGGATCAGGACAGAGATATTGATGTGGTAAGAAAGATTGGTACTAGAATGGGTAAGGTGAACTGGGTACTGGATGTCGATAATGATGTGTTTAGATGTCTGATTGGAAGAAGACGTATTTGCATAGATTTTAATCGTTATAGAATCGTGGAATTTTTACAGATAATAAGTTGTTTTAAATGTCAAGGATATCGTCATCTCGCATCCAAATGTCAGGGCGATCAGAAATGCTCGAAGTGTGCGGGTGACCATCGATTGAGTGATTGCACAGTTGAAACAGAGTCTTGTGTAAATTGTCAAAAAGAAGAGGATGTGGACACGGACACTGGACATCGTGCTGACAGTTCTGACTGTCCGACTTTTAAAGCCTACCGTGATGGTTTGATGGCGAGGAGATTATAACATAGGTCATGTCAAATGATTCACTATCTAGTGGTGTTGGAATCGTTCAGATTAATCTTAACCATTGTACCGATGCTTGTGAAGCTTTGTTTGACTATGCGGAGAGGGAGGGCGTTTTGTTTTTTCTTTGTCAGGATCCACATGCTTACGGTGGTAAAGTTTCTGGGATTTCACCAGACTGGTTAATATTTTCTTCTTTAAATAACACCTCCTCCATTCTGTGTACTAATAAAACCATGAATTGCACTATAAGCTTAATCACCCCAAACAGTGTTTTTATTACGGTGACTTTTGAACAGACTTCACTGACTCTTGGCTCAGTCTACTCAGCCCCTTCGAGTAATATTGATTCTGACATGTCGTGTTGGATCAATTATTTTGAAGATTGCTCGTCACTTATTGTTGGTGGTGATTTCAATGTTTCTCTGATGACATTTGGTTATACCAGAGAAGACGATAGATCGGAAACATTTCAGGATTACTTGATGATGGGTAATCTCAGGATTCTGAATGATCCTAATGCTCCTCACACTTTTGTTCGTGGTGAATGTAAAGGCCGCCCGGATCTCACCTTGGCTGGTACTGACGTTGTGCAATACCTGAATTCTTGGCAAGTTGACGATAAAAATTTTTCTTTCTCGGACCATAGGTACATAAAGTTTGATATGAAATTGGTACCGTTAAATGTTACAAATCTGAGGTATAAAACTAAAAATAAGTCTATGAGGAAGTTCAACAAGTATTTTGGAAGAATGAACGACAGATTGCAGAGCACTCTTGAAAGAGTACAGGGAGTAGATGGATTGGAAGATTGGCTGACCAACTTCGATGACTTTTTGCATTACGTTTTAGATAACTGTTTTAGAAAGGGTTCACTTAATCATAAGCCAACGGCTTCATGGTACACAGATGCTCTTCGCATAGAGAGAAATAAAGTTAAAGCATTCTATAAAAGGTATCATAAAAATTTGTCTAATATAGCATATAGGGATAGTTATATCTCTGCTCGTCGATCATATAAACGTCATCTTCGTCAGGCAAAACGCGCTGGGTGGATCAGCTTTTGTCAACGTACGGACAACGCTTACGGTAATCTGTACAAATATCTCTCAGGCAAGAAAACTTCACCGTCAGACATGGTTTTCATGACTCTAGAGAATTCTTCGGCATTTGCGAGTTACGATGAAGTGGTTTCCCAACTTATGAACGAGCACTTTGGCATCACGAATACTCCAGCACAGATTCATAATTTTGTTAGTGATAAGGATTTTCTGGATCGCCCTGATTATAAGCCTTTTACCCGACGTGAATTACGCTTTGCTCTACAGTGCCAGAACAACAATAAAGCTCCGGGAGCTGATGACGTTGATGCTTTGGTAGTAAAAAATATGTGCACAAAATATAGATCTCTTATGTTAATGTTATTTAATACTTGTCTGAGGTTTGGCCATTTCCCGGCGAATTGGAAGAAAGGCGTTATTATTTTTTTCAGGAAGAGAAACCGCCCACCGAATCTTCCGAAGTCATATAGGCCTATTACTCTTCTGCCCATTTTGGGTAAAGTTTTCGAGCGTCTTTTGAAGATGCGAGTTCTAACTATGTTAGAATCTCTGAATTTTCTTGATAACAATCAACATGGCTTTCGTGAGACTAGGTCAACGCTCACAGCTTTAAGTTCTCTCAAGACTTTGGTTGCAGAAAAGCTTACGAAATTCAAGTACTGTTCTGCCATTTCATTTGATATTGCGGGGGCCTTCGATGTCCTGGACTGGTTGGTTGCTTCTCGGATTATTGATGACCTACCGATTTACAGCTATATAAAGTATACTTTTAAGAGTTACATTTCTAATCGACAAATCGGTTTTCGTTTTCTGAGGGGCATCCGATGGTCTAGGATATTTGTGGGCTGCCCGCAAGGATCATGCCTCGGCCCTTTGATTTGGACGATAGTGGCTGACGAGATTTTGAAGAACGCACGCAAGGTGCATATGGATTTGATTTCATATGCAGATGACTCTGTTGTTGTTGATGGTGCAGATACAAGACAGTCGCTTGAAGACAAAATGAATAATCATGTGGAAAATTTTAATAATATTTGTAATAATTTGAATCTCACCATTAATCCATCAAAGACTGTTGCTATGATGTTTGGCACAAAAACGTTGAAGAAAAGAAGACCAATCTTTAAAATTTTACATAACAGCATTCCTGTTAAAGATACAATGTTATACTTAGGTTTTACTTTGGATAACCTGTTTAATTGGCTCCCTCATTTGGAAGCTGTCAGATCTAAAGTAACAGATTTTTCCAGTAACATCAAGAAGTCGAGGATTCGTGACCGGGGTACTCCTCTTCAATATCTTAAATTGTGGTATCAAACAGTTCTTCTGAAACAAATAAGTTATGGCCATGAGATTTGGCTGGGGGACTTGAAGTATCACGGTATTAAGCGTTTATCCTCTTGTCAGCGAGTGGCTTTGTTATCGTACAACTTCTACAGATGCGCTTTGTGTATTAGCTGGTGTTCCTCCAATTTTTCTTCAGCTTTCGATCTCAGCCTTAAAATACAATGTGCTGCGTGGCAGAACGTCTATTGAATTGAGTGGCTGTCGCATGGATTTGGATAAACTAGTAAGAAGGATACCAACTTTTGATTATCCGTATTTTTATTCTCCTCATAATGTTAATTTTATTCGTCCAATGATGAAATATAATACTTTTGCTGGTCACCCAGTTCTGTTTACTGACGGATCGAAGATGGATCAAGGTGTTGCTGCAGCTTATGTTGTGTTCAGGGGCCATGACTCTGTATTTGAAAAAAGGATAAAACTTAAGAATTATAATTCGATCTATCAGGCAGAGCTGGTTGCAATTGCTGATGCAATAGATTGGTGCAGGTCATCACAGTTTTCAGTTTTCTATTTGTTTACGGATAGTTTTTCATCGTATTGCTCTCTCCAGCGTCTTTTTCCTAACGATGATCTTTTAATGAGAATTTACGATAATCTGAGATTAATGAGTGATAAAATGATTAACATAGGATGGGTTAAGGCCCATATTGGCACTTATGGAAATGAAAGAGCGGATTTCCTTGCTAAATCAGTGATTCTTAACGATGAGTATGATATTGAAGAAAACATTCCTATGCCGATCTGCATGTTAAAAGCCGGTCTGTCTAAAAAACTTATTTGTGATTGGCAAACTGATTGGAATAATAGTAAAAAAGGTCGTTTTACATATGACTTATTAAGTAAAGTTAATTTGGATTATGTATGTTATTCTCAGATATGTGTTTATTTTTACACAGAGCATGGTGCCTTTCCGGCATATCTTAAAAAAATGGGAAAAGCAGAGAGTGATAAGTGCAGTTGTGGTACTAAGGGCGATGTTCGACATTTTTTATTTGACTCATGCCAAGTGTCTGCTGAGAAATTTGATTTTATTAGGAACCGTCCAGTGGCATGGAATATCAGAAGAGTTCTCGCCTGTCGTGGGAACTATAATAAGTTACGAAATATCTATAACAAGCTAAATAAGAATTTTTCATTTATTAAATATGTGTTTTGAACGTCCACTTCTTGTGGTTTTTACTGCAAGCTGGTGAAAGTACTATAAAGCTGTGCCCTTACTGTGACATTGAAATACTTGGTCTGCTGGTCGGAACTATCTTTTTATCTTCGGTGCTAACAGTGATTGGCATGTTGTGCGGCTACATATGATGGTCTTTTAAAAACTTTTTAATAACATTATTATGTCTTTTTACGAACATTTCGGACTACTTTTTACAGACTTTGTGTTTCAGAGTGTATGTGGTGTCCTTCTTAGGAACTAAGATACGAACAATTATTTTGTAGGACTTTGGCGATGGACTCGTTTATTTTAGTCTATTGCAATTTGTATATTTGCAGGTCAATTTAATTTATAATTTAGTTCAATGTGTGATTCCAGTTTTGTATAAGTTTTCAAGTCAGTGACTTGAACATCTGTGATATTTTTATTTTGGTTCTGTTGGTGTTTAACGAGAGGTGTTCTCGTTCTTTGTTTAAATTTTATTTTGGTTTACAAATTATGTAACCTTATGTATGTAGATTTTATTTCTAGTGAGAGTCTCACTACTGAACGTTAGTCTATGTTTAATTATTTGCCGTCTGGTTTTTCTGGGCCTGTTTTCTTAGCGGTGGTTTTTCTTGGTGGTGCATAGGGTTTACCGCCGGAGCAATAGAACCTATGCCAAATTTGGTGGGTGCTCCGGTTGGGTGATTCTGCCTGTTCTTTAAAAGTACAGTTAAAGCTTCATAAAAAACTTAAACAAAAAATTAATAAAAATCAATAACTAAAAACTGCGCCTACTAGCCCCGGTCTCCCCTACTGTGGAATATATGGTATGTACCTGTATGTCTGTAGACTGATAGATAGGATTGGCAATATTTTGCAGATATTGTGGCGTATGTTTGTGTGTGTGTGTGTGCAGATTTTAACATAGGAATTATGCTACGTTTTGCAGATACTGTGGATTATATGTGTGCACGTGTACATCTGTAGATTGATAGATAGGATTGACTATATTTACAGATATTGTGGCATCTGTTTGTGTGTGCGTGCAGATTATAATATAGGAATTATGAGACTTTTACAACAGATACTGTGGAATATATGCGTATGCGTGTGAATGCGCACGTAGATGGATACATAGGAACTATACACATTTTGTATATAATGCGGGATAGATATAAATGTGTGTGTTTAAAATGTCACATATGAATTATGCTATGTTGTACACATACTGTTGAATGTGTGTGCATGTTTATACTGAAATATATATGAATATTTAACATTTAGCAGTTATTGTGGAACTTGGAAATCTATTTATTTTACATCATTATGCCTAAACTAGACAATGATAGTAATAGCATGAAAACTCCATCAAAATTTAACTATTAATTTACTGTGACTTATTGGCTTAAAATTAAGTTTCGCTTGTGTTTTAATTTTGTTACATAAACTATTTTTATTGAAAAAAAGAACGTGCAAGGAAATAGGTGTCAGTCGACTGTGTTTTAACCTTTTCAGGGACAAAATATTTCTGTTGCTAAAATGTCGAAATTATTGAATGACACCAGAATTTACGAACAAATTTATTCGAAAATAATTAAAAGCTTTTCTTTTTGTGTATTATAAGAGCAATATTTTATATAAAAAATCTGGTGCAATTATGGCAGTTGGAATTAGAATTGAGAGGTATAAAAGATATAACCTGCAAAGTTTTAAAGCACAGGCAGGAGTAATAAAAATATGAGATATTTTATTATTTATGTTTCTAATACTTTGAAAAAATCAGATACTTTAAATTTATGATAAATTTATTTCCATTTGGACATTTTCAGAAAACTAGTATTGATTAATATTTTTCTTTGTGTTTTTTAGGGTCCTATGGGTAAAGATGGACTTGCAGGACCTAAAGTAAGTAAAGAAAAAAATAGAGCTGAAAAGGAAAAAAATACATATAGAAAAAATTGGTTATCGTATTGGAACACATAAAAAATGTATTAAAGTTTAGTGTAACATTTCTGCCACACTTTTTGAAAGTATATATTTTGTGCAACCATATTATAAAAAATAAAACTAAAGTTAATCAATCCTATGGCAAAGAAATTTCATAGAAAAAATTAAAAAGCTTTAAAAATAACAACAGTATTACTGTAAGTATTATGAATGAGAAAATAGAAAACTCTGGTAAACTACAAATCATTTTTAAGTTGAAAATAATAATGCAAAATTACAAAATGTCAAACATCTAGTGTAAAATTTCTGCAATAGTTTATGAAAACACGTGTATTCTATGCAATCATTTATTAAAAATTAAAGCTAAAGTTAATAAATTCCATATCAAAGAAATTTCATAGAAAATTTTAATCTTAAAAATAATAACAACATTACTGTAAGGTATTATGTATGAGGAAATAGAAAATTCTTGTAAACTACAAATAAGTTTTCTTATTTAAAAGAAGATAATAAAGTAAAACTGTAAAATGTCATGTCACGCATTTTAAACTAATCAACGGATCTTCTTAAAGAATTAGTTTTAACTTTTTATTAATTGGTTATACTTTTTATGAAGTTGTAATTTTTATGAATTACTTCCTTTCATATTTATTTCAAATGCTGCTGTTATTTTAAGAGGATGAAAAATTTTAAATTCCAGATAAAATTTATGCATAATTCGAAATTTTGAAATAAACTACGAAATGACTTTGTCAACAACTTGTAATTTAATTGCGTATAACATGCTTCATAGCGCTATTATTATTATTATTTTCAAACTATGCATCTTTGCAAAGAAAATTCCTCCAAATCTATAGGGGGTGTGGGGAAAGAAAAAAACTAAGCTTAAAGTTAGTATAGTTTTTAAATCACTTTATAACTTCTGAAAACGCCTATACATATTTCTTAAATGTTGAAGGAGCACCAAGCTTTATATGAGGGGCTCACAACCATAGTAGACCGTAGTCGTAGTCCATTTTGAAAAAAAAAAAAAGAGATAGTCCATTTAGGAAGTGAATAAAATCTCTTTTATTCACTCCCACAGTGAATAACAGTCTGTAAACAAATGCCGTGTATGAGAAAGTATGTGAAAATAGGCTTGGTTCACTGTGGGAATAGATAAAACAGGTCTTATGCACAGGGCCTGACTTAGGCTGTGGGGGGCCCCGGGGCAAGAATAATTCTGGGGGGCCCCCTTCTATCCATCTATAGATCTTTTTTTGGTGAATAATGTGGAAGTGGCTAGTACTAAACTTCATGCATATTGTATTATATGCATAAATTTTGTACCCGGTACTGCTCACATCTGTATACAGAGTGTCACAAAAAAATGGTCACAACTTTAAGAAAAAATGGTAGTAGGATAATTGTAGAAAAAAAAATGATAGATTGGTTGATATGAACATTTCTTTGCAAACTTTTATTTCGCTTATCTACGTACGTCATAAGATAGCGAAAAGAAAATGCCCCAAATTGGTCATCATTAAGGGTGTATTCCGATCCCAACTGCTTATTTTCTGATTCATTTTAAAATTCATTTTTGCTCTCAAACGCATCAAACTGGGAAATTCTCTTATTTAGAAACTATATAATGTGCCGTGCTTCTTAATTTTTTGATAAATGCAGAAAATACTGTAAAAAACGTTGTCAAAGTTGGCGTTTTGAACCGAATTTTCCGAAGCGGGCGATCTGGGAATGAAAAAAATGGTCATACTGAGAAAATAATTGTTTAAAAATCAAATTCTAATTAATTGAGCTGAAAATGAAATCACACGGCATGTTAAACATGTCTTCAGAAATCACCCCAGCAAGTTTCATGTTTTTACTTTTAAAAATGAGTCTGAAAATGTCTCAGAAAATTTCGAGCTGTTGAGGGTGAAAAAATATTTTTTCGAATACACCCTTAATGGTTTTACTTGCCACGTTACGAGAAAAACGTTAATAAAGAATTTCTTTTGAAAACAATAGAATACTAAGTTGTTATAATAAAATATTAATCATTAGTTTTTTAATCATATAGTTTGTTTTTTGCACGGATGGAGAGGGTATGGGAAACAGAGAGGGGAAAGGGGACCGCACTCCCTTCCTATATGTTTGAAAATATATGAATTTTGGTCACTTTTGGCTAATTTTAATCATTTGGCACCTTTTAATGAAAATCCTGACTATTCTCATGGTTGCCTCCTAAACAGGGGGGCCCGGGGTAGCCGCCCCGCATGCTCCTGCATAAGTCGGGCCCTGCTTAAGCACCTTCTAAATGGACTATCTCATTATTTAAAAAAAGGACTTGTTCTATGATTGTGAGCCCCTCATAAAGAAAAAATGAACAGTGATTGTTTTTTATGCCTGGTTGATACGAATGTCGCCAAAGAATTATTCTGTCCTTATTCTTACTTAATGCCAGTGTATTAGCTTCATATAAAAGTTTTATTCCCATTTTAGGGTGACAAGGGTGATCGTGGATTCATGGGTTCCCCTGGTCTCCCTGGAAGACATGGGGACCAGGGTCCACCGGGTTTACCCGGTCCTCCTGGCCTCAAAGGAAGTAAAGTGAGGCTCATTGTGATACTATCTTGGTGTTTTTATTTTTGGATTCCTTCTTTTTTTCAGTTCCTTCTTTTTGTTTTTTAATTTGGTGTTGGTTCTCTCTTATATGTTCGGTCTTATGCAATCTGTTTTATTTCTTTCATCTCCTTTTTTTTTAATGATTTAGTCACGGATTTATTAACATTGTTTTTCCGTTCTCCAATTTCTACTTTGTTTTATGTTTGTGATAGCTGTTTTGATTTATGTTCCTTTTTTATGTGTTATGTATGGCATGGTTCTAACCGTACTAACCCATCTGTGTTACTAAATGTCTTCGTGCATGTTAACTTAATTGAAACTTGAGAGACTTTTTAATTTTAAAGTAATTATTTTTATTTATACTTAGTATTTTTGTGTAAAATTAAATGCTTATTCACTTTAAATATGCATAATTATTAAATTTTATGCTTTATATTCAAACGTACACTAATGTAGACTATATTTGATGTGCCTGTGCGTACAAATTGTTTTGAAATATCGAATTAATTGTTTCTCGATAGAAAGGTATAGATACATTGTGATTAAATTATATATTTGTAATGGATCAAGCTCACCATTTTTATTCACTTCAACTTTCTCATTTATGTCACTGTAGTGTAGTCATGGTAACAGATAACAAGTTCATTTGGGACCTAACTTTATTAATTCTTTGGTTATATAGTAGTCTTTTTAATGAGTTAGACTGGAGTTGTAGTAAGAGTCGAGCTGATTTAACTCCTACATCATTCAAAGAAATGCGCCTTTTTATTCAGTAATTCTGATTTTCCCCAGTAGAGGGCGGAAGAGTCGAAATGGGCAGAAACTTATCTTTAATTAAATTAAGATACCCAGACCTGTGATGATACCAAAGGTTGGCCGAGACCCGGGCGCAGCACTGAACACAAATAAACGAGAATTGCGTTAACACTTGTATTTTTACTCTTATTAAAGTTAATATGAATTTAAAGCTTGGAACTGGAAGAACTAATACATGCTGGGCTGAGGAACAAACTTAGCACGGGAAATAAAGCTGAAAGTCGAAATAAAGATCATACTTTAGAATTTTTTCGGGTGTTGAATAACGATGTAAACTGTTAAGGGAAGAGAGAGAGTGCAGTATAATAAGTTATATTTATATATAATGTTTTGTAATTTTTCCATTAAAATAAATTCTTATTTCATACTTGGAATACATGCAAATGAGGATGGTCTGAAAATACAGTGTCAACTGGCCGCTTGCTTTAATTATTCCTGAAACATGCACACACACACACAAGAAGTAAAAAAAGTTTTTTTTTTTTTTTTTTCAAAATTTAAGTATTTGTGAAAATGGCAACTCTTTTATTCCCTATAAAATGCCCTTAAATTCTTGTAAATATTGAAAAATTAAAATATCGAAAACATCCTAAATAGCGCCATAGATAATTTAATTCTAAACATTTGTATTAAAAGTTAAAACGAAGATTTTTTCTCGAGCAATTTTCGCTCGATTGCTCCACTGATTCTCGAGCAATCCACGCAGGCTGTAAAAATAAAATCGCCTGGAAAAAATGCTTTTAAAGTTTAAAACCTGCATTAGCGGCAATAATTACAATGGCATATTTGTCGCTGGAACTTTTATAAATATCCGAATTTCCAAAAATTGCTTTTGGTCTAATTTCTACGCTAAGCTACTATATTCGATGCCATCTGAAAATGGAGAAAAAATCAATCTCTATATTTAAAACTCTAAGCGTTTTCTTTCGACAGTCCGTGAGAAGAAACTGCCGCATCAAATTACACCAATCTTTTTTTTTTTAAATGAAAGATATTTGGCCACAGATTTGTTATCGTACATTCATTTGTTCAAATATTTTATTAATTAGCCGTAATTTTAAATTAAAATTCTACAGCTGCGCATGCGCATTATATAAGTAGAAGTCTGCCTTTGGAGTGACGTGCTGCACATGCGCAAAGATGCTCGCTCAGTTGAAATATCATATGAAAGGTAGAAGTTGTTTGAAGTTCGTCTGCTATTCGATCCATGGAAGAAGGAATACCAACTTCTATTTCCAACTTCTTTGATTCGATCTTACTGTAAACAAGTTTTTCTTTCTTTCACAAAGTTGATATTTGGCTCTTTCATCGTTATTAACTATTCAAAAATTTATTGTGTCTATATTAAGATGTAGATACGGCTTATTTAAGGGGTGTCACATAGTTTTGGTCATATTACACGCTGAAGATAAACACAGTGATTTGAAGCTAAAAGTTATGGCTGGTGAATTGCCAATAGTTACACACGAAGATTGGGAAAATAGCATGTTAAGTTGCAGTTTCTTCTTTTAAAAAAATAAGGTAACATAACTATTAAAATGCAAAACTATTTTTGTAAGATCAAAACTCAAATTCGTGGCAATTGCGTTTGCGTCAACTGTGTTTCGAACCTCTTCAATTTAGAAGGAAGAAAAACAAGTTCTTGCTAGCGTAGTCGGTTAAGGCAGCAGTTTAAGGCACTGAATTTTTGCAGAAGACGCAGGTTCGAATCCATGCCTGGCAAAATGTGTAATATTTTTGTCGATAATTCATTTTAATAATGACATATTTTATTAGGAAGAGAAATTATAGGATTTTTATTTTATTATTATTTGAATGCTTTATAATTAAATAAAATTTAACATTCAATAATATTTTGAAAAAAAAATAATGATTTTATATTTAAAATATTTTGCATGTAATTATCAATTAAATAAACTGAACTGATCTACAATTTTCGTTATATTTTCTGACCATTATCAAGAATATAGATGGGTGTGTGTCAGAAAAAAAAGTTTGTCATTCATTTGCGTAAAAAATAAAGCTAAAAGAAAGAAAAATATTCGTATAAGATCTATAAAAGAAATTACCTTGATATTCAGGTTTAATATTTTAAAACTGTAAAATAAAATTCAAGTAAAATAAAATTCAAGTAAAATAAAAAATATATATATATTATACATCGTTAGCTGCATCAAGTTTCAGATTTAGGTTTTTAGAGAATGAGACAGATAAAAATAAAATTCATGGCAACTTTTAATGGTCGTGTAGTTCTAATAAATAAATAAATAAATGAAAATAAATATTGTTATTATGAAAAAAAAAGAGGCGTAGTAAGTAAAAAGAAATTCTTTACCCGGTATTTTAAGGTAAATTTCTGATAAAAAGCAAACAATTATTATGTAATATATGTAAATTATAAACTTAAAAATTTTTCACTTCACTGAATAGGTTAGACTGACAGCACCAGCTATCGCCTTAAAGAAATAGGAATCACTCATCAATATAGAAATTCATCGCGTAATTCGCCATTCAATAATTAATTTAAAAGCAACTAATAAAAAATTCAAGAATTTTTCTAATGAAACATTCAAGTTATTTACCGTCAAATCTTGACGGGCACTATCTAGTTTTTATTAAAGTTTCAAAGTAGTCTCAACTCTTAACCCTTTCAGTGGCAGAAAAATTTTGTTCGTAGAAAGATGAAATAACTGACTGACACCAGAATTTACAAACGATTTTTTTAGAAAATAAAAACGTGCTTTTCTACAGGTTCATTATAAAAGCAAAATTTTATTAAAATATTCTTGGTGCCGTTTGCCAGTTTCGGAATTAAAATTAGTTGGTCACGTCGTGTGACCATCGCCCTTGAAAGGGTTAAGACATAAAATGTTCTGATATTCGATATTGTTTAAAATTTTATGCAGGAACCACTCAATCTATAAGTTAAGGTGGAAAGACAAAAAACACATCAAATCGAAATACAAACCAGCATTGGTGCCAATAGAATGATATCCAGAGAGGGCAAAAATTCTGAAATAGATTGTATCTAGTCCGCTGCAAAGCCGCATTTTTAAAATTGAAAATATAAACATGAAATAAGTTAAATTAAAAAATAAATATATCAGAACACCCCAAGCAAAACAACTTTTAAACATATTCACATGAAAAGCAATCTAGAAATATTTAACAAACAAAAAATAATTATAATCAAAAGTAAAATCTTTTAAAACATGGAAATTTTTCCAGGAGAAACATTCGCCTTGCATACAACATTTCAAATGAAAATCAAATTTCAAATTAATTGCTTAAGAAGAGATTCTAATTTGAAATTTGATTTTCATTTGAAATATTGTATGCAAGGCGAATGTTTCTCCCTGGAAATTTTTCCATGTATTAATATAGTTTCTATCGATGCTGGATTTAATTAAGTTTCGTGTTTGTCCCATGGTGGTGGCTCACGATAAATATTCCATCTTGTGCTGCGTCTGTAGCCTTGCCAATGTATAATAGTGAGAAATTTTCCAGGCTGGATGTCGTTCCATGTGGTTTAGTCGGTAGAACGTCAGTGTGGTATACTGATGGCCCGGGTTCGAGTCCCGGCATAGAATCTTTTTCACTATGTTGGCCTTTGCACCTCTTAAGTAATTAATTTGAAATTTGATTTTCATTTGAAAAAGTAAAATATTTTACCCGCATTTTTTGCTATGGAAAATCAAAACAGTAAAATTAATTCTTTATCATCAGGCTCTCTGCTGAAATTCCCATATAAAATTATATTTAAGCACATGAACGGGTAAAAAAAAAAAAAAAAAAAAAAAAAAAAAAATTACATGGAGAGTATAGGAAAATAAGGCCTCCCTAATTAAAAGGAATACTTCACTTATGCAAAAAAAAACTCGCAGGACTCGCTATTGTTAATCCTACGGGCATACTTTTTAAAATATCTCGTTTGCTTTTCAATATTTTTAAAAATATGATAGCTGAGGTCAATCTCTACAAAGACCCCCTTTCCGATTTTTCCATTTTGTTTGCAGGTTTTATTTTATTTTATGAGGACACTTTCACTTTCGGAACCGGTTTTGAAAGTGAAAGTATCCTCTTAACCCCTTAATTCTTGCTCCCGTGATATTCACGGGCTGTGTCTTTTATTCAGATTGTTTGATTCCCACCAGTTTTATAAAATAGTGTAATTGGCTTTATTATGGTATCATTTAACCTGTCATTAAATAAGGTGAATATTTCTTTTTCAAAAAATTGGTGCCAATGAGAAATTTGAATTTTTAAACCGTAATTTAATGCGACTGTTAAGGGGTTAAAGAAAACCTACAACAAAGTAAATCCAAAAAGTAAAAAACGGCAATTGTAGAAATTAACCTCAGTTATCCAATGCAATAAAATCATTTTAAAATATTGAAATACAAACGAGATATTTTTAAAAAATAAGTCTTATAATATTAACATTAGCGAGCGGTCGTTTTCGCGTGAGTGAACTAGCCCCTTAACCTGGCAATAATCACGCGCAATTATTACTTTTAAAACGAAATTTCGTTATAAAGAAATTCCGTTTACACAGGGCTTACTGAAAGTACAGTAAAACTCGTGAAAACAGAATTACTAGGAACATCAAAAATTCCCTTTTAGACAGGTCCCCGTCTAGACAGGTGCATTTGTAAGGTATTCCTTTGAAAAGGAATATAAAAACTTTCCGTTATGGATAGGTTTTGTCTTCACAGGTTTTACTGTATTAACCCTTGGGGACGAGCGACCGATATACGTGCCGCGTATGATGCTCATAATCCGTGATTATTCTCACCAGTAAATTTTTATTGTAAATTTTGCCTTATTTAATCCGAGCATTTTCCCGATTCAATTGGGCAAAAACTTCTGTTCTGAAAAACCGGTGATAAAAGATTAAAAATTCTGTAAAAGACGCCCTTCCCGAAGGGGTTAAGTTCCACTTCATGTCGACTTTTAAAAAAAAATTTAAAAGGATTTGTGTATCATAAAAAATCGGCACTTTTAGCGTCCCGCTCAATAGTTACTCGGGACAGGTCTTGGAATCCCTGAAAATCGAGACACCTGGCAGGCAACACTAGTCATAACTTATACCGCAAGAAATACAGTAGACTCCCTCAAATCCGCAACCCTGAAATCCGCAAACGCCTAAAATCAGCACATCATCACAGATGTAAACAATGAGACTTTCAGCTCAGATGTAGGAACAAAATAGCAGATTTTTTTAGTTTTATATCATTCCGTATGTATTTTAATATGTAATTCTCGATAATATGACTGAACTCGTGGTTTTTCATAAAGGAAGAATAAATTTATTTCTGAAAAAAGCAAGATATTGTTGATATCGCTGGTCATCACAATCTTTGTACCAAATATATTTATGCATTAATCAAGCTTTTTTGGCTATTAAGACTGGCTAAACCTGAAATAAAACTTCCTTACTTTATAATTTGCTGTGAATTAATAGGGTACCTTGCTGAGGAAATTTTCATTGAATAATTCAAGGAAAATGTATCTCATCTTTATTATGCATACTTAATTATACATTATTAATTATTTACCTGACCTTTACTTTTTATAATTTAATCATTTTTAAAATTATCTTACTTTTTTTCATTTTAGTTTAGTATTTTTCTTATTTATTTTAATATTTTACTGCATTGCAAGCATTCATTATAAGTTTCATTGCATTATTACATTAAAATTACTGTTTTAAAAATGTAAACAAAGCAATGACCAGAAATTCGCAAAATTCTAAAATCCGCACAACCTCTGGTCCCAAGCTGTGCGGATTTGAGGGAGTCTACTGTATATATCCCATTCAATTCATAAATAAGTCGACCGTCTAACAATCTCGTAAATGATACTGGAAAAGGCCTGGCAGGAAGTTGTAGAGTAAGCCATCACTCTTTCACTTACCGCACAGGAAGGATATGTATCTAAAAATATCGTTAACCCCCGTAAGTCTTATGTTAACAATCTGTACATTCCGTGTTTCAAAAATATCAGTTATGTTCGCGATAGAATGCAGATACATTATATTTATCTGCTCTTAGGATATTTCAAAATAAAAGGAAATGTTTATATAATACCTTCGCAAGAGTGCTTCTTGAATGTGTAAGCCACTGTTTTTAAACATTTTTTATTTCGCGGTTCACTCGAACACAGGGTTTAACTTCCGTGGCACACTAAATTTATTATAATTAACACTTTCCAGTTAATAAGAGCTATCCTAATAGATTTACTGAAGTTTAACGAATATGTCAATGCCTGATATCTAACAAATGTGGTTATTTTGCGTACTGTTCAATTCAAATTAATATGACAATAAGCTAAAGAAAAGTTTTTGAAGACGTTCAGAAAATATTGCATTACAACAGGATTTGACAGATATTACAACTTTCTAGTATTTTAAGCTCACAGGCTATCAAAGCCTGAGAGCTAATGTGCCCGCCCGTTCTGTATGTATGTACGTATGTATGTATGTATGTACGTAACGCGATAACTCTTGATAGAAACATCCGATTTGCTTCAAAATTTTTTTCTAGGTTCATTGTGATAAGGCGCATCCCTGATTAGTTTTGGGAGTTCATTGGTTAAGGATAAAGGGGGAAAAACGGGATTAGTCCAACCCCTTAATTCAGATAAATGGATTTTTCATGCAGAATCATTCGATTTGCTCCGAATTTGGTATACCGGTTTATTATGTTAAGGAACCTCCCTGATTAGTTTTGGGGGTTCATTGGTTAAGGATAAAGGGGGGGAAAAGGGGGTTAGTCCACCCCCTTAATTCAGATAAATGGGTTTTTCATGCAGAATCATTCGATTTGCTCCGAATTTGGTATACCGGTTTATTATGTTAAGGAACTTCCCTGATTAGTTTTGGGGGTTCATTGGTTAAGGATAAAGGGGGGGAAAAGGGGGTTAGTCCACCCCCTTAATTCAGATAAATGGGTTTTTCATGCAGAATCATTCGATTTGCTCCGAATTTGGTATACCGGTTTATTATGTTAAGGAACCTCCCTGATTAGTTTTGGGGGTTCATTGGTTAAGGATAAAGGGGGGGGGAAAGGGGGTTAGTCCACCCCCTTAATTCAGATAAATGGGTTTTTCATGCAGAATCATTCGATTTGCTCCGAATTTGGTATACCGGTTTATTATGTTAAGGAACTTCCCTGATTAGTTTTGGGGGTTCATTGGTTAAGGATAAAGGGGGGGAAAAGGGGGTTAGTCCACCCCCTTAATTCAGATAAATGGGTTTTTCATGCAGAATCATTCGATTTGCTCCGAATTTGGTATACCGGTTTATTATGTTAAGGAACTTCCCTGATTAGTTTTGGGGGTTCATTGGTTAAGGATAAAGGGGGAAAAGGGGGTTAGTCCATCTCCTTAATTCAGATAAATGGGTTTTTCATGCAGAATCATTCGATTTGCTCCGAATTTGGTATACCGGTTTATTATGTTAAGGAACTTCCCTCATTAGTTTTGGGGGTTCATTGGTTAAGGATAAAGGGGGAAAAGGGAGGTTAGTCCACCCCTTTTAATTCAGATAAATTGGTTTTTCATGCAGAATGATTCAATTTGCTCCGAATTTGGTATACCGGTTTATTATGTTAAGGAACTTCCCTGATTAGTTTTGGGGGTTCATTGGTTAAGGATAAAAGGGGAAAAGGGGGGTTAGTCCACCCCCTTAATTCAGATAAATGGGTTTTTCTTGCAGAATCATTCGATTTGCTCCGAAATTGGTATACCGGTTTATTATGTTAAGGAACTTCCCTCATTAGTTTTGGGGGCTCATTGGTTAAGGATAAAGGGGGAAGGGGGGCTAGTCCACCCCCCTTAATTTATATAAACGGGTTTTTCATGCAGAATTATTCGCTTTGCTCCAAATTTGGTATACCGGTTTATTATGTTAAGGAGCTTCTCTGATTCGTTTTGGGGATTCACTGGTTAAGGATAAAGGGGGGCTATGATAAGGAGCTTCCTGATTAGATTTGGAGGTTCACTGGTTAAGTATAAAGGGGGAAACGGGTGCTAATTCCCCTCCACTTATTTTTTTTGAGGGGCATTATTCTTTAAAATAAGAGTATATTATACAATTAGTGTGAATAGCCTGTGAGCTCAATGCCATCAATTTTGCTGGGCACTTTTCTTTTTTATTTATGTTTTATCACACATGATTTTTTCTGATAAATAACCTGTCTTTCATTTAAAATATATGTTTAAAATGAAGGAATCCCCAAAAGTGCAAAGAGAATGAAGAAAACTTTTATTATTATTACTATTATTGTTAAATGCCAAAACATACATGAAGTAATATTAAGAAATACATAGACATATACTACCATTACTACATATAGATAACAACAAAAATAATTGTTAAGACAAAATAATACTCAGTGTAACGACATGTACTATTAACAGGGCTGCCACAAGCGACTTTTTTTATATTCTATTCGCACCACTATTTTAAGAAAATAAATTTTGTAGTATATTTCTCTTGCAGTTGTTGTCAGAGTGTATGTGAAATTTTTTGCTTTAAAAAAAATGGTGCGATATAGAGTTAAAAAATAGTCGCTTGTGGCAGCCTTGTATTAATAAAACGCCAGACCCGAACGGGTTGAAAACTTAAATGAATACACGTCTCTCTTAATTTATTTAGTTACATAAACAAAATTCGATATCATAGATAAAATAAGTAAAATATTTTGTTATAATTTGTAATAAAATACTTTTATTAATATCTTTTTTTACACGATAGGCTCTAGTCAATCTTCTACCAAGGATATTTTGCTTAAATTTATTTTCGTTTTGAAAATTTTTCCCTACAGAAAAGCTTATTTCTCGTAAATGTAACATTGAGACTTTTGTTTCATAATAATTTTAAATTTGCAATTGAGGAAAAAACAATACTCTGCAATGTCGTATATATTTATTATGGATCACGTCCAAAATTGTTGAACGACTATTTAACATCAAAGTACAGTCGGAAAAAAAGGGGGAGAGCCCCCATAAATTTTAATTTTTAAATTGTCTCAGGAAAATATCTATTCGATTGGGAATTGATATTTCTTCCAATTTATGTTTAAAAAAACGGCTCAGATGGCCGACTTTATAGAGAGATTGTTGGCATCATATTTGGATTTTTCAGAAAATTTTACAGTTACGGTATGCGAACCCATTCGATGAAGCAATTTAGGAATTATGCATATTTTAAGTTTTGAACGAATAATGTTAAATTCATTTTTAATTGTTGTAATGTAAAACAAACTATAATGCGTGTAGGTTCTTTACTGCTGGAGTGCGGAACAAATGTTGCGGATATATGCCAAAAATGCGAATGTGTTTGGGTATACCCTGAAGAGCCAGATCATTATGACCACCTACCTAATAACTCGTTGGCCCATTTTTAGCCCGCTAAAAAGCTACAACCCGTCTTGGCATGGATGCCACAAATCCTTGGTAAATGTCCGGAGGCAGATTGTACCAGTTGGGAAGACACATACCATGTAAGAGTGCAACAAGTCCGCAATGATATTGAGGTAGTCTGTGGCCTTTATGCTCTGTTCTTACACAACCACAGGTCCCAGAGATGCCCATGAGAACATTTCCCAAAGCATAATATCGCCACCACCGGACTGTGCATGACCTGATCTATAAGGAGGAGCAATATTTCACCTGGAAGGAGGCGTACACTGGCACGGCCATCGACGTGTTGAAGGAAAAATCGTGATTCATCCGACCAGACAACTCTCTTCCGATGATCCATGGTCCAGTCACGATGTTCCCGGGCATAGTGTAGGAGTACCCTGTTAAAAAAAAAAAAACGGAATAAAAAACGGAAATTCTACTGGCAATCAAGACGCCAGTACTATTTCTATATTTTAACGGAAGTTTTTCCCCGTAAATTACAGACAAATTTCCTTTTCTTCTGGAATTTAAGGGAGAAATTTTCCGTTAAAATACGGAAATAGTACTGGCGTCTCGATTGCCAATAAAATTTCCGTTTTTTAGTCCTTTTTTTTTTTTTTTTTACAGTTTAGTGGCAATGATGATCACATGAATGGGGCGTTTGCTGCGTAGTCTCATATACAACAGTTTCGGCTTAACTGTGCTCCGAAACAATTCTACTTTGATCTGTATTGTATTGGGCAGACAGATGAGCCAGTCTCTGACGCCGATTTTGCTTTACCCGGAGGGATAGTATCTGGCGTCCTTTTTCTTTAATAACATGTGTACATCCAACGGCATGGCGTCTACTGATGGTTTCACCATCATTCATCCACTTTCCATACAAACTAAAACCGATATGCTACGAACAACCAACGAGTCGTATAGTTTCGGTGATACTCGTTCTGAGCCGTCGGACTATTGAATTCTGTCCTTCATCAAAGTCGCTTATATCAGCATCCTTTCCCATCACAGTCAGAAGTAAACGCAAAATTAATTCCTCTGACATCCTAGCTGCAGTTAAATACCATTCTCACCTGATTGCGTGCCCTCCATGTCATCCAGACGAGATCATTGCAAAATTTGGGAAATGTCATAATGTTTTGGCTCTTCGGTGTATAAGTCGAGTCTCTATATAACGAAATCCATTGTTCCAGTAAAAAATTCGTTATATAGAGAAATTCGCTATATGGAGAATGAGTAAAAATTCCTATTTAGTGTGTAAATTTTGAACAAAATTATTTTTGAGGTGTTTAATTAGAATTTGAAATGTTTAACTATACATTTTAACCTAATATTGTATTTCTTAATTATTTAAACAGTTTCAACAAAGAGAACAGGCATTTATTTGAAAGCATAATAAAAATCACATAAGGAAAACTTGCATTAATTTTAGACGAAGAAATCTGTAATTTTTCGCTGTTTTGATTTCAAAATTGTTACACTCTCGAAAAAATTATCACACTTTAGCAAGGAATGAAAAATTGTATCGGGAACATTTTCCTAAATTTGAATTCTCATTCACCTTAAACTTCAATTACCTCTCTCATCCCGCTCTTATATGTGTAACAATCCAATTGACACTGTTTTAAGTATGATGGAAGGTGTGTGTGTGTGGGGAGGGGGGGGGGAGATGAATTCGTTGGACATAAAAAACAAGGAGATTCAAGGTAGAAAAGTAAGATAAAAAACTCAGTACTGAACGATAAATCACTAATCAGTGATGGAAAATTGATTCCATGCGATTTGGAAGCTTTTATAAAACAATAAATAAAGAACATTTTATGAAGAAATTCGTTATATGGAGACAGAACGTTCGCTATATGGAGACTGTTTTTAATGAGATCATGGGAAAAAGGACCGTTCCTACTAAAAATTCGTTGTATAGAGAAATTCGATGTATGGAGTTTCGTTATAGAGAGACTCGACTGTATATTTGTAAGCCGACGATATACACAGAAATCATACGCTTCGCTAGTGCAATCAGCTTAAATGCACACCAAACTGAGACAACAAATAGGAGCGCTATCAACTTCTCCTCAATTTTAGTATAAAACAAGAGGAGCGCTATCGCGGTTCCTGCAATTTTGACACATAATAAGAGGAGCGCGACTTGGTGAAGTGATTTGGTGGAGAGCTGTAATTTTTAATTCGCAGTTTCTAGAAGTCGATTTCTGTTAAAATTATTATAGATTACAATGCATATTTTTTTCTAAAATTAAATTAAAAATACATAAAATATGAAATAAATATTTTTAAAAAATATAAGAATATCCCTATAAGAATTTTAGTAGAGTTAAGAATAATTCCTAATTAAATATGAATAATTCATAAACGTACTTTACCGAATTACTTCCAGTTTTGTATCTTGGAGTAAAATTTTCTGAAAAATCTAAATATGATGTCAAAATTGGGTGTTTGCATTGAAAATTTCAGAGTTTGGTATGATTTCTCTTTCTCTCTTATTTTCTTTTTTATTATTTTCATTAAAATCAGTGCTGTAGTTGGGTGGGAACGCGTGAAACGCCCGCCGTTCCCGGAAATATTTGGTTTGTCACTGTTTTCAAGCGAAACGATAATTTATGCTAATTTTAAGAAGATCCGTTTCACTTATATTTATAAGCTGTGTATGACCTCCCTTAAAATTTTTTTGTCTTGAGTCATATCTGAAAACTTGGTAGTGATCAGGAAGAAAATTAGCTAACGAGAAAGCTGGTCGTAAATCAGAGAGCACAGAAAACACCTCTCATCCTCGTTCTTTTGGAAACTTCTTGGATAGATGTGCCAGTAAGTAACATCTGGATTTATTCATGTTATTTCAATTTATTTTGATTCATAATGGAAAATGTTAATATGAGACTGATTAAATATTGCTTTTAGATGGATGCTACACAAATAAAATACTATAAAAACTAGAATATAATAATTATAACTGTTAATTGAAAAAAGTCGGGTTTTAGCTAAATGTTTTAAATTGGATTTTGGCTTAGCAAAAATCCGGTAGCATCAACATATACTCTATGAAAAGGTGCGTCCCCACAGATATTTTTCCCAATTACAGCTCTGATTAAAATGTGTGCTATGTACTTTAGCTCTCTAATTTCAGAGTTGAATTTGAGTAAAAATTTCAGAGTTGAATTCTGACTGAATACTTACCTACCATTGTCTATTTATTAATACCTTTCCCTAATTAGGAGCAAAATTAAAAGTGTTGCAAAGATAAAAGAAAAAGAAAATGCAGATTTCTCAGTTGTTATGGAAGAATTGGCTTTGTTTTGTTTTTAATCTTGTGATTATGAAAACAGTACATTAACAATAAGATCATATGTAATTTTTGTTTTAATCCTAATTATTATTTATCATCATTGTCGTTGTTATAGTTTGTTTGGATTAAGTAGTTCTAATAATAATTAGATTGCAGATAATTTGTGAAAGCAATCTGTGCTTTAATATTTTACTTTTCCTCAGCTAACTTACTCTAATAAACTTTTTTTTTATTATTATTCATAATTATCCTTATGAAATCGCCCAACGCGTAATATTTGTTCAGGCCTGAATTACAGCTCATCGTAAATGTCGTGTAAATCACCGCGTAAGCCGCGATGTACTAAATAATGGCACAGCTATGCACTAAAACTGATTTAGTGCTTCTAGAATAGCACATATTTTCGTGAGGCCTTTTCAGGTTTTCAAGAAGGGGTACTTGAATGAATAGAACACTCATACGACGGCTAAAATACGGGATCTGAATTATGAAAATAGCAGTTTCATTTCTTGAGCATTCTTTTATCTTTGGTCAAAAACGAATTTTAGTTAAGGCTGCTCTCAACTGCTCTGCTTAACAAGCGCAAAACGTTTTGACATATTTACAAATTCATTTTTTAACGGAAAGTTATAAAATTGGAAAGCCTGACCATGGAAGCGATTTGGAATCGAACTGTTTTTTCCATTTTTTGATCAATCAATTACCTATTGAGTTATAAGTGATTTTGATCACGTGACACGGCATTTTTCTCCCCTTATTGACTAGATTTCCTTCTTTCGTTCGAAAGTTCGGTTCAAAATGCCAACTTTGATAGTATTTTCTGAAAGATCTATTGTGTTTACAAGAAAACGAAAAAACAGTTCGATGACATAGTTTCTGAATAACAACACCTTCTAGTTTCATGCGTTTCTGAACAAAAATGAATTAAAACTTATGTCAAAAACCGGGTTTTTTGCATGTTATTTATTATCATTTGAAGAACATTTCAATTTTTTAATTGATGATGTTTCTCGAGTTATGTTGGTGGATGTCCTAGCGCTCGCGCTGTGCACTTCTAATCGGGCGGGATTCAGATTATCGCCAGAGTCGTTTGCAATCAATTTTCGGTATGGATTATGAAAGAAGATAAGATTGTCCAGATATCCTAGCCCTTTGAGTTCAAAAAGTTGAAAATCAACAAAGTAGCAGACATGTAAATAAAATGTCATTTCTGAACCCTTTTTTTTTTTTTTTTTTTTTTTTTTTTTTTTTCACTTTGCCATGCTTCTAAGAATATTCATTTTTATAAAAATGGCTGAAAATGGTCCAAACTCCAATAAATTATATAACCTTTAATTAAAAAAATCGAAAATTTTTACAAAAATCAATATCAACAAAGCTTTTATACTTATGTTACGCTAGGTACCTCCAGCGTTTCTCAACACCTTTGCTGAAAGCCCGTAAATCGAAATTTGTGTGTAACGGAAAAATGCGCTTTTCTCAAAAACTATGCGACCTAGGGTAATCAATATAATTTTCCTGCAAGGTTTAAATTAACGTCTACTACTTCTAATTTTTTCATAATTTTGTTTCACTAGATTCGGAAATTGATGGGGGGGGGGGGGGGACATATTTTTGCACTACACTTTCGACGATATCTCAATATAATACCTAAAATTAAAAGAAATGTATTTTTGAGTTCAGCGTTACGAAACCTTTCACACGATACCCCATACGATATACAAAGAAAAGATTTTTTTTTAAGTAACTTAATTACCCCCTCTACATTTTTCCTTAATATATTTGTGAATGTTTAATAATCTGTAAATATGTGGGTCAATAGACTTTATTATATCCCCCAATTTGAACTTTTCAAGTTCCATAGTTTACGACTAAAGTGTCTGTGACAGACAGAAAGACGCAGAAGTGATCTTATAATGGTTCCGTTTTTACTTTTTAAGTACGGAACCCTAAAAATCTGCAACCTAAATCGAAAATGTAATTAAATTTAAAAAATCAAAAAACCCAGCTGCGTAAAAAGCGAACTAATTAATTATTTCTCATCAATGTGAAACAATTTTTCATATTACTTACCTATTTTTTTAGTTACTTGTGTTGATGACATTTAACTTGTGTTTAATTGATAGTTCCTATCTATAAACAGTGTTTAGATAAGGCCTTTATATGTCTATGAAGGTTAGAGTTGCAGTAAAGCTAGAGATCCTACCTACACAACTTCCAGGTTGTGTAATACTTAAATGGAGCTTCTGACTGTAAAATAGTCAATGAAACATCGTCTTCATTTTGAAAGACCTATACAATGATATACCACTCAAATCTTTTTTTTTTTTTTTTTTTTTTTTTTTTTTTTTTTTTTTTTGTCTGTACTGCCATTTTGTATTTTACGGCCGCCATTTTCAATTTATAAAAACAAAACCTAACCCATAACCATCGGACGATTAAGACGAATCGATAGAGATCTCATTCATTAAAATCCACCCAGCCATTGGGATGTTTCGAGAGTATAAAGAAATCCACATACCCAGATACGTGTAAAAACACCCCTTCTTGGCAGTCGGGTAAAAAAAAGGCAGACGTTGAGATCAAACTTCGCTATCCAATGCAAAAATATATATTTAAAAATACCGAAATGCAAACGAAATTTTGAACAATAGCCCTCCCATAGGCTCGCGAGAGTCTTTGCTTGACGGGACATGAGCCTTAACAATATCCAACATATTTGAAAAGTGTTTATGAATTCGGTTTGTCTGTCCCTGCTATAACTCGCGTAAATATACTTGGATTTCCATAAAACTGAAGTATTTTAATGAGGTTTACTATGGAATAGGGCGTGCATAGCATTAATCGTTCATTTACAGGGAAACGCCGAAGAATTCGGTTTCAGTACAGTCTAAGAACAATAATTGCTAGAAGTACATTTTAAGTTGTGGTATGCGTTTTTAAATTATACTATTTTTTTGCATATTACTTTGTGTCTATAAATTCTCCAGATGATATACAGAGCAGCACAAAAGATCTCCAGTACATCTCAGCTTATTGAGGGAAATTGCTGAAGGGAATTTTACAACTGTGTTCTGCGTTTTCTAATTGAACTAAATTTTAGCATACTGTGTGGTATATGTGCAGATCCATAGATCACATACGCGCCTGCACAAAAGAGTTCCCGTTATTAACCCTTTATGTACTGAATTATGAATTCATGAAAATTTTATCTTCTAAAGCAATTTTCGTGAATTGTTTAAACAACATTTGAAGATTTACATATCATTTAATAAATTTTAGAAGGATTGAAGGATTTAGAAAATTAATTAAATTTGAATTTATAGGGATTTTGTGCAATATTTAAAATCCTACTCAAATCTTTTATTTTAAATATTTTTCTTAGTATTTTGTAGAATTAGGAACTGTACAAATATAATGTTTTTACAATAGAAATATTGAAGTATTTCCGAATTGAAAAATCTCTACCCTCTCCCCCAACGCCAAGAAAGCTGAAAAGATGCAAAGACAAAAGAAATCCTCCTTTTAAAAATATTTTTGTTTTGTGTAACCCATAATGCTTTTGGAAAAAGATAAAATAATACATCTATAACTCATTCTAAACTGCATTACTACTAATCGAGGTATTAAATGAACTTTATAAAAAGTTATTTAAATGGTACTTATAAGTACCGTCAGTAGATAAAGGGTTAAAAGGTGAAGTTTTATTAAAGTATTCTGGAACTGTTGGAAAAGGTTTCATAATCAATGCTTGACGCATGATTTTTCGTTCCTGTTATATCAGTCTTCGCGCTCGGGCTCTAAGTGAATTCATTTATTACGATAAAAAAAATTTGTTTAAAATTTTTTGTGCAGTGTTACTAATCTAAACCACAATTTAAAAAGAAATGCAATTCAAGTACATCTTCATTTTCCCTGCTAGCTCAAAATTTCTCTCTTTATTTATGATACGTTTTTATAGAGTATTCTGGTTTTCGAGAGTTAAAAATAAATAATAATTATATGCCCCTATTCGCGATTTTCATCCTTTCATTCTCATTTTCAAAGTAACTTACCGTATCTTATTCAGCATACTTATTTTCTTTTCTAGTTTGTTTCGGAATTATAAAGGAGCGGGATAACAGCTTAAATAACCATCAATATCTTCTTTGCGAACTGCAGTATCTTCTCATTAACGATACTTCTTTATGTTTACCTGTAGTCGTTTCTCTCCTTAGATTATTTTAAGATCAGAATTAAGTTATTAGTATGGTCAAGAGTACATAAAATTTTTACTGATGATCCAAACAATCTCGTAATCTTTTGCTAAATAATGTACAGTCGTCGAAAAAAAAAAGTAAACACCTCCTACTAACTCCTCAACAAATTATCGTAGAAGAAAGTTACTGGTACCCAACGATTGGAAATAAAGTCTACTTTTAAATGATGTATATAAAATTTGCTTAGGAGGCCATCTACATATTTAAAAAAACCCAAACTTCATTTGTTTTATATGGCAATACCCAATTTTAACAAGATATTTCAAATATTCGGTTCAGACTATGCCTAGACACCAAATTTCAAGTCATTTTAATTATAAACATTCATTATATATCATTTAATTATAAACGTAAGTTTTTGAGTTATAAACATTCAAAATTTAGTGCTTCTAATGTTAAATTACATTTTCATATTTTTTTTAAATATCCCCTGAAATTATACTCTTGGGCTAAATTTTTGTGTAGCAATAATACCAAAATACCAAACCATAAATACGTCGAATTTGAAATTTTTATAATTTTATGATATGAATTATGAAATTTGTATTCGAAAAAATTATGAATTTCAACCTACAATTTTTTGGATGGATTTAGATCTATTAAGTCCTGCTTTATGAAAATCCAAAATTTCACATTTTTTTCCAAGTAGTTTTCAAATTATGCTTAAAAAACGGCAAAATGATGGTTTAAGGGGCCGTCTATGATAGAAGTGACTAGATATTTTGAAATTTCTTATGCTATTCTGTAATCTAGAAGTCTTCAATGATTGCTTGAGTGGTACTTAAGATGCCTTGATCAAGAAGGGGGCTCTCTCGGTCAACAATCGAGTACAGAACTTCAATTTGGATACAGCCCCTGAAATAGGCTCATTTTAAAATAATTAATTTCTCGGAAACTTATCGTACGAATTGCATAAAAATTTGTTCTTAGGCTACCTGAAAAGTGTAGAGCTCATTTATGCTGTCAGAATTGTGTACTGCTATTGAGAAAAACAAAGTTATGGTTCGTTTTAATATATAGATGGTCCCCCAAACAAATTTTATATACATCATTTAAAAGTAGGTTTTATTACCAATCGTTTGGTACCAGTAACTTTCTTCTACGATAATTTTTTGCAGAGTTTGTAAAGAGTGTTTACTTTTTTTTTTCCACGGCTGTACCATTAATTAAAAAAAATGGACCCTCTATTTTAACACGGAATAGACGCAATGGAAAAGGAAAATACCCATTCTATTTGGAATTATATTTTCTTTAAACGGTTGTTAAAAAAATAGGCTTAGAGTACCGTCTTCATAGACAAATTGTATCAAACTTCGACATATTTAATACGAACACCTAATTTTTATGCATATTTATGTTTTTCGGTAAAAGTTAACTTATGTTACCAAACAGGAAGTCATTTGACCAGGTAGTTAAGCAGTTATGAAGGTTTAAAATTTAGAATTGCGAATGTTAAATTAATTTGTAATTGTTGCGAAACAGATTGCAATGTGGGTTGTTTTTTAAGCATAACTCAAACGCTTCTTTGCGGCATGAGATAATATTTTAGATTGGCACGTTTTAGGCCTTTTTGGCATCATATTTAAATTTATATGTATCTTTTACAACGGGGCTGTCCAACGCGGCGTCCGCGGGCGGCATGGTGCCCTTTGAAGATTTTCTTGGCGCCCTTTTGAAGGTTTCCTGTTATTAGACCTTTTAGAAGAAAAATTCCATTATAAACATTCTTTCTTTAAAATCATTAATATTTTCATCAGAGATATTTTCCAAACCTGTGAAAACGCAATAAAAACCAGAAACCTATTTTGAAAATTTAATCATGCATATTTTCACATTTTGTAGTTATTGTTTATAAAGTGTAATTATGTTGGTTAAATTTGGAAATAATTGAAAATAGCTCATTTTACCCGACTGCCAAGAAGGTTTATGTGTTTCACGCGCATCTGGGTATGTGGATTTCTTTATACCCTCGAGACATCCCAACGGCTGGATGGATTTTAATGAATGATGTCTCTATCGATTCGTCTTAACCGTCCGATGATTATAGGCTGGCTTTTGTTTTTATAAATTCAAAATGGTGGCCGTAAAATACAAAATGGCAGTAGAGACGAACATTTTTTTTTTGCGTACCCTATTGAGTGGCATATCATTGGTAGGTCTTTCAAAATGAAGACGATGTTTCATTGACTATTTTACCGTCAGAAGCTCCGTTTAAATATTACACAACCTGGAAGTTCTGTAAGTAAGATCTCTATCTTTACTGCAACTTTAACTTTCATAGACATCTATAGGCCTCATCAAAACAGTGTTTATAGATAGGAACTAACAATTAAACACAACTTAAAAGTCATCAATACAAGTAAATAAAAAAAAATAGGTAAATAATTTAAAAAATAGTTTCACATTGATGAGAAATAATTAATTAGTTCGCTTTTTAAGCAGTCGTTTTTTTTTATTTTTAAAATTTAATTTTTACTTGTTATTACTTAAGAAGTAACAAGAAAAATGAACGCTTTTCACCTTCTCCCGCCCCTTTGAAGACACATTTGCATGAAAGTTCAGATTTTTTTCTGTTATCACACTGTCCTATTGTCTGTTTTATAAGAGGGATAAAGGGGCTTAATTTTTCCTTCTTTACTTTTTAAATTTAAGGGGTATTTTTTTCCCTAGAAAAATTAATAAAGCAGTACCTTACAAAAAATAATAAATCAGTGCAACATGATTTCCATCTATGAAAGCACTTCCAAACTACTTCTCTGGAATCACCCTTATGGATTGGTTACTGTCATGCCTGTCTTTGTTTTTGTACTTTTTCAATTCCTACTATTAGTTCACACTGTCCCTATATTTATTTATATATCTTGTTCAAATTTTCAATCGTTAATAAAATACTTACTATTCATCCACTCAAGTTCAAATACATATTTTTTAACTTGTAGTGGATGACACTTCATAATATTTTGACACTTATTTTATTTGTAGCTCTTATCCAGATTGTTTCACAATAGAAAGTTTAGAGAGTTAAAATTTACACACGAAACAGTTGTTTACAAAGACATCCAGTGTTGCCACTAAAAAAGTTAAATTACCCCAAACTATTCAAATACCCTATAGTAGGGTCTAAAATATTTTTCAAGGGCAAAAACTCCAAATTATCAATTACTGTTTGTTCAATACAAATAGTAAACACTTTTTTTTATGGGATGGACCAAAGTAACCCCGCAAGGTCCAAAGTAGCCTGGGTTGACGGTATGTTAAGACGTGCGTGTTATTATTGTTAAGAATGTGCGATAATGTTGCCGCATATTTTCAATCATATGAATAATGGCCCTCTTCATTGTGTGTCAAGGGTTGAGGTGCACCCCTGCTTACTGAAAGGTTGTACGGGCCTGGTTTTCAACATATCGATTTTTTTTTTCTTAAGAGTACAGTAAACTCTCTGTAAGACGGACTCTGTGTAAGACGGAAATCTGTCTTACTCGGAAAGTCCCTGCGAATGCATAGACATAGAGCAAAATTTGTCCCTGACGGAATATTGTCTACTATGGAAAATTTTCTCGGTCCCGATCATTCCGCCTTAGGCAGAGTTTACTGTATATGAATTGAGCTTTTCAACCATTAAAGACTATTAAAATCGAAAATCGATTATAGCAGAAAGAAAATTTACAAGCGTCCACGTATACCACACAATAAAACAGGAAAGAAGATATTTTAGAAAATAAAAACATGCCGCTGACGTTAAACTATAGGATTAAGTATGCTACATCACTGTTAAAAATTTCTGCAACAATAAAAATAAAAAAAACAGCGATTGATAGTAAATTTACATTAGTTCATATAATCGTTTCAGATTTTCCATCACCATCATTAGTTCACACATTTTTTATAGATCGAATGAAGAAATTATTTTAGAAATATGTACACGAGTTCGTACCAATTTTTTTCCATTACTCTCACGTCGAGTTCGAGTATCTTATAGACTTTTCTATATAAACTCTGTCCAGGCCAGCCTTGAATTTAATTCTTTCTGTGCCGTTACGGGCCTGACTTCATTTTTTTTTTTTTTTTTTTTTTTTTTTTCGAGGCGAACACTCATTAGATTTCATTTTTTCCATCCTTCATTACTTCATAGACTTCATTATTTCCAGGCCCAATAGACCCGAGTTTAACGAGCAGTGGCTGCTACAGACTGGCATTTTAGTAGGCTACATGCATGGCTCAAACATTTACTTGCTTTTTAGGTGCGTTCGTAATTACATAAATACGTAGCACCTATAGTCGTTGTCTTGTCCGTCCGTCTGTCCGCATATAACAACGCAAAATCTACCAAACCGAATGGTTTAAAATTTAATTTATATAATCGTTGCAGAATTTTGTCACGTTATTTCAAATTTTATGAAAATTGAATCAAAACTTAAACAGATATTAATACAAGTTTTTTTTTTATTATTCTATTAAATCCTATCATACTTAATTAATTCAATGATAGCCTTTGATAGTTAATGGTTTTAGGTTGCCATGGTGATGATATCCTATTTAAGATGGAGTTCTATTATTTCCGTATTACTAAATTTAATATATAGAAGCGTATGAAGTTTATATGCATGGATTTTTGCATAAGTGTGCAACAGCTATTGCACCAAGATCTGAATATTTATAGTACCAGCTATAGCACGAACGCACCTCATTTGCCACGTTTGACGTACAATTTCCGACTTTTTTGGTTTTATTCTTTGTATTGAACAAACAATACAAGATAATTCGTAGTTTTTGCCCTTGAAAAATATTATAGACTCTACTATAGGGTATTTAAATAGTTTGGGGGGTAATTAAATTTCTTTTTAGAGGCAACACTGGATGTGTTTGTAAACAACTGTTTTCGTGTGTAGATTTTAACTCCCCAAACTTTCTATAGTGAAACAATCTGGATAAGAGATACAAATAAGGTAAGCATCAAAATATTATCTTTAGTAACTTGTAACCTATGTATGATCACAATTTTTCCTTTAATTTTTTATTTTGACAGAAAATGTTTACGTTTTCATAAAGCTATAGCATGAAAACTAGTTTTTTGGGGCTACTTTGTACCAGGCCTTTTTTGGTCCGGAAGCAGCTTCAGTTACTCAGAAATGCCTTTTATACAAACAACTCTCTTAAAAAAATGTATTAAGTAACATTTTTTTCAAATGTTACTGTAGCAAAATGTTACAGTAATTATTTTTGTTCCAGTTGCTGAGTAACATAATGAAAACTGTTCCTCGTGTCCTTAATATTAACATTTGGTTTATTGTGTTTGAATGTTAAAAAAAAAAAAAAAAAAAAAAATTGTTTATCAAGTTTGCAGTGTTAATTCATTAGCAGATCCTATTGCAATCAATTTCTGATTGATTTCAATATTTCAACATATGAATTGTATTCATTTTATATGAAAATAAGTGAATAGACCATAGAAGCCCTCCAGCAGGGTCTACTTTGTTCCAAAACTTTAAAAATAGTTAAAAAATAAATAGATAAAAAATTGCTTATTTAAAACCTTATAGTTTGCTTCATTCTTTCCTGTTAATTGATTACAACTCCATTTCGACGTTGAAAAATCATATATAATATTTTTTAATGATGGAAATGCGAGTGAAACCAGGAAAAAGTGGCCCAAAGTAGCCAAGTTGACGGTAATGTGGTAACAATAACAACAAAAAAAAGTTGGACCCGCATACTTGTAGAGGCCCAGTTTTTTCAAGGGTAAGTAATGGTATTTCTGAATTGTTGAAGTCAGACCAGAATTTTCGAAAAAATAATCTGAAAATAAGAAAGGGAAATTAATTTTTTTTACCGAAATTATAAATCAAAATTTTTATTCAAAAATTCTGGTACAAATATTGATTAAAATTAAGTGGTATAAACAATATACCACCTCCCTTCAAGGGTTTATAAAAGCAGTCACGAGCTGAAACTGCTAACGAATCTCTCTTTCTTTTCATTTCTGTCTTTTTTTTTTATATTTGTAAAAATAATCGTAGTGTCCCACATTTGTAAAGCGAAATCATTAGAAATTTAATTTGTTTCAATAAATGTAAAGAAAAATTTTTAAATTTCTCTTTTTTTTCTATAGAGAGCTTTCAAAATGTAATTTTCTTTCATTATCTCTTTAATCATACGATACAGCATTATTATTATTATTATTATTATTATTATTATTATTATTATTATTATTATTATTATTTTACTTTATCGTCATTCGGACGTAATGATCCATGTCGATTTTTTTAAGGAGTTGTTCATGTTTGCAATTGTCTATGTAATCATTAATATTATTATTCTGTCTTCCATGCATTGCGAATATATAATATGGAAAATGCTGTATTTTAAAATGCATTCATAAATATGATGAATCAATTGTATTTGAAGGATAATGTTTCTAACTAGCTAACTTGCCCGGCGTTGCCCGGGTACGTCAAAAAACAGCACGAATTGCGAAAAAGCTCTGAAAATCACAATAAGATATCGCGAAAAAAGTTTAAATAGCTACACACATTTCGAAAAGAGAAAATAAAATTATATATTGTGCCCGAAGATTGAAAGTTGATTCCTTTCACTAATGTGGAAAAGTGGTAGCAAATCTCTAAAATACACTAAAAATCACATACAAAATTCCCGAAAAATTCGAAAATTGCTGTACGAAATCCGAATAAACTTTATTGAAATGAGGGCAGAAATTACTTTAGTATTATAGGTCAAAAATGGAATGTCAAAAAATTGCAGCAGATCGCGAAGAAAAGTAAAAATCGAATTAAAAATCACAAAAAGTTCAAAAATCACGAAAGTCAAAATTTACTATAATTGGATAAAAGTTTCATATCTAATTCCTTTGACCTGCGAGCTCTCTTAAAATTTATGTTTGGGAAAGCATGCTAAGCATTATATCATGCTACTTTTATTCATAATTTAATTTACTTGGATTCCCTTAAATATAATTAATATAATCCCTTAAGTTAACATTAGTTTTTGTTGCATTAAAAGGTCTCAATTTGTCGATTTTCTGTAAGCAAGTAATACCTATTGGTTTACAATGGTAGTCTATGGGAATTTGGCGAAATATTAGAGATATCGCCAAGTTGGCGTCACATTGGGCGACTAATTTTGGTCGGTGACAGAACTGTGCCCCCCCCCCCCCCTACGGTAACTTCCTTATAGGTGTGGAAATGCATTAAATGCTAGTCAATAACCGGATAAAAAATTCGCTAAAAATTCAAAAATCGCTGTGCGAATTCCGAATAATTTTTTTTGAAAAGAGAACAAAATTTACTACTTTGGGTTAAAAGGAAGAAATCGTATTCTTTTTACTAATGTGGAAAAATCGCCTCGAAACTTAAAAAAACGTTAAAAATCGCATAAAAAATTAAATTTAAAAAAATCTAATCAAAAAATCGAAAATCGGGCTTCGAAGTGCAAAACTTCATACACTGGTGAAAACAATTAAAGGGACAAATGTTCTTTTTGCAATTAAACAGAAACTAACAAAGCAAATAAAACCAAACTTGGCCAAAATATCATTCGATATAAGATCAATATATGGGAATAGAAAAATGGGCACAACCTGCACCCTAAATAAGGAAACTGGTCACGTGTCCAGCACAGCAGCTGACCGACACCCTGTCAGTCAGAGAAAAACATGTCTAATAGCGTGTATGATGGCCTGTAACAGCTACACAACTCTTGCATCGGCGTTTCATACTGTTTACCAGGGTCCTTATCAATCCCTGTTGCAACTGCACCCACTCTTGCACCAAGGCACCATAGGGCTCATCGATGTCCATTGGAGCTGGTGTTCGAGCTGCAATTGATCGTCCAAGGGCGTCCCATACGTGTTTGATAGGATTAAGGTCATTGGACATCGCAGGTCATTTCATTCGTTGAACATCCTCCGATTAGAGATATTCGCTCACCAACTGTTCCCTATATGGACGGGCGTTATCGTCCTTAAAGACGAAATTTGGTTCATATGCCCCGTGGAAAAGTCTCACATAGGGTGCAATGATCTCGTTCCTGTACCGCTGACCTGTCAGAGTACCTCTATCAAACCCATGAAGGTCGGTATGCCCGTCTGCCATGATACCTACCCAGACCATCAGGCCACCTGTAACATGGTGATCCTTTTCGACATTCTTAGAGGGTCTATATCGACTCTCGGGTTCTCTCCAGATGAGAACACGTCTCGAGTCACTGTCCAGACTGAATAGCGACTCATCATTGAAGATAACCCGCCCCCAACTATCCTCTGTCCAGGACAGGTATTCTCGGCACCATGTTAGACGGCGTTTTTTTGTGGTTCACAGTCAAAGGGATGCAGACTACAGGGCACCTGGCATACAGGCCACCTGCATTAAGTTTCTGGGTGACTGTTATTCGTGAAATGGAAGTTCCTGTTGCATTATACAGGTGACGAGACAGTTGTGTCGCTGTCGCGGATCTATCCCTTTTGGCTAGAAGTCTCAAATAACGATCTTCAGCCGGCGTTGTTGCCTTTTTGTGGCCTTGACCAGGTCGACGGACCACTGTTCTTGTCTCACTGAGCTGTTTCCACAGAGTGGACACCACATTTCTCGAAACACCGAGGTCATTACAACAGGTAGCCTGTGATTGGCCGGCCTCGAGTCTTCCAACAATTTGCCATTTTGTGGCATCACCTAGACGATGACAACTGGTCATACTAACAATGGGTAAACAAAGAAATTCAAAAAACAAGGATTGGGTTATGCTACGATGTTTCAAAACGTCCTTACGCTACAAGCTTCGGCGGTCAAATGAGGTACCTCTGCACAAACGCGATCACAGCACCACTGCCTTATGACGACACAGACCACTGCGTGACAGGTGTGTCCCTGAGGAGCTTAACTATCATCTGATACCTTATTTGCGTATGGGGATAACTTTATTTGTTTGTTTTTTTTTTAACCGTTTGTCCCTTTAATTGTTTTCACCAGTGTATATAGACGTACCTTTTCCCCAAATTTTGTAGCTCTACCTGCAGCGCTCCCTTCAGAACACCGTCGACACACTCACAAACTTACACACAAACTTCTTTCCTTATTATTATAGATATCCTTATTTTTTTCTCTTTATAAATTTGAGCCGGGTTGGGCCTGATGTCATTCATTTTTCTACAGGTCTCGTCGAGCAATAATTTGAGAAAAATAAGAGGACCGAGGTGGGACCGGGCTGATTTATTTTTTTTTACATAAATTTTCATACGGGCCTGTGCTAAAAGTTTTGAGACCGTGGAAACCTCTACTTCGTACCAAAATTTTTATACGTAGGAAAATGGAAGGTGTAATCAAATCATCCCAATTTACATCTAGTTTCCGATTTATTTCGAGATTTTGGGACATTAAATTTCCCGCTTTTTTACGAAAAATTTCTCGCTTCAGGTACGTCGAAGGTAACACATGCATGCAATGTGTTATAATTTTCTCACAGTGTGAACAGCAAAACTCAACCATTGTCAGTATTTTATAGTCTTAGGTAGGGTTGCCAGGTGGGAAGGGTTTTTAAATAGCCAATATAAAAATAACTATATATAACAATAACCAATATATATATTTTTATTATATACATTTTTTATAATTGCCTTATTTAATAATAGATTAAATAAGGTGAATTCAAAAAAGTGGTGGCAATTAAGCAATCTGAATAAATAAATTAATTAATTAAAAAAAACGCCAGTGTGGCAACACAGTTTTTGACGTTTTTATAAATGTAAATATGCAGAATTTACGAAAAAGTTACAGAACAGTTTCTCTGTTTTTTTAATAAAATATCTGTTTTAAGTTTTTTGAAAATATACATAAAATGAATTATTGCACGTAGATTCTCCGTTATTTCACAGATTTTTTTTTTTTTTTTTTTTTTTTTTGACAGCATAATAAAAAAGATTAAAGAATACATGTCGAAAACAAAGTCGAAAAAGTGTAAATATTTTCAGATTTACTATGAATCTTACCTTTTTATTTGCACATTTTTATACAGAACTCTGATTTTCAGGAGGTAAAAATGAGTACTGTTTATATGCTCCTAGTCGCAAATGCTGTCATTTTATTCCCACTTACAAAGTAACTGTCTTATTCAGTGTACATATTTTCTGTTCTTGTTTATTAAGGAGCTATAAAGGAGCGACATAACAGCCCAAATAACCATCTACATTTTCTCTGCGAATTGTAGTATCATCTCATTCACGTTCCATCTTTACGTTTATCTATATCGATCAGAGATTTCTATTTTTTTTATGCCTATTGGACTAAATTACATGTTTGATTCGAACCGAGTTTTTTTTTTTTTTTTTTTTTTTTTTTTTTTTTTTTTTTTTTTATGTACAGGTTGTCCATAATTAAACAATCCTACTTTAAAGTTGTCTTCAGATAAAATCTATTGTTCATAAAGTTGTGAAATCTGGTGAAAGACATAATAAAGAGATGGGAATTTGTTTAAGGGGACCGGGAAAGCCCTATCTCCGCCATGTTAAATTCACCAACTTCATGTACCTTTTCTCAGAAATGGTGAAAGATAGAGGTCTAGATTTATTAGAGTAGTTAGAATAACATTATTTACGTATTTTAACAGACCATTTTCTTTCTAAGTGAAACTTAAACTTAATTATTAATTATCTATTGAAAGTCATTTTTAAATTAGCATTTTTAGTAAGATTTCACTGCTTAAAATAAATAATTCTCAACAAATCATTAAATCCTTGTGTTAAAGTATACAATATAACATAATAGAAGTATTAAAAAAAACTGAGTTCTTAAGTTTAATAGATATTGAAAAAAAGGAACATAAACATGAAAAATCCAAGTTTTGAGAAAAAGTCAATTAAAGATTTAAATGCCCATTAAGCTGTGAAGTACTCTTAGAAATAATGAATAATTTCAACCCTTATTTTTTTTATATATTTATATAAACATGTGTAACACATCGTTGGAAAGATAAAACTATTTAATGATATAAAGAAGTAAAAATCGATTGTTTGGTTAAATTTTGCTTTCCCGGTCCCCTTAAGAAAAAAAAAAAGTTAAAAATTTCGCCACCAAAGGGTGATTTTTAATAAATCACGCATTTAGCATTGCGATAGTTTAGAATTTTATTTATTAACTTAACATGATTCTAAAGACAGCATTTCACGACATGTTCCTAGCATTTCCCAGAATACACTGCGGTCAACTGTGGAACATGCTATAATACGATTCCAGATGGTGTCTGAAAATTAGGACTGTCATGCAGAACACGTTTGGCTATAACAAAATTTGTGAAACTATCGTAAATGTATGCTAAATGTGTAATTCGTTAAAAAACGGCTTCCTAATTTAATTTTTTTTTCTTTCCAATTTCCAATTTTATTACTTTCCTAAACCCTGGTAAACCTATATTATCGCACCTATTCCTAAACCTCAATGTAATCTTCAAGATCCAACTAACTTTCGACCCATTTCTCTTTTACCCTCTATTAGCAAAGTTGTTGAACGCGTCATTAAGTCTTTGCTCCATGACATCTTAGACTAAGATAATATTCTTATAGCTGAGCAATTTGGCTTCAGAGCTAAACATTCTACATTACATCAAATTCTTCGTGTTCTGGAATTCCTAAGTTAAAAACTCAACACGGAAAACACCAGATGCGGCTATTTTTCTAGATGTCGCTAAGGCTTTCGACCAGGTCTGGCATGTTGGCCTCATTTACAAATTAATTAAGCTTGGCATTAACGCTAGACTAATTTTTCTTATACATTCTTACCTTAGCGACCGCACTTTTTGTGTCCGTATTAATAAATTACTCTCAACACTCTACCGTATTCTCTCTGGTATACTTCGCGGGTCGGTCCTCGGTCTTCATTATTTAACATATTTTTAGCGATATCCCAAGAAAACTGAGGACTTATCTTGTCCTGTACACGGGCAACACGGCAATGTACGGCAGTGCACACCATCCATTCACCTTATACAGAATACTTCAAGGAAATTCCCATCCCTATAATGTACGCCTCTGCACACCATCTATTCACCTTATACAGAATACTTCAAGGAAATTCCCATCCCTATAATGTACGCCTCTGCACACCATCTATTCACCTTATACAGAATACTTCAAGGAAATTCCCATCCCTATAATGTACGCCTCTGCACACCATCTATTCACCTTATACAGAATACTTCAAGGAAATTCCCATCCCTATAATGTACGCCTCTGCACACCATCTATTCACCTTATACAGAATACTTCAAGGAAATTCCCATCCCTATAATGTACGCCTCTGCACACCATCTATTCACCTTATACAGAATACTTCAAGGAAATTCCCATCCCTTTTATTATATCCTCCACGAAATTTCACAACTTTCTGAACAACAGTTTCGTCTGTAAACAACTTTAAAATAGGGTCGTTTAATTGTGGACACCCCATAAATAAAATTTCTAAACTATCGTAATGATAAATGTGTAATTTATATTTAAAAAAAAATCGCGTTCTGGTGACGAAATTTTGAACTATTTTTATTATTTTTTTTAAACGAATTTCCATCTCTTTATTATGTTTTTCAAAAAATTTCACAACTTTATGAACAATAGTTTTATCTGTAGACAACTTTAAAGTAGGGTCGTTTAATTATGGACACCCTGTATTTATTTTTTTCGTTCGAAATACTGCTTGTAAACTGTAAAACAACTCTTTTAAATGAAACTCTATTAAAAATACACAATAATTTTGTATACACAATAAATACACAATAATAATTTGTACAATAATTTTGTATACACAATAAATACACAATAATAATTTGTACAATAATTTTTCTTCTAATGCAAAATTTTGAATTGGTTTTCTTTAAGGGGACCTTCTACATTAGGAGAAAAAAAACCCACTTTTTTATGATTTTTTTGTAAGAAAACTGCATGATGGATCTTTTTTGAAATTTTAACAGTTTATTGTACATATCTTAAGGTATACACAAGAATTTTTTTATTAGATTTTGTTGCTTCTACTCTAAGTTATAAACAAATGTGTTCAACCATATTTTTTGACACGGTGGGCAAGATTTAAAAAAAAAAAAAACTACTCAATGGAACATCTTGATTTTTTTTAAATTAAAGCTTATTTAATTGCCTTCGATATGAATGAAAGCTTTTACTAAAATTATTTTTTTAAAAAAAGTTATTAACAAATAAGAACGAATTTTTTTTAAAAAAAGGTTTTTTTTTTTATCAGCCATTACATAACTTTTTTTAAATAAATTTATGGGTTCCTTTAAGCTATACTCACGAAGTTTACGAAAAAAAATTATTTTTGTGTTTCAGATAATTCTACAAAGCGTTATCATGCCCACCGTCCAGACGAAATTTTCGAAAGCAGTTGAACATATTTGTTTATAACTTAGAGTAGAAGCAACAAAATCTAATAAAAAAATTTCTTGTGTATACCTTAAGATATGTACAATAAACTGTTAAAATTTCAAAAAGATCCATCTTGCAGTTTTCTTACAAAAAAATCATAAAAAGTGCTTTTTTTTTTTGTCTCCTAATGTAGAAGGTCCTCTTAAAACAGTGGTTTTGAAACTCTTTGGGTCCGTCGCACAGTGTGCCGAAACGAGGGATTTCCATGACATAGGTGAAAATTGTATGTATTTTCACAAAGTTTGTCAACTTATGTACATTTGTTCTATAAGCCCCACAGCATAAGAAACCATTTATCTTTTCTTTCCCTTACGTACCGACTAGCTCCGTTTTCAGAAGGAAATAGCAAAAGCAGATGAGAGCCTAATGGAAAGAAATTAATTCCAATTTTTTATATATTGTCGTAATTTTTTTTTTCGTCTTTTGAGCAATATTTTGGATATAATTTTTTTTTTTAAATCAATTTGGTCTGAGTTTTGATACCAATGTATTGTTTTTGAAATTTTTTATAATTTTCGACATTTTCGTCATGTAAAGTCAAGATCACGCTCTATTTTTAATAAATTTGTAGAGGTTTGCTTTTGGATTTATAATAGTTCTTATTTGTTGTATTTTTATATTGTTTTTTACGTTAAAATGTCTACAAATTACCTTGCTCGAGTTGTTCTGACAAAAAAATAAATAAATAAATAAACAGCTTAAGCAGTAGATTAGAGACAAATCTGTTCCAAAATTTTGTCCCTCCCCAGATTCTATTCTACCGGCGCCTATGCTTCGTACTTTGTGAAAACAGAACTCCTCTTCACTAACTTTTGTTTTAATATAAATTTTTCAGTGGGATTTCATTTGGCATATTACAAATTAACAACAAAAAAAAAAAAAAAAATGCAATTTAACAAATTACAACGACCATTTGGAAAATGATTTTTTCAAAGACTAAAATTTAAGGCATAAAAAATCGCACGGAGTTGATCATACATTACGTACGCCATGGATTAAACATTAATATTCATGGACCAATTTTAAATGAAATTTCATTCTTAAACTTCTAAAAATCCCACAATATTACTTTTTACATCGTCGTATAGAGAAAAAAATGTACTTTTAAATGCAATTTGTTTGAAAGCTGTATCTCAATTTGTTTCCGAGTTATTATTATTATTATTTTTTTTTTGTAGTTTTTATTACTTTTTTGTCATGGTGGAAACAGAAGTATCCATCTCTGTTGAAAGTAAAGGGAAAATACAGATTACTGTATAGACCAATCAGAAAATGAATAAAATGCGGATTCAACTAATAAAAAGCTTCAGATATGTTTTTGATTTCCTACCCTGACGAGGACAATAACCATTCTTCCAACTGGTTAAAAAATCGCAAATTTTTGAGGTATTTAAAAGTACATGGCCGCTTAAAATATTTTTATACAAGACTTTCTTTGCTTTTAAGAGCTAAAAATAATTCTATTTATGTATACCTATTCGCGAATATTATCATTTCTTTCCCGCCAAAGTAACTGGTAGTATCTTATTCAGCATACTTACTTTCTCTTCTGATTTCTTTGGGAGCTATAAAAGAACGGGATAACAGCTTAAATGACCATCAATGTATATTATTTTTTGCGAATTACCGTATTTTCTTATTTACGTTTCTTCCTCAGGTTTATCTATATGATCGTTTCCTAAAAGTCGTTTCTTCAATTTTTTGCCTGTTGTACCAAATCACCTATTTAACTCGGTAGAGTTTTCATTGTCAAGTGTTTGAATCTTAGTGAAAGTGATGAGCTGTGAATACGCTTTTAACACTTAAAATAAAATTAAGTGTCGTATTTACTGGCGTAATTTGCGCCCCCGCTGATTTTACGCATTCGGTACTTTTGGAAGAAAATTTGGATAAAAAAAGAAAGAACCGCATCAAACTTATGGGATTATTTGAGATTATAAACCAGCATGTATCCTCATACCAGTGTTGGGATTACATGCAATTAACCTGTAATTACACTGCGGATAATTGAGATTACAAATTTGCCCAACTCTGTCTCATACACTGTAAATAAAGACAACCGTTTTTTAGGTGCGTTCGTAATTATATAAATACGTAGCACCTATAGTCGTCGTTCAATCCGTCCGTCTGTCTGTCTGTCCGCATATAACAGAGCAAAAACTACCCAACCGTATGGTCTGAAATTTTAAATATATAATTGTTACAAAATTTTGTCGAGTCATTTCAAATTTTATGAAAATCGGATGTATAGTTTAATTACAGGGACAGTCAAAAGTTTTCCGTTACAATATGGCCAATGGGAAATAAATTATTGCAAGTACATTTTAATCATGTGTCAGCCTTCCGAATGGTCTGAAATTTTAAATATATAATTGTTGCAAAATTTGTCGTATCATTTCAAATTTTATGAAAATTGGATGTATAGTTTAATTACAGGGACAGTCAAAAGTTTTGCGTGACATTAAGGCCAATGGGAAAAAATTATTTCATGTGCATTTTAATGATGTTACAGCCTTTCGAACAGAATGAAATTTATATGCACTTATGAAGTGCATTAAAATATGCATTCATTACACTATGCGGTGCAAAAAATATTTATAAAACTGGTTATAGTACGAACGCACCTCATTTGCCACGTTTGATGAGCAATTTCCCACTTGTTTTAATTTCTGAAAATATAACATGATCGCGTACTAATAACCTCTTTTACGCAAGTACTTACTCGCATATTATATATATATATATAATACGCGGTATATATTTCAGAAATATTTTGTCAATTATACGCCAAAGAAAATCTTTTAAGAGGCCTGTGCAGAAGAGCCGGCGCAACCGTCGGGCTGCCCAAGACCCCGCGACAATTGGGGTCTTGTTAGGGGCGCCGACTATACAATTCGAAATAAAGTTTCCTCTTCATAAAATAATATTTTTTTTTCATGTAGATTTGCTTTTAAATGCTCCTTCGCGAGAAAAAGTGAGTACAAACCTTATTTCTTACAAGCAAAGTTCATATGATTGTCGGTAATTACATAGAATTGATGATCCTGAAAGGAACCGTGAACGCAAAAAATTAAATATTTAAAATATCGCAAAGGATAGAAGATTTTGTGAAATTAAAAATAATTATGCATATTAAAAGTGAAAGTAATGGCAATTTTCATACATTTCATTATATTTATTAGATACCGTTCTATGATATATATAATTTAAAAATAAATTTTATTAATCCAATAATATTGCAGTATACTTTGGCCGCACTATCTGCTTTGCCAGGGCCCCGCACGAAGTTGCGCCGGCCGGCTCTGTGTGCAGGTAAAATAAATTAAAAAATTAAATTTTCTGGTAAGAAAATTAAAAAATACAACTTCATTCCACGGTTTTAGGTATAACATTAAAAGAAAGGAATTTGACATTTGCTGATAAAGAGCCTCTTAAGTGCATTATTGGTATTTTTTATCAGATGGGACGGTATAGCCAAAAGAATCCCTTATTTTCATTCAGTTGTTTCTTTTCCTTGCCTTTTTCAAGGTTATTAAAAAATAAAATTACTGAGATTATTTATATTTCCCTTGTGTAACTTCGATATTTCCGCTTCTACGTCTATCTTTCATGTGTATAAATTCCTGTTTTTTAGGGCACTCCTGGAAAAAACGGAACTGACGGTATTCCCGGAGCAGCAGTAAGTTCTCATAAAAAACCTCATCGTTCGTTTAAGTTGCTTGTGGGTATTGCTTTTTAATAACAATTGCATTCTTAGTGATTCTGTTTTTTTTTTTACATTTCCTGTAAGTTTTTATTTCTTTTCTCTACTTGTCTGTTTTTGTTACATTTCCTGTAAAATTGTCTTTATTTGCTTTGATCTTAATTTCCTTTTGTGTCTATTTTTGTTGAATTAAGTAAAGATGATTTTGCTTTCATTTTTGTTTTTGGTTCTTGTCTGTGAAATAGTGTTTCTTGCACTATCCCAGTTTTGGTTTACTCTGTTTTTATTTGGCTTTTTTGTTTAACTTTAGTTTCGTCAAAATGAGGTCTTTTTCATTTTCTTGTTTTCTTTCTTAATTTGATCTCTTGCATCTTTTAAATTTAGTGTGTTTTGGCTTTTAGATTTGTCGTTTGTGTAACATCAAATGTGTTTCCAAATCTGACTTTTGAAAATATCATTATTTTACGCTAGAAAGCATCAATGCATAATCATTACTTGACATGGTATACTGTCTCAAATTTAATGATTAAAAAAATACAAGGTTGATACGATTAAAGTTACAGGTCTTTAGAGCTCGATTGTAAAAATTCCACTTAGCCAAACGCACCAAATTTTATTGTAAATGTTTTTTTGGCTATCTTTCATTGAGTTAAATTTATTGTGTTTTGCTTTTACTAACATGAAATGTGCATCCAAATCTGACTTTTTAAAATATCATTATTTTACACCAGATAGTACCAATGCATAATAATTACTTGGCGTGATATACTGTCTAAAATTGTATAATAAAAAAATATATACAAGGTAGCAACGATTAAAGTTGTACGATTTTAGAAACCGATTGTAAAATATCCACTTAGCCAAACGTACCAAAGTTTGTTGTAAATGTTAATTAGACTATCTTGCATTGTTTTTAATTTATTGTGTTTAGTTTTTACTTTGTCGTTTGTGTAACATTAAATGCGTATCCAAATGTGAAATTCTAAATTATCGTTATTTTACGCAAGATAGTATCGGTGCATAATCATTACTTGACATTTTACACTGTCTGAAATTGTACAATAATAATAATAATAAATTACAAGGTAGCAACGATTAAAGTTAAATGTCTTTAGAACTCGATTGTCAAAAATTCATTTATCCAAACACACCAAAGTTTGCTGTAAATATTATTTGGACTTGAATTGTTTAAAATTTATTGTTTAGCTTTCACCTTGTCGTTTGTGCAACATCTGATGTGTATCCAAATGTGACAGTTTAAATTATCGTTATTTTACACAAGATAGTATCGATGCATGATCATTACTTGACATCAAGGTATACTGTCTGAAATTTAATGATAAAAAATATAGGTTAATTACGATTAAAGTTAAAACTTTTTAGAACTCTATAAAAACTACTTGTAAAAATATCCACTTAGCCAAACGCATTAAAATTTCTTGTAAATGTTATTTAAACCATCTTACATTGTTCAAAACTAATTGTGTTTAACTTTTACTTTATCGTTTGCGTAACATAAAATACATGCCCAAATGTGATATTTTAAATTATCGTTATTTAGCGCAATATAGTAGCAATGCATAATCATTAATTGACATGGTATACTATCTGAAATTTAATGATTAAAAAAATACAAGTTAACTACGATTAAAGTTAGAAGCTTTTAGAACTCGATTTTAAAAAATCCACTTAGCCAAACGCACCAAGTTTACTGTAAATGCCATTTAGACTATCTTGCATTATTTTTAATTTATTGTGTTTAGCTTTTACTTTCTCGTTTGTGCAACATCAAATGTGTATCCAAAAATGACTTTTAAAAATATTGTTATTTTACGCCAGATAATATCAATGCATAATAATTACTTGATATGGTATAAACTGTCTGAAATTTAATGATAAAAAAACACAAGGTAGCTACGATTAAAGTTAGAAGTCTTTAAAGCTCGCTTTAAAAGAATCTATTTAGCCAAACACACCAAAGTTTGTTATAAATATCATTTGAAGCATTTAGCAGTGCTTCCCAACAAGTGTGCTGCAAAAAAATTAAGTCAAATTGCATTAAATATTTAAGAACTAACAGGAAGTATATATGAAAGGATAAAACTCTTTCAAAATTCAAATTAAATTTCAAAAATTTAAATTAAAATCCGAAGTCTCTTTCTTCTAACTTTAAATCTCATTGTAAAACCAGTTTTATCCCTTGTAACTTTGTTTCCCAGCATAACATTTATTACGTTCAATTTTAAAATCACAGAGTAACTTAAAACAGAAAAGGCTGACGTTTGGACGTTTGGAATATTCTCCTTCATTTGTGGTTAAGGGGACTCTTCACTCACTTGAAAACACCCGCTCCGTAATGTTAAACCAATAGGGAGGTTGTTTTCGAATTTCTCGTTTAAATTTGAAAATTTTAAACTTTTTTTTTTTTTTTTTTTTTTTTGCATAGGATAGCTGAGCTCAATCTTTAATATGACTCTTTTTTACTTTTTCGATTTTGGTTGCAGATTTCTTTTAAAAAGGTACTTTCAGTTTCGAAACCGGTTTCGAACCCAGGAATTGTGCGGGGTCTTGACCACATATCAATCAAAAGCTAATCAACCAATTAAAGAAATGTTTCTCCCACGTTTACAACTCTGCCCTCTGCTGGAAAATGTTACAAGCCCAAAGATATTAGCTAGAACGTGCTCGAAAAAGGAGATATTTTGCACATTTGAGAAACCTGCAAAGCCTACGGCCATGTAACTTCTGTAAATCGGCGTAAATGGCTCGCGGACCCTCCGATCGGACTCGCGAATCGAGCTGTAAGATGGAGCAGCGAAATAAATGAGTTCGATCCACCGAGAGGTCCCCGAGTCAAATTATTATCCACAAGTTATGTCACCCCAAGTTGTCATTACATATATACTTTAACATTGCATATTATACACTGTAAAAAAGATAAATGCTTCTTAGCTAGACATAAGTAATTCATTAATAACTTTTCATTACATATTATAAAATTTTAATATTAATTATTAATTGATTATAATATTTATTTGATTAATAACGTTTAAAATTGCAACTTTACGCATATCTACGTATATTTGTTTGCGTTATATAAAAAACTTTACATACTTTACGAATACGTAACAATATATATCGTCATTCTTAAATCAGAAGTTATGATGTAAGGAAACCCTGACAATAATTTACGAACATCCTATATTATTTAATACGAATATGGGAATAGTTTGCCCCGAATGGCTGCAGTGGATTTTTTACAACTGATGTTCTAAATCAGTCATACTCAAACTTTTCTCCAGCTGAAAACATAAGTTTGTTTCGTAAAGTGGACCGCATCACACTATAAGTATAATAATGTAAAAACAAGAATAGTAAAAATAGTAAAAAAATAGCTACAAAAATAGTATAACAAAATGAACATATAGCATTAGCCCTATAATATGTACAAATAGTAATAATATTATAGTGCAAAATTTCCGAATTCTACAGATTAACAAAAATAAAATAAATAAAACAAAAAAATAAGAATTTGTTTAATAAATATGACTTTTGCTCAATGAAAAAGCTTGTTATATTTTTTTAAATGTGAAAATATACAGTGAAAATTTAATAAACTTTAAATAATATTTCATTAATGGTGAAGATTATTACACCTCTGTAACGCAAATAGAGGTAAGAGGACCTTATGATTACGCAAATGACACATTTTTAAGTTATAAATGATTCGTCAGATTTTGTTCGATAAATATATGTTAGGCTATAGGGGCCATAACATTTTGGAGTAGAGTAGAAGTAGGAGAGCAGTAAATACTTAGTAGTGATTTATCATGATGAATAAGATAATTGCTACGTACGGCGAAAAAGAGCATAAAGAAATAAAGTAAGCACGTAGTTAAATCATCCTGTCGACTGATTTATAACGATACGACGTTATAATAGTGAATAATCAGAAATAATCAGCAAGTAGATGCATGCGATGTAGAAGTAGATTATCGCTGAAAAAGTAGATGTAAGCAATCTTAAATTACGATTGCTCATTTAAGCATCGGAGTAAGCAGATTGAAGAACCACAGTGCAAGATTATTCGTTGAATGTAGTAAGTTGAAAAATAACATTGCAGTCGTAAGTTGGCACGAATATTTGAAGGTTTTTTGGTAGACATCGAGTGGTAAATCTGGCTAATAAATCTTCCCAATGTAGATTTCCCGGAGTAATTGAGACAAAGCAAAACAGAAATCAACTCAAGACTTTATTGAAGTAGCTTGTGGCAGATCAGTTTCCACTGATCAGTTGTAGTCGAACCATCGCTTTATAGTAGTTAATCAAGGTTAAGCAAAAGTAAGGGTAAGTAAAATTAGAGGTAAGAAAGATTGGAGATAAGAACACATCTGACGGCGACCAGGGAAAGGTTTTACAACTGGAAAATACGACCAAATTCTGCAGAAGAATCGTGAGCATCCGCTTTTTGTTCACCTAGCGTAGTAATACAAATAAGACGTAGCTCGCTCTGAACCAATTAAGAATTAAGGATAACACGCCATACTACTCCACGGACGAATGGGAGTGAAAAATGGAAAGAGTACCGACAATTTTGAGCGGATGGATAAAATATTAAAAAGGAAACCCCAGAATTAAGCGCGGGAAAAGAAAATTCTCGGAAGGAAAAAAATGGCTACTGAAAAGGACATTCGAAAGAACAGAAAGATCGGAAACGGAATATTTAGTTTAAGAATACTAAAAGCATAATATTTTAGTAAATTGGGCAATCTAGATATTAAAGTAAGGGGAATTTAACAGAGTTAACGACAGAAATTATTAAGAATAAGGAATTAGCGAATATAGAGTAGTAATTTAAAATAAAACAGGGAAATCGCGGAGGTAGATCTAATAATGTAACATATATGTATACATTAGTTAAGATATTAGATACCTTCTATGCACTTCTCATTTTTTTTATAAGTATGGATAATTGATCATGCATTTCGGACCGCACACAAAAGGTCGACGGGCCGCAGCTTGAGTATGACTGTTCTAAATATTCCTACTTTAATTGGCTACCCTGTATGTACGTGGAACTTTATTTTATCTTTTTTTGTTTCTTACTAAAATTTTTATCATGAGTAGTGACTTTCATTGGCTACTCTGCATATAAGTAGAATTTTATTTTATTTTTGTTTCTAACTAAAATTTTTATCACGGCTGATGAATTTTCTTTCGCTATATCTCTAGGTTCTGATTCTCTTAATTGCATATGTGACAGCAAAGCCAAAATTAGCTGTATTTTTATCTTTTTTGTGGATTTGAAAAGCTTCTTGAAAATCTAGTTCATGTTTAAGGTTGTCTGGGCCCCAAGCCCCAGCACTATGGTTTATAACGGATGTGCAATTCCAGCACGAAAAATGCACAATAGGTAAAAAGTGAGGCTCTGTACAAGTGGACATTTTACCTGTTATTTTTATCACTAGATATTACTAAAACAGCTAGCCAAAATCTTTTTTATTTTTATTTTTGTACATATCACTGCAGAAATCTGCATTTTTAAGAAACTTTTTAGAAATCATTTTACTTTTTTCTTTTGTGTCTGTGTAGGGTGGGGGTAGGGCGGCACCTGCGGTGCAAGAATGAAAAAATGAAGGTTCTTCATTTCCACATTTGAATTTCGTACTGATTCCCTCTAATTTCCAAGAATTGGTTTCCAATTTATTACTCTGCTGTGGTTTTTGAAAATAAGAAAAATCTAAGATTTTACGCGTTTGCATTGAATTTTCGCAAACGTGTCATGATGTAGCAGACAAGTTTACGACAATTCAATATAAATTCGTAGTTATCGGGATTTAAATTCCGAAAACTTTTCTCTTACCTTTAGGAATTATATAGAGAAGAACCTTTACGAGATCTAAGAAAACAATAGATTTCCGAGGTTGATTTATAGAGGCCATTCCTAGGCCAGAATGCACGCGTAAATTTTGGGAAAAAGAATTACGTCAATTCAAGAAAGAAAAAAAATACTTTTTGTGTCAGAGGTTTCTGATTGGCTCCTAGAGATTCCGCAGAATAAGAAACAATTTACGAGGAACTTGAGTAACTACGAGTTGACAATAAATTTTCATAAATGTTTTGTCAAATTTTTACATGTCACTTTTGAATAGATGTCTTTACTGGCAGACAGTTTTCAACTCACAGATGCATTTTTCCAAACCCGTCGTTGATCGTGCCTTCCTTCACTTTAGGCTTAAAAATTGTGTATTTATTTTAGAAATGACTTTAGGGTGACGTGCCATACATGCCAACCTTCCGACTTTTTAAAATCAAATAAATATATTTCGAGCCAGAAAATTTATTTAAGTAAATGTGTCTGATAAGGTAGTACCTTAGTATTTTGTTTCAATTATTAAATAAAATTTATGTTTCAAATATGATTACTTGACTTGGTTAAAAAAGAAAAAAAGAAAAAAAAAAGTAAGGATGCCTGCCATGCCTTATTTTTTATTAAACTATTTTTATTAAACACCGAAAGAAAGATTTTTTTAACTATTTTCGTTGATTTTCTGCTTATATACAATGGAAGAGAGTAGTGCGAGAGAAACGCTTATGCACGTCCAATGGCGTCGTTCGACGTTCAAAAAGACGCGACTAACGACCGAATAATAAAGACTCTCGTGGGTAAATTCAATTTGGTCTACTAAATGTTTTCTTTTTTTCCACGCAGGGTGAAAAGGGAGAAAAAGGTGAACGCGGACTGACCACGACGCTGGACGGCAATGCATTCCCGACCGGATTCATCGAAGGACCTCCTGGACCCCCAGGACCTCCCGGACCCGCCGGACCTCCAGGAAGGAAGGTAACCTTGAACTAGAAAACTTATTTAATTAAATATGTTCAATGACGTTCATAAAATATTGCCAGCCACAGATTTGTCTTTATCAGCTAGCTGTATATAATATAACGACATGTTTCATTTCAAAGTAAGATTATTCTATATCAATATGTATCAATATATCAACTCCTCAAAATAAGCTACAAATTTTAAAAACATTATGACATGTTCTCGTGAAAACTTTTAACAGGGGTGGAGGATTTTCATAAAATATTGCCAGCCAACTATTTGTCTTTAACAGTTAGCAATATATAATATAACGACATGTTTCATTCCAAAGTAAGATCATTCTATATCAATATCCCTCAAAGTAAGCTATGAATTTTAGAAACATTATAACATTTTCTTGTTAAAATTTTTCCCAGGGCTGGGGTATTTTCATAAACTACTGCCAGGCAAGAGTTGTCTTTACCAGCTAGGGATATGTAATATACAATCAAAAACAGTAATAGTGAAATGTAAACTATGACAAAAACAACTGGTTACTAGAATGCGATTTCCTATTAAAATTTATTTAAAATTTAGAAATGCAATAGAGGAAAAAATATAAGTGTCATGTTTACATCTTAGCAACTGGCAAAAATGCAAAACATTGCCAATAAATTTAAAAAATACATATGAAAGTTTTTGGTTTGTTCTTTATAGCCTGAGTATTTGAAATACTAAAAATTCAATCACCTCGCCAAATAATGCATTCGCCATTAGCGAGTACATTTATATCATTCGCTATCCTTCATTTTTATTGTTGTTAATGTATTATTTACTTTGTTACTGTCACCATTGCTACAATGCAAACCAGAGCAATTTCGCAGAAATTCCAGTTGAAAATTTGCCTGAAAAACAGCTAAATTATCTTTTACCTATGTATAAATTCTCGCAATCAGTAACATAAATACAATTGGGAAGAAAAATGCTTAATCTCTTTGTGAATTTCAACTTTAAACTTTATTTTACAGCAAATTAAGGGATAACACCATTTCTCTCCCTGAAATTCAAGGCTTTTCGAGAACGTTTTTAAACAAATATGAAGTGTTAGTAAAAAATTCGTTTACATTAATTTATTATGCATATATCAAAGTAGAAAACAGTATTTTTGTTAAGTTGACATTTTTTAAAATGTTAGCTAGACAATAAATGGACGATAGCTATTGTAAAAAATTGTACAAGCTGTGGATATTTAAATTCACCGTAGACTTGACCGATATCAATGTAAAAAATAACCAGTTTCCTTAGTCCAAAAGCTAGTGAATTACATAGCCATTTTTAAAAATATGCATTTTTAGTGAAATGATATCAATTTAAGGAAAAATGTAAATTTTCAACTACAAATTTCATCAAAGTTACACAGAACGACATCAGTACTTCGGAAGAAATCCTTGGTACTTCACCAGAAAAATATGCGCCGATTAACGTTAATAAAGTACTAGCTGAATGAATGGAAGTGTTCCCCCAATTTATAAAAGACTATTCCAAAAAAGAAAAACACGACGCGCTTAAAGTAGTATGATTACTATTTACTGGCTACGTAGCGTTCTACCTCCTATAACTCCAAAATTGCGGTTTTTTTTTTTTTTTTTTTTTTTTTTTGCTTATAAATAGTACTCAAAGAAAAAAATTGATTGGTTATATTGACGGTACCTCTCAAGATGTTTCCTAGTTGTTTAAAATGGGAGGAAAGAAATGAAAGATGCTTGAAAACCCATTACCTGTTATTTATTTATTTATGTATTGTTTTTTAAAATAAAGAAATACGTCTATTTTAAAATTAGAAAATTTTAAACTTGACTTTGAGTAAGATATACTTCTTTTTCTTTTTTAAAACTTTCTTAAAAAAAAAAAAAAAGACAGGAGATTTTTGACTTGGAACATACTTTGAAATTTTGCAGTTCTCTAAAATAAAATAAAATAAAAACCTCAAAAAACATTTTATAGTTAAAAAAAATTGAGGACATATACATATAAATCTTTTTCATATCATTTTTAAAATAATCAGCATTTCTAAAATAACAAATTATCCAAATTTACTAATCAGGCATGTGTATCTGTGTAATTTGTAAAGACATATAAATATTTACGACATTTACGACATTACAGTTGATTCAAATATCCGTAAAATATATATACTTCTGGAAAAAAAATTAATTAAAAGAAAAAAATCTTTCGTCGATTAAAATCTTACAATAATCCATAATTTTAAATCACTCTAAAACGAAAAGCTCCATTTGAAAAAAAAAAATTCGATTTATTATCGTGATCTTCTACAAATACTTTCTTGTTCATTGAGAAACCTGTTATTTAAATGAAGTACTCATTGCTTATCATTTATTCATTTATACATTTATATATATATATGTTATATTCGAGATGTCGAATTATTTATGACATTGGCGTGTGAACAGCTTAGGCTTCATTATAGGTAAGATATCTTTATTTTTTTATGTTCTTTTTCTTTTCTTGCTTTAAATACTTTTTGCTATCTTTAAATTTAAACCAAAATTTCGTAATTTTACATTACCTTAAAATAAATGATATCGTCTTATCAAAATACTGTTTTGTGAAGAACGAACACTTTATAGTAAAAAGTTAATGAAGAAAACGAATATTTATATGCAGTATTGTCACTGCTGACTAGTTTTTTTATTGTTTGTGTACCACTAATTCAAAACAATAATTTTCGTGATAATTTCCACTAATCTTCGAGGCAGATTATTATTCTATATAAAAAGTGGTAGGGGAAGGGGAATTTGTCACCAGTGACCGTTTATATGTTTGTATGTACAGTTTAATATCATTTCTAAACAAAATGCAAATTTTCTTAATTTATTAATAATGTAATTATATATACATAATTTTTTGAGATACAGAAATATTTACGAGGCTGAAGCTTCAAATCTCCTTATTAAGAGTATGTATTTTAAATGTTATTTCGTTTATTTTTAAAAACAAAAATCTTTCTTCGATCCTTAAACTTATATTAACAATTCGTATTTTTAAATCTTTTGTTTTTAAGTTTACTTTGGAAAAATGTTTTCCTCTTTTTTCTTTTTCACATATATATCATTTCTGTTTGATGAATATATTAGTTGATGCATCTATTATTTGTTTTAAGTAAAAATTACCTGTTATTTGTTTTAAGTACCAATAACCTATTATTTGCTTATTTGTCCTTTTATATATGTGTTATATTTTCCGTTACTTTAGCATTCAGGGCAACATTATTTATAATGAATATTTTTAAATCTTTTTTTTTTTTAAGTAACTTTTGGAAAAATGCTTTCCACTCTTTTTTCCCCGTCATTTATCTGTAATGAATGTATTAGTTAAAATACCTATTATTTGTTTTAAGTACCAATTACATATTATTTATTTATTTATTCTTTTATATATGTGTTATATTTTGTGTTACTGTAACATTCAGGGGCGCGTACAGAAAATAAAGGCACACGGATAAAGGATGGCTCCCTTACAGATTATGTTTATAGGCTTCCTATATGCCCTGTATATGAAAATACTTAATACGAAATCAATACCTGACAGGTCTCTATTCAGCCTAGGTCTTGATACAGCTATAGCCCTTGTACTTCCTGCACACGCCTCCGGTAAAAATTATGAAGCTATGACATTGAAATTTTTTTAACTTTATTATAAATAAAATTTGCTCCTACAATATTCTTTAGAGTTTTTTTTTTCTTTTTTCTTTGGAAAACAATCTTTTTAGCGCACATTTACTAGTGCATATTTATTAACACAAATAGTTACGAATTTCAGATTTTAAATTAAAAGTAACTTTCTATCAAAAAAGCATGTTTTAATTTTTTTTTTAATAAAAAGTGATAAAACAAATCATTGGCGCACTCACGGGGGGAGCTAAGGGGGCTAAAGCCCCTCCCAGACTAGACATTTAATTTTTTTAAATTATGAAAGAATATTATTATTTTATTAATATGTCTTTAAAAAATTGCAATAATTGAAAATATATTAATTTTGTCACACAATTTATTCTCTTTTATAAATTTTATCATGAAACTCGAAATATTAGCATGTTTAAAATTTACTTAATTAAAAATTAAAGACCCCGTGCAACCTCTTGCTCTCTTTAACATTCATACTATTTTGAAATTTAATAATAAAACTTTAAATCGTTTGATTGCAAACACATTTTAAAATTATCTAAATACAGAAACACACCAAAAAATCGAAAAAACTATAAGATATATTTTAGTGTAGTTTTTCATTTTTAACATGTTAAAAGTATTCAGAGTTAGCCCCACCAAAACTTTTCAGAGCTTCCTCTGAATTCTCTGGCTGGTTACGACTCTGTTCAAGTCAGCAGAAAAAATATAAGTCAGGGCCTGATCCGGGGCATCCCATCAAATCAAATGAAAGAAAGACAGAGCTCGGCAGCGGGTGAGCCAGATCTGGGCACACATAGGCCTCTGAAATATGCTAGTCCCCTCCAAAGCGTAATCCTGGGTGCGCCACTGAAACAAATTTACTTGTTTATTCAATTATCTATCTTCCTTTTTTCGAGGCACCAAAATATTCATGATGCTAAAGTTTAAAAGTATAAGATATTACTGCACGAAAGTCATTTTTGAAGTATCCTTCTGCTGATCATTTGTAAAAAAAATCTGTTTAGTGGTTTTAAATTTACATTAACGTTTTCGCAGTTTTAAATTGCTCTTAAAGGAAAAAAAAAACTCTTTGTCAAAAATCTATTTAATAAGAAACGTTTTGAATAAAAAATTACCCGGAGAAAAGAACTTCTTTATTCTTTTATGCAGAAATGTTTTTTTTTTGTGTGTGTGTTTTTTTTTAAATTAAGACACCAAAACATTTGTGATACTCAAGTTAGAAAATTCTTGATATAACTTTCATAAAAACATATTTTCGAAGCATTATTTCATTTGTTATTTTGAAAAAGGAATATTTTCTTTGACGATCTCAATCTGACATTTAAACTTCGTTACTTCTAATAAAATCAAATTACACTTTTATTGAAACATTATTTAATAAAAATAATAACAAAAAGTAATTACATTAGTAAAACAGTTCTATTAATTTATTTATTGACATGTCGATTACTTTTTCCTGGAAAGCTAAATATTTGTAAAGTTAAAGTAGGGCCGAAACTAGGATTTTTTCAACCGGGGTAAGCATGAATTCTATCGCTTCCTCCCATACCCCTTTTGGAAATAAATTTATAAAGAGTCGTTTTGCCCCTTATGAATACGTGTGCATTTATTACGTGCATAATCAAATGTAACATAGCCAAATATAATCAAATTTCCATTAAATTGACAAAGCTATATTTAAATTACCCAAAAAAGAGAAAAGGTTTTTAAAAATTTTAATTAAATTGTATTTTAAACTTAAGTTATGAGCGTATCGAATAAAAAAATTCAAATTGTACTTTTATTGAAACATTATTTAATAATAATAAATAATATAATTGCAGTGGGAAAATAGGTCTATTAATTTATTTATTGACATGTGTTTTAATTTTACCTTGAAAGCTAAATATTTATAAGCTGAAACTAGGATTTTTTTCAGTTGGGGCAATCATGAATTCTATCGTCTCCTCCCACACCCCTTTCCGAAATAAATTTATAAAAAGTCGTTTTGCCGTTATGAATACGCATCTACTTACTACGTACATAATCAAATGTCACATAGCCAAATATAATCAAATTTCAATAAAATTAACAACGCTATATTTAAATTACTGAAACAGAGAAAAACGTTTTCAAAAACTTTAATTAACTTGTGCATTTTAAACATAAATTATGAACGAATGGAAGTTTCATTTGATGTACAAACACTCCATCATTCTCCCTACCCCACCCTAGGCAACCACCTAAAGGAAAAACAACGACCTACTAAGCAAAGACTCTAAAATTAACAAATACATTTTTACTTTGGGTTGCCCGATCACATCACTTTTTTTACCCAAATTTCTGGGTTTTGTTTTTCTTTATTAGTGACGAACTACGAACCAAATCTTCTTTTGGTGGCCGGGGCATATGCCTCGTTTTTTCCCACATAGTTTCGGACCTGGGCTGAATTTTGGATATTTTCGATTCGATTGCAATGTAACTAAATGTTATTCAAAGTATAATTTTGATTTTTTGCAAAAAAAAAAAAAAAAAAAAAAAAACATTTTAAGGCTGTTCTCAAATCCAAAGCAGCTACTTTCTGACACATTTCTGAAATCATTTTGTTCGGAAATGCATGAAATTAGCCGGTGTTCTTATTCAGAAACTGTTTAATTGAATAGCGTTTTTCATTTTTTCTTTAGTAAAAACCGATGACCTTTCTGAAAATACTGATAAAGTGAATGTTTTAAAAGAATATTTGACACGGCAGCGCGAGAAAGAGAAAATCTTGTGTCGTCACGTGATAAGGACAGCTTAAAACTCGATGACTAATTTATTTATCAAAAACATTTAAACGCTATTCGATTCCAAATTATTTCAATAGTCTGTCCTGCCAATTTTACGCCTTTACGTTGAAAAATAAGCTAGAAAATGTGTCAGAAAGTTTCACGTTGTTGAGCAGGGAAATTTGAGAACCACCTTAACGATTTGAAACTTTCATCATTACCAATTCACAATTTCGTATAGCTCTGAAATGAAAAAAGTATCTTTCCAAAACATACATTTTTTTTTCCATGATCTTCCTCCTACCCACTTTCTCTCCAGTGAACGTACTTTTTGAAGTACCTATTATTTGTTTGCTATTTTAAACGTCCTTGCCCTTCTATGAACCCGTCCATTTAAGGACATATTATTCTTCAACCCACCTCCATTCAACGATACATTTATGTATGCAGCATGCCTTCTCCATGAATTGTAATGTCTGATTTTTTCAGGGTGATACCGGAAGCCAGGGTCCACAAGGCGAGCACGGGGAGAAGGGGGACATGGGGGAAAGGGGACGCAGGGGAAAAAGGGTATGTCACAGCTCCTTTTCAACAATGGACTGCGATCTGTCTGTTCTCTCTCTCTCTCTGCTCCGTGCAGATGCTGGCTTTTACTCTTCTTGCTCTTCAGCTTTTTGGCAGTGAAAAGTTTGCCAGTGATGCTGCTTTTTTACTTTTCTTTTCTCTGAGCGCGTACAGCTTGTAGAGAATGTTAAATAGATGCTGTGCATTTTGATCATTTATTTGAGTTATGTGTGAAATGGGAACGCCTAATGAATACTGTGAAGCAATACTTTTAATGTGAGACTGGGGTTTAAGAAACTTTTTAATATGTTTTTTAAAATGTGGCGTCTAATATATTTTTTAAATATTACATCAAGTATACTTTATAGAAATAAGCTTATATGTATTACAGTGATTAAAATTGTCTTTAAAGTATGAAATGATGTCTAAAATAGGTAAATAAACGATTAATTATATTACAGTATATTTTGTTGTATAATGCGCAGTTTTGATGCAAAACAAATGTTAAAAAATTGCAGGTGCGGGGTATAAATAGAAGCTGTGCGTTTCGTTCATTAATTTGAGTTATGTGTGAAATATATACGTTTAATGAATACTGTGAAGCAATACTTTTAATGTGAGACTGTAAAGCAAAATTATTACAGTATATTTCGTTTTATAATGCGTATGCGTACTTTTGATGCAAACCAAACGCTAAAAAATTACAGGTGTGCGTTACAAATAGAAACTGTGCGTTTCGTCATTAATTTGACTTATGTGTGAAATGAGTACGTTTAATGAATACTGTGAAGCAATACTTTTATTGTGATACTGTAAAGCAAAAATATTACAGTATATTTCGTAGTATAATCCGCACTTTTGATGCAAAACAAATGTTAAAAAATTACAGGTACGCGTTGTAAAATAGATGCTGTGCATTTTGTTCATTAATTTAAATTGTGTGTGAAATGGGTACGTTTAATAAATACTGTGCAGCAGTAATGCTTTTAATGTGAGACTGAAAAAAAATAATAAAGCGAGTTTCGTTGTATAATGCGCACTTTTAATACACTAGGCTTTTCCACCTAGAACTACGCTCGCCAACCCCCGTTCAGATACCGTGAACTCTAAAAGCACGTTAATTTGATCGTCTTTAAAAAAATTTCGGAAGAATGAATTATAATTTAAAAAAAAAAACTGTGGCGATCTCCCTATTAACGGGTTGTTTTGGTCTTTGATTAAATCAGATCAGTGAAACATGTGAGAATAAGCTAATATAAAATGAATTAAGTAAACAGTCTTTGGCTCCTGGTATTTTTTAACAACGCTATAAGAAAGTTTTTTTAAAAATAAGATATTTTAAATGTATCGTTTTAAATCTGACGTAATTTTCACCAAAGTTTTCTTGCTCTTCTTAATATTCACGTGAAAATACTTTTATTGTTAGAAAGGAAATATTATTTGCGCTGTCTTAGAATTCTCAACATTAGTTTCAAAAGGTTATCTCAAAATATGAAATAAATGTCTCGCGTAAATATATTGTTTAATTTAAACTGTTTGGCAATATTATGGTTTGGCAATTTTAAATATGACGCAGTTTCCTCCATTTACGACTTTTAACGCATATTAATGCATTTATTATTTTACAATTTTCTTTTTCTTTTAAAATTCACGTGTAAATATAATTTTTATGACGTAATTATCAATATTTTACTGCTTTTAATACGTAATCATTTAATTCTCATTCGAAAGTTTTTTAATGATTATAATAGTTACGTGTAAATAAATTTTTAATGTGAAGGAAATATTATTCTTTCCGCTGTTTTTAAATTTGACAACAATTTAAAATAATACCCTTTTCTAAAAGTTGTAAAAAATATCTCTCGAATAGCTGAAAATTTGAATTTAAAATAGAAATAAAACCTCAAAAAATGAGTCCAAATAAAAAAATAGATGCAGTCTGCACACCGGGAACTTCTAATGTATAAAATCATCTAAAAATTATTAAATTCTTATGTATAGTTTTTGATTCTATAAAACTTTTTTAATGGAACGATTTTGACATCTTTTAACATTAAATATCTCTTAAAATAATTCTTCTATTTGAAAATTGTCTGCATCAGCGTGTTTATCAAACATTTCTCTATGATACCAACGATTTTCATGTTTTTTTATGCAAATTTTTCTTAATATTAAAGAAGAAAGACCTCCGGTCACAAAAAATTCAAAAACAGCGGTGGTGACTTTTTTTTTAGAATAGAGAGAAAAAAATGTTAAAAAATTACATGTGCGCTTTATACACATGGTATAAAAATGGAAGGTTAAAATTTAGGAAACGATTACCAAAAGAACCGAGATTTCTATTTCTAATGAACAGTATTCTTCCTCCCGTTTCGAGGTTATAAAGAAACAGCTGTTTGGGAAAACATGGAATAATCGCTCCATTTGAAAGCATTATGTTCATGAAGACATAACTTATTTTTTTATTCTGATACTGAAACAATAGAAATGTATGCAATAGTTCTGAACCATATAAGGAATATTCATTCAATTTGAGATTAATTTTGTCTTAATTATCGATTTTATTAGAAATATATCATTAAAATAAATTAGGTTATAGCCACATTGAGAAAAATGACACTTTCAAATCTGAGTAAATCGATGTTTTCATTTAGTTATGAAACTTTTTATTTCAAATATGACGACCCAATGTTTTCAATTCTGAAATACCAGAAATACTCAGCTTCAAACCAAATTAATTTTCATTCGTTAAAGGTAGTAACTTTTACCAGGGTAGTTGAATTTATTTCATATTATATCATTTGTTATGATTTAGAACGAAACGGTCCTTTGAGTTATAATTTATAATATGAAATGTGGCGAACTACATTTTTATCGAGTTCGCGGAAGAACACTTAAAACCCGTCGTAATATAATCGCGAAAGCGTAAATTTTATTCTTCAGCCTTCGAAATCGAAGAATGGAGGAATTCGTAAAGAAAAGACTTCGCAGGTGGAATTTGACAACCACCAACAGTATATAAACACAAACATCATGTACAATCGTGAAGAAACATCATGAATAAAGCGTTATGTGCTCATATTTGAGTATGTCCATGTTTTAAGAAATGAGTATATACATGTTTCACACTTGAGTAATTTTGATTCGGAGCCATTTTGACTATGCGACATACTCAGATTTGAGTATTTTTTACTCAGTTTTGAAAATGTCGTTTTTAGAGTGCAATGTCGTGAAATTCCAAGTGTATTAAATTGAGGTTTGTTCATAAATTATGTAAAATAAACTTATTTTACTTAAACATGCTTTTATTTCTTAATTTCAATGCTAATTTTTAATATTTAGAAAACTTTTCATTTAAATCTTGCCAATCATGCTTTTATGAAATTTTTCGTTATTTAATAATGGAAAAATATGCTTTTGTTTTCATTAATACGTTTTCATAAGTATCAGAATAAAATAAAGTAACTAAGAGAAGTAGCGAAAAAACATTCACGAATGCAAAACGTAAACAAAATACATGCCGCCATTTTACCTACTGTGACGTCACGAGTGTAGTTTACCATTTAATGAACATTCTATTTATTTACAATTATTTTCGTTACTTTCCTAATATATTACTCTATTTTATTATACTCTAAAAAAAGACAAACGTTTCCTATAATATAAACACGAACGCAAATATACAATAATCTCTTCTGAAGTTACCCACGATTCCGAAAAACATTCCTTATCTTTAGAAACTTCAGAAATTAATATATTTTCAAAATTTTAGGAAGACTTTACAAAAATAAGGATTCTTGAATCAAATGGAAGTGATTACTACATTACCATTTCCGAGTAGTTTTTATAGTGCATTAATCAGTTTTTTCAATACGATATATCAGTTTTTCGATGCTGTCAATTCTCAAATAAACATTTTCAGCTGCGTAACTGAATTTATACATGCAAAAATAACGAAATAATGTTAATTTTGTGTTTAATGTTAATGTTAATGCTGTTAATTTACCATGTTAGTCTGTTGAACATATTTTTTGAACATGAAAATATTTTGATTTACTGTTGTTTGAAATGAGCAAGAAAAAAAGATCAATGAAAGTATAAATGATAATTATAGAAGGTTTAATACAGTAACCTAGCTCAATAATATAGGGTAC